>CM057455.1:816797500-817997500 GCA_016271365.2 Neoceratodus forsteri | reverse complement strand
CTTACGAAAGGCGTAGGAACTCGCGCAACACGCCAGAAGCCATCATTTTTAGGATTTTATCAAATTTTCAACATAGGCTTTTGGAGAGCCCACCCAGAACACTGGCAGTGTTATTTCTACATCAGTTCTCAAAGGTGATTTCACGCAGTGATTTATGAAATCACCCTTCAGGCCCGATTAACGCCATGAAAGTGCAATAATTCATGAGGAGGGGTCCCAAAACCCATGTTGAAAATTTGGGCCCAAAATTCCCAAAATGCCTGAGATATGCAACAAAGTTGAAAAACTTATTTATTCCATTATACAGCTTACCAGCATTTCCTCAGTTCATGGTCGGCTTTGAAGAGTGCAGACATGTTCCCGTCCACTCGATGATCGCGCACCGAGTCGGAGGTTAAGTGATGGGTGAGGGTGGGTGCGGGGTAGTGAGACCGTTAGACTGCTTTTTTTTTTTTTTATTTGTTCACCGGTAAGTGGCACTAGACAAATCCTGCCTATTTTCAGGCACGACCCGGGGGAAGGGGGAACACAGATGAATGCCAACTGACCTTGAACCAAATTAAGCTGTTGGTGGTATTGTTAGTGAATGAGGGAAATTTGGCCAGGACACTGGGGAAATTCCCCTACTCTTTTTCGATAAGTGCCATGGGATCTTTAACATCTACCTGAACTACCACCAATCCAGGCAGATGGGACCTCGGTTTAACGTCTCATCTGAAAGACGGCACCTCAGAAGTGCAGCACCCCTCTCATGCTGCACTACAGTGTCAGTACTCGGATATTAACCCAAGTGCCAGATGTGGGAACTGAACCCATAGCCTTCTGATCTCCCAGCCTCAGAGGCGAGTGTGCTATCTACTGAGCCACTGACACTGTTTTACAGTTTGTTTGTTTTTTAAATTAAGACGATGCGGGATGTTTGCCATGCTGGGGTGGGCTCCCAGCGTGGCAGCTGGAAAGACTGTTTGGGGGGACTGGAGCTGATGGGGGATTGGGCACCCAGTCGGCCATAACAAGATTTGTCACGCTGGGATGGGCTCAGCGTGGCACCCTGGAAAAGGTTTTGGGGCAGCACAGCCGTGGAGCCACAGGGATTGGGCACCCCGTTGGCTATAAAATTTTTGCCATGCTGGGGTGGGCTCCCAGCGTGGCACCTGGTAACTTTGTTAGGGGGGCTTGGAGCCGACAGTGGATTGGGCACCCCCATCAGCCATACAGTGTGTGGGGGGAGGGAGCGCATCTGCACACAATATGCATGCTTGCGTGCGTGTGTGTGTGGGGAGGGGAGAGCTCTGCTCACTGAAGTGGAGCTCTCCCTTTCAACTGTATGCCACTGCATTTTCAACTGCTGTCATAGACAGCTGCAGCAGTCATTGGAGCAACTGCGGCAGCGCTTGCAAACTCAGTGACTGAATTGGAAGATGGGGTGTCACACCTCCAAAAACTCGGATGATGGCACTATGTTTCTTGCACATGCATGCAAGCAACATGAAAATAAAAAGGAAAGCAAGGCAGAGAAAGAGAGGTGGGGGCAGGAAGAGAAGAATCCTTTGGAACCTGAGAGACAACTAAGGTCAAATAAATAATTAATCTTCCAAAACCTGAATTAGCTGAGCAGCAAAGGACTTTACTTTTTAAAGGTCTAACATTTGTCCCAACGAGTAAACCTCATAACTTTCAAGAACAAGTGGATCTATTGAAATTCTTCCACTAGATTAAACTTAAATGTTACTATCAAAATGAACCTGGAAGTTAACATGTACAGTATACAGACAGTCAGATACATGGTCTCCAAATCTTCAAGAAAGGTCAAAAGACCTTGAGCTCGATTCTCAAAAGTCGGTGCAAGCCACGCCAAAGGTGAGCTGTCAAGTCAGTGGGCGTGTACTGAATACAGTATAGTGCTCACTGAGAGCCCAGTCGGCGGTGGAAGTGGTGGTGAGTGGTGGGCTGTGCAAGTTGCTGGCTTAGTAAGGGGATGGGGGGGAGCGGGGTAGTGGGACACTACCTTCTGGGGTGGGGGGTCCATTAGATCACCAGTGATATGTTATTATTTCATAACAGGGGAGCAGGGCTTTTGGAGGAGGCACTAGATCATCAGGTAATATAAATATAAATAGTTATTAGGGACATCGGGGAACAGGAAGTGGGGTCCACTTGACCACCAGGGAATTCTTATCATAGCTATTTATTGGGGACATCAGGGATCGGGGCACTAATACACCAGGGATAATTTTTTGTGATAATGGGGGATATGGGCTGGGGAGTTGAGTCTGCTAGACTACCAGTAATATTAATAGTTTAATAATAGACGATCAGGGCTGGGGGGGTGCATCACACATTGGCGCAGGTGCACAACCCTCCCTGAGGAGTTCTAAGTACTGTTAGACCAGCCCTTGGCTAGTCTAATGGTACTTACACTGTTGCCCTCTGGGAGGGTTTTGTGAATGCTAAAGAAGGGGATATGGAAGCCTGCGTCTGCTGCCAGCCCCCAGCACCATGCCATAGCCCATTTTTTGGTACAAAGCTGGTGCAAGCCCCCTTTGGTGCATTCCATCTGTGTTTGATGCAGGCTGCTTTTCAGAATAGCTTCTAGTGCTTCTTTTGGTGCAAGGTGCCACTTGCATCATTTATGTTTGATGCAGGCACCTTGCATCAATCTAAGGGCTTTGAGAATTTGGCCCATTGACTTTGATTTGCTCCTTTCAGAAATACACCACAAGGTATAGACAGCAGTGAATGTGAAGCTTGCATTATTACCTGATAGGGTGGGTATATTGGGCTATACCAGACAAACCCAGAGGCTTTATAACCCCAGGAAGGTCCAGTATAGCCCATAACACCCACCCACCCTGGATGGTATTATTGCACTTAGAAAATGGGATTTGGGTCACATTTTAGAAAAAAAAAATTAAAATTAAAATTAAACAAAGTGTAAATACAGTAGTTCATTTAAATGAACAGAAACATTTTCTTTATATTTAATTCAATTCAATTCAACTTTATTTTTATAGCACCTTTCAAAACCAAGGCGCTTAACATAAAAACAAACAACCAATATAAATAACATTAAAACATAAAAAGTTACATTATCAATCACTAGGGAAGGCCAGGTCAAATAAATAAGCTTTAAGCTCAGTTTTAAATCTACTGACGGTTGGGCATTCTCTCAACCGACGAGGTAAAGAGTTCCACAGGGTCGGCGCTGAAAAAGCAAAGGCATGGGAACCAGACATCTTTAATTGTACCCTGGGGATCTCTAGCAATCCCTCACCGGTGGAACGGAGAGGGCAGAGGGAGCTGTAAGATACCAGGAGATCTTTAAGGTAGCCGGGTCCCCGATCATGTAGGGCTTTAAAGGTTAGCAAGCCAACCTTAAAGGTGATCCGCCACTGAATAGGCAGCCAGTGCAGCCAGTGGAGCACAGGCGTAATATGACTGGACCGAGATGTCCCAGTCAAAAGCTTGGCCACTGCATTCTGCACCAGCTGCAAGCAGCGGATATCAACCCCTGGAATCCCTAGGTAGAGGGAGTTGCAGTAGTCAAGACGTGTCGTAACAAAAGCGTGAACCAATGTTGGAAGATCATCCGAGGGAACCAGATGTTTCACCTGGGCAATATTCCTCAGAAGATAAAAAGAGGATTTGATGACAGTTGACACCTGAGATTTTAAGGTCAAGCCATTGTCAAAAATAATGCCCAGGTTACACACCTGGTCTGAGGTAGTGAGTGGCACACCACCAAGTAATAAACCTGATGGTTGTCCAACCCCCAAACCTGCCCTTGGACAACCTGATTCCACAACCAACACTTCAGTCTTGTCTGGATTCAGCCTCAACCAGCTGGATCTCATCCAAGATCTGATCTCAGCAAGGCAACTATTTAGCACGGAGACTGCATCATTCTGTCTGGGCAGAAAGGACATATACAGCTGAGTATCATCTGCATAGCAGTGAAAACTCAGACTTTATCACCTGATGATATGTCCCAATGGCAGCATATACACCTCAAAACAACATGGGGGCTAATATAGAGCCCTGCGGCACCCCACAAGGCAGGGAGTGAGCACCAGAGGAATAAATTCCAGTGGTCATTCTCTGAAACCTGCCTGTGAGGTATGACTTGAACCAATTTAGAACTGTACCAGACAGTCCACATAAAAACCGCAGGTGCTCCAATAGCACACCATGGTCTACAGTGTCAAATGCAGCAGAGAGACTGAGAAGGACCAAAATGGTACATGCCTTTCGATCTCTAGCCATTAGGAGGTCATTTAATACCCAGACAAGAGCAGTCTCCATGATATGCTTCTTCCTAAAACCAGATTGGAGAGTATCATAGACATTGTGAGTTATAAGATGATCATCCAACTGCAGTGCAACCACCTTTTCAATAACTTTACCAACAAATGGCAAGTTAGAGGTAGGTCAGTAGTTAGCTAGACAGTCTGGATCCAAGGAGAATTTCTTAAGGTGTGGTCGAACAACCGCCTCCTTGAGGGAGTCAGGAAAGACTCCCCTCTCCAAGGACTTCCAGACAATGTCAGCAAGGATTGGGCAGATAACATCTACACAACCCATCAAAAGGGGTGTAGGGTCAGGATCCAAACTACAACTGGTTGGACGCAATGTTTGGATGATCTTCACAATGTCATTGAAGTCCAGCTGGTGAAAATCTGACCAGACAGACAAAGTGCCACTCACTTCCTGTCGACCACTGCAATCACTCATAGAGGAGGATGAACCGATGCCAGACCTGACGCTGATAACCTTATCTGCAAAGAATCGAGCAAACTCCTCGCATCTTATAAATAGTATATCATATAATAGTCCTTCTACTGCTGGCAGTGACAGTAGAGGGCACTGTTGGGTTTTGTGCCTTGCCAGTATTTGTAATGTTCTGTCCTCTTTCACCCTCCCATTGTTCCCATTTCTTACTTTGTTCTAGTTCCTGATGCTTTCGTTTCCTGTTGTGTGTGAAGTGAGGGAAGTACCGTGTCTGAGATTACTGCTACTTCTGTGAATGTAGCTTTGACAGACAGGGACATGCTACTGGCTTGCCGAACTGTAAGATGCAGGTCAGGTGGTTGGAGGATCATGGTTGGGATGGGAACAGCCAATAAGCACGGTCAAGAGGTAGACAGGCACCAAGAATGAACTGGAAGTAAATTTAATGTTGAATCTCTAAAAACTGGTAAACAATGGTGGTTCTTATTGTTTTTATTGTATTGTTGTGAGCGGGGGTACAGTAGTAAATATCACTAAGTGAAAGGTAAAAATGTCAGCCATAAAGCCATGAATTGGGCACAAGGATATTTCTTGTGGGAAGGCAAGCTGGCACTGGGACTTGTTAACTCACAGTCTCTGTTGGCACAAAGAAACATTGAATTTAACGGCAGTTAAAAACCGCTTGGCCATCCAGTCTGCCAATTTCTCCCTATCTACACTATTACCGCAGACCGAGACCAATCTACAGCTCTTTCTACCCCCCTCCTTTCCACTATAATTCCCTTGTGCTTCTCCCATGCATTCTTGAACCCCACCACTGTTTTTGCCCCCATCACCTCTGCTGGAAGAATGTTTCAGGAATCCACCACTCCTTCTGTGAAGTACTTCCTCACATCTTTCCTGAATCTACTTCCCTTCAGCTTCATAGCATGGCCCCTTGTACTTGAGCATCTCTTCTTCTGAAAAACACATAGATACATAAACACTGTCAGCAGATAAGGGCCTATGGCCCACCCAGTCTGCCCATTTGAGCTTGTAAGTTCCATTTACATTTTTCTAGAAGTCTGTTGCCCCTCACCCCTGACCTCCAGATATCCTTTATATATCTCCTATGGATTCTTAAATCCCATGATTGTTTCATCCCCCACCACTTCCCCTGGTAGGGTGTTCCACTTGTCCACCTCCCTTTCTGTGAAAAAAATTCTTCTTCACATTTCCTCTGAATTGCCCTCCCTCCAACTTCATCCCATGCCCTCTAGTCTTGGAACATCTTCTTCACTGGAAAATAGTGTATTCCTGCGCCCTGTTCCTCCCTGGAAGGTACTTGTATGTCTCTGTCATATCCCCTCCCTCCCCCTGGGAGTACATATTCAAGTCCTTCAGCCTGTGCTCATAGGACTTGTGATGCAATCCCTGTACCATCTTTGTTACCCTCCTCTGAACCTTCTCTAGTCTGTCTATGTCCTTACATAGGAAAGGTCTCCAGAACTGTACACTGTACTTCAGGTGGGGCTTCACTAGTGTCTTGTATAGTGGAATTATGACCTCATTTTTCCAGCTGGTGATGCCCCTGCCTATGCATCCCAGCATCCTATTTGCTTTACCTGCTGCCTTGTCACACTGTTTTGCTACCTTAAGGTCATCAGAGATGATAACCCCAAGGTCCCTTTCCTGCTTGGTGCATGCTATATCCTTACCCCACCAACTGATATGTTGTTCCAGGGTTTTTGTGCCCTATATGAATTGTCTTGCACTTCTTTTCATTGAATTTCAACTGCCAAATCCTTAACCATTCTTCAAGCTTCTGCAGGTCCCTCATCATTCTGTCTGCACCCTCTGGCATGTCCACTCTGTTACAGAGCTTCATGTCATCAGCGAACAGGGAAATTCTGCCTTCTAGGTACTGCGCAATGTCACTGATAAAGACGTTGAATAGGACTGGTCCCAGCACTTATCCCTGTGGTACCCCACTGGCCACTCTTCCCTCTGTGGAGTGACAGCCATTTACCACTACCCCCTGTGTCCTGCCGCCCAGCCAATTACCCAACCACCGCACTACTGTCCTGCCCTCTCCCATATTCCCCAGTTTGTTTAATAGCCTTCTGTGTGGCACAGTGTCAAAGGCCTTGCTGAAGTCCAGATAGGCCACATCCACTGCCCTCCCCTGATCCACCTCCCTTGTCACCTAGTCTAAAAATTCAATGAGGTTGGTCTGGCATGACCTCCTCCTGGTGAAACCATTCTGCCTTGGCTCCTGTAGTCTGTTGGCAACCAGATGTTCCGCTAATCTCCTTCAGTAGTGCTTCCATGATCTTCCTCACTACCGAGGTCAGGCTGACTGGTCTGTAGTTCCCCAGTTCCTCTTTGTTCCCGCTTTTGTATAAGGGGACTACATCTGCTGTCCTCCAGTCTTTGTGTACCTCCCCTCTTTCCAGTGATTGGCTAAACAGGATTCCCAGAGGTTCAGCCACCACCTCTCTTAGTTCCTTTAGGACCCTGAGGTGCACCCCATCTGGCCCCATTGCTTTATTGACTCTTATTCCTTCCAGGTCCTTTAGGAACCTTTCTCATGTAAAGGGACTTGTGTCCATTTCTGTGCTGTTCCCACCTCTTGTACTCCCTTTAGGCCCTTCAGGCCCATTACCCTCCTCTTCCTCAGTAAAGACTGAGCAGAAATATCTGTTCAGTATGTCAGCTTTACTGTTGTCAGCCTCCACACAGCCCCCATCCTTCCCCTTCAGTCTCACTGTTTATTTATTTTTATTTATTTATTGAGCATATTGGAAAGTCCTTTGAGTCATGGACTCATTTACAAAGGTTCCACATCAGAGCAACATACAGTGAGACAGAGAGTACAGGAATTGTTGAACAAAACATAGGATTACAGTAGTGTACAGTAAATATAAATTGCACGAACAGGTTGGCGAGGAACACATACTCAGGCATTGGCATATAAATAAACATAAACATAGGTTTGTTATACAGAGTTGGTTACAAATTTGGTTTTACTGTAACACCTAGGAGTAACCAGATTAGACTACTCAAGCTAAGCTGACAAGGCCATGGGGGAGGCACAATCACAGGTGCTAGAGGCAATGAGGTGTTCCCTGAGGAGGGATTTGAAACTGCCAAGCTTATTTTCAGAAGCAATGGTGCTGGGGAGGGCATTCATCCAGAGGGGGGCTCTGTAGATAAAAGTTATTTGGAAGCGAGAGGTTCGTCCCCAGGGGATCAGGAAGGGGGACTTACAGGAACTGCGAGTGGTTTTTAGTACAATGGTAGGTTGTAGAAGGGAGGAGAGACCCGGGTGGGGTGGAGGGAGGATAGCCCTGAGAAGATCTTTTTCGTGAGGAGGCAAGTTTGATACTTAAGCCTATTATCAAAGTTGAGCCAGCTAGAGAGATTGTGAAGAGAGCATGTGTGAGTGGATCAGTCACAGCCCAAGACTAAGTGGCAGGCTTTGTTCAGGGCTATTCATTTTCAGTGTGGGGAAGAATTGTCAGCAGCACCATATAGCTGAATACCATAATCGATAAGGGAGAGGATAGAGGAGGAGACTGCCAGGTGGAGGGCATCAGGGATGAGACAGTGCTTGTACCGGTGAAGAAGACCAGTTATGGTGTTGATGGCCATGCTAAGGAGACGGATGTGCTCGTGGTAGTTAAGAGAGGAGTCCAAGGTGATACCTAGGTATTTAAAGGTATTTACCTGGTTGAGGGGCTGTAGTTGGAAGTTGGTGATATGCATGGAACAGTCTTTGTGCTTGTTCTGGTGGTGGGGCAACACCATGACTTTGGTCTTTTTATAATTTAATATTAAGTGGTGGTCATAAAACCATGATTCAGCATCAGAGAAAGCTTTCTGGAGGGATAGTTGGAACAAGTGAGGGTCAGAATGGGAGGAGAAAAGGACCATGTCATCAGCGTAAAGGAGCACATTCCTGGACCAGGCACTAAGGAGAGTATTTAAAAATAGGCTGAAGAGAAGGGGCCCAAGTATGGATCCCTGGGGCACCACAGATTTAACTGGCAGTCTGGAGGAGTGTGTGTTGCCAATCTTGACTTGTTGGGACCTGTCAGTTAGATAATAAGAAAACCAGCTGATGGCATCCTGAGACAGACCAGTGTGGGAGAGGACGGACAGGAGGAGGGGGTGGCTCATGGTGTCGAAGGCTTTTGACAAATCCATGAAGACCGCACCTGCTAGGTGTCCCTTGTCAAGAGCAGAGTGCATGGCTGAGGAGAATTCAAGCAGTGCCGAAGTGGTGCTGTGGGCTTTACAGAAACCGTGTTGTTCCTGACATAAGAGATTGTATTTCATGAGGTGTTTGGTGAGTTGACTGGAGATGAGACACTCCAGTGCTTTGGGGGGGAGGATAGAGATGAGGCGGTAGTTCCCAGCAGAAATGTGGTCACCATCTTTGTGTATAGGGGTAATGATGGTGGTTTTTCATTTAGCAGGGAATTGACTGAGGCAGAGGGAGTGGTTGAGTAGAGCAATTAGGGGGAGAGGAGTTCATCGAGGGTGAGGCACAGGAGTTTTAGGTCCAGGGTGTCACTGCTAAACCAGGAATCCCCTAAGGCTTTTTGAATGTAGGGCAAGGCTTCCCTAGAGGAAATAGTTTTAAAGAGAAAAGGGGAGGTGGGGGGTGGAGGGATGGGGTGAGGTTAAAGGATCAAAGAAGTGCGGGGGAGCACAGCGCTAAGATCTGAGAAGGAGGTATTGAGGGTGTCGGCTATGTGTTTGGGGTCAGTGCTAATATTACCATTGGAGTTGATTTGAAAGGGATGGGGGTTCACCGTTTTGCTGTTGAGTTCCTTTAGATGGTCCCAAAACTTTCTACCCGAGCCCCAGGATGATGTGAGAGATGACTTACAGTGTTCTGCCTTGGCTTTACATATTTTCCATGTGCACTTATTCCTGGCAGCGCAGTAGCGTTGCTTGCTGGCTGGCTTGCCTGTGTCAATGGTTATTTGCCAGAGGGAGTCACGGTAGTGCATCAGATCAAGGAGAGTTTGGGAGATCCATGATGGGGAGGGGCCTTTGATGAGGCGTTTAGTGAAGGGGGCAAATAGGTCACAAGCATAAGTAAAGGAGTGGATCAAGTAGTCAAGCGCAGAGTCAGTGTCTGGAGCATTGACAATGGGGGACCAGTCCCAGGTGATGAGGAGGCATTTTAAATGCTTGAACTTACCGGGTTTTAGATGGCGTTGAGAGGTGACTTTGGGTGGGGTTTTACTGACCCTACAGGACCATGTGCAGAGCATGGGAGAGTGGTTGCTCAGAGCATTGGGAAGTACTGAGATGCTAGTAAGCTTTTTCGGGTGATTGGTGAGAACCAAGTCCAAGAGGGAGGCAGACCCTGTCTTGGGGTTGCATCTGGTGGGAGTAGGGACCATCTGTGTGAGGTCCATTGCAGCAATAGCATCTTTATAAGAGGCAGAGGAGCTGGCTTGCCAATTAATGTTGAAATCACCAAGGGTTATGCATTCTGCCTTAGTGGGCAGATGGGAGAGGTAGTTCAGAGTAGACTGAAATGCAGGTTTTTGGTTCTGGGGGAATGTAAATGGAGGTTACAAAGAGGAGGGTAGTGGCTGTTCCATCTGAGACTTTCAGGGTGAGAGCTTGGGCACTGTGGTCCAGTTGGGCAGGAGCAAGAGGTTGGACCTGAAGGGTGTTACGAAGGTAGAAGGCACTGCTGCCGCCATGCTTTCTAATCCTATCCGCACGGTAGAGCGAATACCTGGGGATGGAGACAGCGGAGTCAGGACTTGTTTTCGAGAGCCAGGTTTCCATAAGGGAGAGTATGTCTGGTTGGTGTTGGACCATCCAACCCTGGAGGCAGTCAAATTTTTTCTGCAGGCTGCAGATATTGATGGAAGCAATGCGCAGACCCTCCGTAGCTAGACAGGAGTGGGTAGGAGATGAGATAGGTCCCGGATTTGAATGTATGTTACCTGATAACAACAGGAGGAGGAGAAGAAAAGTTCTCATGAACATTTGCAGGGGGAGCTTGAGGACATGAGGTCCAAGAGGGGATAAGTGGTTGCGATTGGGAATGACTACCAGAATGGGGAGGGCGAGGACCAAGGGAGCAGCAAGGAGGAGTGGGAGTAGGCATGAGAGATGGGGGGGTTGTTGGAGAGAGGGGGATGATGTATTGGGGAAGCTGTAGTAGTGGAGGAGTGGAATTGATGGTGTAGGCAGGGAGGGGGTAAGATCTGCATGAGCTGAGTTGTACTACGGCTGTGGTTTGGGTCAGGGGAGGGAGAGAGAAGAGCAGTAGAAGAAAGGGCTGGAGGGCAGAGGGAGCTATTGAATAAAGAAAAGATAAAGAAGAACTTAAAGTAGAGAGCAGCTAAATTAGTGCAGCTGTAGAGTGCCCGACGAAGGTGCAGAGTTCGAGACCAGGGGTGGGAGACTATCAGGAGTGGCTAGATAAGGCAGAAAAAAACAGAAGAAAGGGTGGAAAAGAAGGGAAGGAGAGGGTGGGGAGAAAGGTGGCTAGAGGGGGGTGAGATAGAGCTGGAGAGGAAGGTAAGGAGTGACTCTCAGTGGCCACTAACTGTAATAAGCCAATGGAGGAATGGGCACTTAGTAAAAAATCAGGGAGAGGTCACATGATCAGGCAGGGCTAATAAGTTAAGGGATGCCCCTGGATGGGACCAGGTGGGGCAGTCAATGAAAAGTATCGACGGGCTAACACCCCCTGGAGAGAGAGCAGTAGGTCTGGAGTAATTATCTTTAGCAGCTCCAGTGTTCCCCGATGTCAACGCTTGAGAGCTGGGCTTGAGAGTGAGGAGGGAGGGGGTAGTAGACCAAGGAGGGGCTGTGGACATGGCCTACCTAGACTTTAGCAAGGCATTTTGACACAGTCCCACACAAAAGATTAATAGTCAAATTAACCAGCCTGGGAGTGGGTCCCAGGGTGGTAGCCTGGGTAAAACATTGGCTGGACAACAGGACACAGAAGGTAATTGTAAATGGAGTCCACTCTGAAGAAAGAGGGGTTACTAGTGGGGTACCGCAGGGTTCAGTATTGGGCCCAGTACTTTTTAATGTCTTCATAAGTGACACTGCAGAGGGACTGGAAGGAAAAGTATGCCTCTTTGCAGATGACACAAAGATCTGCAACAGGGTTGACACACAAGGAGGCGTGGAAAGGATGAGAAGGGACTTGGCAAGGTTGGAGGAATGGTCAGAAGTATGGCAGCTAGGATTCAATGCAAAGAAGTGCAAAATAATGCACCTGGGAAACAAGAACCCAGGGGAAGAATACGCAATGGGGGAGGTAGTAACAACAACAAAAATGGAAAGGGACCTGGGGGTAATCATATCAGATGACCTTAAGGTTAGCAAGCAATGCAAGAAGGCAGTAGTGAGGGCTGGGGGTATACTGGGATGCATAGGAGAGGCTTCCAGCAGCAGAAACAGGAAGTTGTTATCCCTCTGTACAGACAGTTGGTGAGACCCCATCTGAGTACTGCGTCCAGTTCTGGAGACCCCATCTCCGCAAGGACATAGACAGGATAGAGGCAGTCCAGAGGAGGGCAACTAAAATGGTGCAGGGTCTGCAAGAGAAGCCATATGAGGAGATACTAAAGGAGCTTATTATGTATACCCTTGAGGAAAGAAGGGAGAGGGGGGACATGATAGAAACTTTTAAGTACCTCAGTGGAATCAACAAAGTCCAAGAGGGTAGCATCTTTCAGAAAAAGAGACGCAAGAACAAGGGGACACAATTTAAAGATGGGGGTGGTTCAGAGGCAATGTGAGGAAGTATTATTTCACAGAGAGGGCAGTGGATGCATGGAACAGCATTCCTGAGGAGGTTGAGGGGTCTAAAACTGTGGGAGAATTCAAGAATGCATGGGACAGACATTAGGCAGTTCTTGTGGGGGGTAGGAAAAAATAGGCTATTGGTTAACTAGGATCTGCGGCCTATCCTGTAGGTAGGGAAACGGGCAGACTAGATGGGCCAAGCAGTCCTTATCTGCCGCCAAAGTCTATGTTTCTATGTTTCTACCAGAGCTAACCTAAGAGGAGAACAAACAAAGGAGGTAATCAGTATGCAGTGGGACTAGAGCAGGATTCTTCATGTCACTCAGTCTGGAGAGGGAGGGTGGAACTGCACATGCGCAAAAACTCTAGGAGGGCAAGATGGAGACGGACTGGAATCAATGGAGAATGCTTCCATAAGCAGGAGACCTCACAGAGAATCCACGGTGACAACAGGCAAGTACAACTCACAGAAATGCTCTACCTTAAACATCTGACTAGTTCCTGCTCTAGCATGGTAAATGGTAACACAGAAATAGATCAAAATCACAGCAGTGTTCTCAGTAAAAACTAGCTCATCCCTAGCACAGTAAAATAAAATGCAGGAACAGTGAAAGGCAGCAAAATGCAATGACCAAAGGTACGTAAAGTGTCCGATTGAAAAGGCGTGCTAGCCCATCTGAAAAGCTGAAACTCTGCCTGGCAAAACCAATCAGTCAGTGTAAAAGATCATAAATTACATTTTACACCCCATGGAGAGAGCAGCAGATCTGGTGTAGTTACCTTTAGCAGCTCCAGTGTTCTCCACTGTCAGTGCTTGAGAGCTGGACTTGAGACTGAGGAAGGAGGGGGTACCAGAGCTAACCTTTAGTAGCTCCAGTGTTCCCCGATGTCCGTGTTTAAGAGCTGGGCTTGAGACCCTAACCCTCCTTTGCCCTTCTTTTTTCACTTATGTACCTGTAAGTTTTGTCCCCTCTACCGACTGGTTTTTTGACGTGCTTTTCTGTCTGAGCTTTGACTTCCCTTACTGATCTCCCTGCCTCCCTTTGCTTCTCCTGGTACTTCTCCCTATCCCCTTCTGCCAGCGTCTTTTTGTACTGCCTGAATGCAATCTTTTTGGCTTTTCCCTCTTGTACATTATTTACCCCTGTGAGGTATTAAAAGGTCTCTATCATAACCTCCCTCTCCTTCCTCTGTTCCAGGGTATACACATTGAGATCCTTTAGTCACTCCTTGTAGGGCTTTTGATGCAGACCCTGCACCATTTGAGTTGCCCTCCTCTGGACTGCCTCCACTCGATGTCCTTTTAGAGACAGAACTGGACACAGTACTCTGGGTGGGGTCTTACCAGTGATCTAGGCAGAGGAAAAACCACCTCCCTCTTTCTGCTGGTAATACCCCTCCCTATGCACTACAGCATCCCACTAGCCATCCCTACTGTCACACTGCCTGATCACCTTTGGGCCATCTGATATGATTATCCCTTGGTCTCTTTCCTGCTTGGTGGTTGTCAGTATCACTCCACCCATTTTGTACTCCACCCCTGAGTTTCTGTGCCCTAAGTGCATTATTTTGCACTTTTCACATCGAAATCCAGCTGCCATACCCTTGACCACTCCACTACTTTACTCAGGTCTCAGCTCATCTTTTACACACACACACACACACACACGTACACACCCCAAGTGTTCACCTTATTGCATAGCTTCATGCCATCTGCAAAGAGGAAGACCTTCCCTTCTAGCTGCTCTGCAATGTCACTAATAAAGGCATTAAACAGGACAGGTCCCAGTACTGATCCCTGAGGCACCCCGCTGGTCACATTCACTTCCTTGGAGTGAACTCCATTTATCACCACCCTCTGTCACCTATCCCTTTACCAATTTCTTACCCAATTTACCTAATTTGGACCCACTCCTAAGTCACCTACCTTGCTTACTAGTCTCATATGTGCCTTGGTGTCAAAAGCCATACTGAAATCTAGGTAGGCAATGCCTACTGCTCCACCTCGCTCTAGTTCCTTGGTCACCCAGTAAAATAAATCTATCAGATTCATTTGACATGACCTCCCCTCTGTGAAACCATGCTGTCTCAGGTTTTGTAACCCACTGGATTCAGGATATTCCACAATCCTTTCGTTCAGCAGTGATTCCATTAACTTTCCCACCATTGATGTCAGGCTGACTGGCCTATAATTGCCAGCTTCCTTCCTGCTACCACTTTTGAGTAGTGGGACTACATCTACCCTCCTCCAGTCCTCTGGAACCACTTCTGTTTCCAGTGAACTGTTAAATAGAACTGTTAGAGGTGCAGTCAGTATTTCCCTGAGTTCCTTAGATTGATTTATTGATTTTCTATTTGGATTTACACCTTTGCGCACATGTGCTCATTTACAAAGGTTCCTCATCATGAGAAAATACATCAGTTACAAATATGACATTCTGGCTGGACAGCATAGACAATAAGAGGTAACTAAAAAGCTATTAAATCCTTAGCATTACATAAAGAAGCAATTTATTAGAGGCATCTAAGAGGAAAGGTGGCTAAGGAGAAGTGCTGAGAGCTTCTACAGGTATACAAGATCAGCAATTTGCCAGTTACTAATAAACAAAGCTTAGGCTGCTACTCAGGGAGGATTGTCAAGGTGGGGTGATTAGCTGCTACTTAATTCAAAGGCAGTGGTGCTAGTAGGAGCAGATCACACAAAGAAGGAGTGAGCCAACTGAGTTGTAAGTGATTAACTGTGGCAGTCACAGATGGAGCTAGGTATTAAAGAATTTCTTAGTGCATTCTTGAATGAGGGTAGCTTAGGGAGCTCCAGCACATAGTCAGGCATCTTGTTTGGCCAATGTGGGGCCCTTATGGTGATGGAATGCATTGCCATGTTAGTTCTATGGCATGGGATGGAAAGGGCATTTTTGGCAATACTCCTTGTAGGGCATTGACTGTTATCAGGAGTAAGCAGGTTTCTGATTGGTGGAGGGGTGAGACCCACTAATGCTTTTTTCCCTAGCAAGCAAACTTGATATTTGATAATACCTTGGAGGGGGAGCCAGCTAGTCTGGGTGTGGAGAGAGCATGTGTGGGTGAATCTCTCAGCTACCAGTACTCGGCGGCAGGACTTGTTTAGGACCTGCTTGACCCTTCTTAGAATGGTGTCTGTTGCCATGCCATAAATTGTGACGCCATGGTCTATTATGAGCAGAATAGTGCTGGTTACCGCAACTTATTTTGCTTCAGGGGTGAGGCTATACCTGTTGCACCCCATCTGGCCACATTGCTTTGTCCACCTTTAGATTAGCAAGTCCCTTAAGGACTCTCACCTCCAAAAAAGGAGTAATGTCCACCTCCATCCCTTGCCAGGGGTCTCAGCCAATCAGAAGCCAGGACACTTCTTTCCCATTTTCTAAACATCCAAAAGATACAAATAGCTCAACAACAATGGATATACTAGAGGGAATGGAAACAACTGAACAATTTTGAAGCAGACTGACAGACCCTGGGGGAACTACTACAAAAGAACCATGGATACATCATAGAGGGACTCAGTACAAATGACTGGGAGTTGACAATGAACAGTGACACACTAAGAGCTGAAAGGAAAAAACTGCATAAATCAAAATCCAGGTTTTGTACCCCAGTGAATGATATCAATTTCCAAGCAAATGAAATGACTGTTTTACTGTAGGTAATAAATGAGTTATTGAACAATAACTGACAAATTAATGCTCAAAACTTACCCCTCTTGTAATAAAAGAAAGAACTGACAGAAAATTATCAAGTTCTCATTAAACCAGCAGACAAGGGTGGTAATGTGGTTACTTTGGACTAAGAGCATTATAGAGAAATTGTACTTTTAATTTGCTAAAGGATGAGACAAACAACAGGAAGTTCTTTGGAAATCCTTTGCTAACATTCAAGAGGGAACTAGATAGTTTACTGAAAACTGGTAGGAGCAACAAATATATAACTGAGGAGAAATACAAATTTTTGTGGACAGCTTTTCCTGTGATTTTAATCTTTTACAGTACATATTGCCTAGAACTGACAAAAATCTACAAAAAACATCTGGATAACCAATGGTGTCCGGAATGGTTACCATACTGAGCAGTTTTCTGTCTTTATTGATTTTTTTTTCCCACAGAAACATGTCATACAGTATATTAAGAGTCATATTTGACAGACACCAGAGATGTCATAAACCAACTTAAGAATTTCTGCTGGCAACCTATCGATGGGTAGGCGTCCATGTAGAGGCACAGTATGCATCGATCAAACACATTGATAGCATCAATGCATGTAAATTCTTTCTAGAAAAAGGGATAAATGAGGAAATGTGCCCACTAATTTCATAGTTGAAAGTCTATGGTATCTGTTGACATATAATTTATTGAATTCAAGGGTACCTATTCCTTATAGATGTACGTGACAGCTACGGGGGTAACCAATGTGCCCCAGCTTTTGCAAATCTGTTTCTCAGCCTCTGGGATACTGATACTTATATCTGGGATACTGATACCTGATGTATTTAACAACACTAACACGTACTGCAATAATATCATACAGTAGTACCATTATATTGATGATATTATCTGTGTATGGCAGAACTCAGAAACAGATTTGTAGAAATATGTAGAATGGTTAAACCACAGTGATTTTGACTTCAAATTAACATACACCTTTAGTCAGTATAGGATAGGGTTAACTTTTCGGATATCACCCTGTGGGTGAACTTGAACTATAGTGTCCAATCAAGGGGATACAGAAACCCCACCGCAATGAATACCCTGTTGAGGGCCAATTGTATCCATCTGGGATTCCTGAAAATCTTTCCCTTTAGTCAACTAGCTATGACATGCAGGAACTGCTCTAAATTAGGAGGTTTTGAGACACGGGCACAGGAGTTCAAGTCTGGATTTATACAGAGGGGATATAGGGTGTGTTTTGGACAATGCCATTGTCAGAGCCAAGGGATTGGACAGGGAGGCATTATTGCAATTCCACAAAACTAAAACTCTGGCATGGGGACCAATCAGTTTTGCCACTTAACCTCATCCAGCAAAACAAGGATGTGCATACAAAGGGGCACAACTTGCATCTGGTGGGAGGCAGGTTCAAAAGCAACCTCAGGAAGTACTTCTTTACGGAAAGGGTCATAGACCCATGGAACAGCCTACCTCAGGTGGTGGTGGAATCCAAGCCAGGACGCAAGTTCAAACTCACATGGGACAGACATTGTGGACACATCAGGGTGCAGTCTAACTAGAGAGGGGGGCAGAAACACAAGCAGACTAGATGGATCATGTGGTCCCCAGCTGCCAACACAATTCCAATGTTCCTAAATTTCATTGTTGTGCTTGCCAGAGTGGCAGCATAATTTGGAGGAATTGGCCCATCCTGATAGGGGACAAAAAAGAAGCAGAAAGTGTAGGAGACAAACCCAGAGTTACCTTCTACAGAGGGACAACCTTAGAAACAAACAGGTACACAGTCAGTTTCTAAAAAAAAAAAATAAATAAATAACACTCAGATGATCAGTTGGCTACCTCAGTGACCAAATGGCATTTTTAAGTGTGGCAATTGTAATACATGCCAGTTTGCAACACAAAGCAAAGAGTTCACACATCCAAAATCTGCAAAGTGGTAAAAAAGTTGAAATCTGACAGTTTATTAACTGTCGACAGTTCTGTTATATATTTGATCTGGTGTACTGCACCCATGGCCTGATCTATGTAGGCAGAACTATACACTGCCTAAAAGAGAGAAATCAGGAACACATAAGACCCATCATCAGTAAAAAACTAGATACGTTGGGACTGGAGACAGTAGTGAGCCACCATACAAGACAACCACTTAGGGACTTCACTCTGTTTTGCCTGTAAATTTCTTTTGGAAATTTGCTACTAAAAACTCTTGCCACTGTATTTAAATATATTGGTCAGATAAAGTTTAAGTCACCTGTCTGAAAGGTGGTCTTCCTATTTCTCTGCGGTGTGAGGAACAACGATTTTCGACAGTGCACCTATGACTGAATTCCTGTCAGACTGAGTGGGAATGGTGTCAGCATTAGCACAAATGACAGTCGGGGTGAATGATCTATCCAAAATCAAGCAGATGCTGCAGATGCTACTTAATGACATCCCCACTTTTAGGAAACTGATGTTGGCGGTGGAGCAAAGAGTGGTAGTAGTCAAATAATAGCTGACTCTGAGCTGTTTATGATTCAGGTGGAGTCTTGGATGGCGTGTCACAAGGATAAAACAGATTTTCTGGGCAATTCAGTTGCTGCTTACAACACCATTGAAATTATAAAATTAAACTTACCCCCTTACCCTCTGCACCTCCTACCCCCCCTCGATCTCCTACCCTCACTTCTCCCCATTGACCCCCTCCTCCCCTTGTCTTGCTCATAGCTCAAGTCTTTGTACTGGTTATTACATGTCTGTAAGTCAGTGACTTTATGTTTGTAACTAAAAATGATGACTGTTGCACACGCTGACGTGGAACCTTTGTAAAAGAGCCTCGGCTCAAAGGTATTGTAATCCTAGATTGAAATAAATAAAAAATAAATAAATAAATAAAAACAGTTTGACAAATGTATAATTGAAAATTGTGTCTTGATATTAAACAATGTAATGTAAACCTTGGGGCTGGAGATTGTGAGGGGAGATCATTTTTATGACTTTTGTTATTTTTGTCCTTACATTATGTCCTTTTATGCAAATACTCAAATGAAGATATGAGCTTGGAAAAAAAAAAGATTTTCTGGAACAGCAGATTCAGCAGCTATGGGCCAATGTAGATAACCTTGGAAATCAACGTTGCTGCAATAATTTAAGAATTGTGGGCAGTCTGGAAGGCTCCAAAGGGAAAGACATGAACATATTCATGCAGATCCTTATCCCCCAAGTACTACTATTGGGACCTACCAAAGGCTGAGAGATCCTACAGGTCCCTGACTCCTAAACCATGCATAAATGCTCCTCCTCACCACATCCTTGCTTATTTTTTATGATGTAGTATCAAGGAGCAGATTCTAGAGCTGGCTAGAGAGAAAGGGCTCTTGAACTGGAATGAATACCGAGTCTACCTATTTCAGGATTTTTCCAAAGACCTAGCAGATAGGCTAAAATCCTACATGCCTATTAAAAGGGAACTGGCACAAGACCAAATTACCTATAATATGAAGCATACTGCTATACTACATGTTTTGTGGTCAGACAAGTGGCACAGCTTCGATCATCCCCATGAGCTGCCTGGTTTATGTCCCAACATAAGCTGTCAAATGGGGGTAGGAACAGCACAGCATCTTGCCATCCACCATGGCCCAAGCAGTGAACTTCCACATCAGAAAGAAGGCAGGTGATAGAGGGACCAAGGTCTGCACTGGAGTCCAAAGCCACTGCATTAGCTACATCATCTAACTTACCAGGAGAACCATGGCAGACTAGTAAGTCAAAAAGGCAGAGGCAGTGGGACAGGAACAAAGCTAGGAATGCCTGGAATTCCCATTGAAGAGGCTGCAGCAAAAGAGTGGACTCATGACCCTCCACATCAGGAATTAGTACTCCATCATGGGGCCAGAAACCCCTGAACAAACTGTCCAGGGAACCAGGGGACAACCACTTATGGGACAAGGGTGATCTGACCACACAATGAAACTTCCACTGCAATGACCAAAACGCAACAGAAATCGACAGAAAGCATTTGGTCGCTGTGATGGTCCCCGCTGACACCAGCACCGAATCTCCTGGTGTTTCATCCCCTCCCCAAGACAACTCTGACTCAGAGTGGGATAAATAAATACCAGGGGGTGTGGGGGGGCAGATCCCCCTACATGGAAGGTTCGGGGGTTCAACCGCGCCGAAGAAAACACACCAACAACCCCGACAGTACAATGCCAACACTCGGCATTGTGTCTGTCAATGTTGGGGATGTCGGCTATGCAGATGTTGCCATGCTATAGGTAAACCAGGTCAAGTTTCTGACATCCCTCAACCACTGTAAAACATGGATACACAGGTACTTTATATTCCATGACATCTTGCTGAGATAGAGCTCTGCAGTTATAGTGGAAGGGGATATCCTGGAAGCGAGACCAAAGACAACATCAGTACAGCCACAGGGAGGATTCACCAACACTACTGCAACCAGATGAACTCTGATTGACTGACTGTACTGATTGCACTAAAACAACTACTGGTACTCTACTGTTGTTTTTATTGTTTTCCTTTTTCTGCTGCAGTGAGGGTCAGCGGAGCTGAGGGGCCTGGGATTTGTTACTGTGATGATCAGGTGCCCAGAATATTGTGTGCTTTATATAATCTTTTGGAAGATTTAACAGCAGAAGGGGCAGGAAAAGGGGAAGCTTGTTGCTATAGAATATTATTATGGGGATGAGGGGGCGAGAACTCTACACGGTAGGGCATATATGCCTGTACACTAGATGCTATTGGGAGAATAACATGGGAGGAGGGGAGCAGCAATATCTCGGAGGGAACAACTGCACTCCCTGACAGTTTCCATGTTACCTCAGTTACCTCCATGGCTGAGAAGGGATGGGGGTGAGAGACAGCATAGTGAGAGATGGAAAACGTGATGGGTAAGCTCTACAGGTATGCACAAGATGCAGGTTGCTCAGATGCATAAATGGTAACCTGCAAATGTTTTCAAAACGATTGTTTTACTAGTGCACAGAAATGGAGGCAGGTATGTCTTGAAAAAGTAGATCATTATACAGCTCAGCATGTTTTGTCCAAACTCTATGACAATGGGTATACCAGACCCTGGGGTGGGCCTTGAACCCGGTACTTAACTGGACAACACAACTGCTGAGCACCATAGAGATCACTAAATGAGACATTTCGCTACTTAAACATATTCCCTCATGTGGTATTTCAGGCTGCAGTGCTCCAGAAAGCTGGTTACAATACATTAAAATTCCCCTACCTCCTTACTATTACATACCATGCTATCACAAAGTCAGTGTCCCTCTCAGAATGACCACAACCATACAGCACCCCTCCCCCTTTTCCATTTTCTAAATGGATGCAACAATAGGTAAAGCATGTTACAGTTTCTTTCCCACTACTTGCTCCCTGCAAAACACCGCACATACAGTATGAAGAGGAGCATGTAGCAGGCACTTGCTGAGGGAGGAATGGGAGGAGTAATAGCGCAGTGGTTTAAGGCTCTGAGCTGCAAATCTGGAGACCTGTGTTTGAATCCCACAGCCCCCACTTGCATACTGTGTGACCTTGAGCAAGTCACTTAACTTCCCTGTGCTCCCAGGTCGCATCTGTAAACAAGCTTCCAGCTTAGTGTGTTACTCCTGGTAAAACAACTTAATGGTAAGAGACAACAGGCTGCCCATAAACCAATGGAAAATTACCAGAAGAGATATTGCACAGATCCTAAGTAATGTCACAGGACTCTACCTGATCAGGTAAATCCCTTATCTCCCATACTCTGAGAGACAGGGTGCTGACTAGGTGGAGTGGAGTGAGGATGGAGAGTCCTAGGCTGACTTTGTCTAATCTTTTTCATCTTAGAACATGAGCACCAATCCAGCTGCAATGCTATTTCTGTCAACTGGTTACTTAACTCTCCCCCTTTCTCGGCTTACACTCCCCCACTATAGGGCTAAGGCCTACCTCAGAAGCACAGAAACTTGATAGTGTGATCCCCCCCAAAGAGAACTGTAAATATCCAATCCCAGAGATGCATCCTAACCCCAGTATCATAAAGCATTTCAGGAAGTGGGGGCCTGGTACTCAGGAAAGGGGCTGATAGACATCCCTCCATCTTGTGGCACACAGGGACAAGGGGCACCAACAGGGAAGGTGTCACTAGCTCAGGAAATCAGAGTGAGAGTTCTCTAATGGCTCCCCCTAAATGCAGTGGTGAAGAGCAGCATCACACAAACAATGGATATGATTCTGAGATATACTGTGGTGAGGTTTAGCGGGGAAAAAAGGGCAGGAGCAATAGTTACCCCTAATTAGTGAACATGAGCATCAGACAGGTGAATAGCGCACTGCTGGAGGGAGCTGGAAATTGGGTGAGGGAGCTCACTCCTCCACACCTAATGAATCCTCCCATGTGGGTAACTAGAGCACTAGTTCTAATACCCTTATTACTTGTAACAGGTTTAACTATACCAGTTCATCTCATGAGCTTATGGTTTTATAAACTGATAATCTTCTGTGTGGTTAAGCACAGCCTTAACACTGCTTGGCATATGCAACAATGTATGGATATCAAGCAGCAGAATGGGAACAAAGTAATGATCCCAGGGACTAACCTGTTATGTCAACTACTGCAGACCCTCACTGGGCCTATTCCTTGGTTTACCTCGAGGGTCTCCCAGAAACTGGGCCACAGGTTGACAGCAAAGAATTTCACTGTCTTGGGGCTGAATTGCTGATCGAATCTATCAGATAAGGGCATGCTTTGCTTACAGAATGTATACGTAAACAAGGAGCACACCTCAAAATGGCTAACTTGAAATGGGTATCCTGGAACAGAGATAAATGACCCAATTAAAGGGAACAAATATCTTCCACCTTAAGTCAGCCAGATTTGATGTAGTTCTTCTACAAGATACTTGTTTAACTAAAGCAGAATCAGAAAAATCAGTTGGGAGTGGGGTAGGGCAACAGTACTCCAGCTCCTTTTCTTTGAGGGGTGGGAATTTTACTGAATGAGGATGCCTCCTTCTTCCTCAGCTATCACAAATGGATAAGAAAGGAAGATGGGTTAAATTGAGGGGCAAGGTGAATTCTAAGGATGTCCTCATAGTGAATATATATGTCCCAAAATGGGAGTCCGGTGATATCAGCAACTGCATAACAATGAGCCCAAAGTTCAGTGACTACATTACAGCGACAGATATGGCGAAAAGGCTCTTCCTCCTCCCCAAGGTGCTACAGTCTCAGAGTTGGTAATATAAGTAAGGAGAGTGTGGGGGCAAAGTTCCCCATGGAAAAGCATTGTTGCCATTTTTGTCCTCGCTGTAATGAAGCCACGATTATGGGCTCACTGTTATTCAGTCGCCTATATCACATGGAACCCCCAAAATGTGCTGTAGTTTTTATGTACAGGGTGAATTTTTACAGGGATGGAGGGCATCCTTGCAATGTTGCCTGAGGTAAAGGGAAGGGGTCAGAGAGGGATCCATTGGCCTTAACGGATGATTTCAGATCATTGTCTTGCCCTTGAAAGAGGTGCAGAAATGGGGTGGGGAAATGGAAATGGAGCAGTGTGTGGTGTCAGAAAGACCAGTTGAACCTATCAAGGACTTTTTGGGTATCAAGGCTAAGAATCAGAGCTGAGATGAAAGTTCAGTTATTTTATATATAATCAAAAATGTAATTGCCTGCTGTTTGCTTGTGTCTTATGAAGCCAGATTGATCCGGGTCTATTATGGAAAGGAGTATATTTTCTAATCTATGGGCAATGATACTAGTAAATAGTTTATAATCTAAATTTAAAACTGAGATCAGATGGTATGATTCACAGTGTAGAGGGTCTTTGTTAGGTTTGGGGATTACAGAAAGAGAGGCACATCACCATGCATCTGGGCATTTACCTAGAACTCAATTAGATTTGTCTACCAATACCTTCCCCTTGTGAAAACCCATGCTGCCTGGGGTCCTGCAGTACGTTCCCTTGTAAGATGTCCACCAGATTCTTCCTGAGTAGACCTTTCTTAATTTTCCCCCACTGTGGACATCAAGTTGATTGACATCTAGTTTCCTGGCACATCCCTCTTTCCACTCTTGTTTAACAGAAACACATCTGCTGTCCTCCAGTCCCTGGGGACCACCTCAATGACTAGTGAGCAATTGAAAATGTCTGCTAGTGGCCCTGTTATAATGCCTGCTACCTCTTGTAGCATCCTTGGTGTAAGTCATCAGGTCCTATAGATTTATTTACATTCAAACTTGCTAGCTTGTTCAACACCCTTTTCTCTTATCTGTAGCATTCCCCCAGAGTCCTTTTTCCCTCTGCTAACCACACAGTCCAGCAATAGCTCATTTTTTCACTTTTTAAATACTGAACAAGAATAATTGTTCAGTATCTCTGCATTCCCTTTGTCCCCCTCCTCCCTCCTCTCGTTGCTCTTAAGTCTCACTATACCCCCCATTCACCTTTATTTTGAACTGAATATTGAATTTATCCCAAATAAACAAACTTGAAACTTGAAACTGTGTGCTTCTACTGGAAGTACCAGAAGAACACTTTATCCCCTTTCTTCACCCCTGTTGTCAACTGGAGCTCCATCTTCACTTTGAGCTCCCTCACTTTCCTGGTGATTTCTCTTGTTGCTTCCACATACTTTACCCAATATTCTTCCCTTTAACTACCCTTATACATAGAAAATACTTTCCTTTTGGCTCTTACTACCACCTTTACATTGGCTGTGAACCACGTTGGCCCCATAATCCTTTTTCCTGCTGACAACTTTGGAATTACACTATCAGCCACTTCTATCATTGCCCTTTTAAATTCTAATTATTTTTTTTCTGTGCCCCCTACCTTCACTGTGTTGTACTGTACATGCTTTTCTCCAATTTTCTCTTAATCTTCTGTCATTCCATACCCTTATTTGCTTGCTCCTTTGCCTGTCCCCAGCTGGAGCTCCAATGCTACTGCCCTGTAGTTGTTGAATCTGAGTGGTTCAGGACTACTAGGTTCTGAATTTTCTCACTGTTGGTAAGCACCAGATTCAGCAGGACATCCTCTCTTGTTGCTCCCTAAAATAGTAACTCTAGGAATGTCATCTGGCAGGCATCCACTGGAATCCAATTCCTAGTACTAAATGGAAATTTCTAGTCCAAATCCAGTATATTGAAATCCCCACCACATCTTCTAGAATGGCCACCCTCTTAAGTGTATATCTCAGTTCTCTGTCTGCCCCTTGATTCTGGCTCACTGGCCTGTAGACCACCCCAATCTGGATTTGTTTTCCCTTTTCTGTTACTGCTAGTACCGACAGGATTTCCAAGTCACCCATACCCATAGGCTATCTATTTCTGTTGCTTCAACCACTTCCTAAACATACTGTGTTAACCTTCATCTCCTGCCCTTTGTCCTATCCTTTCTGAACAGTGTGTAGGCTGGTACTGTCATGTCACAGTCATGGTTCAAGGTTGCCCATGTCTCTGTTGCTGCAACCAGTTTGTGTCTCTCCATGGTGACCAGTGTCTGAGGTTCTGGTATTTTATCACCCAGACTCCTTGCATTGGCACATATCATTTTCCAACATTTATCCCTAATCCCCACTTTTCCCTAAGTTTGCAAGATCCTGCTGAGTTTATCTGTGGGGGAGGCCAGCAAGCACCCCCTCGTCATTGACATTTTGCGTGTGCCTTGCCACTCTGTTTAAACTAGCTGTGTATTGTGCCCATCTTTCTCCACGCACCCTCCTGCTTTTCTCATTGGAGTACAAGCTTCCATTTTGAACAACCTCTAACCCCTCCAAGTTGAGCCCCAGTCCCCGAGGAACCACAATCACTCTTCCTGCACCAAACTTTTATCCATGTATTGAACTGAAACAAGTACCATTGTTCCCTTTATTTCAAGAATTGCCAGAGAAGCACCTTGGAAAGTTTACTGCTCCTGCTCTTTCCTTCGCTGACTTTTCAAGATCACAGAAGTTTATTTTCACCTATCCCATGTTCTGCTTGCTCAGATAATTTATGTCCACATGCATAATCAGATCTAACCTTTCCAGGCATTCTTCCATGAGTTCTACCACTGGCAATAAACCTGTCCACTGTCACCCGAAGATAACAACAGACCACCTCTTAACTATTGGGGGTGAGATCCATTTCCCTTACAGTGCCCCTGATTGTTAAGTCCCTCATTATGTGTACCCTCCTATTGCCTCCTTTGGCGCTTGACCTTCCCCCTGGTCTGCTCTCTGGAGCAGCCTGTCTGTTGGACATGCTACCCCCTTCATCTCTCCTGGTGGGAGATTAGGGCACCTTCTGTTGTAACAGGGTAAACCTATTCCTGGTGAACAGCCCTGGTTCCTCAGGTTTGGGCTTCCCTCCCCCATCTTCCCTTCCCACTACTGTTCAGCCACCTTCTCAGGCCTGAGATGGTCCATGAGGTGGCTGTGGCAGAAGTGCTCTATGTTGTCAGGTGGATTCAGCTCTCAAGTGTCATAGTTTAGCCCTTGCAATTTCTTACTCCATCCTCATGGCCTGGAATCTCCTATAGCTAAGACAGTGATCAAACTCCCAAAGCATTCTGTGTTCACAACTGTCCCATACCCTCTATAATCCCCCTCACATCCCAACAAAGTGTCCTTTCTCTATTGTGTTGCAGTGGTACTATAAGGATATCCCAGTTAGGGAGTCTCTAGGATATACTTGCTCTGTCTACAATTATAAATTTGCAATATAAGGTTACCCCAGTTAGGCTGTATCTGGGATTTGTTTAAACATCTGCCTTTACCCTCAGATAAAAGCCCCTTATGGTCATACAGATGTCACCAAGGTAGACTTCTGACTCCTTGTCTGTGCCACTTATGCAGTGGAACACTCCATGGCATGAAACGTTTGGTTGGATTTGAATTTAAGCTCCGTTCAGTTCAACTGAAGTTCAGTGTATTGAAGTGAAGTCTAAATGCAAAGAACTTTTACACATCTGCTTAAGTCCAACCTACTGTACCAATTAACAGCTATCCCCCCAGTTAATTGCAGGGACAATCTTCACCTGCCTCTCCCAAACTCAGGACAGCACACTGTGAACTGTGTTAATGCCCCGACTGAAGGTCCCAATTTAACCTGCAGACCCTACACTTTATTTATTATTATTGTTTTTTATTTCGGTCTTGGAATTAATACCTTTGAGCCAAAGGCTATTTTACATAGACTCCACGTCATATAAAAGAACAGAACAAACAGTATAGTGAGAAAATACATAATGATCCTAGGAGTAACGGTAACAATAAAATAGCACATATGGATTTAAGTTACAAAAACAGGTATTTTGCAGACATACAGCTATTAGGAGTAAGCTTAACTAGCAAAAAGGGCATTAGGGTTGAGGGAAAGACAACTAGGGACATGGTCTTACAGGATAGACAGAAGCTAAGGGCTAGGACCTAACATGGTTCCAGAGTAGGGATACAGCCAAAGGCATTGTCTGAACAAGGGGGCGGGCTTTGCCAGAAGGGGGAAGTAGTATACATGCATACTAACTAACAAAATTTGATTGATGGATGATTGATGGTTAATTGCCCTGCCCCCTTTTAATTGATGATGTAATGCCCTGCCCCTTTTTGATTGGTGGCCAGACGTGACATAATGCCCCTCCCCTTCCACATGTTCTGGAAATTATGCAATGTCCCACCCCTTCCTATCCCGTGTATGCTGGAAATTACGCAATGTCTCGCCCCCTACATGTGGACGCCTGATATGACCTAGCACACCTATGCCTTTTCACACCCATGTCCACCAGAAATGATGCAGCACCTCACCCTTTCCATACTGTGATGTAGCTATGGGTAGAGTGAAGGCTGGCTTGTCTGGACTAGCCCCAGACATGTTAGAAAGTTATGCTGATAAAAGCATTTAGCACTGTTCCTCCATTGTTGGTTTATGTTTTGCTCCTGTGTGTGTGGATTGCCTGAGAAAAACAGTGAAATGGATCACCCTAGCCTATCAACACCTGCTAGTGCCACACCGGCGGATTCTGTTATGACTGAATTGATGGCCTCATTCATGAGACATGGTTTGCAAGATAACAATGAGTGTGTTAATATGGATGAACAGTGGGAAGTGCCAGATGTACCAGATGCTGAGAATTACCCTGATGAAAAGGCTAATGAGGGCATGACAGCAATTGAAGTGCCACCTGAAAAGATTATCATGTTGGACCTGATAAAGGGTATTCTAATACAACTACTGCAAGACTTGATGGCTCAGGACTTGAAGATAAACTGTGAGGGATGTACCACAGACCATCCCTTGCAGATAAGACATAGCTGTTTATATGAACCAGAGGTGGGTACTGGAAGCATGCCTGTCCTGAAGTCTGTGAGAGGTTGCGCCTACAACAGATCAAGCTACTAGTCGAATCAACAGCCTGGAAACATTTATTTATTTTATTTATTTCAGTTTAGGATTAATACCTTTGAGTCCAGGTCATATTTTCAAAGGTTCCAGGTCATTAGTGTACAAACATTACAAATATAACAGTGATTACAGATAACCGAAAACAGTTACACAGGCATTCAAATTTCAAGAGATTA
Source organism: Neoceratodus forsteri (assembly GCA_016271365.2). NCBI lineage: Eukaryota > Metazoa > Chordata > Ceratodontiformes > Ceratodontidae > Neoceratodus > Neoceratodus forsteri. The sequence continues at coordinate 817,968,726 of CM057455.1, read as the reverse complement.
TATTAATCAATCTCGTTATGGTACAATCATTACAAATATAACAGTGTTTACAAATAACTGAAAACAGTTTCACAGGCATTCAAATATCAAGAAATTATGCACCTCCAACTACAGGTAGAAGAGGAGAGGGTCAGATAGGGTTCCACCTTGTAGTTCACTTGTCAGACTAGGTGGAAGGGGGGGTAGGAGGTCAGCCAGATATGGCGCTGTCATAGAAGAGGTGGTTTGTCAGCAAAGCGGGCTTCATTTGGGGGAGGGGGGTTGAATGGATAAGAAAGAAAAGGGGGGTGAAAGGGAGGGGGTTGGGTGGCTGGAATCCTGCCATATTAGTGCAGGCAAGCACATTTCTTTTTTGTGTCAAGATGGGATCTGAGCCCAGATTCGAAGGTGCTAATTTTGGTTGATTCTGTGAGGTTAGCAGGTAGCTCCTTGTATAATTTTGGTCCTTGGTACAGCATGGAGTTTTTGGAGAGCTTCGTTCTTTTGAAGGAGATCACCATCTTATCTGTAGCTGCACTTCTAGTTAATTTGGTGGGAACTGCCAGCATGAAGAGGCAGCCCAGTGTGAGGGGGGGACACAAGAAGCACTTTTTTCAGGAGTAGGCAAATTTGGTATTGTTCTTTGAGATGGAGTGGGAGCAACCCATTTTCATCGTACAGAGTGCAGGTGTACAGGTAGGCATCCTGAGCAGCCCCTATTGACAAATGGCAGACCTTAATTAGTAGTGTGTTGACCCTGTTTAGGGCAGTTTTAGTGCCTGCCCCATAGATAGGCAGCCCATAATCTATGGTGGACAGTACTGAGCAACTGATGGCAAGTTTCAGATCTTCAGGTGTCAATGAGTGCCAATGGCAGTAGAGGACCCCAAGTTTTGTATTTGCTGACTTGACAACTGAGTCTATATTGCCAGAGAATGTTAGCGTATCATCAAAGGTGATGCCCAGGTATTTGAACTTTGTTACTTTTTCCAGTATTTCACCCTTGTGGTTCTGAATGAGCAAAGGCTGGTATTTCATTTTGCTTTGGGAGGTAGAGAAGAGTAGACTCTTAGTTTTTTTTTTATGGTTTAGTAGTAGTTTGTTTTCTGCAAACCAGGATTCAGCTTGTGGAAGCTGTCTTGGAGTTCGGTTGTGATGAAGTTGTGATCTTTGCCAGCAATAGCTATCACTGCATCATCAGCATAGAGAACAGTGCAAGCTGTACATGCAGACAGTGCAGAGTTGATGAAGAGGCAGAAAAGTAATGGGCCCAGAATAGAGCCTTGTGGGACCCCGAGGGACACTTCCTTGGTTAATGATAGGGTGTCTCCAATTCTGACTCGTTGTGCTCTGTTTGTAAGGTAGCTTTCAAACCACAGTACCATGTCTGGGGATAGATCTGTTGAAAGGAGGAAGTTTAGGAGTAGTTTGTGGTTAACAGAGTCAAAGGTCGATGAAAACTGAGCCTACTGCCTCTCCATTATCCAAAGCATCATAAAGCTGGGATGAGTAATCAACAAGGGTGGTAAGTGCGGAGTGTTTTTTTCAGAAACCCATGCTGCTGTGGGCAAAGTAAGTTGTACTTATCAAGATACTCTGTAAGCTGCTCCAAGACCATTCTTTCAAGTACTTTGGGGGGGTAGAATGGATATAGATCTGTAGTTGGGCATTTGAGTTTTGTTCCCAGCTTTATGGACAGGTGTGATGTTGGCTAACTTCCATAATTTTGGAAACACCCCTGTTCTCAGAGATGCATTAAACATCATTGTGAGGGGGCCGGCCAGTTCATTTAGGAGAAGATCCACAAGTTTCATATCCACTAGATTAGACCCCATCATGGTCTTGCCAGGTATTGACATGGGTACATGGCATCCTATTTTGATATAATACAAAACATAAATGACACTTTGCCAGAATTTAAAGAGATGCCATGCATTGCTAAGGGACTTGACACACTTTACTAACAACTGAGTGTAACACTATGGAGTGCTGTTGAAGAAGCAGTTTCATCAGGATGTTATGAAATGTATCTTAAAAGTCCACTGCAAAAAGGAAGCCCTGTGCCATATTATATGTACTTGTATGATATTAGTAGTTCTGACGAGGGCACAGTGCTGCATGGTGAGAGTTGTTACGGTGTGTAACCTGTGGAGTAATCACCAAAGAATGTTTGAAAAGCAGAAAATAGAAAATCTTCTACAGGCTTTGATAACCATGCACATTTCAAGCCCTGCTGATCAAACTCCAGGTAACCCGATAAACTGTAAAAAACTTTAGTTTATACAGATTTTAATGAGTGACATTAAAAAAGATGTACGCTGGTGTGAAACAATGAACATGACCAGGTGCTTAAACAATAATGTGTTAGAAACTGTTCAAAATGTGCTACCACTTATATTTGAAAAATTGGATGTGGTTTCTCATGGCAGAGTATTGGTAGCTGTGGCCTACATTGTTGATATTTCTTACAGTTTAAAATGTCAGAGACAGTAAGATGTTAGCAATGTGATTCAAGACTATCATTTTTATAGACATCTAAGATAGTTTTAGCAAAAGATGCCTTCTGAGTAACCTCTACGTGTCTTTTCAATTCTGACTCAGCAAAAGGGACTGGTCTGTTTAGCTGTAGGGGTGGTGGGCCATAAAATGTAGGTTCAGTTGAAGATATCTTAAGCCAATCTCAACAGAACAAAGGGGAGCAGATCATCTAAGAATCCTTCAAAGATATTGTGCAAAATTAGTTGCCTTTAATTATACAGGCCATCCAAAAACAGCTATTTACAGAGTTGTAAGCGGTCATAAACATGCAGTTTATGGGTGCAAGCATGTCCGACCTGTTTTTTTTTTCAGCCCTGGTGTTTTTTCACAGTAAGAGAACTCTAAAGGTCAGATACAGTTCACTTAACTTGGACATAGTACAAATCTTTTTTAATTTTACTAAAATAAATAAAAACATGTCAGCAAGCCCTTTATTGGTTTAAAATATAACATTATTTTGTACGTTTATGGAAAGTCTGGTATTGTGCATATTCAAGACTATTTTATATCTGAAATAAATATGTTTCAGAACAAAACCTCCTTATTTTGTTACACATTTAAAACAAAGACCCCATTCATTTTAATGGAAAGATTTTTTAATTATTTGTTTCTGTTTCACATAATATATGTTAAAGCAGAAACTATCTGTTAAAAGTTTTGTATCATCCCATAGCTTTATTTCACATTCTGTTGTAACGTACTTTTTTTTTTTATTTTAGTCTTTGGTAACCAGGTAAGGGTTATATTAGTCTTTGGTAACTGGGTAAGGTTTACCTAAACTATATTTCAGCTTCCACTGGCCAAGACACTAGTTTCATTTAAAATTGTATAACAATACTTTTTTATGAAAAGCCTGAATATATGCATATTGAAGTCTATTTTGTATCTCAAATAAAAAGGTTTCAGAACTCCTTATGTTTTAACCCATACCTAAATGATATTTCAAGTACTGCTGTTAGCGCCCCCCCCCCCCACAAAAAAAGTATTTAAAATGTAATGATTAATAAACAGTGAGTCTTCTAGCCCTTCACTGGTCTATGTTACACTGATTCTTGGTTTCCGCCCCTGTTTGGGGAATGTTTAGGCCACCACTTGTACCTCATGAAAGTTGGTGCATTGGCTCACAACTTCCTGTTTACAGCCAGCAAACCAGTGTCAGTAAGACTTTTGAATAGTTTTAACTTTTTAAAAACTCTTGTGGCATAGATTTTAAAATGGTTACTTTGTTTGCAAAACAGTTTTCTCAGATTGGCTTTCATGATCTTGTTTTAGAATCAAGCATCACAAGGAGATGGTGATGAGTACACTTGAATCTATTCTTTTTTAATATTCTAAGTGGTTAAAATTAAGCTTATTAAACTATAACATAGCTTTTTATAATGTAGGTTTGCCAGCCTTGTCTATATCAAGCAATCATCCTGTAGTGCCACATACATCTTTACATGGTATGTCAAATTAAGTTTATCAAGCATGTTATTAGCATTTAGATGTTATAATTCTGTGTATATGGGGGTAACTCCATAGTATTTTGGTGGTGTATAGTAATGTATTTAGCTTAAAATGTTTTGTTGATAATGTACAGATAACCCTTTTTAGATGTGAACAGGACTAGCAATAAAATAAAGATGTTATGCTTTACCTTTTGTGCATTTAAAACTATCACCATATACTATATGCTGGGGTTTTAAATCCCTAGCAAAGTGGTTTTGTTAAGGTCTATACTTTGTAGAAAGATTTGGCAGCTAAACCATAAACTGCTAAAGTCAGCTCTTTAATATGTAACACTGTAAAAAACAAAATTAACAGCAGTACATGATCAGTGGTGACTTATACATTGTTTTTTTAATTTTTGTAATAAAAACAGAGCAACCAGGACCATCATGTAAAGCTATACTGTTAATAAATGAAGACAAAAAAAACAGGTAAGCAGCAATTAGCCAAACATTTTATGCTACAGTAACAGAAGTGTGTGCCATTTTTTTACAGTGCTGGTTAATGATGGGCTAATGTGTTGAAGATTGTAAATTAGCTACAGTGTTGTCCTTGTTTTTTCAATTTAGTATGCTTTCTTTCAAGAACAATTATAATATATAGCCATATGTTTTCACAACATTCACTAAGAAGTTTTGGCATGGCCATGTTTCTCTCACCCAACACCCCCCTCCTGTTTTTATAGTTTTACATTCAGGGCGGTTTAATGCAGCAAATTATTTAATATGCTGACATTATGCATGTTTTATTGGGAGTACCAATTAACTAAAACAGATTAAAATACAATAAAGGAATGATTATCTGACACAAATGTACCTAATATATAATCAGCCTGCAGAAAAACAGCACTATTATAATGCAATATACATTACAGGGGCTGTATAGTTATGTATTATATTTAATGTTTCCTAGATGATGTCTCAATTTGAAGCCTCTAGAAGCAGTGTTTTCAAAGCACGCAAGAGGCCATCACACACATTCAAGGTTATCCAGACAGAAAAGGAGTCTTCCTGACAAAACAAGATTACCGCAGCCTTCAGTGCCCTCATCCACAGCAGCAAACAAAAGGGGGTGAGGGCTGTGTGAAAATTTCTTCAGTCCTACCCCATGAATCTTTATGGACAGACCAACCACCCCCCACAAAAAGAAATGAAAAGCATGAACACCATTGCTGTATAGGTGTTGGGGGTAAGCATTGTTGCAAACATAACAATAAGCAAACACAAACACCTGTAGCATTATCCAGTGCCCCTGATAATGTATTTGCAGAGCTGCCACAATTTAAATAACCTGCTGTGTGTGTGAATAAAGCTAGCCCTGTAATTAAACCTGAAAGTTTAACAACACAAAAAGTGACACCACATGAGCAAAAGTCTACCAGTGGTACCTTTGTATATACATATAGTTATACTTTAGAACCATTTTGCATACCAGTGGTGATTTCTTCACATGTAATGCTACCCCCGATTGCAAACCAACATCTGAAATTTTTAACAACACATTTAAGGTGGCCAGCTTCACAGAAACAAAGCCATCATAATAAGAGAATTAAAACTGCAAATATACATTTTGGTTGTTGTTTATATACCAGAAGCTGATGGGCACTAAAAAAAAAAATTAAAATGTAGCCTGAAGTGGGGCGAACATTTCTACTATACAAAAGAACTGTGACAAAATGATTGATAACATTATACAATGTGAGCGGGCCATTAGAAGCACTAGGTGTAATATAGTGAATCAGTATATTAGGTGCAGAATTAGAAAGGCTAAAAACATATTGGCTACCCATAACAGAATGCAGCAGCATCAGACACCCCTGTGAAAACACAGGGCACCACCACATAACTTTGTGGTATTGGGGTCTGCCACACCATGCTGTGTGTGTGATGGTTGTGTGAGTTCCCCATTTAAACAATCTCCTGAGTGTCAAAGTAGTGAATGTGAAACTGAGTGCTGTATGTGTGAACAATGTGCTTGGGGACAAAGTGATCATTCAGATGTGCACACAGACCTGCCAGACAGTGAATATTGTATCAGTCCTGTACAAAATAACAACCTTGAAGACATGCAGTTAGGGGCGGTGCCACACCTGACCGTGAAGAAGACATTTGTAGTCAAGAGGGTCAGCAGTTAGTGGAAAATGGTCTAGCAGAGCCCGTCTATTTAGAGTTAATACATGAATGTGAAGTACCCAGAAATTATTTTAATGGTGTTGAGTATCGCCAGCAGTTTCATTTTGCCAGTCCAGACAGTATAACATCCATAGATCAATACTATTCTGCAATCCATACAACTGTGTAGCAGTTATTAGACAGAATAAGGCCTACTTTGGGTAGTAATGATTTGATACCACTACAACTGGCTTGTGATAGTTTAAATGACCCCGTGTGTTCATTACGTAGAAACCCCCAAGAGTTCAATGCTGATGAGTTTTTAGAGCATATAGCAAATTTATTAAACAGCAAGGTGGAGGTGTGTGCTAATGAGACTTTAATGTTAGTCATTACTGTTGTTAGAAATGTGCATGGGGGGGCTTCCAGAGATGTTAGAAATGTTTTATCTAGCCATATTGTCAAACAGAAAGCAAGGCATCTAGTTAATTTAGTAAATCAAAATAATGCAATATGTTTCTCCATGAACTTGGTGGCTCTGCTAAACCCTCAGCTAGTTGACCAACAGATATTAGCAAAAGCTAGAGCTCTGCAGAGCAGGGTAAGGCTGTCAGAACAAAGAATGGTAGATTTGAGCCATGTACATCTATTTGAGGCAGAGCTAGATGTGAACATCTTTGTTTTTTTTATGAACAAAGCTGGCGCATGGCAGAGGTTTGTTGCATCACCTAATAAATGGGCAAAATCTGTATTCATCCTGTTACATGAAAACCATTATTATGGTATTAAAAATGTCAAAGGATTTTTGGTGGCCAGAAATGTATGTGAGCATTGTAACACCCTTTTCACACATAAAGGTTCACACATATGCTGTAACATGTGCTATGCATGCAGATCATTTGGCTGTAGTGAAGTACAAAGTGAGGTGGTACAGTGCCCTAATTGTCATAAATACTGTAGCTCAGCTGCCTGCTGTGGCTGGCATAAACTGGCTTACCCCGATTGTCATTTATCTAGATTGTGCTCATGTGGAAAACCTCAGGGTGAGAGCTATATTTGTTTCCACCCAAAGTGCCACAGCTGTCTTGCAGCTGTACACCCTTTTGAAACTCACTTTTGCTACATCCAGCCCTTAAAGTCACCACCTTTTTCAGCTAGTTATATATTTTATGATTTTGAATTCATGCAAGATGTCAGCCCAGGCGACTCTAGACATATTCCAAATTATATCTACACCCCTGAAAGAGGTCGAAAATGGGAGTTTGAAGGCGCTGACTGTGTTGCTCAATTTGCAAAAAAGGTTATCCAAAAAGGGTTTCAGGGGTACACTTTCATAGCTCACAATTCAAAGGGATATGATGGCCACTTCATCTTAAACCAGCTTGTAAAAGAAAAAAATGGAAGTGGAGTTCCTGACTCAGGGGAGTAAATTGATGTCCATAACTGTAAAATGGTTAAATATCCAATTTATAGACAGCTTAAATGTCCTTCCAATGAGGCTCACAGGAATGCCACGAGCTATGGGTTTTGAGGGAGTAAAAGGCTACTTTCTGCACTTTTTTCACAAACCGGAAAGTCAGAATTATGTAGGGCCTATGCATGTCACAAAAACTATGGTGTAGACTACATGATGGCTGATGAAAAAAACAGTTTTTGGAGTGGTATGAAATGCATAAAAATGATGCATTTGACTTTAAAAAGGAATTACATCATTACTGTTAGTCAGATGTGGAGATTCTAAAGCAGACCTGTGAAATTTTTCAGGTTGGTGTTAAGCAGATGTTTCAAGATGATGCAAAGGAAAGTGTCCAAATTGGCCCCTTTCAGTACATCACTATAGCAGCAGTTTGTATGCCCATGTTTTGGTTTAAATTTCTAGAGTCAGACACAATAGGGATTATACCCACTGACAACTATCACCGTCAGTGCAAGCATTACTCCACACTGGCCATACACTGGTTGATGTACACCAGTAAACAAGAAAACATTTCCATACAACATGCAGTGAATGGTGGGGAAGTGCAGATAGGTCTTATTTTCTAGATGGTTATTATGTAATAGATGGTGTCCCCACAGCCTTTGAGTTTTTAGGCTGTTTTTTATCATGGCTGCCAGGTGTATTACTTTGAAGAACTGTTGAACTCAGTGCTTAACACAACCTACGGACATTTATATTACCTAACCATCAAGAAATTAAACTATCTCAGACATGAAAAAGGCATGCATGCTAGGGTTATGTGGGAGCATGAATGGAAACAGCTGGTGTGTGACAATCCACAGGTGCATGCTTTTTTGAAAGCAACCCACTTTCCAGAACCAATGGACCCCCGTGAATCACTTTATGGGGGGTGTACAAATGCTCTGCGATTACATTACCATGTGCAGCCTGATGAGAAAATCCTTCATTATGATTTTACCAGTTTACACCCCTATGTGAACAAGACCAAGACATACCCCAAGGGATACCCATTAGTCATATATGAGAAATTTGGGGATCTCAGACATTATTTTGGACTTATTAAAGCTAAAGTGTATCCACCCCGTGGTCTCTTTCTGCCCCAACTGCCCAGTAGGATCAGTGGAAAGCTGATGTTTACACTGTGTCACACATGTGCTGAGACAGCACAACAGTCACAACCTTGTACCCATTTAGAAGATCAGCAATCTCTGGAGGGTACGTGGTGTTCCGAGGAATTAAACCTGGCTTTAGAGAGGGGGTACAAGGTGGTAGAGGTATATGAAGTATGGCACTACCCAGAGAAATCTGACAGTCTTTTTACAGAGTATATTAAATTACACCTAAAGGGAAACAGGAAACTTCAGGGTATCCAACTTGGTGTACTACTGATGTGGAACGTAAAGCATATATCAATCAGTATTATACTAAGGAGGGCATTGTTTTAGAGTCAGAGAATATAGCATACAACCCTGCACAAAGACAGATTTCAAAGCTGTTTTTGAATTCTTTGTGGGGAAAATTTGATCAATGCCAATGGAGGGGAAGGGTGGAAGGGAGGGGCAGCTGCAGAATAAGGGGTGCTAGCTGTACATTTGAGCAGACTTGATAGACCTCTAGGCCTTTATCTGCTGGCAAATTTCATATATTCATATGTTCATAACACTGCCATTGTCAAAGATGCTGAAGAACTCTTTTAGAATATTTTCACAGATCGCTACCACATATCTGGTCTGTGTTTTATCAATGATGCTACAGCATCAGTATGTTGGAAATATGTTGAAATGCTACCAACATTAATGTTGTTTTAGCTGCCTTTACCACAGCCTATGTTAGACTTAAATTGTACAGTTTACTTGAAAGCCTGTAGGACCACTATCTGTACCATGACACAGACTCTGTCATATTTGTTAGCGGGCCAGGTGATTGGGATCCACCTCTGGGTGACTATTTGGGTGATCTGACCAATGAACTACCACCTGATGAAAACATTGTTGAGTTTGCATCAGGTGGTCCTAAAACCTATGGTTATAAACTGACCAATGGCAAAATTTGTATGAAGTGTAAAGGAATTACACTTGCTGTGACAAATAGTGAAAAAGTTAATTACGACTGCCTCAAATCACTTGTTGACCATTTTGTCAAGGATGAAGTGTGAATGAAGGTGTTGGTGTACAGTCAGTCAGTATAGGTTTGAAAAAAAATGTGCGGAACAAAAAAAGCATCACTACTGAAAACAAGCCAGAAAAACAACAAACTTTTAGGGTTGTATACAACAAAAGGGTTTTAAAAGAGGATTTTAAAACACTGCCTTATGGCTGCTGACCATGGTATGGATATATGCTTTTAGCACCCATTTTCCTGTATTTTTACTGGGCCATCAAAAGTTACTTTATTAAAAGCATGCTGGATGCAGGTCTCAATGCCTTAACCAAATTTCCAAAAAATATTATCTGGTGCTATAGTTGCTGGCAAACTTTGTATACAGACTTGTGTGGCAAATTTCCTCAGTTGAAATTTATAGAGGGTATTTCTAGCACTCTACAAGATGATGAACTATTACCACCCCAAAAAGTAAATCTTTTAATTAAAGATGACTTAATGGAAACAGCATCTGAAAATTGCGAAATTCAAAAATGTTTCACTCAGTACTACCATCACAGAAATGTTAGCATCATGTATGTCACACAAAATTTCTTTGTCCAGGGCAAAAAAAGCCAGACCATAAATTTAAATGTAAATTATATAGTATTATTTAAAAACCCAAGAGATAAGCTACAGGTTAGTACACTGGTTCGCCAGATGCAGCCTGGAAAGACAATATTTTTTGAAGAGACCTTTGAGGATGCAACTCATAAGGCCTATGGTTATCTTTTGGTCAACTTAAAAGCATCAACACCTGAATCTTATCACTTAAGGTCTGGCCTGTTTTTCCTGGATTTACCTGTTGCATACACCATGAACAAAAATGCCTCATGAAATAAGAGATGTGCCAGGTGTTCATTGTAGCCAGATGCTCATAGTACTTAGACATGTCAGCACACCTGAAAAGAAACCTTGCATTGCTTAAGCTGCTGGTGAAGGGGTCACCATAGCAAAGAAAAGCTATACTGTGTTCAGCCTCTAATGATTTAATCGCAGCAGTTGATGAGGTGGCACTCAATGCTATTAAAGGGACTATACCTCTCACAGCTTACCATACTAAGATGCTGAAGTGGAGATGCAACATTATTAAAAAATTAAGTAATAGAAAGCTGTCTGGTAAACATAAAAAAAAAAAAACTTGTGATACAGTCTAGGGGATTTACAGGCACCTTGCTTAGCATTGCTATATCCTTTATAACCAGCCTTCTAACAAGCAGGCGAATACACATGGATTATGCACAACAAATGTATTTAGTACCACAACAGCTGGACTTGCTAAGAGGTCATTCACCTCCTGAAGAGCCACCAAGGAAGGCTGTGGAATGACAGCTGGATGCGAAATGTGAGTTGTTCTTCAAAGGACTGACCTCTCTGAATATAAGAAGGCTAAAGTATATGGGAGTGTGTTGCAATGCTACTTTGCAGTTGTACGCCAAGGTGAAAAAGATGTAGCAAACTTGTCATTGTCTTTGACATCACACAAGCTAATGCAACCACAAGATAGCATAGCACAGCCACTTTGCACCAATAATATTTACAATGACATATTACAAGGAGTTTCTGTGCATGCCAGAAAACACACTGAAATATTGTTAAACAAACTGAAAGGGTCTGCTGGAGTTACAGACTGGAATGATCGTGGTGAATGTATATATCATGGTGTGCCGGTGGAAGGGTCTCACATGTATGGTTTAGTCAAGGCTGTTACTTCACAAAGACACACATCTGATGTTAAAAAACCTAGGGGGTGGGAACATTTTATCAGAGTTTAGCAGAAATTAATGCTCCAAAATCAGTGGTGGCTAACATCCAAAACAGGTCTTTGATTCAGAGTGCTAAGAACAGCCTCTCAAAGGCTCTGACAGGTGTTTCTACAGCACTAATGCCTGAAACCCACACATCATCACCTGTGGCCAAAATAAGAAACCCCCCTTTTAAAAAAAAAACTCATGGTTAATGGTGTAACGTCTTGTCTAGGGGCAACACACATTTCTGGTAATATTGTGTTTATCTACATTTTTTTCATTGGTGGTGTAACATCTTGGCTAGGGCACCACGCATTTCTGGTAACATTGTGTTTTTGTACATTTTGTTTCTATAAATTATGTGCATGTTGTCTTTGATTTTGCTGTCACATTTTAAAAATAAATAGACAGTCTGATGCAATGTACAGACAGCTGTGTTTATTGTCTCCTTACAATAAGTACATTTAATAATTATACATTATAAAAGTCAACTGCAATTGCTAGCTATAACATACAACATGCTTTATCTCTACATCTACCAGCAGTAATAGTGCTGGTTATAATCATAACATGAAATTACTGACTGTGGGCTAAAAGAAAAAGAAGGCTTTAACCTTTTTAACAATTCTCCACTGGCTAACAAATGCATAAACTTTTCTATCATTTGACATTAAATTATCAGAATGTATCCTAACTATATCATTAAAGGTTGTTCCTTTGCATCTATGATGAAGGAAAATATACAATGATGACCACAGGTCATAGGCATTATAACTTGAACCCGTTTTGAGTTAAACTTTGTTTCTGTTACATTTTTCCAGAAAAATGTCATTATTGTTGGCGGAATCTGGAGGAAAGCCATAAGAGTCAAAAAAAACTCCTCGCTAGTATGGTCAGGAAGATAAATAGCTAACCAATGTTCACCAGGCATAGACTGGGGCTGCATATTCACAACTAAAGAGGCTGGAACATGTGTTAGTCTCTCTGAAGGTAGTTGACCACTTGCAAAAAAAAAAAAAAGAAAAACTGTCTCTGGTAAAAACATCTGCCTGGAGAAAGCTGTCCAGTTGTTGAGTGTTCATATTTAATTGAAGTAAAATACAAAGTTTTGTCTTGGCTTTATTTCTACCACATTATCAAAGACTGCATACACTAACATATTCACAGTAGCCGGTAGAGCGTCAGCAAAATGTATTTCAGCTCTCAAATTGCCAGAAAGGATTAGCGAATAATGGTCACTACAGCCTTGGTCAGGGCTTAGGTCCAAAGCAAATAATGTGTACCCCTGACAAAAACCTACACGGTCTATCAGCAGTGGATTGTCTTTCATATGTTTGCCACTGGCATGAACCAGATTTATATATTCTCTGACGGCATTACCATTTGTGAAGTTAGGTTGCAGTGGTTTAGCAGGAACTTGCTCACCATCTACATACAGAGCTATAAAGTTAATGTTAAAATGTTAAATTTGAAAGGGTTTTTATTGTATACACCACTGAAAGCATCATTATCAACAAAACCTATCACTAATAATTTCAGTATCTGCCCTAGAAACCGATTATCTTGGTTACACACACGACTGCCCCCAGATATACTAAACATTTTCATGCTAACACGATCAAAAGGGTACTTTGCATTAGCAGCCTATAAAGCCTGGGCATGACCAATACATACAGCTGGTGAAACTTTTACCCTTTTTACATAAATAGATGAAAATGTAATTTGTAGTTTATAATCTTCATCTGCATTACCACTAATTAAACAAAATTTGTTCTTGTTATGAACAAGTTTAATATTTACTTAAATGCCATTCAGGAGCAGCTTTTCCTGGAAGAAGAGGTCTGCATGAATTGATCCAAGCAGTTCTACACTGTGAATCTCTGCTGTAAAAGTTGCAAGTTTTTTAAAACCCTCATGGGGGCCATTAAGAGTGGTGTTCTCATGCTGCCCAGGTGTGTCCTTATAAAATAATCCAGATGAAAATTGTGTAGACAGGGTGTCATCGTTGTAATTAAGCAGTGACTCAATGATTGCTCTGTAGGGGTAACAGTTATTACTCTGGCTTATGAGCCGGTCACCCACCACTATATCCACATGGCTAAAGATGGTTGCCAGGGGTAGTTAATTAAACTTACTTTAGCTCCATCACCAATGTTTCTACCATCAGCCTTAGTGATCTTGCACAAAAGGTATAACAAGGTGTTGTTTAGGTCGATGTAATCTTCACTGTTACCTGACACATAAAATTCCAGGGTCACATTATCACTTATAGCTGACAAGGGCAGGATTTCAATATACAGGTTTTTCTCTGTGCTGGTTTGGGTTGGTGGTAATATGAAAAGATCTAATTCTGACTTTCCACATTCTTGAGACATGTAGTGTACCAGAGCCATGCCTTAAAATAAGTCTCTTTGACTGTTAGCTTTACGAGGTTTTCTCTCCTTGAGCCTACATTTCACAACTGTTCTTTTCTTTTGAACGTGTCATCTTTTAATAACATTTTCACGGACCCCGGTAGGAACATTCTCTTCTTCTTATTGGGCCTCTTATAAACAACCATTCCAGGCCCATCTTGCTGCTGTCCCGGGTCTGGAGTCATGAAGGAACTCACAACATTTCCCACATCTTTTACAATATTTTTAGCAGCTGTTTTAAGGTGTGGTTTTACTTTCTGGAAGCCTTTTTGTAACAGTGGTATAGCTTTTCTAAATAAAGTTCTAAACATACCACCTATACCGGCACCATACATAACTGGGGCACCATGAAAACCAGATAAGCCATGACCGGCTTGTGCTTTATAATAGGCTACATAAAGATTTGGGTCACTGTACAACTTCTGTGACATGGTTGTCATTCAAAAGGTTCCTTTAACAGGCTGGATATGAAGCTTCACAATCACTTTGCCAAACAAGAATAATACATTTTTGTCTTGATCATTCTTTATCACAATAGTTATGGTGTCAAACTGTTGTTTGCCGATTGGTATACACTCCGTCTTATCATAGCAGATGGTTATGATTGCATTATTCTTACCAGATATTTCCACACAACGGAGTAGGGGCATGTAACTATCACCAACTCTTTGGTGCTCAACAATGTCTGCATACACATACAGTGTGTAAACCCCCCCATTGATGTCATAATATGCTCCTGTGCTTACTTGTAGTTGTGGTATACCGTGTGGTACACCCAAAATATGAGCCAGATTATGGCGAGCAATAAATGCTCTACTACTGATGTTGTGGATTTTGTTTTCCATTCCTGGCTGTCATATTCTAAAAACATGCTTAGCTGTGCCTGTTCCAGTGCCTCATTGATGGTCGCCGTGACATCGTCAACATCGTGATAATAACCTCTTGGAACTGATAATAGTAATAATGGTAATAATGGCTTAGAAGTTTCACCTGCTTGAAATCTCCCATCTTGCTGTGTAATATTGTCCTAAATCCTTGAGTACTGTATTTCTGACAAACTGACTTCCCACACCCCTACTAAATTGACAGGTTTTGCCAGTTTCACAGTATATTTTCAAATAGTATTTTTGGGAAGCATTTCAAAAGATGCATTGCTGGGCAATGTAACATAAAACCCATTCTCAGACATTGTTTTATCAATAAAGTCTTCTCTTAACTGATGTCCTACAAAACACGGGGATGCAGTTATAATTTTAAATTTGTCAGCTGTTTGGATTCTACCAAGCTGTTAAATTTTGATGGCCAGCCTAAGCATTTCACTAAAACCGTTTTTTTCTTACCTTGTCTTTTTTGTGACACTATTTTTTCAACCCTGTATACCCTGTTTGCAGTGTCTTCAACTTTTACCATTTCTTGCTCATAAAAGGTACCTCTTATTTCTTCTCCATCATAATCTTTTAATTTGTAAACTGGTATAGGCTTAGGTATACATTCAGAAATAATAAATATCTTGCTTGTAAAGTTTTGCTCTTAACCTTTTTCAAATGTTTTCTTAACTCTAGAAACCCACACATTATCACCCACATGAAATTTAAAAGGCCTTTTCACTTTGTGTATAAGACCACAATACAGAATTTTCCAGACATCTAAAGAATTGGCTGCTGTCACATCTGTAGGCCTCATTTTGATGGACCGGTGATAGCTCTTATTGTAGGCCATTGTTAAAGCTTGTAATACATCTATGTACCTATATGTGTTAAATGCTGTAAAATATCTCCACATTTTTGTTTTCAATGTACGGTTAAATCTTTCCACAATCGAAGCCTTAACATCATTTGATGTTGTAAAATGATGTATGTTTTGTTCTTTTAAAAACAATTAAAAATTGGCATTTAGAAATTCAGTGCCTTCATCTGTTTGTAATTTTTCGGGCTTGCAGCCCACTCCGAGTATCATATTGAAAGACTCTGTCATATCTCTTCCAGATTTTGTTTTTAGCAATTTGGTCCATGCGTATTTTGATAGGACATCAATGACTGTTAGAATTAATCGGAAGCCATCGTTGTCTTTGGAAAGACTAGCCACATCGACCAAATCAGCCAGCCATTGTTTATTGTATTTATTTATTTTATTGTATTTATTTATTTAGTTAATCATAGGAATTACAACCCTTTGAGTCATAAACTCATTTACAAAGGCTCAGCATCAGCACAGTCATACATTCAGAGATAGTACATTAATGGGACATCACACTTCAAGTAATTACATATTAATAGCCAAGGTGGCTGAAGGTCTATACATGCATCAATGTTGTTAACAACCACTCTGTTTCTAATAAATCATTTCTTGCTGGCTTGTGCATAGTGTAAGCATCTTGTAAAGACAGCCACTGGGATACCTGAGTGCGAGTAATTCTTTTCCCCTGTTTTGCAACAGCACCATGAAGTCTTTGGACACCTCCTAAGCTACCAGGTGTATGGGATTCATAATAATTTTATTTCAATGATTTCTTAACCATGACTGCTGTTTAGTAATATGGTAGGAACACAAGTGTTTTTTTCAAATGTCAAAATGTTATTATGACAGACCACACGACATATATATCTAATTATATGACAATGCAGAGCATGTGTTAGCCATTGCGATAAATTGGTGCTGTACTCCATTATAAGTATTACAACAAGAAAACACATGACTTGTTTTGCTGTGTAACAAGAACATGGGATGTAAATTCAATCACATTGCTAACATCTTCCTGTCTCTGACATTTTAAACTGTAGCAACAAATAAAAAACAATGTAGGCCACAACTACCAATACTCGGCTATGAGAAACCACATCCAGTGTTTCAGATATTAGTGGTAGCACATTTTGAACAGTTTCTAACACATCACTGTTTAGGCACCTGGTCATGTTCATTATTTCACACCAGTGTACATCTTTTTTAATGTCACTCATTAAAATCTGTATAAACTGAAGTTTTTTACAGTTTATCGGATTACCTGGAGTTTGATCAGCAGGGCTTGAAATTTGCATGGTTATCAAAGTCTGTAGAAGATTTTCTATTTTCTGCTTTTCAAACATTCTTTGGTGATTACTCCACAGGTTACCCATCATAACAACTCTCACCATGCAGTGCTGTGTTCCTCATCAGAACTACCAATATCATACAAGTACATATAATATGGCACAGGGCTTCCTTTTTACAGTGGACTTTTAAAATATTTTTTACAACTTCCTGATGAAACCGCTTCTTCAACAGCACTCCATAGTGTTACACTCAATTGTTCATAAAGTGCGTCAAGTCCCTTAGCAATGCATGGCATATCTTTAAATTCTGACAAAGTGTCATTTATTGCTTGTATTGTATCAAAATAGGGTGCTGTTTACATAAGTTTCCAGGCTGTCGATTTGACTAGTAGCTTGATCTGTCATGGGTGCAACCTCTCACAGACTTCAGGAAAAGCACATTCCTAGTACCCCTCCTCAGGTTCATATAAACAACTATGTCTTATCTGCAAGGGGTGGTCTGTGGTACATCCCTCACAGTTTATCTTCAAGTCCTGAGCCATCAAGTCTTGCAGTAGCTGTATTAGAATACCCTTTATCAGGTCCAACATGATAATCTTTTCAGGTGACACTTCAATTGCTGTCATGCCCACATCAGCCTTTTCATCAGGATATTTCTCAGCATCTGGTACCTCTGGCACTTCCCACTGTTCATCCATATAACACACTCATTGTTATTATACAAACAATGTCTCATGAATGATTCGATCAATTCAGTCATAACAGAATCCACTGGTATGGCACTAGCAGATGTTGATAGGCTAGGTTCATCCATTTCACTGTTTTCCTCAGGCAATCCGCATACACAGGAGCAAAACATAAACCAACTATGGTGGAACAGCGCTAAATGCTTTTATCAGCATAACCTTTCTAACATGTCCGGGGCTAGTCCAGACAAGCCAGCCTTCGCTCCACCCATAGCTACACCACAGCATGGAAGGGGTGGGGTGGGGTGGGTGGGTGCTGCATCATTTCTGATGGACATGGGCATGAAAAGGTGGGTGTGCTACATCATATCAGGTGCCCACATGGAGGGGGCGGGACATTGCATAATTTCTGGCACAAAAGGGATACGGAAGGGGTGGGACGTTGTATAATTTCCAGAACACGTGGAAGAGGTGGGGCATTATGTCACGTCTGCCCATCAATCAAAAAGTGGTGGGGCATTGCATAGTCAATTAAAAGGGGCAGGGCAATTAACCATCAATCATCTATCAATCAAATTTTGTCAGTTAGTATGCACGTAGACTACTGGGGAATATCAGCAGACAAACGTGGGCTTCTAATACAGTATCTACTTATCCCTCCTAGTTACTATCTCCTAGTTGCTTTAGTCAGTTGCCTACTTGCTACACAATTCCTGAAGAAGAACTATGGTTGAAACATTGATTATAACTCTATTTCCCATTTTCAGTATACATTTAATATTACCTTTTTGTTTTCAGCCCACACGCTAACATACCTTTCTTTTTTGTTCTAGGAAGGAAGGAAGAAAGAAAGAAAGAAAGAAAGAAAGAAAGAAAGAAAGAAAGAAAGAAAGAAAGAAAGAAAGAAAGAAAGAAAGAAAATGGTTGCAGCAGCTGTCTAGTCAGCAGCTATTCATGTAATGGTATGTGAGACTGATTCCAGTTATCTAAAACTGTACAAGAGGTATGGTTATGAAACTGGGGTCCTACAGATCTCATTTGGAATCAGCGGATAGAGTTTGTTGATCAGTTCAAATTCTAAGATCTTGTTCCACAACTTACCCCTGACAACTACATTTTAAACGCATGGACCCACTATTTTCCAACCATGTCCTTTGAACGAGGTGTTGTGTCAGTAAACTAATAGAAAATTGGCACCAAGCTGCAGAGTTTGTTTCAATATATTCATGCAAAAGCTTTGGTGTTAATATGAACTCTAGTGACCTGTTCTGCCATTTGATCCATGAGCAGTTTTCTTTGTTTTTTGCACATGATTCAGTCACTGGCCCCCCATGTGGAAATGCAACATGCTGCCAGCAGTTGCTGTACCACCCCAAAGGTAGGGGCACAACAAAGAAATGGGAACTCTCTCCCAGACATGGGGATTTTCCTTTTTTTCTTGTTCCCCTCTATTCCATCCCCTCTTGCCTTTAGTCCCACAGACCCCTCTCAGTCCCTTCATCCTTTTTCGACTAGTGTGATAACTTGCGGCCTGGCCCCTCTTGCACCTCATGAGAAAGGTGTAGCAGCGAGAGATTTGACATCCTCTTCAATGGTGGCAGCAGTTTTGAAAGTGTTATTTACTCCCCACTAAAGGGTAAGACATGCACACAGCAAGTGCAGCCAAGAATATGGAATACATCACATATTCTCAGTGAGTGGTGAAACGGGGACTACATAATAGAAAAAAAGATTTGTATAACATTTAATTGAACTAGTGCCATGTACAACATGAAGTGATTTACACATGTAACCCGGGTGCCACCTCCTAACAAGCTACTACCCCTGCCTGCTGCCCTAAATTAGGTTGAGGGGCCTGGATTCTGATTTAGCTACGATGAGTGGCTCAATACCAACAACAATGCTGTTTGTGCAGTGCCTCCACCTAGAATGATTTTTAAGTGGGTTTGATGTTAAGCTAGCACAACCCTCTGAGAAGTTGTACCTACCCATGGCCCCAACCATTGGTCCAACAAATGGATTTGTACCAAACACTTGATTAAACATTCAACATCACAATTTGTGGTGAGTGTTAATAATATGCTCACAGTGACCACTTTTACCAACAGGGTTTGAATCTGATGTATACACCCTTTCCACCTGTAAGAAATAATTTACTGCAACAACAACCACTTTGTAACTTCTTCCAGTAACCCACCACACCTTAATAATGATATGCTCTGGAATCAATTTAACATTCAAACAATAAACAGATTTATTTGGGGATTTGAACAGGGGAGGGGGATGCAAATCAGTGTTTACCATGAAGTAATTTTTAAGCTCTGGTGTTAGAGAATCATTCACATACATTTAATCTCTGACTACGTTCAGTCACTGTACTTTGGGGACCCAGGATTTAACTTGTTGCAGGCCTGAGCATTGCCATGGGTTGGCTAGTGATGTAGCTGGTTGGGGCCCTTAAACAAATAAAAGATTATCAATTCTTTCACCTTTGGCTGCTGAAACATTCGCAAGAATTTTAAACCTAGAACATTTGTAATCCCCAGGCCCAGTGACCTGCAAACAGTTTAAACCACAATGAGTGAAGTACCACAGGGCCCAGTATTGGGCAAGATACTTTT
This sequence comes from Neoceratodus forsteri, assembly GCA_016271365.2. Classification (NCBI taxonomy): domain Eukaryota; kingdom Metazoa; phylum Chordata; order Ceratodontiformes; family Ceratodontidae; genus Neoceratodus; species Neoceratodus forsteri. The sequence goes on along the minus strand of CM057455.1, from coordinate 817,948,511 downwards.
TAATATCTTTGTGTCCTCCCTCAAGGCATCGGATAATGCATGGATGACTAAATTTGCTGACGACAGCAAAATTGGTGCCATTGTAAGAACCGAGGAAGATGCACTGAAACTCCAGACAGAACTAGACTCTATTGATATCAGGGCCATAACGCACAAGATGAAGTTCAATATAGCCAAGTGTAGTGTAATGCACCTTGGCCATAACAACATTCAGGCTACATATTACCTATGTGACCAAACTCTCAAAAGTGTAGAATGTGAGAGGGACTTAGGTATTATGGTCACCAATGAATTATCATTCAGGCAACATACCACTAGAGTAGCAAGCAGGACAAACAGAATGCTGCACTGCATCCTGCACAACATAAGAAGTAGGGACATGGCCATACTGCTGCCTTTGCACACCGCATTGGTGGGGCCACAAATGGAGTATGGAGTGCAGCACTGGAGCCCTCACCATAAGTCCAATATAGAGACTCTTGAGAGGGTACAGAGGAGAGCAACAAAGAAAATACAGGATATCCAGTCCTTACCCTATGAAGATAAGTTAAGGGAACTAGATTTGTACTCCCTGGAGTACCATAGACTTAGGGGGGACTTATGCCTGGTATACTCCACCCACCGGAATATGGATTTATGGGAGTGTGTGGGACTATAAAGGAGAGATCCTACTAAAGTTACAAGAACACATGATTGCCAATTGAAAGAGGAGCTGTACAAATCTAATAAGAGGGAAGCCTGGGTAAACCAAAGAGTAGTGTCCCCCTGGAATAGACTCCCTACTGACATAGTTGTTTGTGACACTATGCTCAGCTTTTTTTTTTATTCATAAGATTTTATGATCATACAGCATTAACTGTACATTACATAAAAGTACTCAGATCGAGGTTCACAGACCTCCATAGTGAATGTTCAGGAGCTATACAAAATAAATGGTTACAGAAATTGAGATCCAAGCACTATCAAGAGCTGCCATATCTATTCACATAGGAGTAAGGATGAGCTAATTATCCTGTAGGTCATTAGCACTCTCACCACAATATATTTTAACTTAGCGATCTCCAGTAAACCAGGACATCAGCTCCCTAGCAGAAATACATATATAGGTGGTAGGCTGTTTGACACATGTACCTGTAGACAGACTATCTAACGATTGTCTGGCTTCAGTTAAGTTGCATTTCTTCCCCACAGTTTAGGCATTGTGCCACAACATGCCCTGTGGGTTTCCACATATATTAAAATCAGAATTTTACTAAAGTTCACAAATTGAGCGGTGACCTAACTCACCAACTAGTGACCACTATAGTAGTGGGTTTTAAAGGAGTTTCTAAGAACTAATACATGAAGTGGCAATGCAAATGACATCAAACACAAACAGTGTTACACCTTGAACAAGGTCTGCATTTTAGACTCTACCACCCCTACACCACTCTTAAACTCATATCTCTTGAACAGTATAAGACTTTTAAATATTTTACAGTAAGAAACTTTATAGAAACTAAGCCTCAGGACAACAAAATGAGGCCATAGCCCCAGCAGACAGGGAATACGGAACAGTTCTGACTCAAGGTAAAGGTGGATTCAAATCCCTTTTAGGGAAAGTTAATAAAGCTGGAAACAGTTCTTTACTTCACCCATCCTTGTCTGATTGTGGGCCCTGGTCAGGAGGATTTAACTTTGCCAATAATTTCTCACCAAACCGAGCAGCCGCTGGGGGTCTAGGAAAATATGAGTCTTCCCCACGTGTCTTACTTGCAGTCTGGCCAGAGAGTTCAGGCAGACCTCAACCCCATGATGCAGATCTTTTTTAATGAGCTGAAGCTCTTTCTTTCAAGCTTGTGTCTGCGCTGCTAGATCGGGGAAAAACCTCAATCTACTATCTTCCCAGATCATTTCACTTCTTGCTCTCGCTGCTTGAAGAAGTGCAATTCAGGCATCCAAGGGCAACAAGGTAACTATGGCAGTACCTGGATTGTGCTGTGTACCTCCTCTTGATCTAGCACACTGTGGGATAGCAAAAGCCCTGGTAATGGTTACTCAACAGTCTGGGGGTAGCTAGCGGAGGTCTTCAAAAGTCATTCTTTTAATGTTTGATAGGATCTCAGTAGCTCCAGCTAGTCATGGTGGAAAGCCCATGACACAAACATTTCCCTGTCGCTGCATGTTCTCCATGCTGTCCACTTTGGAGCACAAAAAGTTGATGTCTCAGACCAAAATTGCATTGCATTCTGCCTGCCGCCCTTGCAGTTCCTTTAAGTACTGAATAGCCCTTGCATTATCTCGGATGAGGTGGTCTGAGTTGGAGATCTGTGCCTCAACAGTGGCAAGCTGTTTATTAGTTTCTTCACCAGTGGCCTGAATCCTCATCAGCATCGCCAGTATTTGGTTAGTCGGGAGCTCCGGTGTAGTTGTTCCTCTCCCTGCTGAGAGCCCTGTATTTACACTGGGGCTCACAGAGGAAAGGTATGTGTCAAGGTTATGGGCTGCTTTTTTTGAGATCTTTTTTTGGCTCCATAGTTTCCTCTGAAGTTCCGACAGGTCCTTGGCTGGTTTTTGCTCATTCAAAGCAATTGTTTAGTAACTTTTATACTCTAAATAGTTGTGGGAGTGGAGAGCTGTTTAGATTGCTGCTGCTATCTTGCTGCTCCACAGCATCCCTTATGCTCAGCTTTAAGAACAAATGAGATGCCTACTATAGAATCACAGGAAAAATGTAAGGGATATTTAAAATGGTAACCTTAGTTTCAAGACTCTGGCAAAAGCTATCATCTTGAATCAAACTTTTGAAACTTATGAAACTTGAAGAACAAATCAGATGGCAAGTACTTTCTATTTGATATTGCAGAGTTAACCCTGTTGTACTCACTGTACCAAGACTTCGGGATCTGGGTTGGTTTCCAGACTGGTATCTCTCGAGGAAATGGCTCTCAGGTTGTTGGCTGCAGATCTCTTCTTTCTGGACAGGGAGCAGGATACATGGACCAGGGCTTGCGCAACTCACCCCCACATCAAGGCCTCTCCTCAAGGGTGGCCACAACCCGCAATGATCTTCTCCACAGGAGCTAACTCCACAGACTGGTGTCTCAGCAGCTTTTGTAGAACAGGCAGTAACAGTCTCTCAGAACAGTTGTTTGGCATCACAAGTTTAAATTCTGGCACGGTCTCAGATGGGCCACACAGCTTACCCACTTGCAAACTGCAGTCCTTGAAATGTAAGCTGACAAAACAGAACTTCAGATCTTCCCCTTCAGCAATCAGGTTGGAGACAATTCTGGTGGCCCCAGTTCAGTTTCAGAGGACAGTCTCTGAGGCAGACTAGTCTTTCACCAAGATACAGCTTGGAGATTTAGCTTTCCCCTCTTACAGGCAGGCCATCAGTTTCAGGCAAACCACAGTTCCCGAAGAAATAACTACTCTCTTTCAGCTTGGAAGAAAAAAGAAACATCTCTGTAGATTCAGCAGTTCAGAATACAGCTCACACAGGCTGCCCAGCTGTAAAGCCTTAGGCAGGCCTCCACACTTCTCTTCAGAGTGAATCTCAAACCTCTTCACTCTTTGGAAGCTCTCTCTTGACTGCCCCCAATTCAACTTTCCCTGTAAGTGAAGGAAAACAGAGTTCTGGATTCTGATTGGCTGCTGAGGCTGTCAGTCACAGTTCTAGCATCCTGATTGGTTAGAATAGGTGCCAAGCACATAGTTCACAGTTTCTGCCAGCAGCCATAGTAAAAGGACCCCTTTAGGACCCCTGAGCTCTCATTGGCTTGGAAGCAGTTTCAAAGTGTCATTATGGCTGCTACAGTGCAGAAGATAAATGGTCCCAAACTTAGTCCAAATTTTAAAGTTCATTTTTAAACATAACAGTTCAGCTTCAGAAAAAAATGTTTACAACATTCAGTAGGGCTGCATTTGTACTAGTAGGCGACTATACAATAAGACTAATAGGAATGCTGACTGGCCAGTCGCGAGCTTTGTTTCCCCCAGACCCAGCACAGGGTATGTACTGTGTACACAGGACTGAACATTTTAAAGACACAGCATGGCAGCACTCATGCAGAAACCAAGAATACAACAACACTTTACATTTGAATTTATATCTACCTTACTGGATACCACTGGATTTGGCCAGATTCAAGAGGCAGAGCATCAGGCTGGAACCCTCCCAGGCAGAGATCGCCACAGCACCCTGAGAGATGTCCCAAGGTAAACCCACCATTTTCTTTGGGGGGGGGATTAAAAACAAATGCTTCTTCCATTTTGTTTTAGAAAGGGAAGGAATCCCAAAAGTAAAGCAACTGGCTATTGAGAAGTATAAGAGATTTTTGCGGGTAATTTAAAATATGTATTTAAAATACTCACTAAAAAAACTTTATTTAACAAAAATAATTTAGAAAACTTATAATCTAAGATATATATGCTTGATATTTTTTAGGCTGCCACCACAAGAAAGCAGTATGCACTGCAGCAAGGATACCAATATAACTAGATGGTTCTATACAAGGTTTGTTCACCCTTCCCAATTTGATATATATAAAGAAAACAATATATAACATTTTTATATCATCACAGATTTGATTCTAATAAGAGAATATTGTTTCTTTTTATTTGTTTTAGCACTACAAGTATTCCGATGAAGCGACAGGCTTGTCTTGGAAAGTTAAAGGTTGTTATATGGATTTTAGTTGTGTACCATTGAAAACTTATGAATTTCTGCACAAAATGGAGATGAATCATGGAACAAATGCTGCAACTAATGCTTTTAAGCATCATTAAAAGCAAGTTAAGGATATAAATGCACATTTTAGGTTGAGTGTCTTTATCACTAAAAAACAAGACCAACTATTCTCCAACCATGTCCTATGAACGTGGTGTTGTGTCAGTAAACTGGTCTGGGCAAAATTACCCCTGCTTCATCTCTGGCACTACTGTTCACCTCCATTTTACTATCCCTTCCCACATCCACCCCCACTCCATGTTTCTACCTTCACCATCCCTCCACCGACTATTCTGTCACACCCTTCTTTCGTCCCCTATAAATCCACTGCCTCCCTCCCAGCCATCTCCTGGTACCACTACCCCACTCCCCCTTCCTCCCCAGTCTATTCCTTCAGTTGCCTTCTGGCCTCTCTCTCCCTCTCATGCACCTACTCCATCCACACTGCCCCCACTACTACTGCCCCGACCCACTGGTTAGCCAAATCCTGGCCCCTTCATTCACTATGCTGCCACCTTACCATTGCTCTACTCCTACTGGCAGCCGGGGATATTCACCCTAACCCCAGCCCAACCTCTACTCAAAGCCCAGACCACCTCTACTCAAACCCCTCGACCAGCACAAACTCCAGCTCCCACCCTAGCTACCTCCCCCGAGGCCTGCGTCTCCTCCATCTAAACATTCATAGCCTAGCACCTAAGCTCGATCAGCTCCAAGTCCTTGCCACTCATTATACCCCTGATATTATCATCCTATCTGAGACCTGGCTAAACCATAGCCTACCTGATAAAAATCTCGCATTCCTGGGTTCAATATCATACGGCAAGACTGGCCCATCAGAGGCAGTGGGGTGGCTAGCTACATCAGATCAGCCCTCCACTTCACTGTCTCCTTAACAAAAACGGTGTCCAAAGCTTACTAACTTCTGTTGGTGAAACTGTCTCCCCCCCATTACCTCTCTTTGTGGCTGGTATTTACTGCTGTCCAGGCATGCCAACAACAATAGTTACTGATCTGCTGGGCCAGCTCTCTTCCCTTGCCCAGTCGGGTGAACTTTATGTTATGGGTGATTTTAACCACAATTGGCTAGCACCCACTCTAAACAAAACCCAAACTGAGTTAACTGCCTGTAACCTAACCCAAACCATCACGGAACCCACTCACTCAAACTTTAAGTCCGGCAATCACTCACTCCTCAACTGGGAGCTTACTTCCCACCGTCACCGAGTTGTCAGCTCAGGCCTTCTCCCCAATTCCATTAGTGACCATCACCTAATCTACCTAATCCGCAAAATCCACAGAGCTAAATCCCCTCCCAAATTTATATTCCAGTGCTTGTATAAATCCCTCAACCTCTCCCCCCTTTTGGATGACCTTTACCACTCTAATTGGGTCCCAAGCTCAAACCACTCTAATATGGATTCGGCCCTTACGCACTTTCGGAATACTTTCCTCTCCGTCTGAGATAAACATGCCCTCATACGCCGGACTAGAGTCCATGGTTCTCACCTACCCTGGATAATCCCCTAGCTGATTGCCTGCCAACAAGTCCATGATAAGGCCTGGCGAAATTATAAATCTCTCTCCTCCAGATGACCATACCTCCTCAGCATGCTCCACGCAATAGATACCAAGCCATCCACGCCTAGCTAAGTAAGAATATTTTAATAACACACTTAATGCTAACATTGGCAGCCCATCCAAATTCTGGAAAGTCATTAACTCCTTTTCTCCCCAAAACAGCTAGCCCTCCACCTCTTCTCCTTGTCCAAGGGTCTCTCCTTTCCCCACCCCCAGAGGCAGCCTCCAAGTTTAATTCCTACTCACTACTTGCGCCTGACCCTCCTTGACTCCCTCCACACACAACCACTCCATCTCCTCAATCTTCTTTCCCAAACATCTGGTATGAACCCCTTCTCCTTTAGACCCATTTCCCCACTTAAACCCTTCACACCCGAAACCCCTCCAAAGGTAAATCCCTTGACGGTCTTGATAACAAACTGCTCTTCCTATCTGCTGCCGCCATCGCTACCCCCCTCGCAGCCCTACTAAACCTTTCCTTCACTACCGAGTCACTCCCCTCCAACTGGAAGCATGCCACTGTTCTACCCCTCCCTAAAGGTGGGGACCCTACCTCCGCATCCAATTACCACCCTGTCTCCCTCCTCCCCTCCCTCGCTAAACTCCAGGAACACCTAGTGCTATCCCAACTCTCCCAATTCCTCTCAGAAACAAACTTCTTCACCCCTTTCCAGTCTGGGTTCAGAAAGCACCACTCCACCTCCTCCCTGCTAAGACTCACAGACCATATCCTCACTGGGATGGACAAAGGGCTAATCACTGCTGCTATTTTCATAGACCTAGCAAAAGCCTTTGACACTGTATCCCATTCTCTCCTACTATCCTGCCTTTCTGGAGCTGGGTTAGCCAAATCAGCCACAAACTGGTTCAGTGCCTACCTCCTAAATAGAACCCAATCCACATCCCCCCCAATCACCACTGGTGTCCCCCAAGGCTCAGTTCTTGGCCCCATCCTCTTCTCCATCCTGCTAAATGACCTGCCCAACTTGTGCTCTTCTTCTGCCATTCACATGTACGCAGACGATAATGTTCTCTTCATCTCTGGTCGGACCCATGCAGAAATCACCTTCAAACTTCAAACTGACTTCAACAAAATCCAACACTGGTTCAACAGCAACCAACTCTCCCTAAATGCTAAGAAGAACAACTCCATGACTTTTGGTACCAGACAGCGGCTATCCAAACTCACCTCCCCTCTGAGACTCCACACTAAATAACACCATCCTCAAGAAGTACCCACCTTCAGGTACCTAGGGGTTGGCTTGACTATCCTCTCCTTCTTGCACGTGGATGCCATTGTCTCAAAATTATGCCCCAAACTTGGTGCCCTCTATAGAAACCACACTAGTCTCCCACTTCCTGTCAGACGCGAAATTGTCCAGAAAATGATTCTACCCTCCTTCGATTACTGTGATATAGTTTACAGCTCCGCTGCACAGACCACCTTAGCCAGATTAGACTCTCTCTTCAATGCATTCTGCTGCTTTGCCCTCGATGCCCCCCCTCGTACACACCACTTCATGCTTTATCGTTCCCTGTTCCTGCCTCCTCTAAGTAACCGGCACCTAATTCATTGCGCTAAATTCATTTCTAACATCTGGCTCGGCTCCCTCCCTCCCTACCTTGCATCCGCCCTATCCTCCCACCTTCCCCCTCGCATGCCCTCAGGTCTGCTGACACTAGGCTACTATTCATCCCCCATCAAAGGACCTCCACCGGCCAATCCACTTTCTCCTACCTCTTCCCTAAACTCTGGAATGACCTGCCCACCCAGATCCGCCATTCTTCATCCAAACTCTCCCTTTCCTATGCCCGCTCTAACTTCCTTACCCCCAACTGCTGCTGCCCCTGACCTCCCCCCTTTACCTCCCCTTCCCCCGTTCCCCCCTGCGCCTGACCAGTGGCCCGCTATTGCCTAATTGTCTGGCTTATACACCCTGCTTAATTTCACACTCTCTTTACTCACTCCCACTGTCAAATTCTCCTTCCCTCCCTCCTTCAACCCACGCCCCATCCCCCTCCCCTTCTCACCTAACCTCCCTTCACAGCTCATCACCCCTACTCTCTCCTTTTCCCTACCCCCATCTTGCTCTCCTATTCCCCTGTCAACCTGTTACATCACCCTTTAACTCAGCTTCTACTACTGGCACTCAAGTTCTGCTATCACTACCCGTATTCTGAAACTTGCACTTATGTACTACATGCTGCCTCAATGTGTACCATGATTTGTATTCCAAACCCTATTGTTCATGTTCTGCTCTGTTCCTAACTCGCTGTGCAACCAAGATTCTGTTTACTCTGTTATTGTTTAATATTGTGGCGTACTTTACTGTTCTCCCTATGTGTATGCTCAATTGTAATCCCTTCCACCTATGCACTGTCTCCGAATTGTATTATTTTTAAGCTCAACCATTTATATGTTTACTTGCCTCCTCTGTAACCCCCCCCCCCAGGTCGCACCATGAGACAAGCATCTTTTTGCTCAGTGTGCCTTTCCTGGTAAAACATTTTCAATAAATAAATAAAAAAATAAACTAATAGAAAATTGGCACCAAGATGAAGAGTTTGTTTCAATATATGCAAGCAAAAGCGTTGACGTTAATATGGACTCTAGTCACCTGTTTTGCCATTTGTTCCATGAGCCATTTTATTTGTCTTTTGCACATGATTCAGTCACTGGTCTCCCATGTGGAAGTGTAACATACTGCCAGCTGTTGCTGTACTACCCCAAAGGTAGGGGCACAACAAAGAAATGGGGACTGTCTCCCCAACATGGGGCATGTTCCTTGTTTTCTTGTTCCCAACACGCCTCCTAATCCCTTTGTCCTTTTTCATGTCATTTGGTGCTCAGAAGGAGAACAATGGGCAGGAGACTCTCCCAGCTGGGCTCGTAGTGCCCAATCTTTGGCCAGAAGCCAGGACCTCCCCTACCCTACCCTACAAAAGGGCCAGGGAGTGACCAGAGGAGTGGAGTCGGAGGCACAGTATGGAGGGTGGAAGATGGACAAACAAAAATGTACCTGAAATGGATTCATGGCTCCTCTGGCGTCATCCCCTCCAGCTTCCGATTGGCCATGGTGGAAGCAGTAGCAGGGTTGGTTGGGTGGAGTGCGGCTCCCTAACATGACCTTTCCTCCCTGGGTAGAGCCCCGATCAGTGAGGGAGGAACACAAGTGCCAGAAGATTGAAGAAGTGCAGCAGGAAACTGGTCTGGGCAGAAAACGTGCCCTTGACCCTTTTGTTCCACCGCCCAGCATCTGCAATGTGAAGAAAGATGCCGGGTGGGAGCAAACTCCCTGGCTGTTTTCCTGACTCCCCAGCAGTGCCAGAGTCCTGGACTGTGGCAGTAAATGGGCCATGTGCCCAAATGTTTTTTATGTGCACCACATGCAGCAGGAACGTAGGGAGGGGGAAGAGGTGGGCTGAGTTCCCAAAGAAAAGAATCAAAAGGGCCAGAGCCCACGCATTTAATTCATTTTTATTTTGTTATTGAGAAAGGGGTGCCATGATTTAAAAGCCCCAGAGAAAGGAGGGACAGAGAGAAAAAAGGAGCAGACCTGGGATGCAGTGGGCTTGATGCCCCCTGGGTGCTGCGTGGGTGCCATTCTGCACCAGGGGCAAGGCTAGGGAACAAAGACTCTCATAATTATCTGTAAGGAGGGTGAGCTGTGGCAGTAGGCCCTGGTTAATGGGTTAGAGTAATGAGCTGTGAATGAGCTTGGTACATCCAGCAGACCTGGGTTTGATTCCCACAACCTCCACTTGCATACTATGTGACTCTGAGCAAGTGACTTACCCTCCCCAGTTCACCCCTGTAAACAAGCACTTGTGCCTAGTGCCTTAGCTGGTTACTAAAGACTAAAATAAAATAAAATGTGCAAAATGGGACCTGGCCATAGAGGTCCAAATGGGAAAGGGCAGGGCTGGACAAGGCCCTACACAAGTGAAGTGGTAGAATTAATATTCTTAGGAAAGGTGGGGTCAGGCTAGGGAGCCCACAGACCCAGGGATAAGGGTGTACCTTAATTATTAATGAAGGGGTTGGCTCAGCAGGAACAGCCAAAGCAGAGAAGATCCTTAAAGGTACAGCACCAGCTTGGGTGGGAAGGGGACTGGTCCAGTGGCTCTGGATTGCCCATGAAGTAATGTGGATGTGTCCTGAGCCCCAGACTGAACTGTGCTGCAGCCTGCCTGGTGCCTCCTAGAGACTGCACCCTTTTCAAGAACTGAATTTTTTGCCAAACTCTAACCTGTTTGCTTGCTACTGACACTGTGCTATCGAATTGCATCCTTGCATACTTGATGTCCAGCTTTGCCTTGGTTGCACAGACCAGCTTCTTCAGAGTCTGACATTGACCCAGGAAGGTCCCCGGCCCATCCTCCATCTGCAGCAGAATGGTCTCTAGTTTGGCCAACCTGCCTTGGAGTTCTGCCACAGTGTTCCAGCATCAGTCCTATGATGGCAAGTAGTAGCAAGATGCTAGTTAGGTATCCAGTAGTGAGTCAGCTTAGCAGCTGCCCTGGCTCAAGCATGAGAGACCACAGTTAATGTTTGCATGTCCTTTTTCTTATTTTGCCAGCTGTCCGTAAGTGTGCGCGTAGCCGTGTCACCCCGCAGGTGCTGCCTGAGGGCCGCATTACTAACAGTCTTCTTGTTGGGAGGTCATCTGGGTGCCAGAGACCTACCAGTGGTTATTGCTATGGATCGTCCAGAGAACCATCTGCTGACCAGAAGTCTTCAGCTTCTTTCACGCAGCTACAAAAGATCAAGTTCTTCATTGTCAGCTAGCAGTGTTCCTCTTTGTGTTCTGTTCATCTGGGGGATGCCCCATATGGCCTGTTGATAAAAGTGCTTTGTGGGGACAATGCCCACCTGCTGATCAGTCAACTCATCGCAAAGCCCAAGCTTAGTTATGTGCCATTTGTCATCTTGGCCAAGTGCACACTGCACTTCAACAAAAAGGGATTAACCCCCTGTACTTGGTTTGACCAATTGTTGGTCCTGATTGTATTGTTTTGTTTATTCTATTATCCTGTAGTGTTGTAGAAAAGTTATTTTGTTATTCTTCTTGTATTTTGTAAATAAACCTCTTGCATCTTGGTCCCTGAGTAAGCTTCCTACCTCTCCTTCCAGATTCATCTGGCCTATCCTGGAATTGTTAGGAAGTACATGAACCCCATTCCACGGGAACCTTGGGCCAGCCCGATACATGCCACTAGGCCAAGCCGAAACTAAATTTACAGCTGGGTGGACAATGGAGAAGAGATTTTTAGCTTTACTCAAAGTTTAGATTTTGCTAATTAGGAGCTGGGAAGAAAATTGGGCACTTCTGTCTTCAGATGGAATAATGGATTCTGGGGTGTGTGGGAGGGTAGGGATTACAGCTTCACAGCAGGGACTGGGATTTTCAGAGCCTGGTGATATGGGAGAAGAATTTCATTGGATAGGACAGTTAGGAATTAGTTACAGCTGTGTGAATACCTTTTTCTGAATATTCTGTGAATATTTGTTATTCAATGCCAAAATATTCGGTATTCGTTTTCGTTGTGGCCAGCGGGGTTGTTTAAATTTTTTTTCAAATGTCTCCCCCCCCTTTCTGGCCAACATTAAAATAAATTTTTATGATCTCCATGATCCTTGGTGTCAATGGTCCCACCCTGGCTGATCACTGGCACAATATGAAGAACCCGCCCCAGCAAGATTCATCCACCCCAATCCTCTGTCCAGAATTTTAATTAAAAATAAATATAAGCCGGCCCAGTGGCACTAAGGGCTGAGACGCTGGATGCCACACCTCATGCTACGCCAATGATCCAGGTTCATGAATGGACCCAGGCCACCACGGGTCAAATTAGTGGGAGGAGGATTGAGCATCCCAGTAGATGCTCTCCTTCTCCAGAGGTGGGTTACCTGGTAGCAAAAATGCACCCGTAGCTCCTCTGCCTGTGGAAGCATGGGTAGTAGGAGCACACAGCTCTCCAGAGTCGGGGAAGGAAGACACTGTTGGATGCTTGACGACATTATGCATCAGCACATCGTTCATCCAGATGAACATCCTCTGCACTGGCATCCTCAATGGATAGGGAGAAAATGGGGGGAAAATGCATACACCCCCAGCTGTAACAAGCACTATGAAACCAGGGGGATCCTTGTGGCAGGACCTGGCAGATGGAGTAGGAGGGGTTATGAGGCTCCCAACAAAGTCAAGGAGCCGGGCAAGTAAAAAAAAATATATATATATATAAATATCCCTGGTTTCTAGTGGTCCTATCTCCCTGGCTAATCACTGACCCAATATGAAGAATGACCCTCCTCCCCTGCTGAGATTCACACCCCATCCCCCATGGTCCGCTAGTGCTGCCATCCACACAATTTCATTTAATTAAAAAAAAGCGTTCCCTGGTGTCTAGTGGACCCTAACCCCCCACCTGTCCGAGTAGTGGCGCGACACCCCGCCCCACCATCCAGGACCCCAGCGGACCACCAGCACAGCCTTCCTCTCTCCTCCATGGCCCAGTAGCCCGACTAAGCGCTTTCAGTGAAAGGCGCATGCTTGACTGTACAAGCATGTGTTCATTCATTGAAAGCGCTCAGTCGGTCTGCCGATCATGGAGGTGAGTGGAGGGCTGTGCTGGTGGCCTGCTCGGGTCCTGGATGGGGTAGTGGGGTTGGGGTCACTACTGGACAGGGTGGGGGTTCCACTAGACACCAGGGAAAGTTTTTTTTTTATTAAATGATTGTGTGGATGGCGGCACTAGTGGATGGTGGGGGACAGGATGTGAATCTTGAAGGGGAGAGGGGTCATTCTTCATATTGGGCCAGTGATTGTCGAGGGTGGTGGGACCCCTAGACACCAGGGACATTTATATCTATTTTTAATTCAAATTCTGGATTGGGGACAGGAGGTGAATCTCGGTGAGGGGGGTTCTTCATATTGGGACAGCAATCAGCCAGGGAGGTGGGACCACTAGACACTAAGGATCGTGGGGATCGTAAAAACTTATTTTAGTGTTGGCCAGGAGGGGGGAAAGCACATTTTTTTTTATTTAATTGTTATTCAACCCCCGGCCAAGTAACGAATACCACTCAGATAGTGGCCTATTCGGTATTCAGTTCTGAATATTCAGACAGCCCATTATTCGTGGTGTTCGGAAACTAATATTCGGTCTGTGCACAGCCCTAGAATTAGTATCCTACTGGGTCTGATTAAAATTGAAGACATTGTTTCTTCAGATAGTACTGCCATTTACAACTTACTGAAATGTGATGTGTAATGTATTTATCCAGCCCCAGTACCTCTTAAAAAATCATGAATCACTCCCAAAGTCATAAATCACTCCTCCATCAGGCCAGTATACCCCTGATCCAAGGACAAAGAAATAAATCTTCAGCCCTCTTAGGAAAACATAGAAACATAGAATTTGGAAGCAGATAAGGACCGTTTAACCGTTTGGCCCACCTAGTTTGCCCATTTTCCCAACATGTTTCATATACTCCAGATCCTAAATGATCTGCGTCTTGCCCTCTCTTTCCTATCGCTAGAGTTCCTTTATGTCTGTCCCATGCGTTTTTGAATTCCTCTACCATTTTTGCCCCTACAACCTTGGCCAGGAGGCTGTTCCATGGATCCACCACCCTTTCCATGAAAAAATACTTTCTCACATTACCTGTAAGTCTACCCCCTCTCTATTTTTATATCATGGCCCCTTGTTCTTGAACATCTTTTTTTTTTAAAGATGCTACACTCTTGTACCTTATTTACACCCCTGAGGTATCTGAAAATCTCCGACATATCCACCCTCTCTCTCCTCTCCTCCAGGGAATACATATAGAGATCCTCCAGTCTCCCCTCATATGACTTTTGGTGCAGTTCCTCCATCATTTGTTTTGTCCTTCTATGAACTGCTTCCACTCTGTATACATCGTTCAGGAGATATGGCCTCCAGAACTGGACACAGTACTCTAGATGAGGTCTCACCAACATTCTATACAGTGGCATCACCACCTCCCTCCTTCTGTTGGAGATACCTCTTCCTATGCACCCCAGCATTCCACTGGCTCTCCTCACAGCCTTCTCACATTGTTTGGTAACCTTTAGATCATCAAATATGATTACTCCTAGGTCTTTTTCCTGTTTGGTGGCCATCAGTACCTCCCCCCTCCATCATGTACTTCTCCCCTGCATTTCTGTGCCCCAAGTGCATGACCATTGAATCACATAATCAGAAGTAGAACAGCCAAAAAGGACTACACCAGCCCTTCTAGTCTGCCCCATTTTGCCCCCTGCACCTCCCCACCTCATTATCTTGCACTTCTTTGCATTGAAATTTAGCTGCCACACCCTTGACCACTCGTCAAGCTTGTTTAAGTCCCTTCTCATTTTCTCTGTCCCTCCTGGAGTGTCAGCCTTGTTGCAGATCATTGTCCCATCTGCAAACAGACACACCTTCCCTTCCAGACCCTCTGCAACATCACTTATGAAGACATTAAAGAGGACTAGTCCAAGTACGGACCCCTGCAGGACCCTACTGGTCATGCACTTCTCTTTGGGTTGAACTCCATTCACCACCACCCTCTGTGTCCTATCGCTAACCCAATTCTTGACTCAGTTTACCACCCTGGGATCCACTCCCAGGCCCTGAGTTTGTTTACTAACCTCCTATGCTGGTCAGTGTCAAAGGCCTTGCTGAAATCCAGGTAGGCCACATCCACCACCCCCTCCCTGATCCACATCCCTAGTCACCCAGTCAAAGAAATCTATCAGATTTGTTTGACACGATCTTTCCAATGTGAACCCATGCTGCCTTGGATCCAGTGCTCCACCAAATTCTAAATATGTCACAAACCTTTCTTTTAGTAGTGATTCCATTAGTTTCCCCACCACCGCAGTCAGGCTGACTGGCTTGTATTTGCCAACCTCCTCCCTGCTCCCTGCACTTTTGTGGCGAGGGATTACATTTGCCCTCCTCCAGTCCTTTGGTACCACACCTGTTTCCATTGAACTGTTGAACAGGGCTGTCAGTGGTGCTGCCACCACCTCCCTGAGTTCTCTTAATACTCTGGGATGTATCTCATCCAGCCCCATTGCCTTGTCCACTTTCAGATTAGTGAGTTCCTTTAAGACTCTCTCCTCCTTAAATGGACTGGTGTCCACCTCCTTCCCAGTGGTGCTTCTGCTACCTAATTTTGGTCCTTCCTCTTCTTCTGTGAATACTGAAAAAAAATACTTGTTCAGGATTTCTGCTTTTTCTTCTGCATACTTCCCTCCTTCCCTTTTTAGTCTCACAATCCCACCCTTAACCTTTTTTCATTTACTGACATACCTGAAAAAGTTCTTGTCCCCTTTTGTTATTGCCTGGGCTATTTTTTTCTTCTGTTTGTGCCTTTGTGCTCCTGACTGCTTTCCCCACCTCCCTCTGCCTTTCCAGATTCAGTTCCCTGTCTTCTTCCCTCTGCATTTCCTTGTACCTCCTGAATGCCACCCTTTTTTCCCTTACCTTTTCTGCTACTTCCTTTGAGAATCATAGTGTTTTTTTCTTTCTCTTTGTTCTGTTTAATTGTCTAATGCAATGGCTTGTTGCCTCCACTATGGCTCCCTTAAGATTCTCTCATTGTTCCTCCACCCCCCCACCTTTTCTCTTTCCCTGCCAGTGATTTTCTAAGACATTCCCCCATCTTTCCAAAGTCGGCTCGCCTGAAATCCAGGACCCTTGCCTTCATGTGGTTTGACTCTTCTGTTGTTCTCACTCAAAACCACACTGTACTGTGATAACTTGATCCCAGATGGCTCCCCACTTTTGCATCTGTACTTCTCCATTGCTGAGTACCAGGTCCAAAGTCACTCCCTCTCAGGTGGGCTCCATCACTAGCTGTCTTAGGCATTCCCCCTGTAGGGCTTCCAGGATAACTCTGTTCCTGGTTGAGGCTGCACTCTGGTTGTTCCACTCCACATCCAGCAGACTGTAGTCTCCTATGAGCAGCACCTCCACTTTAGCTGTCATTCTGTAGATGGCTTCTACAAGTACCCTGTACATCTCTTCTTCTTGTGCAGGAGGTCTGTAGATCACACCAGTGTGAATGGCAGTGCCATTTCCCATCTCCAGGGTGATCCACAGTGCCTCTGCCTCTCCTTGCATTCCCAGTACCTCAGTTGCCTTAATTCCTTCCCTGATGTAGATAGCCACTCCTCCTCCCTTTTTACACACCCTGTCCCTCCTGAATAGAGAGTAACCTGGTATTGTCATATCCCAGTCATGGTTTCCCGTGAATCATGTCTTGGTAACAGCAACAATGTCCAGGTCCACCTCAGCCATCAGGGCCACTAGGTCTGGGATTTTGCTTCCCAGACTGCGGACATTTGTGTACATGGCCTTCCAGAATTTACTGCCTCCTCTCCTAATAACTCCACCCCATCCCCATGCCTTTCCTCCATAACCCTCTTGCCCTTACTGCCATTCTGCCTTTTCTCTGTATTTTGACCTATTTTGGCTTTAGTTATCTTTGGTGATTTCTCAACCTTAGGGTCTTCTCTGATGCCTGTCTGTTGGGGGGGGCTGTTTGCTTCACCTACCTGTGTAAAATCTCTCCCCAACTCCCTGAAGTGCTTCTGCACTACCTTTACCTCATCACTTGCAAGGTCATTCATCCCCAAGTGGACAATGATGTCTAGCTCACCCTCCTGTCCTGTTGCCCAGGCAATCCTTAGGGTGTGCTGTCCATCCCTCCAAGCTGTGGTACTAGGTAGGCACTTGACCTCCCTCCCTTTCTCCCTTCCTGTCTCCAAGTCTACCTACCCTGATGATAGAATCCCTCACTAGGATTTGCTTACTCCTCCTCTGGGGTGTTCTGCCTCCCCCTCAGGGTCTCCGCTGTGGAGGACCCCCACATCCTCCTTGATTACTACTGTGGGTGCCTCTCTGGGACAGTCCACCCTGCCAGAACAGCATAGGAGTTATAGAGTGGAACCGTAGGAGGGATGTGTCTCTTCCCTGCCGCCCTCACCTTTCCTGAGCCCACCATCATTTAGCTGCTCCCCTACCTTGGCAACCATTGAAGCAGCAGGGGTGGCCTTGGTGATCCCTGGGTGGGTGGGTCCCCCGAATCCCTGCCAGCTCCACCTGGAGATGAGCAACCTCCACTCTTAGAACAGAGAGATGTCTGCAGATGGGACAGCACCACAGCCTCCAGAAAGTCTCCCTGAAGACTGCCACCCAACAGCTGCTGCACTGCACCACTCTCATCATGTCTGTAAGTGTCCTTTCTGCTTTAGGGCATTTTTTCCTGTCTCTCTCTCTTCTTTTTTCTCTCCTCCCTCCTCTACTTTCCCCTCAGTAGAGAAACATCCTTAAATACATCTCAGCCTCTTATCTCATAAATCAGGGACAAGGCTTGAAAAACTCAGGGTCAAGGACCCTAAATCAGGGACACATCTTAAAAATTGGTAATATTCACTCAGAAAGCTGATAAAATAAGGGAAACAGTGTAAGAAGTATTCTCTGCAGAAGAACAAGTCTGCAAATTTAATGTTTAACATTATTTTGTGTTTTCAATCAGTATCTGGTTAGATTAGCACCACAGGAATAGCGCCAGTCAAGAGAGCGTTAGTCCCTTTAGTGCTAACATGGACAGCGAGAGGGGATTTACAGCGCTTGCAGTAAGTGCTTCCCAGGTCGCTCTCCATGGTGCTCAAAAGGGACAATGGCACCAGAATCCAGAAGGCAGGCCAAGTTGCTCCAATGGCATGGAGGGCTGGGGCATAGAGCAGCTTGGCCAGCAGCAGTGGAGACCAGGGTTCTAATCCTGGTCTCCAACCATTTTAATATATTTTTTTGGACTTTTTACAAGGGCAGTGGAAACAGTATTCCTTGGCCCCACAAATTTAACTTGCCCTGTAATCTACTCCTCCCTCCCAGAGTGGGAATCTCCTGTTCAGGGTTGTGGGGGGGGCAGAACACCCCCCCGCAAAACAAAATTGATGGCATTTTTGCCGTGTGGTTCATGCCAACGTCATCCCTACTGTTCAGTCAAAACCACATAAATGTTACGAGGGATAGAGTAAAAAGAGAACCCATATGAGGGAGAGAGGAACTCTTTAAGGTGAAATCAGGGCTGTCCCTGAAAATAAGACAGAGTTGAGAGATATGCACCCTCCACAGGAAGTATCTGTCTGCTGTCAGTCACCCCCTAGATCCAACAACAAAGTTCTGGCCTGCTCGAGCAATGAATGCTGCTACACACGAAGTCTTTTTAAAGTTCATTATTTTTATTTTATAAAGTCCCAACGTTTTGCCTAGTATTAGGCTTCTTCTGGGGAACTGTAAAAACATTTATAAACAAATATTTACTATATTTCACATTTGAAAATAATATTTAATTTTTTAATTTTCAATCTTTTAATATCTTTCCATATTAGACCATGCTAGTCATAAATGACTGGATGTACCAACTTTCAATTGTAGTTATTAAAGCAATATTAAAACCAAAATGATATTTTAACCACCTGGTTATCCTTTACATTCATTAACAGTCATAAAATTTTTCTACATTTTGCCCAACTAGATGCCACCAATATAAATGCATGAAAAATTCATTGCCTTACTTTTTAACAATGTCAGCAAAAGCGAAACATCTGCCAATTCTCCTCAAGAACTGCCTCCTGTATATGTTCACTTTAAAAATAAATAAAACACTTAGGTCAAGTGCTACATACTCCAAATTGCAACAAACAATGCTGCTTTATCATTTATAGTTTAGGTTCTCAATATTCACCTTTTTATTTATTCTACTTTTTGATTTCAGATATTGTTCTTCAACCATTTAACTGATAATTAAATAAATAAAATGGGACAGAAAGAAAAAAGTTATAACAAAGAACATCAATTGTTAATTTAAGTGCGTCTTTAAAGTTATTTGTACACATTATACGGTATTTCTAATATGTGCATACACTCAATTTTAAATATTCACCTTTTGATATGGTACTTTGCTTTTCAACATGTTTTCTTCACGCCTCATGTATATTAGGCAATGTGCACCAGGGAAAGCTGGGGTTTGAGAACAAAAAAACCAATTACTTTTTTATTTACCTACATAAGTGTTAAATCATGTGTTCAAAAACCAACCCATTTTTTATATATATTTCAATCCACCTCTACTCAAATTCCTTAAAAGCTTAGTAATTAATACAATGTTCTTTCATTTCCTTTGAAATTCAGATTTAGCCTTATTTAAACCATGTGCGCGCAAAACAAACGTAAATCAGTTCTCTAGTGCCATGTGCGTCTAGCATCTGATGCAGTTACATGCAAAGCTTCATTTGTTTTCCCTAATTTTCCTTTTTAGCTTATCAGATAAACATTCTCCTCTAATGTTACTAAATAATACAATTCACTTTGTAGTCTAAAACTTTTCATTCGCTGATTTATTAATCCTTTCGCTGTTCATTTAATAAATCCTATGACCAAGTGCATTTCTAAGTTTAAGTATTACACAAAAAAATCTGATTTACTCAATGGAGTTCTGAAGGCAGACTGGCAGCACTGGCTGCTTGGCTGACTAGGCCTCTTTATGTCAGTGAGAGAAGTCACATGACACCAAAGTTTGTGTCATCATTCCTTGCCAAAGCAAGGTGGTCCTCATAGCGACCAGTGACTCCTTTCCCTGACATTTCAGCATTGCAAGGATAATTGACTCTGCTGGAAAGTCTTTTAAAGGGATATACACAGTTTCTAAATGTATACTGACTCTTTATGGAAGTGACTGAATTAATCAGTCCATTTACTGTTCACAGAAAAATATATAGAAACTGCATAAAATATTAAAAAAGGTGTATAGTAAATAACACAATTCCAAGTGCATTTTTAGCACTTTATAATATTATTATACTAGACAGCCCCATCTAACATTCCCAGCTAGCTGCAAAACTGCTGCTAATAGTAAAAGGTGACATAATTATATCAGCTTGAGATGCTAAAAGGTATGTAGTTAAGATACATGATTTTGATTGTATAGTAACACTTAAATAGTATTATGCTCACTAGCCCTATTTGATACTCCCAGCAAGTTACAGAATCGCTGAAAATAATAGACGGGACCATAGCTAGATCAAACATTCTCATTTCATTATAATTAGGTTAACCTCATTTGTATCTTTTACTTAAGGATAAATGAAGGAGAAATTGCTACATTATTTGGAGTCAGATGGAAATAGTTCTTTTCCTTTTTGTCTTCATGTCATACCTAGACTTTACCACTGTAGTTCTAATATTCATAAACATTTTCTATTTCTTCTTAGTCCCCCCAACACACCTGCCAATTAACATCCTCATTTAAACCCCATTTCTCATGTATAAGGCCCAATTCATACATCCAAAACATCTCTCTTTTCTCTAGCAAATCATTATAGCAGCCACCTCTTGCAGGTTCAGGAACTTGTTCAAGTTCCCAAAATCTAATTTGCACAGGGGAATGACCTCTTTCATTATAATGTCTAGCAAGAGGGGAATGCTCATCTCTATTATGGATATGACTTTTACGTTCTGAGATACGGGTCCTTAGTTCTCTCAATGTTTTGCCAACAAATAGTTGGTCACATGGACATTGAATGAGATTAATCACCCCCATCATCGTACACGTTATATGTGACCTTATATAATATTCTCTTCCTGTATGGGGGTGTTTAAAAGATGTTCTCTGGGAAGTGTTACCACATGCTGCACATTTACCACAGGGGTACATTCCATTTTTTAAGGGACCCAATAGTCACCCCCTAGATCCTATAAAAGTGGAACTAGCCCAGGTGTGTGTGTGTGTGTGTGTGGTGTGTGCGGTGTGTGTGGTGTATATGTGTGTGTGTGTGTTGTGTATTGTCTGTGTATCCCCTCTTCCCCTTACGTCCCTTTGCTGCTGCTAGCCAAACACCCTGTAGTAATTAATTTGTTTAGAAGACTGTAAGTCTCTCTCAGCTCCACACACTAATTAAATTCACAGGGCTTCCTGAATCTACTCACCACAAGATTAAGTTCCTGACCTACTTTCCCCCACACTAGTGTTGCTTGGATAGTGCTTTTGTGGGTCCTATCACTCTCTGCCAGCTAGTGTTGGTATCCTGACTTGGATTCTACCAGATATCCTGCCAAAGACAGATGTAGGATCCAGAGCCAGATGGTGATGGATCCTGGTTAGGATCCAACGGCCGGATCCACAGGCAGATAGTGAAAGTATCCGACTGATCTGCTATCCTGCCACAAAGGGCAGGTATCTGTGGATCCGGATTTGTCCAGATCAATCTTACCAACACTACCCCATACCACCTCTTACAATTGAAAACCCATGTTTCAAGGTAACCCAGTAACTGCCCACCAAGTTTCAAAGTGCCACAACACTTGCTTACAGATCTTTTCTTCCCACTTAACCTGCTACTTTCAAAAGGAAGAGAAGTGCAAATAAATATTAATATACCCTTAAGGTAAAGCTAGGTGCTTTCACACCACTCTTTCACCAAAATGAGTAAGTGAGCAGAATTACTCCTCCTACCAATTTAGCCATTAGGAAATTGCAGGAAGGGAGTTGTAGGAAGGCCCTTAGTGTGAGTATAAAACATTGCATGGTGTACATTCAGCCTCAACGCAAAGCACTTCCTACACCTCCATCCACCATGTTTTCCTCATTCAACTGAATGCTTGGAATGTGGGCGGTAAACAATAAGTTACAATGGAGCCTTGGTTATACCAAGTTTCTCACATACCCAGGGGCATAGTAAGGCATGAGATGTACAGTAGCACAACCAGCTTCTTAGAGTGCATTACCAATGTGCCAGCATTAATTTATTAACAAATTCACACACAGGAAAAACATAATGTGGTCCCAAACTGGGAGGGGGTGGGGTAAAGCATTGTTCTGCACTCGAGATGCACTGTAGAATTTGGGTGGGCATAGAGAAAAGTTGGGTGCTGGTCTGGGAGCAGGATTTTTGATCTTTTGTGGGATGTACTGTATTGTTATATTGACTAATTAACTTCTGGAGTGTCCATCATGGAAATAATACTTAGAACGCTGCTACACTACTGCTAGACCCTTGAGTGTTTTATTTAAGTAATAATGCAAAACAGGGTGTGGTATATCATGGGATTTTGTCATGTCTCAGGTGGTTGGGCAAGAGGCCACAGGCTGAGTGCGCCAACACCTGAGAAGTGACAATATCCCATGATACACCACACCTTGGAATGCATTATTGCTATTATGAACTGGATTCCAAAACTGGTGTAAATAAAAATTGACAAAAAAATCAAATAATTAAAAAAAAAGATTTCTAAGGGGTAGTGTAGGAGTACTGTTTTAGAAAATAGTTATATTCTATGTTGTGGTCAGCAGGTGGTGCTGTTGTATAAACTGGTAGTAATGTAGCCCCAATGCTGTGTGCCACTGGGCAACTACCTCTGCCTGATGACTGCTATACAGGTAAAGGGGCCTGGGTTCCATTCTGATGGCAATTGTTTTTTTTTTTCCAAAAAGCATTTACAAGTACAGTGGTGACTCCACCGAGAGTAAGGTAACAGTGGGCCAGGTGTTTGAGTAGTACAATCCCCTGGGATGCTGTACCTACCCACCTACACTTCCAGTCACCCCACACACAGAATACCAGTCTGATTTGCATTACTCTAAAGCACATGTAATTAAGGACTGTAACAAATAATATGCTCACACCCACGTTCAACAGTAACAAACAAATTCTTTTATTACTGGGGTAGAAGGAAATGAGATAGCAGAAGATAGGTGCAATGTCAAGATGCAGCAGTTTTGACAATAATATCCAGACCACAACACATTAGCACTTCTCCCCACTGGTACCAATGCCACCCTCAAGTCTACTTGGGTACCCAAACCAGTGCAGACCTGTACGTTGCCGCAGGTTGGCCAGTGTTGGGGCCCTTGAAACACTGTTGCAGTTTGTAGGAGTTAAACATTTTCACACTTGCAGACAACTTTAACCCCCCCCCCAATCAGGGGAAGCCGTGGGCTACTCATGGTTCTGTAGACATTGGATCTCCGGTTCTGCGCAGTGGGCTTGAGGGAAAAGAACAATGGTGTTGTGGGACAGCAGCGTAAATGGACAACAGAAAGGGCTGGATGAAGTAGCAGGATCTGGCAGCTTTCCACTTTTTGACTTGCTTTCGGAGTCTAGCAGCTTGTCACCTTCTGACTTTCTTGCAGAGTCTAGCAGCTTGTCACTTTCGGCCTGTAGGCAGGCTGGAGAATAGAAGCCCAACACAAGGCTTGTTGGTCCAGAAGTGAGCCCAGACACAGAAGTGACCCCATACTCTGGCTCCCCAAATGGGTGCAGAGTGCCCTAGCATTCAAGTATGTGCCCGTGGCTCCCAGCAGCCCTATCCAACCAACTCGATAAGGGTTAGCAGTTCCCCTACCCGACTCCAAGTTGTGGTTGTGTGGATTGCAGTCTCTGTCTTCTGCCTGAACTGGGATTATCAGTTCCATGGTGCTGCAATGGTTCCTTTGAATTTCACCTTTCTAGTGGCTACTGGCTAACAGCATACACTCTCTTGGGTGGCAACTCCACCTTAACACAGGCAGTTTTCAGGTAGGTAGGTAAAAATTTTATTTGATCGACATAAGTCATTGCAAAGTTTACATACATATGTTTTCACATAGGAGATTGCAAGCATTTAACAACAGGGGATACCCTAAAAGCACAGTGGACAGAGCACTCTCCCAGGTCAGTAACATGCCCCGTAAACCTTGACCCCCGCAGGAAGGATACTGTCACACAGGAACAATGGCAAATTCCACTAGTGCTTCCTTTCCATCAGATCAGACCTTCTCTTTACAGGTTCATCACCAGTAACTTTCCCATTTTGCAAAATGACCCTAACATTGGTGCTTCCTTTACAGAACCACTTATTGCCTCCCACTGCCAGCCACCTAACCTGCAGAATCTCCTGGTTAAAGGCAGCCTATCTACTCCTAACAGTTCCTCCTTCCCAGTTACCAAACCTTGCAACAGGACTCTCTGCTACAACTTCAAATTTATTTCCAGTGTGACTGAAATTCGGAGACCTACAGGTGTTTTTCACATCACCAAGGAGTTCTCATGCACCTCCACTAATGTGGTGTATTGTATTCTTTGCAGGAAGTGTACAGCTACTTACATCGGAGAAACTGGTAGGCGTCTTGCTGACCATTTCAGGGAACATTACAGAGCAGTCAGGAATGGCGACACTTCTAAACCCATTGTATCCCACTTTATCTCCAGGGACCACAGTGTCTATGACCTTTCTGTTTGTGTCCTTCAGCAGGGCTTCTGGGATTCTGACCATAGAAAAAATATGGAAGCCAAGCTGATCATTCACCTTGGCTCCCAGCAGCCCTCTGGTTTAAATGATAGACTTATTTTCCACTAACATCTTTCAGCCACCCCTTATTTTCCCTAAAGTATATTTGTATTTGTACTCATTTAATTTCTTTTTCATTTTCACCATAAGTCTCCAGTTCTGTCTCCTTTCCACACATTTGCCACCTTTCAGTCTTCTTACTAGGCCCTGTTAATTAGTCCCCACCTGGGGACTTCCCTAGCTCTTTCACTCCTACTATGCTTTATCTTTCCCATCATCACCTTTTTGTTTCACAGATTCTTTCTTAATCTTGCCATTTATCACTTCTTCCCTGAGCCTCCACTTTTTCTTTCCCCACACACATATATATATATATATATATATATATATATATATATATATATATATATATATATATATATATATATTTATATATATCGCTCATTTTACCTCCCTCTACACTAACTTTGTTTTTTTTCTCTTTTAGATATTTCCTGAAGACCTAAGGTCGAAACTTAGATTTTTAACTCTATTTTCTATTTTCAGCATGCATTTAATATAATTGTTTTGCTTTTAGACCACATGCTGACACAGCACCTTGTTTTTGTTTTTTACATTTAGTAATTTACATACATGAACTCCATATCATTACAAATACATTATAAAACACTTTAGGTAATCACATCTGCTTCACATTTAACCAATTCTGAATCCTCTTTCCAGCAGTCTTGCCTGTAGATTTAATGACTTCAAAAATCTATACCCTATCAAATATATTTGAATCATTATTATTAAATAGATGCATTATAAGTTGATCAGAGGGGAGACCAAGGATAGTCAATATTGGAGCTAACAATTTCCTTCTTTTTATTTCAAATTGTGGACAATGTAGTACTACATGTTAAAAATCATCCACTACTCCCATTTGACAGATACAATTTAGATTAGTTATGTCTTTTCTTCTTTGATCGTAGAAAAATATATCTTGCTTTACAAAGCTCAAACCTGTACTTAATTATAACTCTTCTTTCTTCTGGATTTCTGAGCATAGTTAAATACGGTTCTAATTTATGATCTCCTTTAATTTTTTTTATACCTTTTATAATGGTGTAAATTAACAATTCTTGCTAAATCTTGTTGAACAGTCACATCTCTTGATCGATTCTTTACCATTTGTTTAATTTCGAGAAAAGGAAGGTTGTATATTTCATACATAGTATTTCCCAGACCCATGGGAAGAATATAATCATGTCTAGTTTTAATTATATCAGCTGTAAAACCCATACTATTATACATTATTTGTTCTTCAAGACACATCCTAGGAATTCTGTTTTCTTGAAGCAGAAATAATCATAATGTAAATATGAGTTTTCTTTCTGTAGCCAATGTACTTAAAGGGAACTGGCCTAGTTCTCTCCTTAATATTTTTGGAAGGACTGATTGCTGGACTTTAAGAAGATACCTGTACATTTTATTTATTTATCCTTCTAAGTGGTTGATGTTAGACTGAGTCCAGATTTCTTTAGCATATAAGATCCCAGCCTTTTTCTTTGCATTACTTACCATTGTTAGTCCTTCTATGGAGGATTGGTCAAATCTCCTATGAAATTTTTTAAATGCCATGAAAGACGTTTTTAATTTTTGTAACATGGTTTTAACATGTAGAGACCACGACAAATTATAGGCAAATCTTAGCCCTAGATAATCATAACATGCTGATGTGGTAACTTTGTGGTAACAATATATAAAGTATATTTTTTTACTAGACCTATTTCCAAACACCACCATGATTATTTTTTTCATATTTATTAACAATTTATCTTTTTTGTTTTAGTCTGAAAAATGGTATACCTTTCTTTGAAGACCTAACAAAGAGATCAAGATCAATATCACGTCATCTGCATACACTAGTGAAGTGACTGCATAACTGCCTATTTTTGGTGAATGAAAATTAGGGATATCCAAGGAGTCTAGATTTGAATTTATATAAATATTGAATAGAAATGGAGCTATCAGACAGCCCTGTCATACTCCCAGCTTTGTATTGATATTAGATGTTACATTCCCATATTTACCATATTAAACCCTTAGCCATGTATTGTCATGAAGTCTTATTTATATGCCTAATAAATCAAAATCAATGTTATAACTTTCCATTTTTTCCCATAGTATCTTTCTGCTTATAGAAACTAAAGCAGTTCTTAATTCAATAAAACAGCTATATAGTTTTGATTTTTTGACTGTAACATATTTCTAAGTAAGGTGTTTTAGGACAAAACAATGTTGGATGGTTGAGTGGTTTGATTTGAATCCATTTTGGGTTTCAGATATCAGATTATTTTCTGCCCATTGCTGTAATTGGTCTAGAATGATTCTGCAGAAAATCTTTTGAGAGGCATCAAGAAGGCTTATCGGCATGTACGTGGCTGTGTCATATGTATTTCCCTGTTTAAAGATAGAGCATGAAAGATACCCTTCCATGAATTCGGAAAATGTCCTTCCTATATACAATGGTTATAAAGTGAATATAAATTAGGAATCCACAAATAACTAAAATGTTATATATATCTGCCAGAATGCTATCCAGCCCTGGAGCCTTATTATTGATAACTTTATCAAGGGCATTACTGATTTCCATTTCTCTTATGTAAATTGCTTTGTGGCAGAACCTTACTCTATCATTTTTGTTAATAAACTGCCTATCTTCTGCTTGTGAGAAGTAAAGATTTCTAAAATAATTTTCCCAGATTAGGGGCATGATTGCTGCTTCAATCTTATTTGCATATTTGTCATAGCCTTTACTTACTAAAGTCCAAAACTGTTCTGTATCATACTTTATAATTGCTCTTTTTACTTTTTCCCACATATTGGCATGATATTTTAGTCTTTCTTTTTCCAGTAATTTGTTATATCCTGTCCTAGGATTAATATTTCATTAGTATCTTTTGATCCTATTGTTTTCTTCTGATGAATTAGAATATTTAATTTTCTCTTTCTATTAATACAGTTGTGATTAAACCAGGTAATGTGGTGAAATAAAAGAAAGATTTTATATAAAAACATATATCTTTCCAAAGTCTGATTATCTTTCTGTGGTCTGCCTCTATTAATTTACTTTTAAGATTGAGTAAGTGTTCCGTATTTTAGTATCCCACCAAACTTTGTGAATTCAGTTCTTTGTCAACATATTCATTTGATATTTATAATCTCCATACCTTGTATAGCTGTATGACCATTTTCTTCCATTTAATATACTTTATTAAGCATTTTGAAAAAATAAAAGGAATAAACAAACAGTTGAGCACATCAGACAATACCGATTTTCCATAACCCTATACAATAGGAAATAAATTCAACCACATATAAGTTACCTCAGCTTAACTAGGCACCAGTCCTCCCCCTCTCTCCCCCCTCTACTCCCTCACATGACTTGAAATAGAGAGATAGCTCCTACCACCATTCAAGGCTAACCTAACATACATACTGCAGCAAAACAAAAACAAGGGAAGGAATACTCTGCAGGAAGATAAGCTTCGGTATCCTGTTAAAGACCAGCTCGGGGCCAGAAATTGAAGTATTATTATACTAACTTCTTTATAATTACCTGTGCACCTAACTAACTAACTCCTAATTAGGTAAGTACAGTGCATAAAACTTCCTCCATTTCTTATCGAAGCTTTTAAGATTATGCCTTAAAGATGCAATCGTTCTTTCCACACTAAGGTTGAAAAGTAGTTCATTCAACCATTCATTATAGGTGATTTCTGTGGAATCTTTCCAGTGCTTAAGCACCAGTTTTTTAACCATTTATCATTCCCCAATTTGGTGACTAACAAGTGCCTAACCTGGTATCCATAAAAATTCTGCCTCTCAGGAATGTTTAACATAAACATAAGATCTTCAGTAGCTTTGAGTTTGCCTTCCTCCAAAAGGACCAAGACTGTTTAATTGGGATTTTGAGATGGTATATGAGGCTTTAGGCACTGCCCACTAATTTTAAAATTAGCATTTGAGTATAGAGACTGGGAGATGTCTTTAAAGTTATCATATTTAATAGCCTTGCATAGCTGTTTGTGGACCTTAATGGACATTAAAATTAACTCATCTCTAAGGAATGGATGACACTCTTTAACCATAATGTATAATAGGGCAGAGGGATCTATACCACTCTGTCTAATCCAGTGACGTTCTCATTGTAACCACACTGGCTCATGAGTGTTTTCCTGGGTCTAGGAGGTGGGATAAATCCAACGTAAATATTTGGCCATGTGGCTTGCTAAATAATAGTGGTAAAAGTTGGGAAGTTTAAGGCCTCCACATAGCTTCGCTGATCCTAGCCTCATATACAACCTTCTGGGTGGCTTTCCTTTCCACAAAAACTGGAAAATAACACTATGGAGTTTCTGGAACCAAGAATATAGAAGATGTAAATTAAGCATGTTTAGAGGGTAAAATATCCTTGGAAGGATATTCATCTTTATCACACTAACTCTTCCCTGTATCGAGAGATGTAATGGGGCCCATCTATCCAGATCTAACTTAATAGTTCCTAATAAAGAGTCTAGGTTAAGATTCTTAATCTGCCTCATATCCATGGAGATAATAAGTCCTAGATATTTAATTTGGGGACTCCAACTCAGATTTGTATTGTTTATCTGGGTACGATGTGTGTAACAATTCAACAGCATCACCGTAGATTTGTCAATGTTTAATTTATAGTTTGCTAACTTCCCAAAAGTTTCTATAATGCTCAGGGCTGCCAGGATCGAAGTCTCTGGATTTGTCAAATGTAGCAGAATGTCATCTGCATAAGCAGACAAACAGAGATTAATATGGCCTATCTGAATACCCTGCTCCAAGGGGGAATGCTGCAGGAAGTACAATAAGGGCTCAATATATAAATTGAATAACATTGGCAACAGTGGACATCACTGACAGGTGTCCTTATGGAGTGGAAATGAGTTGGAACATACACCATTACAAAAACTTTTTGCCGTAGGATTTGTGTACAGGATTTTAATCCATTGACTAAATTTCTCTGGGATACCAAAAACAAGAAAGGCCAACTGACCCGGTCAAAGGCCTTCTCTGCATCCAGAGATACCAGAACCATTGGGAGCGGGCCTAACCTGGGTGCAGAGAAGATATGGAAGAGCTTCCTTAGGTGGTCTATGGAAGACTTCCCTGCCACAAATCCCACCTGTTCCGAACTAAGCAGGGGCTGCTAAACCTTGGCTAACCTTGTTGCCAGGATTTTAGAAAACAGCTTGATATCATAGTTCATTAGGGATATAGGCTGGTAATTGCCTACCTTGGTTTTGTCCCTGCCTGGTTTTGGTATCACCATAATGAGCGTTTCCAGCAGGGTAGAGTCAGTTATCCCTGACTCACAAAAAAAATTAAACACCTGCAAAAGCAAAGGATAAAACTGCTCTTCAAATGTTTTATAAAACTGAGGTGGGGACCCATCAGGTCCGGGGGCTTTATCATCAAGAAGGGCGTGTATAGCCTCTGATAATTCTTGCCTTCCTATCCTCCTAACTAGGGACTCTCTGTCCAATGGTGAGAGTGAGGGGAGATGAGCATGCTGTAGGTAATTCTTAATTTCCAACAGTGATGGAGGATGGATTAAGGGGGAGTATAAGTCTTTATAGTATTTCTCAAACTCTTGAACAATCTCCCTGGGTTTCATAAGCAATGTACCATCACTACAGGAGCTCACTACCACCACCATTCTAGATTCTTCCTATTTTTTAAGTTGCAATACCAGTAAATGGCTCACTCTATTACCTTGTTCCATATATTTTGTATGAGACCTGAACAGCGCAAATTGCGCCTTCTCCCTTAAAATTTCCGAGTATTGATTTCTTAGCAAAGCTAATTGGGTGAGGGTCTCTTCACTTGGAATTTGATTTGCCCTATTTTCCAGATTATGAATTTGGGCAAACAGGGAAGAGGAAAGGGCTTCTCTTTTCCTTTCGAATTGTGGACAACCGTATACACTCTCCCGTGATAACACATTTAAATGCACTCCATACCATGTCAATATGTTGTGTGGAGTCAGAATTCCCTGCTATGTCCTGCTCTATAGCACTTTTGAGGATATTCACTATTTTTGGCTCTTGAAGCATTTGCACGTTCAACCTCCAACTACTGTCTTTCCCGGTAGAATTGAGCATGGTTCCCTCCAATGAGATAGGCGCATGGTCCAAGATAGTTCTAGGGATAATCCCATTGCCAACCAGTCCAGTCAACATTAGGTTGTTAACTAGAAAAAAATCTATGCGCAACAGGGATCTATGTACAGCAGAGTAACATGTAAACTGCTTGAGATTGGGGTTTAATAAGCGCCACGGATCAATGAGTTAATGATCTGCCATAACTTCTTTAAGCACTAGCTATGCAGGAGTTAGCAGTTTTTTACCCCAACTGCTTGACCTATCTAACTCTGGGGATTGCACCGTGTTCCAGTCCCCTGCCAGTACTATTAGTACTTTCGGGAAGGATCCTAGAGTTTGTGAAAGGGCAGCAAAAAATTCAGGGGAATCATTATTAGGCCCATAAATTGAGCCCAATAACATCTTGACATGATTTAATATTCCCAGTAGAAGTATAACCCTACCTTGTGGATCTGTATGCGCTCTCTGCTCTGGAAAGCTGTGTCTCGAGTAAAAACTACAGTTTACCAGCTACCCCTCTCTGAGCCGTGGTATTACCTGCTGCATGGATTTGTCTGATTTGACACCTTCTAAACAGGAGCTTTTCTTTCTCCAGTAAATGCATTTCCTGGAGAAAGACTACCTTACTGCTTAGTGACTCAAGATGCCTCAGGATTTGATAGCGTTTAACCCTGTTTCTGGCTCCCCTTACATTCCAGGATACAAACCTCGTCATTCTACCATAACTATAATAACAAGGAAGTCAATCAGGATACTACCCAAGTCAGGCAAATTGAGTCCCATCTCCCTGCTATATCTTTTAAACAGGGCTTCATTATAGTACAGCACTTTCCTTAAGCTTATAATCTTTTTTTTTCTCCATTCGTCCCCAAGAATGGTGGATAACCCATCCCCACACCCTCTCTACAAAAACCCAAAAGTCTAACAATACTTATATCCCCCCTCTTCCCAATTATCCCAAAAATAATAAACCACCAATCCCCAGTCCTGCCGACTGTCCTCCTCCCCAAGTATCGGTTATGATCCAACCTCGTTACCAGATATCCCGCAACCTTCCCTCACTCCTCTTCCCCCCGCTGTAGCATTAATTAAGAAAAAGTATACTACATCTTACCCCCCCGAAAAGTAATACTGTAATGTCCTAAGAACAGAGCTCAGATTCCTGTCAGCCTGACCAGTCCCTCCTTTAACTACATTATTTAAGAAGCCCTCCTTAACTAATCAATAACATACAACTATAAAGAACCAGATTAACGGACCAAACTTGAATTGTATCATAAGTAGAAGAAAACACTCTTTTCTGCAATTCAGATGCCCATCACTATCGTTAGAAAAGTGTCCACATATGCAATATTATAGTCCCACATTGAATTCAACGAAACTCGCAGTATCTAGTAGAGACAGCACATTCCTGGAGGCCTCATCATTTAAACAGGTCAGGAAACCTCTTCTTTAGGTCTGCCATAGCTTCTGACAGGGATTCATGTGGTATCCATTTGCCCTCATGCTGTACTTGGAGTACTGCAGGATACCGCAGGCGGAATCTTATGTCCACCGCGATTAACTTCGTGGCCACCAGGTGTAGCTCTGTGTGCCTCAGCCTCACCGATCTCGGTAGATCCTGTGTGATTCAAATCTTTTTATTTTCCCACTGAATGTCCTTCGTTTCTCTGACTTTGTCTAGTATATACTGTTTATCAAGATAATTCAGGAGACAAAAAATTAGTGGACGTGGAGGAGACCCCTGCAGTGGTATAGGTCGAATAGACCGGTGGGCATGCTCTATTATATAGACAGGGCCATTCGGTGATGGGCCAGCTATTTTACTGCACAACTTCTGTATAAATACCACCAGGTTCACCCCTTCTTCTCCCTCCAGCAGCCCTAGTATTACTAGGTTATTCCTGCGTGATCGGATCTCCAAGTCTTCCAACTTCTCCTCGGCCTTCTTCAACCTCTGTCTTAAGTTCGTGCCCTCCAGTAATCTAAGGACAAAATCCTGACTTCATTATCCCCTGTCCTGATGCTTAGCTGGCTCAGGGAATTTTTTACCTCCTGTAAGTCTCCTACAACCGCCTGCAACGCTTCCTTAAGTGGAGCCAGGCCCTCGAAAAAGGTTGCCTCCGTTAGCAATGCCTGAGAAGCTGGCGGGTCCGTTTCAAGCCCTTTGCACATTTTATTTCTCTTGGCCGGCTTTGTTTTGTTTGGAGACGTGGGGGGCGTGTGCTTGGGGCGTTGGGGCTTCATGTCAGCTTCCATATACCAGGGAGTTGCGATCGGGTCAAATACTGCAGCTCTCACCTTATTCAGCAACCTTTCCCCAATAATAATGTGTGAGTTTAGGCTTCAAATACTAATTTTGAGTGGGGGGGGGGTTCGCAGAGCTGAAAGATTCACATCTCAATCAGCAGCCATCGCAACTGGAAGTAGCTGTATGACCATTTTGATTTTCATTTAAATATCCCCAATCCCATGTAGTCATTATCGGTAAGTGGGCCGATTCTGTTCTTATTTTAATTTCAAGATCTCAGTATAGCAACTGTTGCATCCATATTTCCCCATACCAAGTCTATGCAAGATTAACCTAGTGGGCCTATATAGGTATAATCTCCATCTATACCCCCATATGTTCTACCATTATATAGACAAAAAGTTAGATCTTTCATAATTTCTGACAATATTTTTCCATTTTGATTGGTTATACTATCACATGATTTTCATAAAGAAGAAAGGTTATTATTTATGACATTAATTCCCCTTAAATAATCACCATCTGTAAATATCCTTGAACTACCTTGAGAACCTCTAGCATTAAAATTCTCTTGTATGACTATCGAAAATTGTTCATATGTGTTAGTTATTTCCTCTAGCATTTATTTAAACTGTTTCTAATATTCTTCTCCATTAATCTTCATTTTTGGTGAAACATAAATGTTAACTAATATAAATTTAAAACTGTCATTTATGATTTTAAGCACCTCACAATTCTCTAATTGAACCTTTATTACTGTAGTTTTGATGAATGTTCCCAAACCAGCCTTAGGTTTCCCATATTTGTTATGTTTCACTGCTGGCATGGCAAAACTAGAATAACCTGGAAATAATGGTCGATTATCCTCCATCATCCAGGTCTCTTGTAGACATTTAATGTCTACATCCATCAGAAATGGCAGCTTGGCAGCTTAGATTCAATGCTAAGAAGTGCAAGGTAATGCACCTGGGAAACAAAAACCCAGGGGAAGAGTACACAATGGGGGGTGAGATACTAACAACAACAAAAATGGAAAGGGACCTGGGAGTAGTCATATCAGATGACCTAAAGGTGGGCAAGCAATGTGAGAGGGTAGCAAGGAGGGCTGGGGGAATACTGGGATGCATAGGGAGAGGCATCACCAGTAGAAAACAGGAAGTTATTATCCTCTGTACAGACAGCTGGTGAGACCCCATCTGAGTACTGTGTGCAGTTCTGGAGACCCAATCTCTGCAAAGACATAGACAGGATGGAAGCTGTCCAGAGGAGGTAACTAAAATGGTGCAGGGTCTGCACCAGAAGGCATATGAAGAGAGATGAAAGGAGCTTAATATGTATAGCCTCGAGGAAAGAAGGGAGAGGGGGACATGATAGAAACTTTCAATACCTCAAGGGAATCAACAAAGTCCAAGAGGGTAGCATCTTTCAAAAAAGAGGTGTGCAAGAACAAGAGGGCACAATTTGAAGATGGGGGTGGCTCAGAGGTAATTTAAGGAGTATTTTTCACGGAGAGGGTTGTGGATGCATGGAATGGCCTTCCGGAGGAGGTTGTGGAGTCAAAATCAGTGGTGGAATTCAAGCATGCATGGGACAGTCATAAGGCAATTCTAGGGGGTTGGGGTAGGAAGAAGTAGGCTGCTGGTTAACTAGGATCTGCAGCTTATCCAGTAGGTAGGGAAATGGGCAGACTGGGTGGGCCAAGCAGTCCTTATCTGCCATAAAATTCTATGTTTCTATGTAAAGTTTTTGAGTTCTTGATCTGCTAACTTAGAAATCAAGCACTCTATATTCCATGTTAGTAAGGTAAGTTTAGACTGTAAGCATTGTCTTCTTTTTTGTCAATTTATTTTAAGATGCTCCAGTATAGAACATCAATTATTTGTTTTAGGGAATAAGTTCCCACCAATACCTGCTCTGTCGCTTCGAGTATTATTTCCAAAAACTGACTCAATATTAGTTAAATAAACTGCATATTCATCCAATGCAATGTGAAGCCTGTAATATTAAAGCTGCCATTTTACTTGAATAGAAAGTAGCATCTATTTGTGGATGTTTTAAATTAGTTTGATGCACATGAATATATTTTATCGAACTTCTATTAATATTCATTCCCAGGGAACATGACAGAAATACACCTATATCTCTTTTAACAGAGCCTATAGATTGACCATTTTCAATCTCCCTCCCAAATAAAGTTCATGTTTTAGTCTCCCCTTCTTTTACCCTTTGTTATTTTGATCATCAATTACTTTAGTAAGTATCTGTAACCATTCCTTATCCATCATGACTTTATCTGATTTCTCATTTTTTGTGTTGGAGTCAAGACTATCATGTGAAGTGAAAATTGGGACCAACTACATTGGGTAAACATAAATGCCCTTGTCATACAATATCCCTTCTTGATTCCATATTTTCTGAGCAGTGCTGTAAGAGTGACAATACAACAATATACATTTTTAAACTGCTGATTTGGGGGTCTTGTAATGAATATATCCCCAGCTTGCTCATTCAAATGTAATAGATTTATTACCCAATCTGTTAGTTTAGATCTTGTTTCAAATCCCAAACTATGAATTCCATACATCTCTATTAAATATTCTTCCCCTGGGTCTGTAGCCTTTTTACTAGGACATATACAATTTTCTCATTCTTGATTGTGCTATGCCTCTGATTGTGGCTCCAATAAGGTACCCTTTGTCTCCCTTCTATCAATTTCAACTGAGTTAGTTCCTAAACCACTGTCAGGGAGTCACCACCACTCAGTATGGCTCACATTGGATATGGACAAGGAAGGAGTGGAATCTGGCACAAGAGTGCTGGACTTCAGAAGGGCCAACTTTGGGAGGATGGGGGAAGTGGTAAAAGGGTACCTGACCAGAATTCAATCTAGCATGGATACTAACCAGAGATGGGAGCTCATAAAGCTGGGGATAGTGGAGGCAACCAAAACCTGCTGCAAAGCCCAGAGCCAGAAGGCTAGGGCTAAGAAACCGAGCTGGTTGAGCAAGGAGGTCGTGGAAAAGGTAAGGAGGAAAAGAGCTGCCTTTAGGAAGTACAAGAAAACAGGGAGGGGGGAGGACAGAGAGGAGCACTTGACAGAATCAAAGGAGGTGACAAGGGCAATAAGGGGAGCCAAAGCATCTAAGGAACTCAGGCTGGCACAAGGCATTAAGAAGGGAGAGAAAGACTTCTTTAAGTACATCAGGGAGAAAAGGAGCTGTAAGGACCACATAGTAAGATTAGGAAGGAGGGGGTTGGGTGAAGCAGGGTACTATAAGGCGGAAGCACTAAATGAGTACTTCTGCTCAGTATTTTCTAAAGAGAAGAGGGGGGTGACACCCAAGGTGGGAGAAATGGCAGAAGCGGGGGGGGGAGTGGTGACAGATGGGGAAATCATGGAGGGCAGAGTTTGAGAGGGTTTGAAGGCACTGAGGGTGGACAAGGTGCCAGGCCCAGATGGCATCCACCCCAGGGTACTGAAGGAGCTGGCAGAGGTCCTTGCAGGACCTTTGGCAGACCTATTTAATGCCTCAGTACATTCGGGGTGTGCCTCAGGACTGGAGGATGGCTCATGTGGTGCCACTCCACAAGAGTGGCCCCAAGGATGAACCGGGAAACTACAGACCAGTGAGCCTCACATCCATCGTGGGTAAGCTGATGGAGACTATCCTGAAGAAGAGGCTGGTGGCCCTCCTAGAGGCCAAAGGACTACAGGACAGCAGACAGCATGGCTTCATACATGGCAGATCCTGCCAAACCAACCTGGTTGAGTTCTATGACTGGGTAACTAGGCAACTGGACAGGGGCCATGCAATGGATGTCCTGTATCAGGACTTCAGTAAAGCATTCGACTCGGTGCCACATGGAAGGCTGGGAAGGAAGGTAGTAGGCACAGGGGCGGGTGCAAAGCTGGTGAGATGGGTAGAAAACTGGCTGCAGGGAAGGCAACAGAGGGTGGTGGTGGGTGGGGAGCTCTCACACCCAAGGGCAGTGACGAGCAGTGTCCCACAGGGCTCGGTGTTGGGACCAGTGTTGTTTGGGATATTCATTGCAGACATATCATGGGACATCAAGAGTAAGATCAGTCTGTTTGCTGATGATACCAAGGTTGGCGCAGTGGTGGATGACCTAGGGGGATGGCAGGGGTTGCAGGATGATCTGGCAAAGCTTGAAACCTGGTCAGACACCTGGCAACTGGGGTTTAATGCCAAAAAGTACAAGGTGCTTCATTTTGGGATGAAGAACCCAAGGAGGAGTTACCAGCTAGGGGAGTGCAGCTAGCCCAGACAGAGGAGGAGAAGGATTTGGGTGTGCTCATTACAGGGTCAATGAACAGCTCAGCACAATGTAGGAAGAGCAGCTGCAAAGGTCAACAAAATGCTGGGTTGTATTGCAAGGAGTATATCCTAGAGGAGGAGGAGGTGATTCTGCCACTGTATAGGTCATTAGTTAGACACACCTGGAGTACTGTGTGCAACAGCGTCCATTATCTGAGAGGATATGATTACTGGAGGGTGCAGTGCAGGGTGACAAAGATGATCGAGGGCTGGGGACTTATCATACGAGAGGAGGTTGAAGGAGTTGAACATGTACTCACTGGAGGAGAGGAGAGCAGGGGTGACATGATTGAAACCTTAAATACATGAAAGGAATAAACAAGATGGGTACAGAGGGGCTGTTCAAAGTAAGGGAGGGAGGCCACCAGGGGCCATGATATGAGACTGGGCGAGGAAGGTTCAGGAGGAGATGAGGAGACACTTTTACAGAGGTGGTGGCTGGGTGGAATGTGCACCTGCTGAAGTGGTATGCAGTAGAACAGTGGACTGCTTCAAATGAAGATGGGACAGGACAAGGGGGAGGGTTAATGAAGGGGAAGGGTAGAAGGGAGGGGCAGCTGCAGAATAAGGGGTGCTAGCTGCACATTCAAGCAGACTTGATAGACCTCTAGGCCTTTATCTGCTGGCAAATTTCGTATGTTCGTATGTTCGTAAACTAGAACTAATTAAAGGGTTATCAGGTAGAATTCCCTTCTGTTTTTGTAAAATGCATTGAACCTGCTTAGATTTGAGTTTATCATTAGTACCCTTTCTCTCTTTACTCTTGTCTGTCTGACTTTCATTCTTGCCTTTTTTCGTCTTTTTATTTTTCTTTTTTTCCCTTTAGCTATATTTAATTTCTTTTGTTGGTTCTTGTGTTGTCTTTTCTTTATTAATATGTTGAGTTAACGCTTTTAATTCTGTTATAGACTCCATTCCCCTTTGAAAGGGTGGAGGTAGATTAACTTGCTTTGCTTCTTTTCCCTTGATAACTATCCTATCCTTTAAAGTGTCTTCAAATATTATTGAGTCGGTAGTAGTTTTTTCTGGTTTTCTATTTAAAGTACCTAAGATGGCTTTATTGCAAGCTAGTTCACCTCTTAGATTTTCAACTTCTCCTTTTAATATCCATATATTTTCCAATAATACCACATTTGTAATATATTGATTTTTAATTGCCTCTAACAATTGGGGGGGACATGACTGAATTAAATGCATGGCCTCCTACCGCTGTATGACCCTCTTCAAGATGTACAGGTTCTTGAATGACTGCCAGCCCTTCTGCAAGTTGTGTGGAGAAGGGGGAAAATTGAAGTGAGGCTGTTAATACACTTAAAGTGTCATTACAGTAGCTGTAACCAACTGTTTCAAATTTTGTAGGGTATGTTCCAATTCTTTTAATGTGCTACTAGCACCAATTACTTCTCTTGTTTTATCAGTATTAACACTGTGAGACCTGCTGGTTTTCAACAAAGCAGACAGCTTCTTGAACACTGGATACCTGCAGACTTTCTCCTTTTTCCACAGTTTCCTTTTGCTTCAGACCAAGTTGCCAGCTTCAGGCACTGGCACACACAGTTTCAATGACCATGTTAACAAGCACAGGGTTTCTCAGCTGCTGCAGGTTTGCTGCAAACACTGGTTCTCCAAACATAAGAAACCTTTACCTAGCTCCTGTCCAACAATAAAATTATTAAACATTAGCTCACTTCAGTCATTGATTGGTTATTAGTTTTGGGCACCTAGAATAGAGTTCTCACCTCTCCCAGCAGTCATTTCAACTGTCTTTGGGCACCTAAGTCCTTGATTGGCTGGCACTGAGGGTCAAAGGAGCAAAGATGGCTGCTTAATACATTGTTCCATGCAGTTTATTTAGCAGTCCCCATTTTAAAGTTTTAGTGCAACTAAAATACACAGTCTTTACATTTATTTGCCCTGCAGTCCAGTAGCAGCCTTTCCCCACTGTCCTCCAGCTGCAAAATTATGAATGAAATCACTTTAGTTTGCCTGTCACTGGCTCCAGTATACACAGCCCCTCCCAGGCAGTCAGGTAGCACATTAATACTTATATTACCTCTCATTAATATGCAGATTTGCCCCTTATTCTGCAGTACCGTTGACTCTCTTTAAATAAACAGTCCAGACACTTTTGAGGTACCTCCTCTGTGCGTCCGACCCCCGACTAACATATCCTGGGAGTCGATATCATTGGAGAGGCAATTGTTTAGCTGCAAAAGCAGTGAGAAAACACCCAGATGCTAGTGCTAATGCGCATGTGCAAACCCTGCTGCACATTCAAAGTGTAAAAAACTATGTGGCAGTCCCGTGGCTGGTTCCTCTGCCCCTCCCCCCAAATGACCAAGCAACAACAGAGGCTGGACGGAGAACCTTAGACCAACATAGGACCTGGACTGGCACCAGAGGGAGACTGGAAGAATGGGGCATAACCCCAGGGGAACAAGGTAAACCCCACCCATGGGGGGTGGTTACACTCTCCCGTGTCTCAAATGCTTAGCTTCCATGCCAAGTCCATTAACAGGGACCTGTTGAATATACACAATAAACCTTAGCAATTTAGCATACCTCTAACATTTCTAGCTAAGAAGTGCTTGCTATCTGACACAAGCAATTAAATACTTTTGTAATAAGGAAACAAACTACAGTAAATACAGTTACCAGTACTGGAAATTTTTGCAAACTTGATGACAGCTGTCACAGCATTAGTTGGTGGACCAATATTAGGTACTTTTTGCATTTGCACTTCTGCCAGGGTTTGAGGAAAACATATTAAGGAAACACATTACCTTAAGCACAGACTTTCAACTGCCCTTCTTGCATTTTGCAACTTTTACCCCTGATCTGGGTGGTTTGGCATTGGAGGGGAACATGAACATTTTAAGCAGTGACTTTGGGGTGACATATGCCTTTGTGGGCCACATACATAGGCAAGTCAGTGGGGGCCACAGAGGAGTCATGGGTGAGCTTCAACAGAGGTTTAACAGTTATTTCAGAGCATCTTAATGGCACTTGCACTTCTTCTTTGGTATAAGGACTAGCTACTCCCTGTTCATTGTCCAGCAGTGAAGCATCCTCAGACAAAGTGGGTACCACAATCTCCCTCTGGTATGGGACTGATTTCTGTTTACTCTGATTCTTTATTTGTTTCTATTTCCTGTGACACTTCATGGGTTTCATATTTTCCTGACTCTATTACTTCGGGTTTGGCCATTTCAGATCCCACCTGGTCTGGTTCTGCTGGTTCAGGTAAAGCAGACTCTCCAATTCCTTGTCCCATTACTTCCTCAAATGTAGGCCATTTGTTCACTGGTGCTATTTCAGCTGCAGTTTCTGGGTCCACATGTGTGTTATTGCTTGGATTTGAGGCAGGCAACACCACAGCAGGCATATCTATCATAGTTTCTGATGTTTTAGATTCCCCCTTGAAATAACCTGACCAGCGCTGGAGTCAGATAAAAGTAGGCAGGATAGTAGTAGACTTCTTCCTCTGATTCAGCATCTGAATTATCTTGACCTGCTGCCTCATGTGTGGTGCCAGGGACGGCTTCAGGCTGTCCAGTGCTCTGTTTATACTGTTGTCTGCAGGCAGCAGCTTGGGTTACAGGAGGCTTAGGATGGTCTGGATTGTCCTGTACAATACTGATAACGTTGTCTCTAATTGTCATTAAGTGATTGCAGTGGATAGTTTTATGTCCTCTATTTTCTCCTTCCAGCCTTATTTTGTACACTGGCAGTCCATCAAACATTTCCATCACCACATAGGGTGTGCTACCCCATCTGTCTGCTATTGTATGCTTCCCAGGAATCCCCAGACTATGTAACAGTACTCTAGCTCCTGGAAATCGCTCTAGTGCCTTTACCTGCTTATCGTGCCATTCCTTGTTTGCTTGATTCCTTTTAGCAGCCAGTTCAGCAGCTAACCTGTAAGTTTTATTTAACTGCTCCTTGAACTTCTGGAAGTACTGCAGGTAGTTGTTAGCTTTGGTACCATTTGCAGACACTGTGAAAAACAAGTCAACTAGGAACCTGGCTTCCCTCCCGAACATTAGGCTATAAGGGAAGAACCCAGTAGCATCACTTTTTGTGCAGTTGTATGCATGGACCAGAGTGCTAACTTGTTGACTCCATTTACTCTTATCTTTCAGCTCCAGGGTACCCAACATTTCTAGCAGTGTATAGGTGAACCTCTCTGGATGAGGATCACCTTGGGGATGATAAGGTGTGGTTCTGAACATTCAAACTCCCCATAGAGGCAGCATCTCCTTG
The DNA here is from genome assembly GCA_016271365.2 of Neoceratodus forsteri. NCBI lineage: Eukaryota > Metazoa > Chordata > Ceratodontiformes > Ceratodontidae > Neoceratodus > Neoceratodus forsteri. The sequence continues at coordinate 817,906,841 of CM057455.1, read as the reverse complement.
ATAAGATGACTTTCAAAATCATGGCCTTGGTCAGATTGAATCCTCTGTGGTGCCCCATAGTGGACAAAGAACTTTTCCTCTACCACCTTGGCTACTGTGGAAGTTTTTTGGTTCTTCGTGGGGTATGCTTGGGCATACCTAGTGAAGTGGTCCATGACTACCGGAATGTTAGAGATATTTTTGGAATCAGGTTCAAGGCTGAGGAAGTCGATATAGACCAGCTCCATGGGGGCACTTGTCGTAATATTCGCCAGGAAGGCAGTTTTCTGTGGCACAACTTTTCTTTGGACACACCTGCAGCAATTTGTACAGTACTGCTTAACATCATGCCCAGTTTTAGGCCAGTAGACCTGACAGTGAGCAAAGTCTAGCATACGTTCACTTCCCAAATGGCCCATGTCATCATGAAGAGCTTTGAGAATGTCTCTTCTGAATTAATACCAACTGCATTTGAGGGGCTCCTTGCTGATCTTGTATTTCTCTATACAATAACTTGTCTTTAAGTTTATGTTAAGCTAGCCAGAAATGGGATATTATCAAGAAAAGGCTGATGGAAGCTACTAGGACATGTACAAGAACAAGGGGTAAGACAGGAAAGGTATAAAATACAGCTGGCTGATGCAGGAGGTCATGAAGGCGGTGAGGGCCAAGAAAAAGGCATTTCAGAGACTCAAGAAATTGGGAGGAGAGAACAACAGGGAGATGTATATGAAGAAGTCCAGGGAGGTTATCAAGCTAGTCAGAGCAGTCAAGGCTTCCAGGGAGCTGAGTTTGGCGCAGGGCATTAAGAACAAAGAAAAGGACATCTTCAGATACATCAGTGAATGACGGAAAAACAAAGGTCAGATAGTGAGGATAAAGACTGGAAGGGGCTGGGTGAAGAAGGGGAAGGACCAGGCAGAGGCACTAAATGATTACTTCTGCTCCGTGTTCACAAAGGAGATGGGGGCAGGCACCACCTGGGAGAAGAGGTGTGGGCAGGGGGAAGGAAGTAACTGATACAGGGATTACAGAAGATAGGGTGCTGAAAGGATTAAGGGCACTGAGAGGGGATAAGGCACCTGGTCTGGGTAGCATTCACCCTAGGGTACTTAAGGAACTAGCAGAGATCCTGGCAGGAACCTTGACTGACCTGTTCAACACCTCCTTGGACACAAGATGCATACCACTGGACTGGAGGATGGCCTTTGTGGTATCCATTCCCAAAAGTGGACCCAAGGATGAACCAGGCAACTAATGACCAGTGAGTCTCACATCGATTGTGGGAAAACTGATGGAGACAATCCTAAAAGAGAGGCAGTGTCCATGGAGCACTTGATAGTGGACTTTCATGAGCGGCACTGTTCGTGGACCTCACCAAGGCTTTTGATTTGGTTGAATTTGACCTTCTTCATGGTGTGCTTCAAGGTCTTCATTTTTCTGATGAATTAAATATGTGGTATCAACATTTTTTTGTCTGAAAGATCATTTAGAACTATTATTGGTTCATCTTTATCCCATTCTCTTCCCTTAGGTTGTGGTGTGCCCCAGGGTTCAATTCTGGGACCACTTATTTTTTACTTATTCATGAATTCTGTCTCTGATATTTGTACAAAAACTAAAATGATTCTTTACGCAGATGACGCTGTTCTTTTTTGTTCAGATCCCAGACCCAATTTCACCCTTTCCTATCTTCAAACTGATTTTAATTTCCTGCAGGATTGGTTATCCTTAAGTCACCTGGTTTTGAATTCCCAGAAAACCAAAGTAATGGTGTTTTCTAAGAAGAAAAATGTACCAATTAATTTGCTTCCAATTTCTGATAGGACAGGAAACATAATTGAAAATGTATCCGTTTTTAAATACTTAAGTATTACATTGGACACACATTTTTCTTTTGAACCTCACATTCAGAATCTTAGGAAAATCCTTCATCAGAGGTTAGGTATACTTTATCGAGTTAAATCTTTTTTGACTTTGGAATCCAGAAAGCTCTTAGTTCATAGCTTTCTGTTCTCCATACTCAATTATGGCATACTGATTTATACATCCTCATGTGCCAATGTTTTGAGTCCTTTTAAAGTAATTTACCATTCAGCTCTGAGGTTTTGGCTAAATTTACCCTTTCATACCCATTGCTCTGATCTGTACAATCAGTCATCTTCCTTATCTTTTGAAAGTTGAGTACTTTATAAGATGGGCATTTTTTTATTTAAAGTTAAATGTAATTTTTTTCCTTATTCTATTTCTTTAATGTTTCCTATATTAGTTAATGCGTTGTTTACTAGGTCCCAGCACAATTATAAATTTAAAATACCATTTTTTTAAGACTACTTTTAGGCAAAGATCCTTATTATTTAGAGCACCTAATTTTTTTAATAGAATTCCGTTAGAAATTGTTCAGTATAGTTATTTTCAGGTTCACATGAAATCTTCAGAAGTTGTTAATAATAACTCCTGTCAGGGTTTTAAGACACGGTTAAAACAGTGGCTATCTTTGGAAACATGATGTATTTTTATGTATTGTATTTTACTGATTGAATGTTTTGTTTGTATTATGTTAGTTTGTTAATATTTTGTGTGTTTTTTAGTTTTAAACTTGTCTCCAATGAAAACGGGCAGTTTACTCATTTAGATTTACAAGTATAAAAAATTAAAATGAAAAATAAAAAGGCTGGTGACCTCTTTTGGAGAACAGTGGTTTCCAAGATGGTCAGCAGCATGGGTTTGTCTCAGGAAGATCCTGCCAGACAAACCTGATTGAGTACTGCTACTGGGTGACAAGGGAATTGGATAAAGGCCATGCGGTGGAAGTCCTGTATTTGGATTTCAGTAAGTCCTTTGATTCTGTGCCATATGGGAGGCTGAGGGGGAAGAAGCTGGAATATATAGGGGTGGGAACAAAGATGGTAAATTGGATCACTAATTGGCAGAAGGGTAGGAAGCAAAGGGTGGTGGTGGTGGTGGGGGAACTCTCAACATCGAGGGACGTGACGAGTGGGATGCCACAGGGATCAGTGTTGGGATTGGTGTTGTTCAGGATTTTTATTGCTGATGTCTCCCTTGGGGTCTGGATAAGATCAGTCTCTTTACAGACAACACCAAGATGGGAACTGTGGTAGATTGCATTGAAGAGTGGAGGGGGTTTCAGGAGGACATGACCAAAATACAGGAGTGGCCGGAGACATGGCATTTGGGGTTTAATGCCAAAAAGTGCAAGGTATTGCACTTAGGGGCTAAAATCAGGGAGGGCTATCAGCCGAAGTTACAACTGGAATGCACTGAGGAGGAGAAGGATCTGGGGTGCTCATAACGGGGAGTATGAACAACTCGGCTCAGTGCAGGAAGGCAGCAGCAAAAGCCAACAGGATGCTGGGGTGCATAGCGAGGGGTGTCACCTCTAGAAATAAGGAGGTGATAATGCCCCTCTACAGGTCACTGGTCAGGCCGCACCTGGATTACTGCATGCAGTTATGGTGCCCATTCCTGAAGAAGTACATCAGATTGTTGGAGGGTGTACAGCTTAGGGCGACAACACTGATCCAGGGATTAGAGGGATACTACTATGAGGAGAGACTGAGTGAGCTAAACATGTATTCCCTGGTGGAGAGGAGGGATAGAGGGGACATGATCAAAACCTTTAATACCTAAAGGGGATAAACAAGACTAGTACAGAAGGGATTTTCCAGATCAGAAGGGGGAGGGTCATGAGGGGGCACCAGCTGAGACTGGAAGGGGGAAGATTCAGGAGGGAAGTCAAGAGACAGTATTTCATAGAGAGGGTGGTGGACAAGTGGAATACTCTGCCTGAGGAGGTAGTAGCCTGTAGCACAGTAGACAGCTTTAAGAGGGGATGGGATTGGGTGAGAGGAGGGCAATTATAAAGAGGGAGGGTGGGTGGGACAGCTACAAGGTGAAGGGCTAGCTGCACAATCGAGACTTCATAGACAGACAGGCTTGTATCTGCTGGCATTTTTGTATGTTCATATGTAACTGCTCAGAGACCACTGAAACTGGTGTATTTAAGCAAAGTGTAAGGCTTTTGAGGAGTTGCATATGCTAGGACCAGCGCATGGGTTAGACAGTAGATTGTTTCTTAAAAGGCTCTATCACAGTCTTCAGTCTACCTTTGGCCAAAAGGTTTAGAGAGCTTGAAATACTGTTTGGGATCAGTGGTTACCCCTGAAGTTTTAGTTATCTTGCTTTTATTGACTGGAGGATAGCCTTGCAACAAGTTCAAGAGATGTCTCAGTATGCGAGTATAATCTTTGACAAATCTCCTGTAATATCCACAGAAACCCAGTAGGTACTGTAATTCTTTCAGATTTTGTGGCCTCGGCCAAGTGGTTAATGCCTGAGCTTTGATGGTGTCAATCTGAATGCCTTGAGCTGATACTATATGCCCAATATGTTTGAAAGATGTTTGGAAGACTTGACACTTATCAATGGAAAGCTTATACCCAAGCTATTCTAGGTGGTCTAATACAATTAATAATCTTGCCTCATGCTCCTCCAAGGTTTTCCCAAACACAATAATGTCATCTAGGTACACCAAGCACTCCAACAGGTTCATGTCCCTGACAGCTCTTTCCATGAGGCACTGAAAGGTAGCTGGAGAACCCGAAATACCTTTGGGCATTCTCAGGAATTCGAAGGGGAATCTAAATGCATTTTTTCTCTGTCCTGAAGGGCCATGGGGATTTGACAATACCCATTTCTCAGATTCAATACAGAGAACCACTTACTTCCAATGAGACAGCCTAAGGCATCTTGGATTCTAGGCATGTTGTATTGATCAGGAATAGTTCACTTGTTGAGAGTCCTGCAGTCCACACACATGCGCACAGCCCCACTCTTTTTGCGCACTGCCACTATTGGTGAAGCATAGGGGCTTCTGGATTCCTGAATTATGCCCACAGCCAGTAACTCCTGGAAGTGCCTTCTCACATCATTGATATCTGCAGGTGCCAGCCGGTCAGACCTTTCCGATAAAGGGTGTTCATCATTAAGCTTGATATGGTGTTCTTCTCCAGCTACACATCCCACATCCCACTCATGCAAGGAGAACACTTGGGTTCTTTCTGACAGCTTTTGACACATCCAGGCATTCCTCTCCTCTGGAATAGGGGAATCACTGTGGTCAAACGGCTGTGGGTCAAGACCAGAGGTGGTATCTTCTCTGGGAGAAACAGGTTACACTGCCATGTCGGCACAATACACCCGGGCCAAGGTGCGTCCTTTTCTGATGACAACGTCTCTGTCTGTTACATTCTTCACCTGGACAGTAACTCTCCTGACATACACATGCGCTCTTACAGGCAGCACACTGGGCTTTATTAATCTTGCAGGCAGTCCATGTTCCTCAGGGGCATCCAACATCAGAATTCGATTCTTGACCTCTTTCTTTAGGCATACCACACCGCTAATATTGCACTCAGCATTAGGGGACAGCACTATCTCCTCAGCGTCTTGTCTCCAAACCACACCCACAGGGTCATCTTGCATTTCAGTTGGGGTCTGCATCTGTCTTCGATGGGCATCTCTCACCACAGGATGTAGGGGCTCAACTTTACCTCTCTCTTCCACTTTTCTTGCTTAACAGAGCTGTGCCAGACGTCCAAACATAAGAGCATTTGTGCCAACAAGTACAAGTACCTCATTGTATATCCCAGCCTCTGGGCATACCAGGGCCAATGTCTCTACAGGGACACCCACTCCAGTTACCTTGGCTGGGAAAGTGATCCACACTCTTATGTAACCAAGGTGTGGATCGGACTTGGTACTGAGACTCCACACATTTAACCCTTCTAGCGGCTGTAAAGCAAGATGTGAGAGATGCCGTCCATATCACCTTTTGAAGATGATGGTCACCTGTGAGCCACTGTCTAATATAATATGGTTGGATACTCCATTGACGGTGACTGGGGTTTCAAGGGCGTGTCCTACCAGTGTATCAAAATCAGGCATGATAGGCTCCAGGGCTTTAGCGGAGGATTTGCTGACAAACATAGTTGAGCAGGGCTTGGCTGGGGCCCCAGTACACTCCCTTATTGGACCCCATTAAAGGTTCCCTGCTTCTGGTGTTTCTTTTCCAGCAGTCTGTCCCTTACCCAGGCTGGGTCCTCTCATGATCGGCATTCCCTTCTAATATGGCCATCTTTCCCACACTTATAGCAGTAGAGAACTTCTCGATTTTGTCTGCCTTGGAGCAAAACAGAGACTGGGGAAATAGTTTGGGCGGCAACAGTTCATCTCTCTAGTTCACTCTGAAGTTGCAAGCTATAACTTTTTAATTCACTTATAGCCTGGCAGAGTTCACTAAGGTGAGCATCGGGGTTTGGGGCTGCAGGGGGTGCTTGGGCCCGAACTCCCATGCCCATCACATAGAGGTTGGCTGGAGCTGGTGAAACAGATGGGCTTGGGTTGATATCTTGGCTTTTACTGAATGCAAAGGTGGCCTTGTCAAACACCTCCCTGTACTCTTAAGGATTTTTTTTTAACTCATGGGCCTCAGTGGAGGGAGTACTTTCAATAACCTGAGTGGCAGTTACAACAGCAGGATAGAGACCCCATTGCACATCGTGTTCCTCTACCTCCCTTACTTCTCTGAGGAGGACTCGGAGGAAGGGTGGGTCACTCAACCTTTCTTTTAAACTTAATTTCAGCAACAACAGTTCAGAATATTTAGCAGCCCTCAACACCTGTTCTAGGTGCATTCTGTTTAAATCTGCAGACTGGACCTCCCCGTTTTGGTATACCTTTTGTAAAGTTTTCTCCAACCTCCGCATGTACACTGAAAATGGTTCCCCTCACTGCTGCCGAGTGGCTCTAAAATTCCACAATAAATCCTCACTGGACTCAGTGCTGCCAAATACGCTGCCCAAAGTGACAATATAGTCCTCAGCACTAGCCTCAGGATCTGTGGCCCACAAGGATCAAATGGTATCCAAAGTGGGGCCTTTCAAACTTTCACTCAGTCTCTTTTCTCCCCTCACTGCACTGCCAGTCTTGCAATGTGGGAATTACTTAGTTAATCCATGCCTCATAGTCATCTTCATCATTGGGAGTGGGTTTCAACCCAGAAATATTCTTAATTTGTGATAGGAATCGGAAGACGAGGGCACATAGCTAGGCCTGGTCCCTTCACTGGGTGGGGTGGTTCTTTTTAGATTTGGGCACAGCCTCATCCTTGAGAATTGCACTGGTCAGGGTTACAATAGGCCATGCCTCCTGGAAACTTTCTAGGATTAAAGCATCAAGTACCATCAAAGCATCTACCACATTTCTGCATTAAACCAGCATAGTTAATTTCCCAGTGGCAGAATCCAGCATCTGGCCTTAGATGACCACTCAACCAAGACACCTAATGGCTGACAGATGCCCTTCTATGGACCCTGTATCCATTTCAAGAGGGACTCCCAGGAGCAAGAGGGAATTCTGAGGGTTCGTTTCCTGACCTCCACTCCACTCCATTAGCCTTAGGCGAGCTGTATCATTAATATTAGCTTTGGATCTATGGGGCATAAAACCAGACTGGGGTACAATATATAGTCCTTTTCAGTAGTAGATTCCATGGTGGGTGTGGTTGTCAAACAGGAGATCCCAGTGGTACCTCCAAAGATTTAGCCCCAGTGCTGTGTGTCAGTGGGCTACTACCTCTGCCTGATGACTACTATACAGGTTGAGGGGCTTGGGTTCCATTCTGATGGCAATCAGGGGATCTTACCCTGAAGTATTAACAAACAGCACGGTGCCTCCACCCAGAGTAAGGTAATATTTGGCCAGGTGTGTATGTAGTACAACCCCTGGGATGCTGTACCTACCCACCTACCCTTCCAGTCACCCCACACACAGAATACCACTCTAATTTGCAATAGTGTAAAGCACATATTATTAAGGACTACAACTTATAATGAGCTCACAATCACTTTCAACAGTAACAACCAAATTCTTTTATTACTAGGGCAGAGGGAAATGGGATAGCAGAAGATAGGTAAAATTTCTAGATGCAGCAGTTTTGACAATAATACCCAGCCCCCAATACATTAGCCCTCCTCCTCACTGGTACCAGTGCCCCTCAGGTCTATTTGGGTACTCAGAACGGTGCAGGCCTGTATGTTGCTGCATGTTGGCTGGCATTGGGGCCCTTGAAACACTGTTGGAGCTTGTAGGAGTTAAGCAGCTTCACACTTGCAGACAACATTAAACCAGACCCCCTAATCAGGGGCAAGCTCTGGGTTACTCACCTTTTTGTAGACACTGGATCTCAGGTTCTGCACAGTGGGCTAGAGGGAGAAGAACAATGGCACCCTGGGGCAGCAGAGCAAGTGGACAACAGAACGGGCTGGATGAAGTAGCAGGATCTGGTGGTTTATCACTTTTTGACTTGCTTGCAGAGTCTAACAGTTTGTTACCTTCTGACTTGCTTGCAGAATCTAGCAGCTTATCACCTTCAGTCCATATGTAGGCTGGTGAATAGGAGCTCAACGCAGTGCATTTTGGCCTACAAGTGAGCTCAGACCCAGGAGTGACCCCACGGTCCGGCTCCCCAAATGGGTCTACAGTGCTCTAGCAGTCAAGCATGCACCTGTGGCTCCCTGAAGCCCAATCCACCCCACTCGATCAGGGTTAGCAGTTCCCGTACCTGGCACCAAGTTGTGGCTGTATGGATTACAGTCTGTCATCTGCCAAACTGGGATTATCAACTCCATGGTGCAGCAATGGTTCCTTTGAATTCCACGTTGACAGTGTCTATTGGCTAGCAGCATACAGTCTCTTGGGTGGCAGCTCCACCTTTATACAGCAGATTTTCAGCAAAGCACTTGCAGGTAGGTTCCTGAACACCGGATACCTGCAGACTTTCTTCACAGTTTCCTTCAGCTTCAGGCCAAGTTGCCAACTTCAGGCTCTGGCACACACAGTTCCAATGACCCTGTTAACAAGCTCAGGGTTCCTCAACTGCTGCAGATTTGCTTCAAACACTGGTTCTCCAAACATAAGAAAACCTTTAAATCAAATCAAATCAGTCTTTATTTTTATAGTGCCTGTCAAAACCAAGGCTCTTCACAAATTATAAATACATAAAACAGAATAAAAAATACTAAAATCAACACAATCCAATTCAGTTAAATTTAATTAATCAGGGAAGGCCAATGATAACAATTATGTTTTCAACATTGACTTAAAATTTGCAATGGTCTGGCATTATCTTAACTGACGAAGTAGAGAATTCCACAGGGTTGGTGCTGAAAATGAAAAAGCACACGTGCCAGATGTTTTAAGGTGAACCCTGGGAATCTCTAGCAATCCCTCATTGGTGGATCGGAGAGGGTGATTTGGGGAGTAGGGAATCAGGAGATCTTTTAGGTAGTTGGGTCCCTGTTCATGTAGGGCTTTAAAGGTAAGCAAGCCTACCTTATAGGTGATCCGCCACTGAACCGGCAGCCAGTGCAGTTCATGCAGAACAGGAGTAATATGACTAGACCTGAAAGTACCAGTCAATAATCTGGCTGCAGCATTCTGCACCAGCTGCAAGTGGTGGATATCAACCCCTGACAGCCCTAGGTAGAGGGCATTCCAGTAGTCTAGATAGGTAGTAATAAAGGCATGGACCAGTGTTGGAAGGTCACCCAGGGGAATCAGGTGTTTCACCCGGGCAATGTTCATCAGATATTAAAATGAGGATTTGACTACAGCTGACACCCGACACTTCAAGGTCAAGCCACCATCAAACACAACACACAGGTTACGCACTCGATCTGAGGTAATAAGATGGACACTGTCAAGCCACAGGCTCGACATGTGCCCAGCACCACAACCCTCCCCCAGGCAGCCTGGTTCCACAACCAGCACCTCAGTCTTATCCAGATTTAATCTCAGCCAACCCGAGCTCATCCAATCTTTGATCTCAGAAAGGCAACTATTTAGGCGACTCCTCAGGCATTTAACTGTAAACACCGTAGGCTGGTTTCTAAGCTTTTCTCCAACACAGAGAAGCCCTCTTGACTCAATGAGAGCCCAAGCCAGACTGCCCCAAACTACAAAAGTCCCTGGAGTTTCACATGCAAATCCCAGTCACCGATTTGCTGAAGCATCCTGTCTATCAATAAAATTATGAAACATTAGCTCATTTCGATTACTGATTGGTTATTAATTTTGGGCATCTAGAATAGAGTTCACATCTCTCCCAGCAGGCATTTCAACTGTCTTTGGGTGCCTAAGTCCTTGATTGGCTGGCACTGATAGTCAAAGGAGCAAAGATGGCTGCTTAATACACAGTTCCATGCAATTTATATAGCAGTCACCACTTTAAAGTTTTAGTGCAACTAAAATACAGTCTTTACACTTATTTGCCCCACAGTCTTTACAGCAGCCTTCCCCCACTGTCCTCTAAGTTCAGAATTATGATTGAAATCACTTTAGTTTGCCTGCCATTGGCTCCCATTTACACAGCCCCCCCAGGCAGCCAGGCAACATATTCATATTTATATAGCCCCTCATTAATATGCAGATTCCCCCCCCCCTTCTGCAGTGCCATTAGCTCTCTTTAAATAAACAGCCCAGACACTTTTGGGGTGCCTCCTCCACATGTCTGACCCCTGACTAGCATACCCTGAGAGTTGAGACCACTGGAGAGGCAATTGTTTAGCTGAAACAATGGCGAGAAAATACCCAGGCACTAGTGTGCATGCGTGGACCCCGCTGCACACTTAAAGTGCAAGGAACTATGCAGCGGTCTCGCAGCTGGCTTCTACAGCCCCCCCAAATGGCCAAGCAACAACAGACTCCAGAAGGAAAACCCAAAACCAACACAAGACTCAGACTGGCACCAGGGGCAATGGGAGGAATGGGACATAACCCCAGGGGCAACTAGGTAAACCTCACCTGTGGGGGGGAGGGTTACAGTAGGTAGTGTATGGATGTCTTCCTATGTGTTCTGCTGCCCCCGAACACACACAGACAGCTTGAAAAAAAGTATGCTTCTGTGGTCTGTTTCTCTTGTTTTATTTAGAAATTGTCTACCAATGTGTACCATCATTGTTTTACTTGGAAACTGCCTACCGACCTGCACCGTGTCTCTTCGAGGTGGCAATATTTTTTTCTTACAACATCTGTGTTGGTAAGATTTAATATGTACAATGAAAAAACGCGGGCTCTACAGCTGTCAACGAAGAACAGTCCACAAAATTAGGACACACTAAAAACTGCTTTTTATTTTTAAAAATGCAGTAACAACAACTGCTTTGAATTAAAGTACAACAAAGTGGTAGCTGAACCCCAAGAAACTCGTCAACGTTTCACATCGCAATCAGATGCTTTGTCAAGACGTCAGAGGCTAATCAAAAATCTACTTAAATAGTACTATACCCCCCCAAGCCAATTATCCTAACTACAAACACACAAACACTATAACTAGTTAATCAATATAAAAAACATCAGTTAGTGCATATAACAACAAGAGACTATATTCATTTCTTCCATAATAACAACTAAAAAATGCAATTCTATACATAAATAACATAATTCATTTTCGTTTTTTCAGGAAAGGAGTAAGCTGAAAAACATCATCTAACCCTGGATAATAGCTGGATTGCAATTTGTACTGCCAAAAAGTTTCTCGGCACATCAAAGTGTTATTCAGATCACCTCCTTTACATCCCAAGGTAACTTGTTCTAGTCCCCTAAAGGTAAAGGAGTGATCACACCCAGCTAGCAATATATGTAAAGCCAATGCATTGTCCAGTTTTTTTAATTTAATACTATTAAGATGTTACAATTAATAAAGCTCTTCATCTGGTGAACATCCTTCGTGTTAGGCAATGTAAAATCTGATCCCACCTGAATAAATTTACAAGCACTGCAAGTCCCGCATCTATAATTTCCATTCGGAAGTATTATTCAGGTGGAATAAATTTATTCAGGTGGTATCAGATTTTACATTGCCTAACACGAAGGATGTTCACCAGATGAAGAGCTTTATTAATTGTAACACAGAGTCAGTGATTTATTTAGCTATGTGCAAATGCAAATGTTTCTATGTGGGCAAGACTATTAAAAAATTCAAACATAGAATTTTAGAACATCTTAATAGTAGATTTTTGATTAGCTGCTGACGTCTTGACAAAGCATCATTGACAGCTGTAGTGCCTGCATTTTTTAATTGTACATATTGGATTTATTGTAGCGGGGCTCCAGTTTTCTGAGCTGACTTGAGCCACAGTGTTTGTGCCTTTTACCTTTGGTAAGATTTAATCCTGGATTTAATGCTTTTTGGTCACAGTGCTCATGCCATATTTCTGAGGGAAGAGACACAGCTATTAACATACTGAGAGGTGAGGCACTGGGGTTTATGTTTAGAGCCGCAATCTCGATGGGACAATTTGGATGGATTGCAGGTTTCCGGTAACTGACATTTGGCATAAGGCACATGTTGTGGTGGGGAAATGTAATTTTATTTTTATTTTTAAGTTTCTATGACGTGAGATACATGTGGCAAGTGTAACTATTGTGTAAGTAACAATTTATTGTATTATTTTCAACTGTGTCAATCTATGTCACTCAATGTACAGTATTTTCTGTATCTGTGTCCTCTGTATGTCCTCTCTGTGATGAGGTACCTTTGTAAAAGAGCCCCTGGCTCAAAGGTTGTAAATCCGATTATATTCAAATAAAATAAAATAAAAAAGCATTGCTTATCAGTGGCAATGAGAGCATGTTTTTTTGACAGTTTGACAGCTGGTGTTCTTGATCAAGCGAACTTTACTCTCGGATGGATTTCTGGTGGTTGTGGGCAGTGAGAAGGATGGTGGCTGGAGGTTGTTTTGAAGCCGTGAGTATGTAGTGGGATATAATCATGGCTTCAAATATCTCTGAGCCAATCAGCTTCATCCATTTTTTTATCTAGTTCATAATGGTGATGATCAAATGGCTCCACTGAATTATAGTTTTATGTTCCAACAGTTGAATAATTCTAACCTGTGATCTTGTACTGTAATAAAACATAGTCATGTGAATACATTTGACCAATCATATGTCTTGGTTTCCCTTTCTTACCTGTTTTCTAATTAAGCAATAAGGCACGACAGGGTGTGGTATATCATGGGATATCATCACGCCTCGGGTGGTTGGGCACGGGCCGCAGGCGGTGCGTCCAATACAACGATATCCATGACACCACCACCGGGAGACTTATTGCTATTATGAACTGTAGTAAAGGTTTTGGAAAAGAAATATTAAAAAAAAAACTGTAAAATCTTTTAAAAATAGATTTTTATGCTAGTGTAGGGATACAGTTTAAAAAAATAATTCTAGGAGACAGCAGGTGGCGCTGTTGTAGTTGGAGCTGGCAGGAGAGGTGTAGGTATTGTGGTAGTGTGACCTGTGAGTTCTGTTTCTTTTTGCTGTCCCAGAGTGCTGTCTTTACATTTATTATTGTGAGGGAATAATTTGTTTTGTGTTTTTTTTTTTTTTGTAATGTGCTTATCAGTTGGCAATTACTGTACTGACGTTAAGTAGTAGTAGCAGAGCTCATCTTTGAGCGTCAGTGGCCATTGCTGTGCGATGAGTTTCAGGATGCAGCTTAGTCACTCTACAGAAGTTTAAGTAAGCCTGTGAGGTACAAGGAATGTTTAGGTGTGTGAGCGACCGGATTTCTCAGAGCCACTTTCTGTTTTGTTTTTTTCTGTTAGATGCCTTGAGGTCTGCAAATCAGGGTATAGGCATGTGAGTGGCAATGAGTGAGAAGCTGCTTTTATTGAGTGCAGCTTCAGTGCGGCTGTATTTGTTGCCATTGTGAGTGAGGAGGCTGGTGGCCGGAGGCTTTTTGAAGCCGTGATGATGTAGCCTGATATCAGCACGGCTTCAAAGTGCTCTCAGCCAATCAGCTTTCTTCATTTACGATAGCAAGTTCATAATAAACATTTTGTACTGTATCCCCTGCTCCCCTATCCCCCTTTGGCTCAGTACACTTCACCAGGCCAACATTTCCAAATAAATAAAATCAAAGTACCAATGGTACCGAGAGGCACCAAGGTACGGATGTGTAATTTTCATATAGTTAAAGGCACATATATACTAAACAAAGTACATGCAGATTCTGCACAAAACAGACACATACATACATGTATGCAAGTACACACATACATCCTAAAAAAAAAACAAGCATATCCCACACCATGCACAAACTCAGAACTTTTAACCTGATCAGTTCCTGCACTAGGTACTCTGGAGTCAGCATGATATTTTGTCAGTTTAAAATAATGTTTCCCAAGTTGCCTTCGAACCTCAAAGTCTCAGCTGGAATGTTTCACGTTATCAGCAACTTTAAACCTTGCTGAAAGTCTATCACTAACAACAGTGATGACGTAGCAATTTTTCTCATGCTACATAAATTGTAGTGAGAAAGAAAAAAAAGTTTCTGCACTGGGTATTGAACCCAGGACCCCTACCCACTACTGCTTGGCATCTGGTAGGTAACTTGACTGGAAGTGCATGCTGTGGCAAAAAAACATCCAGTAGTGAATGCAGACCCCACCCAACACACACACACAGCTGCTGTTATTGTAGTAATAAACAGCCTGTCATGGGCAGCTTTTAAATGTTTTATTGGACTGAACTCCTTCATAGATACATAGATACATAGACAGTGTCGGCAGATAAAGGCCTATGGCCCACCCAGTCTGCCCATTTGAGCTTGTAAGTTCAGTTTATGTTTTCCAAGAAGTCTGTTGCCCCTTACCCCTGACCTCCAGAATTCCTTTATGTCTATCCCATGCAGCTACCTATTCGCCTAGCTACCAAACATAAGAGACAAAGAATAGCTTGGGTTTTACAGTTACTGTTAGATATCAGGACTCTCAAAGGCTAGCTGACTCCTTCTACCTCAGAATAAGTCCCGCTTGAGTTGATTTCCCTTCAGGATAAATACGAGGAGCTGCTCCAGGAACAGGCTGACTACATCATTTTCAGGACCCATTCCGCTTACATAGATCAAGGAGAGAAGGCTGGCCACTTGATGGCTTTACATCTCAAAAAATTGAAAGTGTCTTGGATAATTTCTTCCCTTACTTCAGATATAGATAACAGTACTAAAACTGCCCCCTGGGATACTGTTAGGGAATTTGAAAGATTTTATTGTGTTCTTTATAGGACCCTCCATGCTCCTCCATTGCAAATGGACATTCATCAGTTTCTGAGTGGGTTGGACCTCCCAGTCCTAACAGGATGAGTTGGTTCAGCCTATTTCCCTAACAGAGATTCTTTCTGTCATCAAGGATCTAATTCCTGAAAAAAGCACCTGGTCCAATGGATTGTCACCTAAGTTTTACAAAATTTTGTGGAAATTTTGCTGGATCGAATTACCTACGAGGAATCCCAGCTACTTGACTTACTGACCTTCACTGACCACCCTGTTCCAGCCTCAACAGCACATTGATGTCAAGAGAATGGGAGTGGGAGGTGCCGTGTTGGTCAGTTGTGGTACAATGGAGGTGCGCAGGATAGAGGAAGTCAGGTGTAGGAGTCACCCTGGGGTTAGATGGGGCCTTGAGAGAGGCCAAACATGTTTGGTTCCCATCCCCACGGGTCCCACCAGACTGAGTGGGCTGTCAGCCAGAGGAGCTGCAATGTCTCCTAGTCCCCTTAGGGCAGTGCTCTGCAATGCTACATTGATCAGGAATAAGACTGCAATTATAGCGGCCTTAATTTTGACTGTCGATCTGGCCTGCATTACGGAAACCTGAATGGGTGATGATGCTGGGCCAGTCCTGGAATCTGCTGTCCCCCCCCAAAGTATTCTGTAGTGCACTGCCCTAGGGTGGAACACAGGGGTGGGAGAGTGGCAATCTGTTTTAGATCTGATCTTGGCTTCACTGTGCACCCAGAAAGAACTGCCAGGTCCTTTGAACGTATAGCCGTACATGGGGGTTTGGATGCAGGTTGCAGGATTCTCCTGATTTACTGCCCCCTTGGTGGTGGGAGAATTCCTGAAGAAGGTGGTGGATTTCATCGTTGGTGAAATATTGGAGTCCCCCAGATGTTTAGTACTGGGCAACTTCAATGTTGGGCAGACAACGAATCCTCCAGGCTTCGGTCCAACCTCCTCCAAATGATGGAATTGCTGGGCCTGTCGCAAGAAGTTACTTCCGTGATCCACCAAGGCAGCCATGTGTTGGACCTATTGTTCTCACTGGGGCTTGAGGTTGGCAACCTCAAGACTGATCAGGTCATTTGGTCTGATCATTGTACAGTGGAGTTCTCGTGAGCCCCCGCCCCTGAGATCCCTCCCCCTGTGGAGATGGTCAGCTGCCACTCTTTGAGGGGATTGTCTCCAGAGGGTTTCCTGGTGGTAGCCAATCTATATATTGTAGGCTTTGTATGTACAAGGGGCATGAGTGATGCAGTTGTGGCCTATAATAAGGTGATTTCCAAAGTGCTCAATGGCCTTACACCCGTCTGTGTATGACCCAGATCTTCCCACTTGAGGTGCCCTTGGTTTGACGGGGAGCTCAAGGTTATTAAGATTATGAGTTGAAAGTTGGAGTGCTGCTGGCAGAGGACCAGGCTTGAGGAGGATAAACTGGCCCTGCGTGCTCACTACAGTGAGTGCCAGGAGACAATCAATCATAAGAAGGCAGAGTTCCTGTCCAGGGAGATTGCCCTAGGGAAGAACCAACCAGCTATGCTATTTCGGACTGTAGACAGGCTGTTACACCCAGTCTGTCTACAACTGAAAAAAGCCTGTTTGCTCAGTTCTTCTCTGACAGGGTGTCCTCCATCTGGCAGGGAATTCCACCAGTGAACCAGAATATGGCCTACAGTGGTCACCATGGGCATCACAGAAGCACTCTGCCAGTTTGGGGCAAGTTTAAACCAGTGGAGGTGGCTGAGATCATCAGGATGGCATCTAAGTTGAAGCACACATATTGTGAACTAGACCCAGTTCTGACCCATTTCTTGAAGGGATGTGTCGACTCCG
The DNA here is from genome assembly GCA_016271365.2 of Neoceratodus forsteri. NCBI lineage: Eukaryota > Metazoa > Chordata > Ceratodontiformes > Ceratodontidae > Neoceratodus > Neoceratodus forsteri. The sequence goes on along the minus strand of CM057455.1, from coordinate 817,889,887 downwards.
TTGATCTGATGTTCGCCTTGATTGTCCAGTGCTTTTTGTTGGATGGGGTTTTCCCAGATTCCTTGAAAGAGGCAGTGGTGAGACCTTCTGAAAAAAACATCCTTAGACTCTGACATCTTGGTGAATAATCACCCTATCTCCAGCCTTCCTTTTTTGGGTAAGGTTGTAGAGAAGATTGTGGCGCAGCAGCTTGAGGAGTACCTCATGGCCTTTGAGATCCATGAGCCATTGCAGTCTGGTTTCAGTGTGAGGCATAGCACTGAAATGGTGTTAGTTCAAGTGCACAATGACCTCCTCAGGCTGAGAGATGAGGAGAGGGGTCGGTTCTCATTCTCCTTGATCTCTCCTCAGCATTTGATATGGTGGACCATGTGATGTTACTCAACCATCTCAGAGAGTACTGTGGACATGCTGGCACAGTCATCTGATAGTTTGAGTCCTATCATGTGGGTAGGAGGCAAAGGGTGGTGATAGGAATTTCTCCTCTCCCCCCAGCCCCCTGTCCTGTGAAGTACCTCAGGGTTAGGTCTTGTCACCCACTCTGTTCTTTGTGTACATGCTGCCCCTGGTTGAGCTCATTAGGAACTACAATATGGGTTTTCACTGCTATGCAGATGATATCCAGTTGTATCTTTCCATTGCTCCTAGAACATCAGATAACATGGATGTGCTAAATAGCTGCCTCCCTGAGATCAATGACTGGATGTCCTCCAGCTGGTTGTGACTGAACCCTGATAAGACTGAGGTGCTGGTGGTGGAATCAAACCTAAGGCATGATAGGATTGCCTCTGGTATGGCAACAGGTTTATTCCTAGGGCTTATGCCATTGAAGGCACCCTCTAGGGTGCGCGATATAGGTGTTTTCCTCAATAATGGACCGGCATTTGAGCCCCAGGTGTTGACCATTGCCCAAAGTAGTTTTTACCATCTGAGGAATATCACCAGGATCAAGCCCCCAGTTCCGCATGGGGACCTCCCCACCTTGGTACATGCTTTTGTGATGTCCAGGCTTGACTACTGTAATGCTCTGTACTTCAGGGCCTCTGGTGGTACCCGCTGTCGGCTGCAGCTGGTGCAGAATGCTGCCGCCATGCTACTGACAGGGCTATCTAAGTTCAGTCATGTTAGTGAATAATCACCCTATCTCCAGCCTTCCTTTTTTGGGTAAGGTTGTAGAGAAGATTGTGGTGCAGCAGCTTGAGGAGTACCTCATGGCCTTTGAGATCCAGGAGCCATTGCATGAACTTCACTGGCTGCCAGTCAGGTGGAGAGTCCTCTTTATGGTGGGCTTGCTCACCTTTAAGGATCTACATGGACTCGACCCTGACTACCTGTCTGACTGCCTAACACCTGCCATGAATGTCCACTCCCTCCGTTCCTTCTTTAGGGGCCTCCTCATGATTCCCAGGATGAGATTGAAAACTGCCAGTGACAGAGCTTTTGGCATCACCTGCCCCGTCCTGTGGAATTCACTGCCACCATCTGTGCGGGAGGCCCCTTCAGTCAAGGTTTTTATGTCCTGCCTCAAAATGCACTTGTTTGCCCTGGCTTTTCCTGATTTTGACTCTTAGGGGCATCAGTATTTCACCTGAATTATTATTAGCATATCTGATTTTACACTGGTAGTTTTATCTCTATTTTAATTATTATTTATGCATGCACTGTCTTCACTTTAATGTATACATTTGTACAGTGCCCAGAGCCTCAGGGGTTGGGTGACTGAGAAATAAAAGTTGCCTTGCCACATTGTTACGGTTATATACTGCCATTTATAAAAATAGTTTTTCAGATCATACCCTTTTTCCAAAAGCTGGGAAGACCCCTGATAGAGTGGCCAATTACAGGCCCATATCTTTATATGAATTACGATATTAAAATTCTTGTTACAATATTAGCTTCCAGAATTAACCGGGTTTGGAGTAACCTTATTTGTAGAGAGCAAGTAGGCTTCATGCCCGCCAGATTGCCTACAGGTTTTTAATTTTTCATTTATTCTTTGTTTACCGGGTTGGGACGCTGGATCAACGATCCATTTTCAGGTCTGACCCAGACAAAAATACAGCACAATTAAGACAAAATCAACAAAATATATATAATAAACATATCAAATACTCTACACATAACAATTACATACAGAGATCTGAAGTAAGTATTATTTTAACTTCATCTTGAAATTAACAAGAGAAGAGGCCTGACAAATATGAATCGGTAGTGCATTCCAATAAATTGGAGCTGCAACTGAAAATGCACGTGATCCAATTTTAAGCTTTGATTTAACAACATTCAGAAAGGTGCCATTTGCTGATCTAAGACTAGGCATCATAGATCTGTTTGAAACTAGGCCTGACAAAGGAAACAAGGATTTATAAAGAAGGCATTTAAGTATGTTACAACCTAAAGAATACTCAATCCTTAATAGAGGGAACAACCAACCCAGAGATGACTACTGACCACAATGGTGTGTATGAACTGGGTCTGCAAGAACAAATCTACAAATATTATTGTAGACCACCGAAAATGAACGCAATTCCTTCTAACCCAAATTAAAATACAAATTTGATGGATCATCAAAGTGTGAGAGAAGTGCCCCAATGGCAACAGATCATGTCATAAATTGACTCATATCTTCTCCGTGTTAGGGGACCTGTGAGTTCCTGCAGCATTGGTGTCCCTAGATATGGAAAAGGCTTTTGATAGAGTTAGCTGGCCTTTTCTGTGTGCCACACTTGGTAAGTTTGGTTTTCCCAAAGCTTTTCTTATCGGGATATTGGCCCTTTACTCGTCCCTTACTGCCAAAATTTACTGCAATGGGGTTTTTTCATCTACCACTACATTGCACTGTAGTATCAGGCAGGGTTGTTCCATATCTCTGATTTTATTTAATTTATACATTGAACCTTTGTTATACCAACTTAAAAACAGCTTCCTTCTCACCAGAATATCTGTGGGTACTAGCCCTTTAAAGTTCTTGGCCTATTCTGATCATATTTTGTTACATATTATACATCCAGTTATGTCTATCCCAGCCTCTTTAGAAACTATTCAGGTTTGTCCGCAATAACTTGTACTCACTGCTTGTCTGTAATGCCAGCCACTTCCGTTATTTTATTATTTTAATTATTTGTATGTATTATTTTTTTTATTTATTATTGTGGTTTTATTATATTGGGAGACAATATAGCACAGTGGTTTAAGGCTCTGAGCTGCAAATCTGGTGACATCCAGCAGACCAGACCTGGGTTTAAATCCCACAGCTTCCACTTGCATATTGTGTGATCCTGAGCAAGTCACTTAGCTTCCCTGTGCTCCCAGGTTGCACCTGTAAAAAAGCTTTCAGCTTAGTGTGCTACTCCTGTTAAACAACTAAATAAATACAACAATATTTTACCTAAATGCTTGTTTCTTTCAACCAATGTTTATTTGCCTGTTCAACCTGTTATGTACTTTCCCTGGTCATGCCTGAAAAGAGGCAGATTTCTTGCCTAGTGCACTAATCCGGTAAACAAAAGCTCAGTAAATAAATACATAAATTTATCCAAGTAACAAATTGCAAGCTCAATGTTAAGACAGTAGTGAAGCCCCTAAATGCTGGTGTTTTTAAGGTGGATGTACTTGCGTGGGGCCTATACTGGGCTCTGAATCATCTAAAATGCTTAGGGTTACATCTTATTAAAAACCGGTCCTAGCTGAAAAAGTTACATCTTGACAGCGTACTATTGAATATCAAGCAGGACTTTGATAGATGGAGATCACTCCCCTTTTCTTTTTGGGGTAGGATAAATTTATTAAAATGAATGTATGTCCCCAGTTATTCTACCCTTTCAATATACTTAACTTCTACCTTTTGAACTGGTTTCGTAAAGTCCATTCCCTAATTTCTTAATTTATTTGGATGGATTATCACCCCAGAAGATCCTATTACAAACTAGCTGTCTCTAGAATGGCTTATTTTCCCACCTAGTACTTGGATAGTCATGCTAGTAAGAATCTTAGGTGGACTGCTTGTATTCAGGCTGAGATCTCTCGCAATTATAAGCCCATATGGCTGGATTTAGAGTTAGAAGCAATTGCGCAGTTGGGCCTGTCACCCTCTTCTATGCCTATTGTTAACTTTCGAGCAATACCTAAAAAGACTTGAGAATCCATAATTGGTTTATCTTAAAAGGTGTATGGACAGCTAGGTAGGGCTCTGGGCTATCACTTTATTAAGGCTATATCTCAATCTTTACTTGACAACCCCAACTTGAAGTTGGGTGGTAAATGTTTCACTAGAAAATGGCTTCACCAGCTTGACACTGTAAACATTTGCCACCTGCTCCAGGATGGTTACTTTATGCTCATACAGGACATTAGTAGTACTTTAAGGTTAGGCAAAAATATCTTTTATAAAATTATTGTAACTAAAACGTGATCATGGCACACTTTGCTTCTCCACCTTGGAGTATTAATTACAGTTAATTCCCAGGCTCAGCTGGTACAATGACCTCTCATCCCCATGCTGTATCACGGCTCTATACCTTAATTATTACTGACTTATTCCCTCATGTAAATTGAGCATGCCTTTATTGGGGAAAAAGTCTTCCCAGCTAAAAACTTTAATTAGACCCGTATATGGCAGGATATGCATACTTATGCAGCTAGTAATAAACTTTGTCTTACCTGATTTGATATCCTGCACAATCTTTACTACTCCACAACAGTTGTTCAAAATTGGTTATATAATATAATAATAATAATAAACTTTATTTTCACCATGCCTTTCTAAAAGCAAGGCGACTTGACAATAACATACAAGAGAATAAAACAGGATGCAGTAAAACATAAATACAATAAATACAGGGTTTCATAAAATTCAATGAAATACATCAGGTAGGGTAGGCTTGATACCACAGGTGGGCCTTTAGGGCCCGTTTAAATCCCTCCATGGTCATGCACTCCTGAAGCTGATGGGTTGGAGAATTCCAAAGGGTTGGGGCCATGTGCATAAATGCATGGGCCCCCAAAGATTTTAAAGAAACCCTTGGAATAGAAACATAGAAACATAGACTTTGACGGCAGATAAGGACCGCTTGGCCCACCTAGTCTGCCCATTTCCCTACCTACAGGACAAGCCGCAGATCCTAGTTAACCAACAGCGTATTTCTTCCTACCCCCACAAGAATTGCCTTATGTCTGTCCCATTTATTCTTGAATTCTTCCACAGTTTTAGACTCCACAACCTCCTCAGGAAGGCTGTTCCATGCATCCACTACCCTCTCTGTGAAAAAATACTTCCTCACATTGCCCCTGAACTGCCCCCCCATCTTTAAATTGTGTCCCTGTGTTCTTGCATGTCTCTTTTTCTGAAAGATACTACCCTCTTGGACTTTGTTGATTCCACTGAGGTACTTAAACATTTCTAGCATGTGTCCCCTCTCCCTCCTTTCCTCAAGGGTATATATATTAAGCTCTTTTAGTCGTTCCTTGTATGGCTTCTCTTGCAGACCCTGCACCATTTTAGTTGCCCTCCTCTGGACTGCCTCTATCCTGTCTATGTCCTTGCAGAGATGGGGTCTCCAGAACTGGACGCAGTACTCCAGATGGGGTCTCACCAACTGCCTGTACAGAGGGATAACAACTTCCTGTTTTCTGCTGGTGGTGCCTCTCCCTATGCATCCCAGTATACCCCAGCTCTCCCTACTGCCTTCACATTGCTTGCTAACCTTAAGGTCATCTGATATGATTACTCCCAGGTCCCTTTCCTTTTTGTTTTGTTACTACCTCCCCCATTGTGTAATCTTCCCTGGATTTTGTTTCCCAGGTGCATTATTTTGCACTTCTTTGCATTGAATCCTAGCTGCCATAATTCCGACCATTCCTCCAACCTTGCCAAGTCCCTTCTCATCCTTTCCACGCCTCCTTGTGTATCAACCCCGTTGCAGATCTTTGTGTCATCTGCAAAGAGACATACTTTTCCTTCCAGTCCCTCTGCAATGACACTTTTAAAGACATTAAAAAGGACTGGACCCAGTACTGAACCCTGCGGTACCCCACTAGTAACCCCTCTTTCTTCAGAGTGGACTCCATTTACAATTACCTTCTGTGTCCTGTTGTCCAGCCAATGTTTTACCCAGGCTACCATCCTGGGACCCACTCCCAGACTGGTTAATTTGACTATTAATCTTTTGTATAGGACTGTGTCAAATGCCTTGCTAAAGTCTAGGTAGGCCATGTCCACAGCCCCTCCCTGGTCTACTACTTTGTCGCCCAGTCAAAAAAATCAATTAGATTCATCTGACATGGCCTTTCCGCTGTGAACCCATGCTGTCTGTGTCCCACTGGCCTCTAGGTACTCAACAATTCTTTCCTTCAGAAGTGATTCCATCACTTTCCCTACCACAGAGGTCAAACTGACAGGTCTGTAGTTTCCTGCCTCTGTCTTGGTCCAACTTTTGTGAAGGGGAATCACATCCACCTTCCTCCAGTCCTCGGGTACCACACCATCCTTCCATGAATCTCGAGCAACCCCTCATCAGCCAAGTGGAGTGATCGCCCAGGGCAGTAAGGCACCAGAAGCTCTTTCAGGTAGTCCAGGCCCAGTCCATGTAGGGCTTTATAAGTCAGAAGTCTGACTTTAAAGGTGATCCACCACTGTACCAGCAGCCAGTGCAGTTCACGCAGCACTGGCGAAATATGACAGACCCGAAAAGTACCCGTCAATAACCGGGCTGCAGCGTTCTGCACTAGCTGCAAGCAGTGGATATCAACCCCAGGTAGACCTAGCAAAAGGGAGCTGCAATAATCAAGGCAATATACTCATTCCCAAAGCTGTGTCAGGTGTGGCAATGCTGAGGGCACTTTACTTCACATTTTCTGGGAATGCTTCCAGGTTCATTCTTTAAGGGAGGCCATTAAATTGAAAGCAGACCCGATTCTGGGTATTGACCAATTATTTACCCCAGAGGTATGTATTTTGGGGGATTTTGAAGGGATCTCTGTAAAGGAATGTAAGTATTCTATGGCCATGATCTCGATCTCTGTCAAGAAGGTTGTCCTCAGATGTTGGCAGGACCAACACGCTGTTTCTTATCAGGAGAGGCTGCAAGAATTTCTTTTTAACTTGCATTTGTTGAAATTGGTAGCCAGTGTTCAATAATAATCTTAATTCTTGTCTTAAAAAAGGGGGCAAGTTGCATGCGCCATACTCACATAATTACCTTGGAGCGAGCTCCTCCTTTCTACTTTTTCGATCCCTGGATTTTTCCTCTCTTTGTTCATTATTTTGTGTTCATTTGCTAATATGGAAGAGGGGTTACATCGTATCCATTATGTTTTTCCTATTATTAGTAGTAGTGGATTGCCTTTTGTAGTACTTGCTCAATGGGATTTGTTTAGAGGTTCTGGCCTGTATATATTTGGTGCTTCTCCCTCCATGGAAGAGGGGGAGGTGGATGAGGTTAGTGCTGGGATAAATGTTAGTCTTGTTTGTATTGTGTTGGCTTGTTTTATTTCTTTTTTTTTTATTTTAGTCTTTGGTTACTTGGTTAAGTGAACAAAAAAGGACCTTAGCCCATCATGATTGTCCTCCACATTTGTGGAACATGTGATTGATATGAACTCTATATTTCCCCTCTGTATTTGTATTAATTCAATAGCCATTTGTCTAGTTTTTTTTTAAGATATCTATTAGTGTACAATCTATAATATCTTGTGGTAGAGAGTCCCATACTCTGGGTGCTCGAACAGTGAAAAAAGATTGTCTTTTATTAGTTTGTAATCTATCTGTCACAAGCTGTTTATTGTGGCACCTAGCCACAATTTCTTTTGGTGGTAAATGAGATTCCGCACTGTACCATTACAGATGGATTTTGGATTATCTTAAAGAGTTGAAGTAGGTCGCCTCTTAGTGTTCTTAATCTAAAAGGATATAGCCCTGTACATCTCAGACTTTCTTCATAATCTAAAGGAGCAAGATGTGGAACTAATTTTGCTGCCCTTCATTGAATCTGCTCTATTCTCTTTATATCAGAGATTAAATATGGGCTCCAGAGAGGTGAGCAGTAGTCTGTGTAAGGCCTAACATGGGACCTATACAAAGTCATGACACATTCTTCAGATTTAGAGATAAAGGTGGAGTTTATTCTGCGGAGAAGAGCATTGGTTTGATTCACTATTTTGTTACAGTATTCCAAAAAGGACAATTTATTATTAATTAGTATTCCCAAGTCTTTTTCTACACTGGAATCCCTGATTCTGATGTTATTTAACAGATAAATCTGTTTGGGATTATTCTTACCCAAGTGTAATACTGCACATTTAGATACATTGAAAAACATTTTATTTGTTACTGCCCAGTGTTCAATGTTGGCAAGATCTGATTTTAACTGTTTTTTGTTTGTCTCATTATCAACACAGACCCCTAATTTAGTATTGTCTGCAAATTTAACAATAATATTTTTGGATGAAATTATCATATCACTCATGAAAATATTGAAGAGTGTTGGTCCCAAAACGGAACCCTGAGGGACGCCACTAGTAACTGGGTAAAGCCCACTAGGCACAAGTGCCTGTTTTCAGGGGCGACCTGGGATCACTGGGCAGTTAAGTGACTTGCTCAGAGTCACACAGTATGCAAGTGGAGGTTGTGAGAATCAGACTCGGGTCTGGTCTGCTGGCTGTATCAAGCTCATTCACACCTCGTTCCTCTAACCTCTAGGCTATATTGCCAGCCCTGTTTTAATTGTTGTACTGTTATTTTTATTTGTTGTTTTTGTTCTTATATTTTATATAAATAACATTAATTAAAAAAATAAACAGCCTGTCAATTTGAAGAAATGTTTCCCAAGTTGCAGTCAAACTTGAAAGTCTCGGCTGGAACTTTTCAAGTTATCAATGATATAGGACTTCAAACTTTGCTGAAAGTATCACTAACGTCAGCAATGATATCTAGCAGTTTCTCTCATACTACATAAATTGTTGTGAGAAAGAAAAAATGTTTCACTCTGGGGATCAAACCCATGCCCCTTACCCACTACTGCTTGGTAGCCATGAGCACTACCTCTGCACTTAAGGTTCCTTGTCAGAAAATGCATGCTGGGTTAAAGGATTTTAGTAATGAAGAGTCTGTCAATTTGAAGCAATGTTCCCCAAGTTTCATTCAAACCTCACTGTCTCAGCTGGAACATTTCAAGTTATTAGCACTATAGAACTTCAATTCTTACTGAAATGCTATCACTAACATCAGCAATGACATCTAACAATTTCTCTCATCCTACTTAAATTGTAATAAGGAAAAACTGTTCCACTCTGGGGATCAAACCTAGGCCCCCTACCCACTGCTGCTTGGTAGCTATTAGCTTTACCACTGTGCTAGGGTTCCATGAAAGAAAATGCATGGTGTGGCAGTGGACATTCAGCAGTGAGTGTAGAACCCCGCCCCCAGCTGCAGTAGATTTTAATAATTAACAACCTATTAATTTGAAGTATTGTTTTCCAAGTTGCATTCAAACCTCAATGTCTCAGCTGGAACTTTTCAAGTTATCAACAGTATACTGTAAAACTTCAAGCCTTACTGAAACTGAACATTAACAATGACATGTAACAGTTTCTTGCATGCTACATAAATAGTACTGAGAAAGAAAAAAATGTGTTGCACTGGGGATTGAACCCAGGCTTATGTAGGTCTGAAACCCTATGCCGAGACCTAAAAACCTTATCACTGACATCATCAATGGCATAATACAACCAAATCACTCCCGCTGAATGTACAGTACCTTTGAAGTTGACTAAATGCAGAAAATGCATGCATGACAACAATAGGCACTTACAGCTATGGTGTTGGTGCCTAAAAATCACCTACATACATATGTCAACATTTTCAGACCTCAGTGTCACTGGTAAGGGCCTTGTCAGGGATACACACACACACACACACACACACACACACACACACACGCACATAAATGCTTCTCATACACCCACACTTGCTCCTCACACCTGTAACCATGCTTCTACTCTGCACCCACATTCGCTGTGTCGACAGTACCCAAAACCCCTCACCAGCACTTAGACTCCATTTCTTCTCCTGCACCATCATACCCTTTGCCTGCACTTTTACTCTGTCCCCCTCATCCTGATCCTCTCCCACCCCAGCTGCATTCACCCTTTCACCTGCACCTATACTCCCACCCCTCATCCACACCTAAACATACATCTCTCATTTGCAACTATACACACTGTCACTCCTGCCCTGCATCTACCTGTACACATTATCACCACTCACCTTTACATATGCATACATCCCCACCCCTGCATTCACCCCTTACCTACATCCATACTTTAACCCCTCACCTGCACTCACACTCTAACTGCCATGCACACTCTCAACCTTCACCTACACCTACATATACGCTCCAACCCATTACATGGGTTAGAATTCAAAGTAGATAAATCCTCACACCACTGAATCCAGTTTAGAGATTGTCAGCTAATTTGGTGATATATCACGCATGAGCACACACTGAAAGGAACTGATCTACATACTGTATATACATCACTCATAGAGATGCTTTTCACTTGTGTCATACTCAAGTATGTGCAGAAATGATATGCAGTGACATCTATAACAAAAATACACCAAAGCATATAAAACAAACATTCAGTCATTTTATTTGTGTGCATCTTGTTTTGAGTGAAGCTTACTTTTGTTTCTTTGTGGTGACAGTCAATAAGGAAGAAGGCTGAATGCTGCCCGCTCCTATATAGAGATGAGGCATTACTGTATAGTCACCCTGCTTTCCTTAAATCTAAGAGTCTTAAAATGAGCATCTCCTACAAGGTAGAAGCTGACAAACTCTGCCAAATGTTTCAAGTTGCATAAGATCTGTGTACATATTTTTGGGCTGCTCCAGTGATTGTAAGTCTATTTAAATATTCATGAGCCCAGCGAGACTCTTGATTGGCTACTGGATTGGTCAGTAACATCATAGACATGACTGATCCAGCTGCCAGCTGATGCTGTGTGGCACGCAGAGCTTGCGCCACACTGGTACAACCTAAATGAAAGTGACAAATTGGCAAAAACAAAAGTTGTTATTGTGATTAGATTTATAATCACAATAACAACATTGATGCTGGTCATTTCCTTGCGTTAATGAACAGCTGTAGGGAGGTGGCCCGAGTCACAGTCTTGGACCACCCATTCCCCCAATCAATCGTTAATCCCTCAGAAATGATTGACTTCTCAATTGGTATTGATTAAACAGCAAAGCTTTTTCTGCTGTTCAGTGAGGCAGCCCATGAGTCTTTGTCTCCTGTTCTAGTTGCTTAATCCCACAGCTTCTGTTCCTCTGGGCTTGCTGTATTGCATCTGTATTTACAAAGGAAAGGGGGGGTACCTAGAACAAACAGTAGAAACACACTGGATACAGAAGTTGATACCAGCCCATTTACAGAAGAAAGGGTTCTGAAAGAACTCTTAAAACTGAAGGTGGACAAAGCAATGGGGCCTGATGGGATTCATCCCAGAATTCTAAAAGAACTAAGGGTAGAATTAGTGACACCACTGACTACCCTGTTTAACAAATCATGAGAGGATGGGGTGGTACCCGAGGACTGGAGGAGGGCAGATGTGATTCCCCTTCACAAAAGTGGGAGCAAGGCAGAAGCAGAAAACTAGAGACCTGTTACTTTAACCTCAGTGGTAGGGAAAATGATGGAATCACTTCTGAAGGAAAGAATTGTCGAGTATCTAGAGGCCAGAGGGGCACAGGACCCAAGGCAGCATGGATTCACAGCAGGAAGGTCATGCCAGACAAATCTGATAGATTTCTTTGACTGGGTGACCAAAGTAGTAGATCAGGGAGGGGCTGTGGACATGGCCTACCTAGACTTTAGCAAGGCATTTGACACAGTCCCACACAAAAGATTAATATACAAGTCAGCTAGCCTGGGAGTGGGTCCCAGGATGACAGCCTGGGTAAAAAATTGGCTGGAAAATAGGACACAGAGAGTAATAGTAAATGGAGTCCACTCTGATGAAAGGGGGGTTACTAGTGGGGTACCGCTGGGTTCAGTATTAGGACCAGTCCTCTTCAATGTCTTTATAAGCATTACAGAGGGACTGGAAGGAAAAGTATGTCTCTTTGCAGATGACACAAAGATCTGCAACAGAGTTGATGCACAAGGTGGGGTGGAAAGGATGAAAAGGGACTTGGCAAGGTTAGAGGAATGGTCAAATGTATGGCAGCTTAGATTCAATGCTAAGAAGTGCAAGGTAATGCACCTGGGAAACAAAAACCCAGGGGAAGAGTACACAATGGGGGGTGAGATACTAACAACAACAAAAATGGAAAGGGACCTGGGGGTAGTCATATCAGATGGCCTAAAGGTGGGCAAGCAATGTAAGAGGGCAGCAATGAGGGCTGGGGGGATATTGGGATGCATAGGGAGAGGCATCCCCAGTAGAAAACAGGAAGTTATTATCCCTCTGTACAGACAGCTGGTCAGACCCCATCTGGAGTACTGCATGCAGTTCTGGAGACCCAGTCTTCGCAAAGACATAGACAGGATGGAAGCTGTCCAGAGGAGGGCAACTAAAATGGTGCAGGGTCTGCACCGGAAGACATATGAAGAGAGACTAAAAGAGCTTAATATGTATAGCCTCGAGGAAAGGAGGGAGGGGACATGATGGAAACTTTCAAGTACCTCAAGGGAATCAACAAAGTCCAAGAGGGTAGCATCTTTCAAAAAGAGTGTGCAAGAACAAGGGGCCAATTTGAAGATAGAGGGGGCGGCTCAGAGGTAATTTAAGGAAGTATTTTTCACAGAGAGGGTTGTGGATGCATGGAATGGCCTTCCGGAGGAGGTCGTGGAGTCAAAAACAGTGGTGGAATTCAAGCATGCATGGGACAGTCATAAGGCAATTCTAGGGGATGGGGGTAGGAAGAAGTAGGCTGCTGGTTAACTAGGATCTGCAGCTTATCCAGTAGGCAGGGAAATGGGCAGACTGGGTGGGCCAAGCGGTCCTTATCTGCCGTCAAATTTTGTGTTTCTATGTTTCCTCCACTCCTCCTGCTCCTTTTGTTTCTACTTTTCCTGAAGGACAGTCAAGTTTCCTTTAGCCTAGGGTTCCTAACCTGGGCACCTTCTAAAGAATGGACGCTGATGATGTCCATCAAATGGTTCAATTTACACAAGCACTCCAAACATTTTTGTGTGCGTTCCTCGTGAATAAAGACATTTACATGAAAACAGATTACTTGTCCCTTAGACTTCCTCAGTTTCTGCTGCTTTTCCTATCTTGAAGTCACAGACTTTAATTTGTGACATCAGAATAATTGCCGTGGCAACAGGTTGCAATGACACAAGCATAGGATCTGACTTCAATGTAGGAATAAACATGAACAGATGGAATCTAAGAGGAAAAGCCTAGAGAAAAGATACTGGGACAGATTTTCAAAGGTTAGGATTGGCGCAAATGTAGTTAGTGCTGGCATTAACCCAGGATTTTACTACCGCTTCAGGCAGGGCCATATTCAGAGGCCCAGAGAATGCTTCCTAAACCCAGCAGTACAATTGCTGGACCTAAGCAGATGAGAGGATCCCTTCATACATACCAGTGCAATGGCATATTCAAAGGTTTGTGGCGATGGTAAACAATCCCCTGAGCAGCCCTGTTTACTATCACTGAAAAACACATCTTAACTGGATGCTAAGCCCACACTCCCCCCCACAAAGGCAGGGTGGCTGTACTGCAACTGCCAACCCCTGTGCCAAGCTGCCCCTCCACCCAATTGCCTGGTTCAAATTTGCAATATTGTCCCTAATGGTGCAGTCATTCCCCCCAATCACCCAGTTCATTTGTGAAATATTCTCCCTAGTGGTTTAGTAGTTCCCCACTCTGATCATCTAGTTTCCTTATGTCATATTCTCCTTGGTGGTCTAATGGTTCCCCCTGATCATATGCTGACCCCTCATCTGCCCAACAGTTGAGGACCCCAGCCCTGTGCCCCCTCACCCCGAATACTGGTCTCTGTGACAGTGCAGCTGGCATAGCCTTTCTGTTACCTCCATGGCCAGCTGCCATTTGACAGTCACACAGCAAGATCACATACGTGATCACATTCTTTGACTATCAAATAGTGGCCAGCTGAGGCAGTGAGAGGAGGGCTGTGCCAGCTGCCACTGTCATGGAGACCAGCACTTGAGGTTGAGGGAGATTCTGGGCTGGAGAACAAAGTGGGTAGGCAGGTAGGGGGGGTTGGCATATGGTTAAGAGGAACCACTAGACCACCAGGGACAGTTTTACATATGGAAACTGAGGGATTGGATGGAACCACTAGACCACCAGGCGATTAGTGGAGGCCCCCTAGACCACCAGGCTTTCTCTTTTCCATAGAAATGGGCACTAAGGGGCTGCTGCTGTACATGAAAATAAGCCCATGATGGGCATGCAGATGGCCCCTTAGCATCTTGCATGTCTAATAGGCTCATACGCAAGCTTGGGCTGATTATGGCCCACAAGAGACCTGGTGCTACTCTGTTTCAGGCAGCACTATCCCCTGTGGGCCATATGCAACCCTGGTCCATGCTGGTGCAGTGCAGATCCACTTAACACTGTGCCAACATGCACCAGTATGGCATGGGGGTCATAATGTCTCAAGACATTATGCCTCATGACAAAATCACACTGCCAATACAGCGTGATTTCTGCCATGAGGCATAAGTGGGGGCTCCACCCCCCAACCCCCCCCATTATGGGGGCCTGCACTCCTGAACCACCTCTACTACAGAGTCTCAACTCCGGGGGGGGATGGTTCAACTCAGGGAGTGCACAAATGAATAAAAAATAAAAGATTCTGGGAACAGGAATCAAACCCGGTCCCAGACGCAGCGCCTGGGTTCCTGCTGCTGTGGCTCTGTCCTATGAGCCTTGGCAGCTGCACAGTGGAACCCACTGCCAGCAGAGGTCATATCCTCTGCCTGGGAACGCACTACTGGTGCAATATAATGTACAGCAGTATACGCGGTATTGCACCAGTAGCAGTTACAGACAATGCTGTAGCCGTTTAGCCATAATGTCGTATGCTATTAAGCCTGCAACATTATGACCTGGTAGGCACCAATATTCAGTCAGATAATGCCGCTCATCAGCAACTGCTATCCATCTGAATATCGCTCAGAGTAGGGTGGGCATAAGCACAGCACAAACGACTTTGCTGCTCTTGTGCCCAGCTCTGAATATTGGTTCCTCTGTGCTAACAACAGTACTTAAGTAGTACAGAAAAAGTGGAATTTTCTAAAATTCAGATTTGAGGAGAATTTTCTTCTGATGCTAGTTGTTTATTTTTTGCAGCAAACTGGGGAACTCTACTTAAATAAAATGGATATGTGTAATCAGGTCAAGAATCTGAAAGCAGTCAAGCAGGGTAACAGAATGAATTGTGAGAACAAGAGTTGGCTAGAACTAACCAGTTTTATGCAGGCTTGCTTGCTAGTACTGAATGTTCCGGAATGCTGGTATTACTGAGGGGAGGAAGATGGAGAGTGTTCTAACTTCCAATGCAGTTAGCTTTAGAGAAGCCAGAGGCAGTTTGTGATGTTTGTACATGGGAATGCAAAGGATTTACTTTTCAGATAAGAACAAATAGATATATTTAACTTAGACAACAAACAGCTTAAAAGAAAGCAGCACATTTCTGTTTGATGGTTTATTTATAGAAATATATGCATGTGACTATTAAAATGTGTTAATTTCCACATAAGGTGCAGTTCAGGTTCAGCATGTGTCATGCAGCAGGTCTCAGGAGATAAGAAACACTTCAAAGCATTCCCAGTTAAAGAAATGTTTAAGCAAGAATCTGTCCTGTCTTGTTAAACTGTTGTCTATATTTCCTGAATACCACAAATAATAGGCTTTTCACTGTTCAGAACCAAGCAATGAATAGTCTCTACTAGTAATGTTATTGTCCTAGGAAAATAAATCAAAAATGTAGAAAGTTAAAACGACCCCAACTCTAGCCCTTCCCAGATGAACAGTGCTAGCCCATGGCCATCCCCACCCACCTCACTCTCCCATACATGTAAAATAGATTGCAAGTTTTTAAGACAAGTTGGCACAGTGCCAGCTCCCACACACATATCTATAAGGTACCCTCTCCCTAGCCCAATGTTCCCCTATCCCCAAAGGGCTCATTTGTCTAGTATTGTGGTTTCCCCAACCTAGATCCTTGGATGGGGAGGGCAGTTTCCTCCACTCACAGACTAGATGGTTCTGCCATCTGATTAATGTTGTCAGCTGACAGTGTTGACACAGAGCCTGTGGGGGGAGGAGCATTGTGCACATTGTTCAGTGATGCTAAATAGACTGGCAAATCAGTCAGCATAGCATCACCAATGATGTGCAGATCCCCCCAAAAAATGCTGTACATACAGGCTGGCAGCTAGCAGCATTAATCAGGTGGCAGCACTGCACTTCAGATTAGGGAGGGGAACCACAGACTAGCCAGGATTCAGGATACTATTCCCCCACTGAGAGTAGTAGTATTGGTTAAAATCTTTATTTTTATACAGGAATAAGATAGTACAATCACAACATTAGGATCAAATGGTCCTATTTTCAAGTTGGTCCTGTTCACAGATTTAAAAAACACTATAATTAAATATAGCAAAACAAGTTACATATGTGACACATACTTGTAAGTAGTCAAGATACTGTACATTTAATACTTATGTCAATAATCATTATTATGCCTTTCTAAAATTACGATATTATCCAATATACATACAACAAATAGCCAGTTCCTGTTTCAAAGCTGTAACAACCATTTTCGAGATTTTAGCAGAATTATTAATTAAGTCACTTGTTTTGTTCCCTATTGATATAGCCACATACAGAAAAGTCACCTCACCAAATTAATTTACTGGTCTTGTCAATTTGTAAAGCTACTATTTCTCAGGCAATACTTATGTTCAGCTTTCTCCAATTTTTCAATTAGGTATAGTGGTTTAACTTCATTTATTGTTTTAAAACTTTGATTAGTCCAAATTAGTTTCCTTTTATTTTCCAATGGTAACCAACCGAGATCCTCATATAATTTATGGTGATATGTTTTATAGTCGCATTGAAGTGTGATTCTAGGCAACCTATTGTATAGGACTTCAACTTTCTTTAATAATGTTTAATAGTGTAAGAGGGTCAAGAGGGAGGCTACTGTGTCCCTTTGAGGCTGGGGAAAGTCACACTAGGGAGGTGACACCTTAAAAAATGCATTTGGGAATTGGCTTTCTGTAAGTTAGGCTGGAAAACCTTAAAAATCTGTTTTACATATATGGGAGGAAGGAGCTAAGTGGAAGGTGGAGGTCACTTTGAGGGTGTATGTTGGCCATGAGACTAGCCCAGGCCACCTAGGAGAGGGGTAAAGGCATTTCAAAGCCTCTTCTTTTACCTTTTTAGCACAATGAATACCAGAACATTTGGCCCCCGCATATGAATACGCTGCTAAATACTCAAGTTAAGTTATTTGGCATGTTCTAAGAAAGTTAGTGTCCCATTAAAATGGATGTAAACAAAAAGACATGGCAGTGTATGCTTTGTGCTGGGATAATGGCACAGCTCTGGTGGGTCAAACACAAGGATAAAAGTTCAGTGCTTCTGTAGCTCGAGAAGTGCTGTTATCCCATAAACAAAACATACTCTAATGTGCCTTATTGTGGTTATGAAATGGGTCCATTAGCAAACAAATATTTTTTTAAACTAAATTTAAATAAGGGAAAAAAAGGAAATTATGTTACATAATTTTATACATAACCTATGTATCATAACAGAGATCAAAAAACCTGGGCAATATGTAAAATCTTGTTGTATATTACATTTAAGCAATAACACCAAAAAGAATATTTGTTGCGTTGTGATAACCTCATACCTAGCATGGTAAAGCACAAAACAAATACATCCAATACAACCCACCCTCTGCCATGCATTCTTGCTATTATACAATGGCTCTTATTTATTAATACTGTGGGGACCAAAACGAGCAAATGTAGATGGCTATTAGGTAGAGAAAAAGTGTTGGAACATCATTTTTATGTGTAGGGACATCTATTTTATTGTAGTTTTATTTTGTAATTTTTTTTGTTGAGGAAACACTCTCTATGTGAAAGCACTGCATCATGGGTATGCAAATAATCAATTGTCTGGTAGCACTGTAGTGTGTTATGCAATACCAGGCAATTAGGTATTTGCATACCCATGATGCAGTGCATTGCTATGCGGTGTTTCCTGATAAAAAAATAAAACCGTAAAACTGATGCTTTAAAATTGATGTTCCCACACTATAAAGGAGATGTTCTGACACTTGTTCTCTGCCTAACTATGAAATGTGTTTAGCCATTACAAAAAAAAAATGTTGTCCCCCCACAATATAACTAAATAAGGTTTTTATATGAAACTAAGCTCTTGTTTCTATATTTCAATGCATTGAACTTGTTTGGCAAAAGAGGTTGAGTTTCTGGTTAGTTATGCAGTTTACTATGCAATCATTTGTATGGGTGGACTTGATGCTGTGAGGTTGTGTTCAGATAACTTCACTACAACAAGTGTACACTGAGTAATCGGAGTCCAGGACGTTTTCTTGCCTTTGTATGATAAAAGCTATAATATATGGTTTGAGAAGTTAAGCTGATGTGATTAGAGTATACTTAGAGTTAATCCTAGCACTTTGCATCAAGATTTGAAAACTTGATGATGCGTATTTTGTTTTGAAAATCATGTTGTCTGTTTAGTGACAGTAAGTCTAAGTGCCAGCATTGTACCTACAGTTATCCATTGGTTGGGAGGGCTAGTGGGCCATATTTTCCACCCATTAGAGACATATTAACAGCAACTGCAGCTAAAGAAAGTCATGCTGCTGAATGTGTATATCAGCATGGGAACTGTTGTGCATCTGTTCCAGCATTAGCATCTATGGGTGTGATTCTCCGGCTGAGACCAGCTGAGGTGGCCATCAGGTCTAGGATTGGTGACAGGGTTGCTGGGTCCAGGTGACAGTGGCTCCCTCTGGTGCAGGTCTTGGGAGGCTCCAGCCCTGATTCGAGTCTGAGATTGAGAACAGTGGGGGCCTGATAAAAACGCAAAATACAAAAAATCCACCCACTGCCAAACATCCCACCTGCCACCAAATTGCTTCCCGGTACCTGGTTCCACTGTCAAATAGAAACAGCCAACCCACTGCCAAAAATCTCAGCTGCCCCCCGATTAATTCATTGATACCCAGTGGTTCAAGAGTAAAGTTACAGTCCTTACCTCCATCACTGCCACTGATTCCTCCCACATCCTATTAACTTCCCTGGTCCATGTTTGCTGCTGACCCCTCCTACCTCTTGATTGCTTTCTCAGTCCATGTTTGATTATTGTCTCCCACTCCTGCGACCAATCCCTCTCACCTCCTGATTTCTGCCTCAGTTCACATTTGATTACTTTCCACCCCCACCCCCCCACTGCTACTTATCCCTCCCACCTCCCACCTCTTGATTGTTGCCCTGGTCCATGTTTGATTACTGGCCCACTCCCTGCCACACATCAGCCCATATTTGATCACTGACCCCACTCACTGCCACTGCTCCTATCCAGCTCCCGATTGCTGCCCAAGTTACATTAAACTATCCACAGCTGCTGCCCCCATCCCTCCTACCACCTGATTGTTGACCCATCCACATCTAACTACCCCCACCCGCTACTGCTGATTCCCTACAGCCTCCCAATCACTGTCCTGGTCCATGCTAAACTAAACATACATGCTGCCACTGAATCCTTTTGTCTCCCTACTGTTTACCTAGGAAGATCTGTGACCTGGCACAGTTGTATGGAGGGGCTCATGAGGACTGAAAGTCCCAAAAACATTGGGCTGGATTCTCAAAGAGAGGAAAAAATTACACACATGCAGAAAAAAGGCCAGCAGGCTGCAGAGACATACGATTGGGATATTTTTCAGTTGAACGCTCTGCACATGTGGAAAATTGCAAAAAAAAAAGGCGAGTTAGGCAATTCCACATGTGTGGATTTTATGCAAGTGCAGATCTGCAGCTGTGGAGATAAAATAAGGCTCAGTAGAAAGGGCAACAGATGAGCCAGATTAACTGGTACAACAGCCACCGTGAAAGTTTTTCCAAAACATGTAGCAAAACCAGAACACTCAGGGAGGCCAGCAGCCAATCCCATCACTGGGACTGCAGCAGCACCACCTGTATGGGCAGGAGCGTGTACCACAGCAGCAGCATGCCCTGCCTGACTTTCCACAACAGCAGCAGATGCAACAATATGCTATGGTGGGCAACTACAATCAGGCAAGACCAGCATATGTGGCAGCAACAGTACAGACAGATACAGGTACAGGTACAGATACAGCTGCACCATCCACCAGTGTACCCCAGTCACACTGTAATGGCTGCACCTTGCACCCCACATGTAGTAGACCCATGCACCCAGTGGCATTTTGTAGATGTGGGTTATGTCTCTGACGTTTTACATTTGCCTGCTTCTGTTACCCCCACTTCTGTCTGTCACTGCCTCTGCCTCTGCTGCCTGTGGAGCTCCTACATGGGCTACAGTGGGTCATGTCGGTGTGGTCTATTGCATTTCAATAGTATTGTGTGCAATTAGTGGTCTGACATCTGACACAACTGTAAGTTACCTGGTTGGTGTTGCATGATGCATCAAACCCCATTATAACTGGTTCTCAATTGATAGTACACTGCCTTCTGCTCATGATGTAAGTTATGCCTCACTCTCTTTGGTGCAGCATGTGCACAACATTTTTTCCACACCTAAGGTGCAGCAGTGGCTGAGAATAGCTATTAAGGTGATACAACATACTTTTCAATGGCTTTTTTCTCCACAAATAATTCCACAGCTGCATTTTTACCACAATCCGCAGAATATTTTTCCTGCAGCTGCAGACATTTTGAGAATATCCCACAGTGCAACAGACCTTTTTTTCTGCACCTGTGCCTTTTTTTGGAAACTTGCACATTTATTTCACCTTCAAAGTCTTTTAGAACATAAGAACAGTGTCGGCAGATAAGGACCGCTGGTCCATCTAGTCTGCTCAATACTATTACTCTCCCAAGCAGCCTGCATCCTAACCTTTCCATTATGCTTGTCTCATGCTAGTTTGAATTCCCTAATCATCTTGGATGCTACCACCTCCTGGGGTAGGTTGTTCCACGGGTCCACCACTCTCTCTGTGAAGAAGTGCTTTCTGAGGTTGCTTTTGAAACTGCCCCCAACCAATCTTTGGTCATGGCCCCTTGTACATGCTGTCAGGTTCTTCTCAAAAAGATGTCCTGACTGATCTGTGTTTAGACCCTTCACATACTTAAAGGTTTCAATCATGTTTCCTCTGTCTCTTCTGTGCTTGAGTGAGTATAAATTCAACTACCTGAGTCATGCCTTGTATGTCTCATGTAGTAGGATTTGCACCATTTTGGTGTCTCTTCTTTGCACCATCTGCAAATGGTCGATGTCCTTCCTGAGGTGAGTTCTCCAGAACTGTCCACAGTATTCCAAGTGCAACCTCACCAAGGACCTGTACAGAGGCAGTATCACTTCTCACTTTCTAATGGTAATGCCTCTGCTAATGCAGCCCAGAATGCCATTTGCCTTCTGTGCTGCCTTCTCACACTGTTTTCCTACCTTTAGGTTGTCAGTGATTGCTATACCTAGGTCTCACTCACTCTGTGTTTCCTCTATTTGGTGTCCTCCCAGAGTGTACTTTCTACATGGGTTTCTTTTACCCATGTGCATTACCTTACATTTTTTGGCACTAAATTTTAACTGCCAATCCTTGGACCATTCCTCTAACTTTTTTAGGTCAGATTCTATGTTGTCTGCCCCTTTCTGTGAATCCACTCTATTGCAGGGCTTTATGTCATCTACAAACAGGCAGACCTTACCATTCAGTCCATCTGCAATGTCGCCTACAAAGATGTTGAAGAGCACAGGTCCCAGCACTGACCCTTGCAGGACTCCACTTGTTACCCTGCCCTCCCCTGGCAGAGATCCATTTATTAGTACTCTCTGGGTCCTATTGCATTGCCAATCCAGTTTACTACCTTTTGTCTGACTCCTGTATGTTCCATCTTGATGGTAAGCCTTCTGTGCGGTACGGTGTTGAAGGCCTTGCTGAAATACAGGTACGCCACATCCACTGCCCCTTCCTGATCCATTATCCTAGTGGCCCAGTTGAAGAAGTCAATCATATTGGTTTGACAAGATCATTCTGCTGTGAAGGTGTGTTGCCTTTGGTCTAATTTTCCAATAACTTTCAGATATGCCACTATCCTCTCTTTTAGTAAGAACTCCATAGTTTTCCATATGATGGATGTCAAACTGATGGGGCGGTAATTTTCTGCCTCCTTCTTTTGAGAATCCAGCCCATTGTCTACTGCCTGGCTCAGATGTAGATGGGGCTCCCAAGGAACAGAAGCCCTGAACACAAAACTCGCCTCCTGACCCAGCTGTACGGTAGGTGCCCCCGAGGACCAGGAGCACCAAATGCAAATCTCTCCCCTCAGCACTACTCTGATATGTGCCTAACTACTAATGATTGTTTTAATTATTATACAGGGGTTCCTGAGGACCAGCAGCCCTAAAGACATCATCTACCTCCTGGTGCAATAACCAGCTGCTAGGGTGCCACGTTTAGGGTGCTGCATCAAGACAGCACCAGATTTTGGTGACTGTCATTATAGCACCTGCACTGCGCCCCCCTCCTTGAGGTCAACTTAGATTCAATGCAAAGAAGTGCAAAGTAATGCACCTGGGAAACAAAAACCCAGGAGAAGAGTACACAATAGCAGGGGAGGTACTAACAACAACAAAAATGGAAAGGGACCTGGAAGTAGTCATATCAGATGACCTAAAGGTGGGTAAGCAATGTGAGAAGTCAGTAAGGAGAGCCAGGGGGATACTGGGATGCATAGAAAGGGCATCACAAGTAGAAAAAGGAAGTGATTATCCTCTATACAGACAGTTGGTGAGACCCCATCTGAGTACTGTGTGCAGTTTTGAGACCTCATCTACGCAAGGACATAGACAGGATGGAAGCAGTCCAGAGGAGGGCAACTAAAATGGTGCAGGGTCTACATCAGAAACCATATGAAGAGAGAGACTGAGAGAGCTTAATATGTATACCCTTGATGAAAGGAGGGACAGGGGGACATGATAGAAACATTCAAGTACCTCAAGGGAATCAACAAAGTCCAGGAGGGTAGCATCTTTCAGAAAAAGAGATGTGTAAGAACAAGGAGGCACAGTTTAAAGATAGAGGGGGGACGGCTCAGGGGTAATGTGAGGAAATTCTTTTTCATGGAGAGAGTGGTGGATACATGGAACAGCCTTCCTGAGGAGGTCGTTGGGTCTAAAACAGTGGGGGAATTCAAACATGCTTGGGACAGACACAAAGCAATTATAGTGCGGGGTTGCAGGAAGCAGGCTGTTGGTTAACTAGAACCTGCAGCTTATCCAGTAGGTAGGGAAATGGGCAGACTGGGTGGGCCAAGTGGTCCTTTTCTGCCGTCAAGTCTATGTTTCTATGTTTCTATGTTATGTCAGCCCCCCTGAAGTTAGTATATTTAGTTGGGGGGGTGTGGGGGTGCAGAAAAGACAGGTCACCCTAAATGACTGTCACCAATAGCTGCTGCTGTTTTGATGTGGTGCCCTAAACGCAGTGCCAAGATTAGGTAGAACCTCTTGGCACAGCAGTAAGGGGTGCTTCCAAGGAGCAGGAGCCATGAATGAAAAAGCTAACCTGCTGGCACTGCTACAGGAGTGGGACGCCAGAGGAGTGGGAGCCCCAAACTCAATCCCCTCAGCACTGCCCTGACAACACATGCCTAACTATTAATGCTTGTTTTAATTATTAAGAGATATCTCTATATCCCTATTATATATATATCTTTTGAGAGAGAGAGAGGGAAATGAAATGATTGCAAAGTGTGGTGTCAAGGAATAATTCCATTGAGGGATTGAACAAGCCATAAAGCCACATGGTTGTTTGACCCCAAGATGGAATTATTTCACAAGTACGTTAGACTTTGCAAGCTTTTTTTAATAATGCATTAGGTTGGACACAGTTTCGGCAGATAAGAACCTTTGGCTCACCTAGTCTGCCCATTTGAGTTTGTAACTTCAGTTTATGTTTGCCTAGAACTCTATTGCCCCTTACCCCTGACTTCCAGAATTCCTCTGTGTCTATCCCATGCATTTATAAATCCCATGATTGTTTCAGCCCCCACCACTTCCTCTGGCAGGGTGTTCCACTTGTCCACCACTCTTTCTGTAAAGAAATTCTTCCTCACATTTCCTCTGAATCATCCTCCCTCCAACTTCATCCCATGCCCTCTAGTCCTGGAACATCTTTTTCGCTTAAAAATAGTGTATTCTTGCACCCTGCTCCTCCCTGTAAGATACTTGTATGTCTCTATCATGTCCCCTCTCTCCTTCCTCTCCTCCTGGGAGTACATGTTCAGTTCCTTCAACCTGTCTTCATAGGACTTGTGATGCAATCCATTTACCATCTTTGTTGCCCTCCTCTGAACCTTCTCTACCCTGTCTATGTCCTTACGTAGGTAAGGACTCCAGAACTGTACACTGTACTCCAGGTAGGGCCTCATTAATGTCTTGTATTTTGTATTAAACTTCAGAGAATAGTCACGGCTTGTGAGCACTGGTGCCTGACGCAATTTTTTTTATTCTTTGGTAACAGGGTAAGGCCCATTACTATGCACAAGTACCTGTTTTCTGGAGCAACTGGGGAGCACTGAGATGGTTAAGTGACTTGCTCAGAGTCATACAGTATGGAAGTGGAGGTTGTGAGAATCAAACCCTGGTCTGCAGGATGTACCATGATCATTTACAGCTCGTTACTATAACCTCTAAGCTATACTGCCAGCCTGGCAGTATAGTCTAGGCTTGGCTAGCCTCTAGGCTATAATGCCTCCTTCAGTTGGTGGAACACTCTCTCACAGTGATTGCCACTGAACTTTTTCCGGCATCATCTTCCTACTGAGATCAGACAGAGGTTTGGCCATACTACTGAAGTATGGCACAAACATTCAGTAGTGCCCTACCATCCCTAGGAAGGCTTATACTTTTTCCTTTGTGGTGGGCATGGCCTCAGTTTTTAATGGCCAGGCTGGATGCATCACTTTCCTACCCTGTGCCTAAGGTATGACACCTCTGCCACCCCTATGTGGCACTTCTCCACTTTGACTGTCAGCCCTGCAGCCTTCAGTTGGTGGAGCACCTCTGTCACATGCCTGATGTGATCCTCCCATGTCTGGATGTAGATGGCAATGTCATCCATGTACACTAGACCAAAGTCTCCTGCCCAAGACAAAATGCAGTCTATGGTCCAATGAAAGGTGGGTGGTGCATTCTTAATCCTGAATGGCATTACTCAAAACTTGAATAGGTCAAACAGAATGATGTAGGCTAACCTCTCTCTGGCTTCAGAGGTCAGGGATAACTGCTAATAGCCCTTTGTCAGGTTTATGGTTATCAGGTACATGGGTCCTCCTAATCTCTCTAAAACTTCATCCTTCCTGGGCATGAGGTAAGCATCCAACTGTATGAAGCTATTGAGCTGACAGTAGTTGATGCAGAACCTTGTGGTCCCATCCTTCTTGGGGATCAGTACTGTTGAGGAGGCCCAGGAACTACTGGACTCCTGGATTACCCTGTTAGGCCTGTTCTCCCAACCAATATTGGAAACCTACAGTACACCCCTGACAGCAGCCATAATATTATCTAATCATGGCTCCTATATGCACTATAATCAGTACTAACCTATTAGCGTGTAGGTACCTACCATATAAGAGTAAGGTATCAGGGGCTATCTACAAGATTACTGTTATGATTCATTGAGAAGATATATACAATGTACTAATAATATATTACTATTATCTGATTCTAACACATATTGCAATCTTCTGAGAAGTCGTATGTATGCCTACACTGTCATCATGCAGATTTATGTAACGCCACACTTGTCTTCTATGATTTATGAGAATCGATTGTGTTCATAATTTTAGCTGACTTTACTACAAATGTATATCTCTGATACTGAGGAGCCACCTAGTATTTTAGCCAGTAAGGCTTGTTTGTACATCTAATGTGCGTAATTGGAATGTGCTGCTATAGTAATTATCTATAGTATAAGAACTGTTGTAAGTCATTTTTGCCCCGAGTCCATCTTCATATCCCAGGGTTTAGGGAATACTCTGGCTGCCGGTATCTAGGCAAGATTCCGTGTAGGACTCAGTTCTGATTTTGTGTAATGAAATTGTTTATTACTCACTGATGCCATGTGTCTATAGTCTCTTCTGTTAGCCTCTGACCAACAAGAACCTGAGAGGTAATACTCCTCTACAACCCTAAGAGCCAGTATTTCCTTGATCTCCCACTCAATGGCATGTTTTACTCCCTCAGGGACTACAGGGTGGCTGCCTCAGCAAGGCCTGAGACCCTGTATCCATGTGGTGCTCTGCTAGTGTGTTATGCTCTGGTTCCAAACATGAACATTTCCCCACATGTGTGCAGCACCCCACCCATATTGGCAGCTTGAGCCAGTGTCAGCCACTCTGAGAGGGTGATAGTATCCACTGAGGATTCTCCCTTAACCTCTCCCATGAGATCCACCAGCAGGTCTGCTTCTGCCTCCTCCTCCTCTGGATAGCTGCACACAGCCAGGACCATCTCATCCTGGTCATTGTTGTAGATGTGCCACTTGAACCTCCTGTGAGGTAGCTCCACCACAGAATTAATATTATTCACCCTCCTGACCACTGAGTAAGGAACCTTCCAAACTGCCCGTTATTTATTCTGTTGGACTGGGATAAATACCATCACCAATTGCGCTACTTTGCATTCCTGGGCTATGGCCCCACAGTCATACCACATCTTCTGTCTCTGTTGTGCAGTGGCAAAGTTCTCCTGGGTGAACTTCATGAGCCCCTTGAGCCATGACCTGAAATTCAGGACAGATTCCACAACAGATTCCCCTAGAAAGCAAGATGACCCTCTCATTAATCTCTTACCAAATCGAGGGGAACCCTCACCCTGTGGCCAAACAGGAGCTCAAAGGGTGAGAAACCTATGGACTCCTGGGGAACTTTTATGAGAATAACAGGTGAGTTAAGTACTTGTTCCACTCTCTTGCATGCTGATTGGTAAATGCCCTTAACATAGATTTAAGCAACACATTAAATTGCTCAACCAGACTGTTAGTCTGAGGGTGACATGGGGAAGCTCTGAGCTGCCTCACCCCACACTTCTCCAAAAGACTAACCATTAAGACAGATATACAGTTGGTGCCCTGGTCTGACAGAATGTCACAGGTAGAGATGTTGCAAAGTTTTAATTCACCATCAAAGTTCTACTGAAGTTACCAACTTTGCCTCTGCGGAGCAATCCATTATTTGTAAATTATCCAACTAACTCCGCCATTAAGGCAGCTACACAAAGTCTGTTCAAAACAAAGCTACTGGTAAACAACTAGTGTTTGAGATCACATGGAAACAACTCCTGCAGGTCACATGCTACTGTTCTGTGTAATGACCCATCCTTAGTTTCACTTTGCAGTCTGTGCTAGTGAGTGAAAGGGGACAGCTCTGCTCTTTTCATAGTAAAACCTAGCCAAAAAAAAAGGATTAATAATTTTTTCAGCTTTCTTTTGCTTGTTCTTCATTTTATTTTTACTGTACAGTTTGTGAGTCTTTGTTTAGTTGCTCTTTAGCTCTTATTTTCTTTATATTAAACACTTTTATTTGTGCTATTTTTCACCTCTTTTAGTATTTTTTTACTGTCATTTTACTCTGTGTTTTTTCTTTGGGTTTAAAATGAGTGGGAGTGATCAGGAGGAGAGGGGGTGCAGGCAGCAGATGGGATATACCATGCATTCTGCATTGAGAGGGCCTGGCCCATGGCACTGGCAGTAGAAGGAGACAGCAGCAGCAACCACCCCCTCCACACACACACACACAAAATGCAGCACCCCCAGGAATAATATTAGGCAAGGGCACCACCAAGAGCTAAGGAAGCTCCAGCCCAACCAGCTGTTGTACCACCACCCTCATCACCTCCACCACCACCCGCACATAATGCAGAGGAGAAGGAGGAGAAGACAGAGCCAGGACCATCTTGCTCTTCCCCTCATCAGCAGCAGCAGCAGAAGTCCTTTGTCTGGGACTTTTTTGATATTGACCCCACCGAGAACAGTGTGATGAAAACTATGTGACACTGTTGTTCGGCACGGGAAATAGGGGAGCCATTTGGGGACAGGTGGGCAGCACACACACCTTAGAGGGAGGTGCCGCAAGGTATGGGAGGAACATCTGAGAAATAAAGGTGGTGAGAGTGGTGGCGGTGGTGCCACCCCTACTGGTTCCTTGGGCAAAGGAAAGAAATGTGGTGTTCAGGTGCAGGAGAGGGAGATGAAGGGGACTTGGAGAAGGACCTGCAGTTGGACTCAGGTGCTGTTGCATGGGGCACCTGAGAACTGGCCTCAGATCCTCCTCCCACATCCGCACATATGACAGTAGAACTGCTCTGTAGGGAGGTAAGGGAGCTCTCTGAGCAAGTTGCAGGGATGAAGGAGCTGTTGGAGGTGGTGCTGCAAAATCAGCAAACCATTCTGGAAGGTTTGGCTGAACTGAGAAGTGGCATTGCACTATCTTTTCCTAGGCCATGACCCTCCAATCAAGATATGTTCTTTTATCTTTCTCTTTTACCCTCTGTTAAACCCTAAAAATGAAAAAAAATCTTAAAAAGAAAAAAATTGCTCATTTAACCTTATTTCTCTCTGTCTGTATTTCTTTATTTCTGTTACTGCTGTGCTGTTAAACCCAAAAAATGAAAAACAATTGTTCATCCATCTTTATTTTTCTCTGTCTGTATTTATTGACTTCTGCTACCACTTTGTTCCATCTATTGAAATTCTTCTGTTCTGATGCTAAACCCATCAATATCAAGACTGAGGAATGGTGACCCATAACAACTGTGAGGGAATCACAGCCCTGACACCTTTGTGTGACCCACAGTTCCCCCCATCCCAAGTGATGCCCCCCCTGGAGTTACAATCCTAAAGAAGAAGGAGTGGGGGGAAAAACCCCACACAAGAGGGGTGCAAGGGGCAAACCACCCCAGCAAAAAAACTCAGAAACCAAACTGGTCGTGTTGTGGGTTCGGCACCCTTGTCATGGGTTGCTGTTCTGCAGTCGTGATTGTGACATGGAACCGTTCTGATCAATTCAAAAGAAAAAATCTGATTTCAACTCTCTTGTATTTCTTGTACAACTGCACAGTCCTTACACTATAACTAAAATTGTTCTCAACTACTGCTGCTACATGGTGCTGCACTGTGTGTCTCACTCTCCACTCCACCTGCCACAGGCTGCCCTTCCTGAAATCCACTGCATAACAATAGTGCAAATGTTTCAGAAAAACAAAATAGGATAAATTTTGGTACAAGCACTTTAGTACACACAACTGCCAAGCACAATATATAAATTTCTGACTTCTGGAAATTCTTCCCAGACCAGAAATCAATAATGTTGGTAATAAACTGCTGCTGTTGCTGCTACTATATAAGTCGCCCTCTTGGACAGTCTTTGTTGTCAGCACTTTAGTACACACAACTGCCAAGGACAATATATAAATTTCTCACTTCTGGAAAATCTCTCCCAAACCAGAAATCAGTAATACTGATATAAAACTACTATTGCTGCTGCTGCTATTATGCTGTTTAAGTCTCCCTCTCAAACAGTCTGTGTTGTTAAGCACTTAAGTACACATAACTGCCAAGCATAATACATAAATTTCTCACTTCTGGAAATTCTCTGAAAGATAAAGAATAAAAATAAACTCCTGAAGGAATTAGATTGCTTCACTGTACCCCTCGGAAGTATCTGTTTGAACCTGTTCATTGGTCCCTACCTCATTTACAGCTCCATTTATGCCAAAATGATATACACATGTATTAATCGCAACTATCTAAAGCAAAATCTAATTGTATAATTGTTAAATATCTAGCTTTCCCCATTACTTGAATAATGTGGTTATTTTAATTTAATATTGATTGGTAAATGGGTATTACGTTATTTAATACTGTTTCAAATGCTGTTAACCACACCCCCTGAAGAAGCCATTAGGTGAAGCTCTGGGGTTTTTGGTGGCTGTTTATGGTGGTCTAGGGTAGGTCTGACTTTTGTACACTTATTTTCACAACAGATTTCATGCAATAAAAAGTAAAGAATTTCAAGCAAGATTCAGAGTGTTGGACTTGTGATCAGTTACAGTTTAATTATCAAACCACCTTGTTGCTCCCTTTCATTTTGTGGACTTCACAACATTTCTCAGTTCATGTGTTTCTGGATTCTGTCCTGGATCCTGTAGGTGAGCACCCCCTCTACTTTTCACTAAGTGTTATTTTTCCTCTGTTTTTATATACCTCCAATTTCTTCCAGGATTCATTAGGCATTAGCCCCATGGATGCACAAAAGCCCAAATGTACCAAGGGCTCCATTGCCTTGGGAGCCAGGGCCATGCCTTTTTCCTCTGTTTTCTGTAACCAGGTCATAGTGTATACTATGGTTAGAACCAATGCCTTGTGGGCTCAAGCAAGGTTGAGGGGTCTGGGCTCTGTTTTAACTAGAATGGGGGCTTCTTTCCCAAGAAAAATTAGTTAATGCAGTGCCCCCACCCAGAGTTAAAATAAAATGGGCCAAATGTCTGACTGGTACAACCTCCTGGGATGCTGTATCTCCTCATCTCCCCAGGAAAGAGTCCCCCTTTGCCTGTCACTAGCTCTGTAGTGCTGTTCCCCCAGACAGCAGGCAGAGCATTCATATACAGTGCAGGCTCGGCTGCTCTTAAAGTGACAGGGCTTAATAGCACTGTTACCAAGTTTTTATTTCTTTTTCTCTCCCCCTCTTGTGTGACTCCAAACCCCCACATGTGTCTTTTGGTGTACCAGGGTCAGGACACACAGAGGGGACTTTGGCTTTTAGGTGATTTATTTTAAGGGTTTTTCTGTATTTTTGATATGCCTTTTTTTTTACTTATGATTTTTCTTAATTCCTTTGTCCACCATATAGGTATTCTTTTATTTTTGCTATTATATGTGTGGCACTCCACTGGATTGCTCAGTGCATTTTGCACTGTACCACTGGACTGGTGAATTTACCTTGACACACAGCTCCTCCAATCTCCCACAGGATTGCAGACACACAGGAGCCAGCAGGACTTATAAAGGGGCACCATGAACCAGGACTGGCAGGACCAGATGATTGGAAGGCAAAACAAGATAAGCCCCACAAATTCAAACTGTTGCTAAAATACAAAACAGGATGAGCAAATCCAGTGTGAGAAACAGATAAAAATCTACAGTGCAACAAGTAGGCAGAAGGTATCAGGAAAATAAAGTAATAGACATAAATTAATTTGCACTTAGGTAATCTGGCATGGGGTATGTGAATGTGTATTAGAAAGTTAGAGAATTGGGGTTGGAAATAGTTACACGCCATTGATAAAATGAGATGAGTCTTCATGGCAACATTAAAGGATGACAGGATGGGGAGCTGCAAACCTTGGTAGGGAGGGAGTTCTATAGCCTAAGGGCAAATGATGAGAAGGCCTGGTCACCCACTTTGGTTGAACACTTTAGGACAATGAGCGAGGCAGAATCTTTGAGTCTGAGAATGTAGACAGGGTGAGCACTGTGCAATAGAGAGATGGGGTGGCCCGGAAGGTTTGAAGAGAAAGCATCTTAACACATAGGATCAGGAGGCAGAGGGGACTAGCCAACCCAGAAAGGAGTAGAGAGTGCAAGATAAGTGAGACAGGGGAGAACAGGGCAAAACAGCAGATACCATTGTATGCAACATCCCAGTGGTGATCATATAAAAGTTTGGAAGTGCTGAGGTATACCTTGAGGTACCTCAAGGTATCACTAAGGCACTCAAGTTCACATGGTGAATGTATAAAACTTTGGCAGTTCTGAGGTATACCTCGAGCTACCAGGTACCTCCTCAGCACTGCCAGACTTTTATACAATCACCATGTGAACCTGAGTGCCTCAGTGGTACCTCGACGTATACCTCAGCACTTCTAAACTTTTATGCAATCGCCACTGTATGTGCAGAGGATTTTGGGACACTAGGAGACATGGGTGAACTATACTGTAGGTAGGGGAGAATTATACCTTGAGAGATGGTTGGACATGTTTTCGGAGTAGGAGGTGGCAGAGATAGTTTGCAGGCCTAGAATGAATGGGTTTGTTTAAGGCTGAGACGTGTAAGGAGAAATCCAGTTCAGACCAGGTCTAAAATGATGCCCAGGTACTTAAATTTGTTCACCAGCAAAAGAGGAGAGCCAAATACACCAGGTGGACAGAGGATAAGGGCAGGAGGATCTGCACACCTTAGATCTAAATAACACTGCCTGGGGTTTGGAGGCTTTGATAACCAGGTTGTAAGCCCCAAGCCAATTCTGAATGTGGGTGAAGTCTAAGTTGACTTGAGCATTAATGTGGGAGAGGTTCTGGCTGTCAGAGTAAAGGGTAAGATCATCGGCATACATGATGATAGAACAAAAGGTGTTGATGGAGAGGAGATTGTTAATGAAGATGGAGGAGAGGAGTGGTCCTAGAATAGGTCCCTGGGGAAAACTTTGTACAATATACAGTAATTCAAAGAGGCACTGCCACATCTGATGAATTGCTGCCTGTCTAACAAGTAGTTAGCGATCCAAGCAGGGGCATAAGGGCAAAAACGAATATCAGTTAATTTTGCGCAACAGGCAGGCATGATTGTCTAGATCAAATGCCTTGGATGAATCAATGAAAACTGCTCCAGTTAGTGCACCTTTGTCCATCACAGATTTAGTGTTGTCAGTAATCTGGACAAGAGTGGAGGTGTTGCTATGTTCTGTATGGAAGCCATGCCGATGTGGTATAAGGAGGTGGTGAATTTGTACGTAGTCAGTTAACTGGAAGGCTACCATCTTTTCAAGTAATGTTACCCCTCAGTCATCAGCATGCATGGCAGTGTGCTGCACACAAACCCAGCAGACAACCATCAATAACCTATCTACCTCCACTGATTTGTCACCCATGAGCACCTAGGTGGCAACATTGCAGAAGAGTCAGCAACCCTCCCTCCCTGGAGTAGGAGAGCATCCTGAGGGATGCTCGGTCCTCCTCCCCCTCTCTGGCCCCCAACAACCCAGGCTCATTTCTAATCTCAGGGTGCTGACATCTTGAGCAGTAGGCCTACTGCAGTTCCCACAGGCTGGACTTGAAAAGCATTTCCTGAAGAATGACTAGACTCTATCATGTATGACTGGCATTATATTATGCTTCAGATCTCTACTCTGCAGAAATGTCTAAATTCACAGGGACCAGGACCAGTTTTGAGGCAACATCTGGACAATCCATAAAATTCAGGGGTAGTTAAGAAATTAACCATCATCAAATGATAATGGATTTCAACAGCATTTCACAATTTAGACTGTATACCTTTCGACCCCTTGCCTCACAAAGCAGGGACAAGGCTTAAAAAATAGGAACAAATGACCAAAATGAGGGACACAATCTTCAAAATGGTCATATTAGCTCAATTGAGAAGGAGAGAAGGAGGACTAGACTGTAACAGTAATGTCTGCAAATTATTTACTTTCTAAAACCCTAGTTTTCAGTGACATAAATATCAGATTTTAGAGGGACAAGGGAATTTTCTGAAGCAAATTCAGGGGTGTCCCTGAAAATCCAGGACACTTCAGAGGTATGCAGTGGACTGGATTGAAATCAGTGATCTGAAGATAAAAGGCTAGTTATCTGTTACTAGCCACTGAGCCATTTATTCTCTCTTGTTTCAAATATACAGGGTTTTAAAAGTTCATCTGCGCATCCCCAAAGTAAATTAATGAGATAGTTAACTAGTTAATACATTTATTATTAAATAACAAGAATGAAGCCAGAAATGAAAACCCAGAGATGTTGGGGGCATGACCTCAAAAGGCCAATGAAAAATGCGAAACAAATACTGTAAATAAGAAGAGAGCAGAAGGGAGAAATAGCATTATTCATTATAACTCCATCAGTGCTAACTTGTAGCACAAAGCACACAGTTATATGACGACAGGCATAATATTGTCAGCTCACAAACTAAAGAATAAAAGCTATACAGAACAGGGATTAGCCAATGTGAATAATGTTTACTTGCAAGTATCAGTAGTGAAATTGTTATGCTTAGTAAGTGATAGAAGCAAACCTCTGTGGGGTTGGGCAACCTTGACACAGCACAGAGACATATCAGTCTGTACGACTGTATGCAAGAGCTGTCCATTTATTAGACCATCTGTCTCAAAATAATTATTATAGAATGTGTAAGAGGAAATCTGTGATCTTTTTGGGCAATAGGCTCCCACACCTGTGCTGTAATTGACCAGTAACCGCACAGGTCTGGAAAGTGACAGGAAAGTCTTGGGACTTGTTTTTTTGGCTGGCGCATTCAAATGGTTAGCCTGAAACAATCACTATAGTCAGCCTAAGAAACACTACTAGAGCAGCTTACACAAGCTGCTGATGACATCACTGTATAGAGAATAATATATGGACAACCATACACAACAAGGCTGTGCTTCCATCAAGAGGTTGAGGTGACAGTATATGGCTTCGAGAGCTAATCTCAAGAGGTTTAAGTTAGACAAACTGGTTGACAATATACATTACCTTTTATAGTGTATGGTCCCATAAGGAGTGAAAAAGGAAGCAGGTGCCTTACTTTTAGGTTATTTCTGTCACTACCTTTCTGTTGCAGGTCAAGTTCTCACAACTGCAGCCATTTGAGGGAGGCTGTCGCTTCATGTAGCGCGCATGCACAGAGTGATCTCTGTTGTTATACCATCGATGTGACATACCATCGATGGGTTAACAACAAAGTAACGTCACATCGATGGTATAACAACTCTGGTAAAAGATTTTGATAGATAACAATGTTCTACCATACATTACAAGGATAATTATCTGATATGGGAGGCAGATTACATACAGTATTGCAAGATCTAGGGAAACAAAGGAGAAATAGGTTAGAGTAATAGGAGAAATTAATAGTGGAGAGACAGTAGTGCAACAAAATGACTAGCCCTGCTGTGGAACTATTTATTTAATTTCAAATGTTTTGCCAGGAAAATCACATGAAGCTGGTAACAGCAGGTTTCTAGATGTGTCCTGGGGCAAGGGGAAAGGGACACATTACACTGCAGTTATAAAATCAATACTATGAAGGTATATAGCAATATATATCTGAGCCTACCAGCCCTGCTCCAGCACTGTCATCCCATTGCCTACCAGCCCAGCTCTGGCACTATTACCTATGAATCTACCTGCCCTACTATGACACTATTGCCGTTAATCCTACTAGCCCTGCTCTGGCACTATTACCCCTGAGCCTACTAGACCTGCTCGGATATTATTTCCGATTACCTACCAGCCTTGCTTTAGCACTACTACTCCAGAGCCTACCAGCCCTGCTCTTGCACTATAACCTTTATGCCTACCATCCTGACTCTGGCACTTTTACTCCTGAGTCTACCAGTCTTGCTCTGGAGCTATTACTCCTGAGCCTACCGGCCCTGCTCTGGTACTATTGACCCTGAGCCTACCAGCTCTGCTGTAGCGCTATTACCACTGTGTTTATTAGCTCTGCTCTGATATTATTACCTGATTGCCTACCAGCCCTGCTCTGGCACTTATTACCCCATTGTCTACCACTCCTGTGCTGGCACTTATTACCCCATTGTCTACCACTCCTGCTTTGGCACTATTACCCCTGAGGCTGCCAGCCCTGCTCTGGTGTTATTACAAAAAGCAGTATAAGAGTACGCTCACATCAAGATATGGTGGCAGTAATGCCAAAAACCATTTTATGCAGAAGCACAAAAGCATTGCACACAAAAAAATGCATTGCAATTAAAATGTGTCTTATTACCTTGAGTCAATGTGAAGGCAGTGGCTGTTTCAAAAAAAGTAGACTAACCTTGTTAGAATGCTTTTTGAAAACAATTACTGCCTTTGCCTTCGCTCAAGGTAATAAACATATTTAAACTACATGTTTTAACTACACTTGCATTTTTCTGTGTGTGCTGTTTTTGAGCTTATGGAGTTATGACTCCTGTGCCAACCAGCTCTGCTCTGGTGCTATTGCCCATGAGCCAACCAGCTCTGCTCTGACACAATTACTTCTGAGCCTACTAGCCCTGCTCTGCAATAACACCACTAAGTTCAACAGGCCTGCTCTGGTACTATTACCCCATCACCTACCACACCTGCTGTGGCGCTATTACCACATCACCTGCCAGCTCTACCCCTGAGCCTACCAGTCCTGCTTTAGCTCTACTGCCTATGAGGTGTCACGTTCCTACAGTTCTTTTAACTATACTTGGATCTGATGGTTAATCTATCTTAGAATATGGGCTAAGAAATTTCTGGACTCTGATCGGCTGACAGCCCTGGCAAGGTGGGCATCTATCAGACAACAGAGCCCGGGTATTAAAAGTGCCAGTCCCCACTGACCTCAGCACCAGTATCAATGGGCACTGGCTATTTTGAAACCTCAGACCCGACATTTTTTCCCTGGTAACTGAGATTGCCAACTGTTAACCCACAGTCCACTCCCCCCCGCCACACACACACATCATATACCCAAACCATCACTTAGCAAACAAAAACATGTTATTTAAAATAAAATGTAGGGTTTTCAGCCACAGCAGAGCGCTACAATGTGACAAAGCTAGTCATAACTCCTGCCCCCTCAAAAGCTGGCCGATGTAGTAGCTGGAGCAAGCTGATAACACATTTCCATGTCCAGTGAGCTGAAGATATCAAAGGGCCAGCACCGCTCCTCTGCCAAATACTCTTAATCACTCAAGTATTCAATAGAAGTCTTGGTAACTCCCAACCCCCCAAGAAACGCTGCCATCACTCCTAGGCCGATTCTCCCAATCCCTTCTACTTTAAAATTCAGCCCCAGCTGTGTGAAATCCAAAACACAGTAATCTACCTGTTATAACACAGCTGCCTCTCTTTTAGCTGCATACTCGCTCAGCCTCCATCTCAGTTTAGCTCTGGTCCTTCCATCTGTCCTACGCTACTCCATAGTGTGTCCGCCTGCCCACTTCCTATCCTGCTTGAACCTGGAAACCAGCCACTAAATTGTAAGCTGCAAGCCAGCAGCAGCACGCATCACTCAATAGGCAAGAAAACCATTCAGAGTCCCCTAGGGTGCCGTATAGCTTTTCTCAGCAAACAATATCCCACACATTAGCAAATGAAGTGTCCAGTCCTCTACCATACACTGTAAGTAAACTAAAAATCTGTCTGTACCTTGCAAAGGAATGGAAAATGAGGCAACTGCTAAAATACAACATTTGCTGGTGGCATACATAATCAGAACCCTTCAGTATCACCTCGGCAATTGTACAGCTCATCTCTCTGGCTTTCACCACCATGCAATTTCCTGCTCCTAACCCCAGCACCTCTTGCACAGACCCATTATCTTGGCAAACTGTGTCAAATACTGGCATACAGAGTTATTTGGTTTCGAACAACTCATGTAAAATAAAAAGAGAATGAAGGAGCAGATCATTTCCCAGAACCCACCATTTAGACTGCTCGCCCTCCCACCGCTAACATTGAACTTGTTGTACCCAAGACAGATAAGCAGAAATGCAAATACACCTTTTCCTGCTTTGAGTTTCATTCCTTCCCTTGCATTTTCTTGACTGTTCTCACATTTAAACTGATTGTTCTTGCATCCATCGCCGAAACCTGCTTGCTAAGGCCACTGTCCAGCGAGATCACGAAGTGTAGGCTCAGCACTTAAAAAAAAAACTCCCACTGCCCCCAAAAGCCTGTGGATGGGGGAAATAACCATGACAACCTGGACCAAATGCCCGACATACAGAGGCTCTAGAAGGACAAAAGTCCCCAGCTCAAAAACAAAATCCACAGACTTGTAATACAGGTGGAGGGACTATTTTATGTCAAAACATAGTTTAAACTCGTTTTTTATAAACATTTTTTTACCAAACTTATTTTGTTTTACAGTGCCCATTTTCTAAGTGCAATAATACCCTCCAGGGTGTGCGGTATTGTGCTATACTGGACCTTCCAGGGGCTATAAGGCTCACCGCCTGTGGTATCAGGCCTCATTATGCCCCTGGCCGGTCTGATATGACACAATACCGCCCACTCTGTCGGGTATTATTGCTTAATGTCCAACTCTAGATTCAAGATCCTATCAGACCCCATTCAGATTTCAGATTCAATATCATATAGTGGGATCAGAGGTCAGATAATGGAATACAAGGTCAGATGTCTGCCATGGATCCCAGATAGTCACATCAAATAATTGGTATCCAATTGGATCCTGAGTAGGGATAGAATTCATAGCCAATGGCATCCAGTACCTGGAAAAATCAGTATGATAGTCAACAGTATCTGATTCCATTGAATACTATCTACATAGCACTACTCCTGAGACTATGGGCCCTGCTCTATTACTACTACCCCAAGCCTATCAGCCCTGGTCTGGCACTATAACCCATAAGCATACCATTCGTGCTCTGGCACTATTATCCCTGAGCCTACCAGCTCTGCTCTGGCATTATAAACCATGACCCTATTAGCTCTGATCTTGCAGTGGTACTTCTGAGCCTACCAGCCCTACTCTGGTGCTAGCATCTATGGGTGTAGAAGTCCTGCTCTGGCACTATTAGCACTGGACCTACTAGCCCCAGACTGGTGATATTATCCCTGAGTCTACGAGCCATGGTATGGCACTATTACTGTATATATTGTGAGGTTTGAACTGGTCATGAGAAACTGCAGACCGTCTTCAAAGCTTGTGACCCTGGACCTCAGAAGGGCAAACTTCAATAAAATGAAGAAAAGGATCAGGGAAAACTGAGGGAGAAGAGATCAAGGGTTTAGAGGAAAATGGGCAGTAATAAAAAGGGTGATATTGGAGATGACTGACTCTTGTATGAGGAAACGCATTAAGAGCAACAAATATAAAAGTTCAGTATGATTTTCCAAGAAAGTAAGGGTCGAGGTGAGGACTAAGAGGTGGGCCTTCAAAAGGCATAAGGAGAACCATGAAGAAGAGGAATGGGAGGAATATAAGGGGATGTTAACGGTGACACTGGTTGGTAAGGTAACATTTATTTATATGGCGCCCAATCCCAGAGGCTCTGGGTGCCTTACACAATGACAGGCAGGGTAATACAGAATGATATAATAGACTATAAAACATAAAGATATTAAAATACAACATATAGTGCAATTATAAATATTCAATAAATACAACTCTGGTTAGTCCAGGAAGGCCAGCAAGAAGAGATAAGTCTCTTAACTAAAGGAGGTAAAAGGAGTGGTCAGGAGGGCAAAAACAGACACCCAGCTGCGCATTGCCAAGGGTGCTTAACGGGAAGAAAATTTTTTAGCATACCAGAGAAAAATGACAAGCACTTGTCAATGTCAAATGTTTGCCGCTGGTATTGCTGTTGTACCGGGTCTTGCTTGTACAAGTTTTTACTATACATTTACCCAGGATAGAGCAGATAAGATGCAGTATCTCATTTTCAGTGGTGTCCTGCTCTGACACGTTGTTAGATTGTAATTACCCAGGATAGCGCAGCTGTGAGGCAATATTCTACTTTTCAGTGGGCACCCACATTTTGACCCCAAATGTCCAACTGTCTTTTTATGACCTGATGTTATGATCAAACAGGTGACATTTTTAAAATCCTATCTGAAAGGTGATCTCACTGTGCTACTGTGGAAACAAGTGTCGGAGGGGATTTGAAAAATGACACCTGCCATGTTCAGGAGGTGGAGTAACACAAGGGATATATTGAACATTAGGGCCCCAAATCTGCAAAGTATAAAGTTATGAACTTATGAGTAAATGTTGGAACAATTAGTTTCCTCATAAGTTAGTTATTTTTTCTAATTTTTACCCCACATTTTCAACATAGTCTTTTCATGATCATCCCTTCTGAGTATGACAGGTGTGATTTATAAAACAATGGCTGAAACGTCATTTTGCACCGCAAGTATTAAAACACATTTTGGGTAGGATTTGAGAAATGACAGCTGTCACATTCATATGGTGGTGTGAAAAAATGGCTACGTTGAAAAGTTGGGGTCAAAATATTTAACATTACCTCAGTTACGAGCATGCTTTGGAAAAATTGTAATGTAGATTCATAACTTTGTTGTTTTCTCATATTTTTACCCCAAATTTTCAACATAGCATTCTTATGACCCCACAAAGCCTTCTTGACCCACCTCCTGAACAAGGGTGGAGAAAATTTTCAAATCCTGCCCCAAAGGTGATGTCACACAGCAACCACAAAATTACCTTTCAGGACATATTTACTTAATTTCACTGCCATTGTTCATGAGGTGAGATCCAAAAAGCATGCTGAAAATCTGGGGCAAAAATATTCAAAAATGATCAAGTTATGCTACTAAGTTCAAAACTCCATTGAAATACATTGAACCGCATTGCTGATTTCTTCAGTTTGTGGTCCAGCATTGAAGAGTGAAGACATGTCTGTGATCCAGAGAGGATTACAATGTAGGACACCAGGTGGGTAGGTAAGGGCTTGGGATGGGGTGCTCAATCAGTGGGTTGGGTGGGGGACTAACAGCAGCAGCAACAGACATCAATGGATGGTTTTCCTTGTTACAGGGTATACTGTTAAAAAAACTAGGAGAGACAGTTTTCTTTATTTCCAGTGGTGACACTGGGGGATTGAGCACCCCCAGTGTCAGTGTTATGTTTGTAGGGGGTGAGGTTTGTGGGTGCTGCGTGAGAGGGTCATATGGAGGGACAATAGACAACAGCAGAAACAGACACTGATGGATGTTTTTCTTTTTTGTAGGGTATATTTAAAAACAACTATGAGGGATTGTTTTCTTTATTTCAGGTGCTGACACTGGGGATTGGGCATTCCCAGTGTTGATGTTATGTTTGTGGGAGGGGAGTGAGGTATTGCGTGCTGGGTCAGGGGGTCAAGTAGGGGAACAGTAACAGCGGTGCCAGCAATGGATGTTGATGGATGGTTTTCTTTTTTACAGAGTAGGTATATATATATATTCTTTGCAAAAAACTTTGTTAATGCATCAGTTAGGGTGGATACTACAGTGAAAAAAGCAGGGAAATGAGGTGTTAGGGTTTCTAACCCTAACGCGACACTCCCCAGGGTTTCCACTTCTACCACCCCATCCCCCTACCCTCCAGACACTAACAGGTGTCAAGGTGTGCCATGGGGTCATAAGACCCAACTCTCACCCCGTTCCACATGTAAACATGCTTACGCTCTACAGTATAGGACAATGGGGTGAGAGTTAGGCCTTATGACCCCATGGCACACCCTGACACATTTGCATTTGGGCACACTGGGGTGGGTTCCCAGTATTCCCAGTACATACTATGTATTGTGTGCTCAAAGCGCACAAAGTGGGTCTTCCTTGACTCTGCAGCTGGCAGCACGAGTTCCAACTGTGGCTGCAGAAGTCAAGAAAATACTGCTCTTCTCATACAGAGAATGGACTACAAGCCGTTCTCTGTATAAGCTGTATAAGCTGGCACCCGAGAAAATAACTTCTTTGGATTCAGCTTAAAACACTAAATAAAAACAGAAAATACACAAAGAGGTTCTCTTTAGTTGTTGTCTGATTTTTTTGTGTGTTTAAAACCTTCGATACTTCAACATCCTTGCTATGCGGCACAATAAAATGGTGGCCGCAATACAGCTCAATCATAGAAACATAGAAATTGTTAGCAGATAAGGACTGCTAGGCCCATCCAGTCTTCCCATAGGCCCTATACAGCGTACGTTGCCACTGACCTTGTGTGATCAATGGCTTTTCATCACTCCCTCCGCTCTCAAGCTTCCCTTGTGCTTGTCCCAGGCATGCTTAAACCACTCCACTGTGCTTGACCCTACTACCTCCTGTGGCAGCCTATTCCAAGCGTCGACTACCCTTTCTGTCTAGAAAAACATTCTCACATTACCTCTTAATCTACCCCCTTCCAATTTCATATTGTACCCCATTATTCTAGTACTTTTTCTACATTGGAAAAGGTCCCCCACCTGCACCTTGTTTATGCCCTTTAGGTACTAGAAAGTTTCAATCATGTCCCCACACTGTCTCCTCTCCTCCAGTGAGTACATATTAAGGTCCCTTAGTCTCTCCTCATATGTTTTGTGGTGCAAGCCCTGCACCATCTTTGTTGTTCTTCTCTGGATAGTCTCCACCTAATCTATGTCCTTGTGCAGGTGTGGCCTCCAGAACTGCATGCAATACTCCAGGTGAGGCCTTACCAATGTTTTATACAATAGCATCACCACCTCCGGCCTTCTGCTAATGTTACCCCTGCCTGTGCATCCCAGCATGTCACTGGCCTTCCCTGCCACTTTTGTGCACAGCTTTGATACCTTAAAGTCATCAGAGATGATAACCCCTAGGTCCCTTTCTTCTTTGGTGACAGTCAGCTCCCTCCCCCAACCTGTAGTACTCCCCAGGGTTTCCTCTACCCAGGTGCATTATTTTGCACTTCTTTGCATTGAACCACAGTTGCCACATCTCCAACCATCTTTCAAGCTTCTCCAGGTCCCTCTTCATTTTCTGCACCCGTTCTGGAGTATCCACCCTGTTGCAGATCTTGGTGTCATCTGCAAACAGGCAGACCTTTCCTTACAACCCCTCTGCAATGTCACTTATGAAGACATTGAACAGGACTGGTCCTAGTACTGATCTCTGTGGTACCCCACTGCTCACCCCCCTCTATCCAGATTGTACCCCATTTACCATGACCCTCTGTCTTCTGTTAACTAGTTCCTAACCAAGTTCACCACCTTGTCTCCCATGCCCAGACTACCCATCTTGTTAATCAGCCTTCTATGTGGGACTGTGTCGAAGGCTTTGCTGAAATCTTGGTAGACAATGATTACTGCCCCTCCCTGATTTATTTCCCTAGTCACCCAATCAAAAAAATCTATTAGATTCGTTTGACATGACCTTCCTGCTGTGAATCCATGTTGCCTCAGATCCTGAGCACCGCTGGATTCCAGATCTGCCATTATCCTTTCTTTCAATAGTGTTTCCATGATCTTTCCCACAACTGAGGTGAGGCTGACTGGCCTGTAGTTCCCCGCCTCCTCCCTACTGCCACTTTTGTGCAGTGGGACTATATGTGCCCTCCTCCAGTCCTCAGGAATGACACCTGTGTTGAGTGACTCCGTGAACAGGACCACCAGTGGTGCTGCTAGTTCCCTTCGCAGCTCCTTTAATATCCTTGGGTAGATGCCGTCTGGCCCCATGGCCTTATCCACCTTCAACTTTGTGAGTTCTTCCAAAACTCTCTACACTGTGAATGGACTGGTGTCCACTTCCCCCCCATATTGCCTCTGCAACCCAACTGTGGTCCTTTACCTTCCCCCTCCTTAGTGAATACTGAGCAGAAGTATTTGTTTAGTATTTCTGCCTTGTCCAGATCCCCCTCCTTATACTCTCCCTTCTCCCCTTTGAGACTCACAACCCCTCCGTTTAACTTCTTTCTCTGATGTACCTATAAAATGCCTTATCCCCTTTGTTTACAGACCATGCTAAGCCCTCTTCTGTCTGTGCCTTCACCCTTCTAACAGCCTTCCCTGCTTCCATTAGACATTCAAGGTACACCTCCCTGTCCTCCTCCCTTTGGCTTCCTTTATATTTCTTGAAACTCAGCCTTTTAGCCCTGACTTTGTCCCCCAACTCTTTGGAGAACTATAGTGGTTTCCTTCTTCTTTTGCCTTTGGCCACTATCTTAACACATTGGTTTGTTTTATCCACTATGGCTCCTTTCAGCTTCTTCCAATGTTCTTCCACTTCCTCTATTACCTCTCCCTTCCCCAGGACTGCTTGTATACATCTACCCATTTCAGTGAAATCTGCCCTCCTGAAATCTAATACTCTTGCCCTTGTGTGGCTTAATTGAGTCCATGTCTCCATGCTAAACCATATCATGTGGTGGTCATTGGACCCCAGCTGCCCATCCATCTGTATTCCTTTGACTCTGTTCCCCTTAGTCCATACCAGGTCCAGAACTGACTTGTCTCTGGTTGGCTCATGCACCAGCTGTCTGAGTCCAACCCCCTGCAGGGATTCCAGAATGGCTATGCTTCTGGCTGAAGCAACCACCTGGGTGGCCCAATCCATGT
This sequence comes from Neoceratodus forsteri, assembly GCA_016271365.2. Lineage (NCBI taxonomy): Eukaryota > Metazoa > Chordata > Ceratodontiformes > Ceratodontidae > Neoceratodus > Neoceratodus forsteri. The sequence goes on along the minus strand of CM057455.1, from coordinate 817,845,579 downwards.
CTGGCATATTGAAATCTGCCAGTAGCAGGATTTTGCCTTTAGCTGCCATGTCATGTATGTTCTCCACTAGTTCCCTGTCTACTTCCTCCCTCTGTGCTGGAGGTCTGTAGATCACCCCTGTGTGTATTGCTGTTCCATTCCCTGGCTCCAATCTTCGGCCTCCCCCTGACTTTCCTGAACCTCTGAAGCCTTTGTACCATCTCTGATGTGCAGGGCCTCTCCCCCACCCTTTTTACCCTCCTTGTCTCTCCTGAACAGTGAATAGCCTGGTACACTGACTTCCCAGTCATTATCAGCAGAGTACTACATCTCTGTTATTGCTGCTATGTTAAGGTCTGCATCTGCCAACAAGGCCTCCAGGTCTGGAACCTTATTTCCTAGGCTACGAGCATTCGTTAGCATGACCTTTCATGTTTTACAGTCTGCCTTCCCTGTGCTCTTGTTCTCCCTCTCCAGCATCTTCCCCCCAACCCGGTTCTCTTTCCTATGTGCTCTTGGCCTCCCTCCCCGTATCACTCATTATACATTCTTCTCCTGCCTACCCCTCCCTGCCTGCTTTAGCTGTTCCTGTAGTCAACTTATGTTCCTGCATGTTCCCATGGGGGTGTTCCTAAGTCTCCTGACCCTCCTGGCTCTCCCCCCGGGCCAGTTTAAATGCTCACAGCTGAAGCAATTAAACTTCTCACAAAGGACTAAGGTCCCCTTCTCAGACAGATGCAGGCTGTCCTCCTTATATAAGCTCGCATCTGCCCAGGTCAGGCCCCAGTACCCTATGAAGCCAAAACTCTCCCTGCCACACCAATCCTTCAACCAGGAGTTGAAGGTACAGACGTAGAGTGCCCTAGCTTCCATTGTGCCCTGGATAGGTAGCACCTCTGAGAATGAGACTGAGCATGCTATCTGTTTCAGGTTTCCCCCCAACTTCCTGAAATCCTCCTGGACTCTGGCTAACTCCACCCTTCTCCAGGCTAGGTCATTGGGCCCCAGGTGGACAATGACATCCAGCTGCTCCCTCCTAGCTATTGCCATAGCGATCCTATGGATTCACTTCCCACCCCTTCATGCAGCGCTTCCTGAAACATACAAACATAGACTTTGATGGCAGATAAGGACCGCTTGGCCCACCTAGTCTGCCCATTTCCCTACCTACAGGATAGGCCGCAGATCCTAGTTAACCAACAGCCTATTTCTTCCTACCCCCCACAAGAACTGTCTTATGTCTGTCCCATGCATTCTTGAATTCTCCCACAGTTTTAGACCCCACAACCTCCTCAGGAATGCTGTTCTACATATCCACTACCCTCTCTGTGAAAAAATACTTCCTCACATTGCCCTGGAACCGCCCCCCCATCTTTAAATTGTGTCCCCTTGTGTTGGGACGCACTTGATCTCCCTCTTTCCCCTGCTAGGTGTCCCTAACTCCACTCCCCAGACAATAGAGTCCCCCACTAGGAGAAGCTTCCCCCCCTCCTCTGGGGTCCCCTGCCTCCCTTCCCTGGGGCTCCATCCTGGAGGACCCTCCCATCTTCCCTGGTCTCAACCTCAGGTTCCTGAGTGGGGTTTTCCCATTCCTCCAAAACATTGTAGGAGTTATCAAGCAGACCGGTTGGGGGATGTGCTTTTGACTCCCCTTCCTCACCCTCCTTGAGCCTACCATAGTCCAATCACTCCTCATCCCTGGCATCCTTTGAGGTACAGGTTATGGACCTGGTGATCTCTGAGTGGGGGTGGATGCCGTCTTCAGCTTGGCCACCTCTGCTCGGAGAGAGGCAACCTCCTACCTCAGCCCAGAGAGGTGCCTGCAGATAGGGCAGCATCACAGCCTCAAGAATGTCTCCCTGAAGACAGCTGCTCCACAACCACTGCACTGCACCACTCCCATCATGTCTGTTTTCCTCCCCAATCAACTGCCTGCTTAAGACAATTATTTGTTATCCCCCAAATATTTGTTTTTTTCTTTTGTTTTTTGTTATGCTTTCTCCCTTCACCACTTCCTGTGTGGATGCAGGATGTTTCAAGGCCCTATGGGACCCACCCTATACATGTAGGGCTCACCCTGGGGTGGTGGGCTGGGGTGGGAGGGTGGAAACACCACAGGCTGTGTCTAAAAACAATCAGCCAAGGAGTCCTCTGGCAGTGGCTCCTCACTCCACTCACCTTGGTCCATAAATAACCAATTACAAACACACAGCCACAAACGTATCAGCTAGAATCCCTAAATCCTTGCCAAACTTGATGGAAAAGCACACAGAAATGGCAGTTAAGAAAATACCTCAAATTCAATTACAAACACACAGTCGCAAACTCACCAGCTAGAATTCCTCCCTCCTGCCCCAACTAAATGAAGAATCAAACCGAAATGGCAGTTAAGATCTCGCATGCAAACTACACTAATCCCTGTAATATGATGTCTGCATTTAAAGTTCAGACACACCCAATTACAAACACATAGTCACAAATATATCAGCAAGAATCCCTCAGTCCTGCCCAAACTAAATGGAAAAGCACACAGAAATGGCAGTTAAGAAAAAAAATCAAATTCAATTACAAACACACAGTCACAAACTCACCAGCTAGAATTCCTCCTTCCTGCCCCAACTCAATTAAGAATCAAACTCACAGGACTGTGAACTGTGTGAAAAATATCAGCATTCTTTGCAAAAATAAGCTGGTATTTTTCACACAGTAGTCCTAGTGTTCAAAAATAAGCTGCTATTTTTTGCACAATACTCCTATTGTGCAAAAAATATATATTTTGTGCCTGACATTTCAATTTTCCCATAGGAAACAATGGGACAATTAAAAATGTCATAACTTTTGAATGGATTAATATTTGTTCACCAAACCTTCAAAAGACACATCTGTGATCCAAAGGCTTTCTATGATGAAACATTTAGACATAAAGGCATTCCTGAGATACAGGTGAGCAAAGAGATGTTAAAAAACAGGATTTTTCTGTTTTTTTTTCAACACTTTATGTCTCAGAAATCACTTGATGGATTCCCATAAAATTTGGCAGGTGAAGAGACTTACCCTAGAGATTATACATGCCAAATGTCATGTAAATCCATTGAAGCACTCTGAAGTTATTAAGGCTCAAAGTTTGGACTTTAACATAGAAGTGCCGTTTCACCCTAACTACTGTACAGCATTAATATATATATATATATATATATATATATATATATATATTCATTACAAAAACTCTGTTAATGGATCAGTTAGGGTTCATAGCTTATCAACAAAACATGGAAATGTGGTGTTGGGGTTACCACTGCTACCACTCCCTCTCCCCCCTACACACAGCAACAAGCATCGGGGTTTGCGTTGGGGTCGTTGACCTAACTGTCACCCCATTCCATGTGTAAACAAGCTGAAGTTGTGCAGTGTAGGAGAATGGGGTGAGAGTTAGGCCCGACAACTCCAACACACACCCTGATGCCTGTTGGTGTGTGGAGGGTGGGGGGTGGGGATAGGGTGGTAGGGGTGCTAACCCTAACACAACATTTCCATGCTTTTGTCACTGTGTTATGAACCCTAGATGATGCATTAATGGAGTTTTTTGTGATGGATTTCCCTTCTTTTTGAGAAAGTGTAATGTAACTGATAACTGGTATGTGTTAGTGGGAGTGTGGGCCCTCTGGGCCCTGTGCTCCTTGCACATTGCCCATTTTTTGACTAATAGTATTCGTATGTGGGAGCGTGGATCCTCCAGGCCCTGCGCTCCCACTTACACATAACTATGAAGCCATGCAGCAGCCCTATAGGGCAAGGAACCCTTGTGACACTAATTTGCCAATATCTCAGCAACCGTAGCAGCTATGAAAAAATTCAAGTGCCACTGTAATAATGACAGTGAGACCTTCACGTGAGATAAGTTTATGAAATCCGTATCTCACATCATTTATAAGATACAATATGGACACCGAAATTAGCTGAAAATGCACCCTTGGAACCCTTGTGACACTAATTTTTTTTTTTATTTTCCTTTTTTCCTGGGGGGGGTCCTCCATCGCTCATCTGCCTAGTCATGGCCCCCGGAGCTTCCACCACCTCCCTATTTGCCACCTCTCCCGGTCACCCCCAGCTTACCCCCCGGAGGGTGGGGCCATGGCACTGGTTCCCCTAATTCCAGTGTTGCTGACCAGTAACTATTTGGGAGTGCTGCGCAGGGGTGAATGAAGTCTGGGAGGCTTCACCTAGACAGAGGATCTCCTCCCCTTTTTCCTTGAGTTTTCTCCGGAGGTGGGATGCAATGATCGCCAGCGCCCCACCCGCCCCAGAAACCAGCGCTGCAGCGTGAGAGCTCCCGGCCCGCCAGGAGTCCTCAGTGCTCCGGATGCTGCCCCCAACCTCCCTCCGAAGAAGGAGAGCAGTCCATAGGACGCTCCATCCTTCTCCCCCTAGCCAGCCCTCCAATGACTTGGGTCTGTTCCCGAACCCGGGTCGCCGGCGTCGCAAGCAGAAATCCCACCACTGCGCCGAGGGGCCGGCCTTGTGACACTAATTTGCCAATATCTCCATAACTGTAGCAAGTAGGAAAAATATTCCACTGCTGGTGTAATCTATGATTTCCAAACTTGTTTCAACAGGTTAGTTTACCCAAAGGTGAACTAAGCTATGGGTCCCAAAAAATCCATATCTTGCTTCGTTTTTGAGATATGGGCACAGAAAGTCATCACGGACTCCGCATTGTTATCCTATGCAAAATTTTTCACCTTCAGAATGCTGTAACTTTGGGCCCGTTGAATGTTTTGGCACCAAACAACAAAAAGGTACATCTGTGGGACCAGGTCTTGCCACCCTGCAAATTTCAGCCCAAAAGCCCAAACTGTTTTGTTGCAGGGGGATGGCAAATATTTGCAGTTTTTGGACAAATTACTTCTGCAAATTGGGACAGTTTCACAAAAAATAGCATGACACTTTTGTGTTTAGGAAAGTGTCGCAGCCATTTCTTTGGCAATTTGTGAAAATACTGGGGCTCTGAGTTTTAAAAAAGCATTTCTGGGGGGTTTTACCCCCAAAATAAAGATAGGAATGGCATCCGGACCTGACTAGGTAAACACAACAGTCAGTGTTTACCTAGGGGGTCCCAAATTTAAACACCAGGAATTTTTCTCTCTCACTAACTGAAAACAAGATGGTTGTAGCATGAAAGTAAAAAGGCCATTTGCGATAGTAAAATGTACTGGTGGCAGCTTTCGTGAGACATATATATTTTTGTCCCATTGGCTATAATGGGAAACTTGTTTTTTGAATAACTTTTGAACGGTTTAATATTTTTTCACCAAATCTTTGAAAGGCACATCAGTGACCCAGACTGCAGCCTCCCTGAATATTTCAGACCAAACAGACAAACTGTGTGAGCTGTGGGCATGAGCAAAGAAATGCCCCCAAAAAATCAGGTTTTTTTGCATTATTTGGCATGCTGCATTTCCACAACCATACATCTGACCATAACACAACTTGCCATATCCAGAGATCTATGGTACTAGACCACACATGCAACGTTTCAGGTAAATCTATCATACAGTGGCAAAGTTATTAAGGTGCAAAATTTGAGGTTTAACATTAAAGTTCTTACTGAACCCTAACTATACTGGCCCTACCAGGCCAGTATATATATATATATATATATATATATATATATATATATATATATATATATATATATATATATATATATATATATTCATTGCAAAAACTCCGTTAATGCATCAGTTAGGGTTAATAGTACAGCGACAAAAGTTTGGAAATGTGCTGTTAGGGTTCAAAACCCTAACTCCACATTCCCCCCCACAGTTCCTTTCTTTTTGAGAAAGTGTAATGTAAGTAATATGTGTTAGTGGGAGTGTGGGCCCTTCACATTGTCCATTTGTTGCATAATGCTATGTGTATGTGGGAGCACAGGCCCTCCGGGCCCTGCGCTCCCACTTACACATAACTATGGCACCATACAGCAGCTCTATAGGGCAAGGAGCCCTTGTAACACTAATTTGCTAATGTCTCAGCAACCATAGCAGCTAGGAAAAAAATGCCAGTGCTGGTGTAATTATGACAGCGAGTACTTCATGCAATATACATTGAGTGAATCCATATCTTGCATCGTTTCTGAGATATGGGCACCAAAATGCACTGAAAAGGTACCATTGGAACACTTGGAACATGTTTTTGCCAATATCTCTGTAGCCATAGCAAGTAGGAAAAGAATTCCACTGCAGGTGTCATCTAAGATTTCCAAACTTGTTTCTACAGATTGCTGCCAGTAGCGAAAACTCCTTATCTCGCTTCGTTTTCAAGATATGGGCACCAAAAGGAATAATGGATGCTGTAATGTTATCCTATGGGAAATTTCTCAACTTCAGAACACTGTAACTTTTTGTCCCTTGAATATTTTGGCACCAAATCACTAAAAAGGGACATCTGTGTGACCGTGGCTTGCCACCCTGCAAATTTCAGTCCAAGAGACCCAACCGTTTTGTTACAGGAGGATGGCAAAGATTTGCAATTTGTTTTTTAAATATATTCGCAAATCATGAAAGTTTCGCAAAAAGTGGCATGAAACTTTTGCATTTGCGAAAGTGTTTTGGCCGTTTCTTTCATGATTTGTGAAAGTATTTTTTCCCTGATGTTTAAAATGGCATTTCTGGGGGGTTTTACATGAAAAAAAAGATAGGGCTGGCATCCTTAGGACCCAACTAGATAAATCCAACAGTCAGTGTTTACCTAGAAGGTCCCAAATTTAAATGCCAGGCATTTTTCTCTCTCACTAACTGAAAACAAGATGGCCGAAGCATGAAAGTAAAAGTGCATTTGCGAAACGTTCATGAGACACATATATTTTCCCCCATTGACTATAATGGGAAATTTGTTTTTTGAATATCTTTTGAACAGTTTAATACTTTTACACCAAATCTTCGAAAGCACATTGGTGACCCAGATTGCATCTTCCCTGAAGATTTCGGACTGAATGGACAAATCATGCAGGCTGTGGGCACGAGCAAAGAAACTCACAAAAAGTCTGTTTTTCTATGTTTTTTGGCATGCTGTAGCTCTGCAACTGTACATCTGACCATAACGCAACTTGCTAGATCCAGAGATCTATGGTACCAGATTGTGCATGCAAAATTGCAGGCAAATCCATCATATGGTGGCACCAGTATAATATATATATATATGTGTGCGCGTGAATATATATTATAGTGGTGTGGTCGCGCCACTATAGTTAGGGTTCAGCGGTCAGTTACATACTAAAGTTAAAAGTTTGGGCATTAATAACTTTGGACATGTTCAACGTATTTTCCTGAAATTTGGTGCACCTGGTGGGGCATGGCAGATCTCTTGATTTTCCAAACTGCGTTTTGGTTGGACTTACGGTCTTTGTGTATGAAAGTGCTGAAAAATGCAAAATTATCCATTTTTGGAGACAGCTTTTGGGATTTTGGACGTGGCCTTGCTTGGCCTTTGTGTGACGTGCGACTCTGCGAGATGCCTCGTTTGAAAGAGCTTTGGTGGCCAAATATGCCGTTTTTCATTTGGTGAAAAAAATATTAAGGCATTCAAAAGTTATGCCACTTTTAAGTTCCCATTATAAGTCAATGGGACAATGTATATGTCTATTTTGCGAACAAAGAATGGGGTTTTGGCCATCTGGTCCCACCTGGCGATCAAGGAATTTGCAGCCTCGCGGTTCAAGAATCTTTGTCCCTGAGGATTTTCAAATTCTTTGAGCGTGAGGTCCTCCATCTTGTTTTGAAATTTCTAATCATAAAAACACAAATATCTTGGCTCAGGGGTCACTTCTGAAGTAAAACTTGGCTGGGTTTTACCCAGGGGGCCCCGATCTATCGAGCCATGCCTTTGGTTCCATCCAAATCAGTCAAAAAATAGAGTTATTAGCTTTTTAAATCTTCATTCGCGGCTCACTAATGATCTTTGCGAGCCTGCAAATTCTTTGATCGTGAGATTCTTTGATCGCAATCGTGCATCGCGAGCGAGAGACGAGATGGCCAGATTTAAAACTGTTCTTTCTGAGCCCAGGGGTGTCCTACATACTGAAATGAGGGTGGGTTTTGCTCAGGGGGCTTTGTTCTGCCCCGTCTGAATAATAAAAATAATGTATTACTTATCCATGGTAGTCTAGTGTCCCTTCCCCCCAATCATTATAAAATATATAATCATGATATATAATCATGTGTAATGTCCTGGTAGTCTAGTGTCCCCATGTGTATTTTTTACATCTCTGGTAGTCTAGTGGCCCCCAAGCTATATAAAATAATCATTACTGTTTATATCTTGCAGTCTAGTGCCCCAGCATAATAAAATAAAAATTGTTATGTATTTTCTGGTAGTCTAGTGGCCTCACCCCCATCAGCTGTGCCAGCCACTGAGTACTCTACCCTTCCCCAGCTGGCTATGATTATTCATATTCCACGGTGTCAGCCGACTGTGTGTTTACGCTCAGTAATGCAAAGAGGCGCCAGAAATATTTTCATTGCACCTCTTTGCATTAGCACTGTAATGCACACAGTCAGCAGCTGGCTGTGGAGGTGAGAGGTGGCTGTGCCAGTTGCCAGCTGGGGAAGGGTGGGGAGTGCTGGTGGCTGGCATGGCTGGGGTAAATACTAGACTACCATGAAATACTAAATCATTATTTATTTTATTATTATGGGGAGGCACTAGACTACCAGAGATATGTACAATTAATATTATTTCATACAGATCAGGGGGCCACTAGACTACTAGGGATATCAGCAGTACTAATTATTTTATACAGCCCAGGGGACCACTAGACTACCAGGGATGTAAATAAATATACATTGGGGGGACACTAGACTACCAGGGCATTACAAATGATAATATATTTTATTATGATGGGGGCCACTAGACTACCAGGGATAGTTAATACATTATTTTTATTATTCAGATGGGGCAGAACGAAGCCCCCTGAGCAAAGCTCAGCTCATTTAACTTTGTAGGGCACCCCTGGGCTGAGAAAAAAACATTTTAAAATCTAGCCATCTCGTCCCTTGCTCTTTGATCACAAGCGTACAATTTCTTTGATCGTGAGCCTGCAAATGCTTTGATCGTGAGATTCTTTGATCGCGATCATGCATCATGAGCGAGGGACGAGATGGCTGGATTAAAAATACATTTTCTCAGCCCAGAGATGCCCTAGGAAGTCAAATCAGGGTTGGTTTTACTCAGGGGGCTTCATTCTGTCGAACCATGGCAGTGGTTTACCGCAACTCCTTCAATTTTTTTTATTTATAAGGTTTCTAATTCTTTGTTCATGAGCCTGCAAATTCTTTGATCATGAGCGTGCAAATTCTTTGATTGTGAGATTCTTTGATCGCGATCATGCATCACGAGCGAGGGACCAGATGGCCCAATTTAAAAAACAATTTTCTCAGCCCAGGGGTGTCCTAGGAAGTCAAATGAGGGTGGGTTTTACTCAGGGGGCTTCGTTCTGTTGAACCATGGCAGTGGTTTACCACAATTCCTTCAATTTCTTTATTTATAAGGTTTCTAATTCTTTGTTCATGAGCCTGCAAATTCTTTGATAGCGAGCCTGCAAAATCTTTGATCGTGAGATTCTTTGATCGCCATCTTTGATCGCAAGACAGGGACAAGATGGCCAGATTTTTTATAATGGAATAGATAGGGAAATTTTACTAATCTTTGACATTGAATATCTTGGAAATGGTTTGGTCTTTTTACTTGAGATTTGGAGGGAAGAAAGGCAACATCCAACAGATGTGCCTTTTGATGGTTGGTCAAAAAATATTACAGGGCAGCAAACTTACAGCACTACAAAGTTGACACTTTTTCCAATAGGATAACATTACGGCGTCCGCCACATTACAGGAATTCTTTGCTGCACTGCTGCAAAATAACGGGTTGGTCTTTTAGGCTGAAATTTGGAAGGAAGAAAGCCAACATCCCACAAATGTGCCTTTTAGTGGTTTGGTGAAAAAAATATTACAGGGCGGCAAAGTGAAGGCACTCCAAAGTTTACGCTTTTTCCCATAGGATAACATTATGGCTTGCTCTTTCAGGGCCCGATCTCGAAACGGTAGTAGATACAGACTTTTGTTAAAATGCTTAGCCCCCAAACAGGGGCTAAGTACAAAAATAGCTAGGAAAGTCATAATTCATACAAAATTTTATTTATTTTTCTACGTCGTACAGTTCCTGAGATATAAGCAATTTAGTATTCCAAGTCCTAATTTTGTGCTCCGAGGTCCATTATTATGCATACATTCTTTGTTTCCACTGTGTTTTTCAATGCAGCTTTTGGGGAAAAGAAGGGTGTGCCCTTTCATTACTGTGCCAGTTAGCGTTTCCAGTTGTGCTTCCATTACCGTTCGTGTCACCGTTCCCATCTACACCACCATGTGCGATACGGTTTGTGTTTTCGTTTGTGCTTGCATTTCCATTTCTGTTTCGTTTGGCATTATTGTTGCTGTTACCGTTACCATTTGCATTTGCAATTGCGGTACCATGCCCGTGCGCATTACAGTTTGCATTTCTGTATGCGCTTGCATTTGTGTTTGCATTTCTGTTTTCTTTGGCTTTATTGTTGCTGTTACCATTACCATTTGTGTTTACAATCGCGGTACCATGACCGTGTGCATAACGGTTTGTGTTTCTGTACGCGCTTGCAATTGTGCTTGCATTTCTCTTTCCTTTGGAGTTATTGTTGCTTGTTATCGTTACCATTTGCATTTACAGTTGTGGTTCTGTGACTGTGCACCTTACGGTTTGCATTTTCATATGTGCTTGCATTTCTGTTTACTTTGGTGTTATTGTTACTGTTACTGTTACCATTTGCATTTACAATTGTGGTACCATGACCATGCTTGTTACGGTTTAGGTTTCCATATGCGCTTGCATTTATGTTTTCATTTCTCTTTCCTTTGTCATTATTCTTGCTGTTACTGTTACCATTTGAATTTACAATTGTGGTACCATGTCCGTGCACGTTACAGTTTGCGTTTCTGTACACGCTTGCATTTGTATTTCCATTTCTGTCTGCTTTGACGTTATTGTTGCTGTTACCGTTAGCATTTGCATTTCCAACTGAAGTAACGTGAACGTGCATGTTACCAGTTGTGTTGTATATGCACTTCCGTTTGCATCTCCATTTCTGTTACTGTTTGCTTTAGCGTCACTTTGCACTTGCATTTCTATTTCTATTTGTGTGACCATTTACGTTTGCATCACCATGTGCATGACCATTTGCACTTGCATTTGCATTGCACTTACTGTTACTATGTCACACAAAATCACATGGTGGGAGTGCAGGGCCCTCCCACCAACTTGTGCAACTTTCTATTTTCTATTCTTTCTGTGCAGTGAGATTATGTAAAGGTCTTGTTACGCATCAGTTAGTTTTTACAGCAAAAGTGAGAGTTGATTTGAGGCTCCCACCTTGCACCCCACCCCAGCCTGCCCCACCAACAGGCATCGGGGTGTGCCTTGAGGTCATGGGCCCTAACTCTCATCCCATTCTCCTACACTGCACCACCTCAGCTTTACACATGGATGGGGTAAGAGTTAGGGCCAATGACCCCATTGCACACCCCGATGCCTGTTGGTGGGGGTGGGCTGTGGTGGGTGCAAGGGGTGGGAACCCTAAAATCGAATTTGTTCACTTTTTTCACTGTAGAAGAACCCTAACTAATGCATTAACAAAGTTTTTTGCATAGAATATATATATATATAGATATGTATATATGTGTGTGTGTGTGTATATATGTGTATATATAGATATAGATATCTATATATATGTATGTATACATATGTATATGTATATGTGTGTATATATATATGTTAGGGGCGCTGTCACAGCTCTATTGTTAGGGTTGAGTAGGCACTTCAATGTTAAACTCAAAATTTTGTACTTTAATAACTTTGCAACTTTTGAACAGAATTACATGAAATTTGGTATGTTCCTTCCTGTTGGATACATCTCTTGATCTGGCAAGTTTCATTCTAGTCAGATGTGTGGTCTCCGAGTTATGGAGAGGTGAAACAACATGTTTTTACCCAATGAGTTTGCTGGGATTTTTCTTTGAGCTTGCCTATAACACAGATGGTTTGGTTGTTTGGCATGAAATCTGCAGGGTAGAAAGGGATTAACCCACAAATGTGCCTTTTGCTAGTCTGGTGTAAAAAGAATAAGTAGTTTTTAATTTATTGCAATTTAAAAATTTGAAAAAAACATTTACGAGCATGCGCAGTAGGCTCTTCAATATAGTTGTATGAAACAAAGTAGGAATCCTGCTCCATATGGAGAAATTCCTACTTCATGTGGCTGCCATCTTGTTTTCAGTTTTGCCAAAAACAATTTTTTTGAAACCTCCCAAAATGATATTCCTGGGAGGAACCAACACATGTAGCTTGCTTATTGGGACCCCCTTTGGTGCGTACTGCACTTTACGGGGCAAAATATGCCTATAAAATGTGTTTATTTAATCATATAAATCCTACTTCATATCTGTTTAATATGATCTAGGATCCTAGTTTGTATGCATGACATACAACCAAGGATCCTAGGTCGTGAGCCAAAAAAGGATAAAATGATTAAAAAAACATTTTTGACAACATGGGGTACCCAGTCCCCATGTCAGCACTAGAGCCCCCCCCACCAGTATGAGACACAGGGGACTGGGAGCCAAATAGATTTAATTTTAATGCTCTGACACCAGGATGCCCACTCACAGTGTCAGATGATGCTCCTCCCCACCAAAGTCTGTAGTTTTCAATTGCCAACATGGGGTGCCAAATCCCCGTGTCTGCATGCATGAACCCACACACACACACACACACACACACACACACACACACACACTAATATGGCACACTGGGAGCCCACCCCAGTGTGCCCAAATATGTATTATTTACAAAAATACCTGTAAATAAAGAAAATCGTCTCCAGATGTCTTAATTTTTTTTAAACCTGCAAAAAAGAAAATGGTCCCTCATCATCTCCCCAGTCCCCCTCCCACTGAGCACCCACCTCCCCTTACCCCCCTTACCCATACTTACCTCCAGTGGTCAGGAGCAGTGATCTTCTCTGGACCAGAACACGTCTGTATTCTTCAAAGCCGAACCTCAAACTGAAGAAGCAAAGGTAAGCCATATAATGCCACTCAGTGGGGGGTGGGGTGAAAACTTATATTGATATCTCGGCCATTTTTTGAGATTTTAGCAGCAAATTTTCAATGTGGAGTTTTTGGGACCCCACTTCATGAACAATGTCACTGTTATCTCGTTACTCAGTCCCAAAGGGTGATGTCATGATCATTGCATGGAATCACCTATCAGGACCAATTAACAAAATGGCAGTCCCCATGTTCATGAGGGGAGGTCCCAAAAAGCCGATGTTGAAAATTTTGTGCAAAAAATTCAAAAACTGGCTGTGTTACAAGCGTGCGTTGTGCACTTTCTACACACACTTGTAACTTTGCCAATTTTTAATATTTTCACTCCAGATGTTTCAACTTTGCCATTGATTCACACCTCCTCATGAACAGTACAGCTGTCATTTGTCACATCTTGCCCAAAATGTGTTTTTGTACCCATGGTGCAAAATGGTGTGGTCACTGTGTGAAATCAACTTTTGGGGTAGATTAACAAAATTACAGTGCCAGTGTTCATGAGGGGATTTCCCAAAAAGCCCATGTTGAAGATGTGGCTAAAAAATTTCCATTAATGCCCATGTTACGAGCGTGCATTGTGCAGTTTCTACATGCACTCGTAGCTTCACCAATTTTTCATATTTTCACTCCTGATTTTCAACATTACCCTTTTCCACACCTCCTCATGAACAGCATACAACTGCATTTTTCACAATCTGCCTAAAACATGATTTCACACCTGTGGTGCAGAATGGCGTGTTCACTGTATGAAGTCAACTTTTTGGAAAGATTAATGAAATGACAGTGACATTATTCATGAGGTGGGGTCCGCAAAATGTCGTGTTGAAAACTGGGTGAACAAAATCTTGAAAATGCCCGAGTTATATGCGGCGTTGAATTGAGGCGCCCGTTGCACCTTTCAGTGCTCATATCTTGAAAATGATTCGAGATACAGATTTTTTGCTCTCCACAGCTTAGTCCACCTATAAGCTATGCACCCATGGAGGTTTTGAAGTCATGATTGCAACTTCAGTGGAATTTTGTCCATAATTGCTACGGTTAGTGAGATATTGCCAAATTAGTGTTACAAGGGTTACTTTTCATGACTATAGGGCTGCCGTATGTCTGTACTTATGTGTAAGTGGGAGCACAGTGCCCAGAGGACCCATGCTGCCACTTATACATATCATTATGCAACAATGGGTAGTGTGAGGGAAGTGCAGGGCCCAGAGGGCCCACGCTCCCACAACCACATACCAGTTACATTACACTTTCTCAAAAAAAAGAGAAATTCATTGCAAACAACTGCATTAATGCATTAGTTAGGGTTTTTATTAAAATGTAAAAATCTGGGAAATTCAACATTAGGGTTACCAAACTTATCACCCCACTTCAATGACTCCAAGGCACAACCCAATCCCTATTGGTGTGTGGAGGGGGGGTGGTAAGGTTGGTAACTCTTACATCCAGTTTCCCAGCTTTTTATGCTTTAATAAAAACCCTAACTGATGCAGTAACATATTTTTTTGCAATGAATATATGTGTGTGTGTATATATATATATATATATATATATATATATATATATGAACTACTAGGGATGATTTTCTTTATTTCGGGTGGCAGCACTGGGGATTGGGCACCCCCAGTGTCTGTGTTATGTTTCTGGGATATATGGGTGCTGAGTGGGAGGGGCTGGTTGGGGAACAGTAATGACTGTGGCAGCAACAGACACTGATGGATGGTTTTCTTTTTCGTAGGGTGTTATTTAACCATAGCCAGCTGATCATGACAGATCAGTTGTGCTTGCTGGCAGCTGTTATGTAGATAAAAGTAAAGAGCTGACATATGATTGAGTCAGCTCTTTCCTTTGAACTGCATGAAGTTTCTGCCCAACAAGCCAGAATGTTGTCATGATCAGCCTGGCTGATGATTGGTGTGACACTGATGAGGCCCTTTCAGACCACTCTGCATTGGATTGACATTGTCACACATCTCAAAAGTCACACTCTTAACAAAATGTTCACTGCACACAGTAAACACAAAAAGTAGAATTTTATGACTGTAAGAGGAAGACAGGGTAGTGGAGGATGATGAGCAGAAGACTAATGCTTTAAACAATTACTTTTCTCTATATGCATTATGGAGAATGATGGGACCACTACCAGAAAGTGGTATCAAGGTCTCTACAAGATGAATGCAGGAAATGCATGGGGTGGGTGGTGGGCATGGTCAACAGGGTGAGGAAAGCCTTGCAACCATTAAGGTAATAATGAACCACAAAACTATATTGCCTTTGCAGTGATACAAATAGCACAGACTCAGTGTTGCTCCAGACCCGGAGGTGCATTTTAGTAGTAAAATACTGAAATTGCCACTGCTCACAGGTTCTCCAAAATGTTAAATATAATGGCATTCTCAGTGAAGCAACTAGCACAGACTTAAAGAGCTAGGGCAGGATATTCAAACTGCACCCGGAAAGGGTGCAAGTGGCTGCTCTGAGCAACTGAGATGCGCCAGAGCACAGAAGGGTTATATATTTTTTAATTTTTTGTCTTTGGTAATCTTTGGTAACTGGGTAAGGCCTACTAGGTACAAGTGCCTATTTTCAGGGGTGACCTGGGAGCACTGGGCGGTTAAGTGACTTGCTCAGAGTCACACAGTATGCAAGTGGAGGTTGTGAGAATCAAACCTAGGTCTGGTCTGCTGGATGTACCAAGCTTGTTCACAGCTTGTTACTCTAACCTCTAGGTTATACTGCCAGCCCAAATGGGATGCACAATAGCACATCCCATCTAAATATATCAAGATATGTGTGGGGCGCAAATGGGACTGCTGATGATGCAACAGTGCATCCCCCTGCCAGGACTGATTACCTGGCATAGGAATGCGCAGCCCACCTTGCAGGTGCGCTGAGCGCACATTCCAGATATTCAGCCCAAAACATGCAAATGGGGCCATTCGTGTCATTCACAAAGTTGTAAATGAAAGTGTACAGTACACACTGCAAGCCCATTGGTCAACAGTGTCTACCAATGGCCTTACAGGGGTACTGTACACTGTCATTCAGTGACAGTTCAGTCGGTGGGCAGCCATGGCAGTGTGCAGATGGGTTGTGCTGCTCGCTGACTATTCAGACATGCTGGGACTGGGGAGCGGGGGTTCCTCAATAGGTGGGGGTCCACTAGACCACCAGGGATGTCTGGGGACAGGATTCCACTTAACAATCAGGAAGGGGGCCACTAGACTACCAGGGCATTGAGTAGCAATATTATCATTGGGACATGGTTCACCTACAGGTCGGACAGGGGTACCACTGGACCACCAGGGTGTTTTGGGGACTATTTATTATTCAGGCATGGGTCAGGGAAGGGAGGGGGGAACACTAGACTACCAGGGATGAAAGCCCTTTTGTGTGGCATGTGTTTGGGGATGGAGGTGTAGCCACCCAGTGGCTGGGAAGCTGTGTTGCACTGTGCAATATGGCAGCCCGCCTGTGGGTGGCTATGACTTAGGGCATGCTTTTTCCATGACTATCTATGCTCGGTACATCTCTGAGATGTGCAGGCAGCTGTACTGCACATCTCTACTGAATATGGAGATGTGCTGCGTATGCAGGAAAACATCCCCTCTGGGTGCACTGCATACATTATCTTTGCACTGCAGTGCATCCAAATTTGTGTGGCGCATCGGCGCCTTTTGAATATGGCCCGTGGGCTCATTTCGGGATGTGCCAGTGCAATTCAGTTGCACAGGACGCATCTGCTTTCAATATCCTGGCCCTAGTGTACTGCTTAGAATTAATACTTATTTTCAGATGCAGTCAGCTATCACTTCCAATATCTGAAGTATTTTTTTATTTTCTGTTTGCTAAGTCGAAGGTTTTCCACCTGATAGTATTGGGGTGATGTGTGGAGCACCACTCTGTCTGGAAGGGAGAAAAAAGTCAGTTCTGTTCTTCCCACTACATCATCAGAAATGAGACCAAACACCTTGATGCACCATAGTCCTTGCAGCCTGAGCAGTGACTTTCAAAAGCTGCCAATCAAAATGCAGGAAATGGAGACATCACTAGTAACCAGGGAGAGCCAGTCACTGCTGCTTAATGTGAAAGTGAAACCTGGCTGTGAAAAATGGTTCTCATTGGTTACTAGTGATGTAATAGTCAGTGTGGTTTCAGTGTTTATGTAGTGGGAGGAACAGAACTGACTTTTTTCCCCTTCATACAGAGTGGTGCTCCACACAGCATCCCGGTACTGCCAGGTGGAAAATTTTCTAATTAGCAAACAGAAAAGAAAAAATACTTAAGATATAAGAAGCTGACTACATCTGAAAGTTACAATTAATTGCAGGCATTTTCCAGGCAGTATACTAGCTCTTTAATGTTGCTCTGGACCTGGAGGTACATTTTGTTAGTAAAATACTGAAATCATCACTGCTCACAGGTTCTTCAAGATACAAAATGGACTTCCGGTGAGTGCACCGACTGAATGGCTGCCTAATCCAGACACTCCAGTCTGCCGTGAACCAAATCCACCACAATCCTTTAGTTATCCGAACTATCCAACGATTAAATCTGCAGCAATAAAAGCTATGATGACCTCCAGACATAAAAATAAGGAGAAAACAAGTCTGCAGCAGGTAAAACAACATAAAACGTTGTTGGACTTTGCCCAGCAGGCCGCGGCCTATACATTACCCACCTCACCGAAACAGGGAACCAAAACGGAGGAGATGGAGGAACAAGAATATATTATAACATCTAACCAGTTATGTGATACCCTTCAAAAGATGAACGCCACACTAGAGAGACTAGAGGCAAAAGTTAATGAGGACCGGGAGAAAATAGAACTTACTGAACAGAAGGTAGAACAGATGGAAAGAGCACTGAACGATTACACAACAACTACGGATGTGCACTATGCTGTCTTATTAGACCTACATAAGACAGGGTTGCTACTGGAGGTGAGACTAGATGAACTGAAAAACCAGAATAGATGAAACAATGTCCGTATTCACGCACTACCAGAAGGGACAGAAACAGGTCCAGTGCCACAATTCATGGAGTCTTTTCTGCAAGAGATCCTGGGCTGGCCAGCCGATAAGCCACTTAATATTATTTGTGCCCATCACTCATTGATACCTAAGCCATGGGACCCGAAAGCCCGTCCTAGGTCCCTGGTAATGGCATTCTTGGATTTTCGCACAAAAGAGGAGATTCTGAGGAAAGCATGGTAAAAAAAAAAAATATTATTTGGGGACACTCGACTATACTTTGAGCAGGACTACTCCCCTCAGCTGTTAGTTCAACACAGAAAATTACTGCCACTGGTGCGCCAATTGCAGCAAAAGGGAGTTAAAGCAGTAATAGAGTATCCTGCATGGCTTAAAGTGATTACTGAGAACAATATTAAATGATTCACAGATCTACAGGCTGCTCAAAAGTTTCTGACCTTGATGGGGATAGAGATTCCAGGTGGTACATCGCAGCAGAGGGAGCGCCTGCTTGAAAGGGCCTGGCATCAAGGTGGAACTAAAAGAAAGGAGTTGCACAACCGTCCAGGGACTTCCGCTATGTGGGACTCACTTACAGCGCGAGGAGAAGCAACCATTGCGGGGCCTGCATGAGAAGGTGAACAAAATGAAGAGACTGGAGAAGCTTCGGAGCAGAATATCCTGGCAACAGAAGCAGCGACTTGAAAGACGGTGGACTTTGGGCTGATGCCTGAGTGTGAGCGACTTTTAGGAGAGGCAAAAGGAAAATTGCTGCAGAGGTTAAATAATATACCCACCGTAGAGGGTAAAGGGGGAGAATAATGGTCTGAATCAAATATATGATATAAAGGGTGAGGAGGGGTTCTCACCCTTCTCTTAACATACAAAAGGTGGATTAAAAGAAGACCATTAACAGATCCTGACGCTCGGGCCCAACTTGAGCAGGGAAAGTTTGGGGACTCGAATGAGATAGAAGGGGGGGTAATATCTTGAAAGGGAAGGAGTATTAGTGGGTTAAAAGTTACAAGAGTTGCAAATCAATAATTTGGAAGGCAAATCATCTAGAGGTAGGGAGGGAAGGGGATGGGTAGAGGTTGGGGAAGAAGGGGGAAAGGGAAAGGGGGACTACAAAGAATGGCAAATAAAGGAAGGGTTAATATGACAAGAGATCCACAAATATTATGCGCTGATCCCTAAGGAACCACATGACACAGATAATAATCAAAAAGAGAAACTTATGTGAGCAAATCGGAGGGTCTGGGGTAGGCTTAATCCTGTAGAGGCAAGGGGAAAGTAAGATAAGAGCAGCGAAAACTCAGAACATGGAAAAAGAGGGGGATGGGGGGGAAGGGTAAGAGGAAGAAAAGGGAATTATAGAATTAGACCCTAAGCCTAGACAGGAGGGGGGGAAGATTAGCCCCTCAGAACAGAAAGAGGGCTTTGAGCAAGAGAGGGATCAAAGGGGAAAATAAACCTGGATCATTGAAGATTACGGCAGGAGGGGGAGAGAAGGGTTAATAGGAGAAACCAGGTACATCTTTTATTTCGAGGGTTTTTTTTCTCTTGAAAAGGAATTCCCTTTTCATATTGGGGCTCGGAAAACAGCTCACAAAGTGCCTGGAACACACAGTTACGGTGCTTAACATCTGCCCTTCTGATGAAGGGGCTGTTATTGGCCCATAGCCAGGCAGAAGGCCCACAGTGTTTGGGTCATCCAGCCATGCCTCCAGCATCAGGGGGTTTGCAGAGGGTGGCAAGGAGGGCAATTACATCTTGAAGTCAAGGAGGTTGATTAAGGTTTTATTGGTTACTGTTTTGAAGTTGGGTAATAAAAGATCATCTGTTTAATGAAACGAGTTTATATGTTAGAAACAATGCACAGATTTAAAGAAAATTATGTTCTAGATGTGTATCCCCATCCCTGGAAGACCACCAGGAAGCTGTACTTAACTCAAGGGATTGAGAATGTCTGATTTAAAGATTGTTTCCCTAAATGTGAGGGGTATTAACAACCCGTGAAATGGGCCAAAATACTGCAAGACCTAAAGAGATGAGGAGCTACGGTGGCCTTCCTCCAGGAAACACACCTGATGGCCCAAGAACATTTGAAATTGAAAAGAACCTGGGTAGGAAGTGACACGCCAGATTATACGGATAGCCTGCATCAGTAGGGGAGTGGCAATTCTGGTTAAAAGAAATGTCCCCCTAATAATTTCAAAAGTCAAAACAGACCCAGAAGGTAGATTTGTGCAGATACAGGGGAGCTATAGAGGTCAAAACTGCATCCTTGTAAATACATATGCACCAAACGAAGAAGCTCCAAGGTTGGCATTCTTAGAGACAATAATAAAAGAAACAGTTACAGATGCACAAAGTATGGTAATCATTGGGGGAGACTTCAATGAAGTCATTAATCTGGGAGCAGATAGATCAGGGAAGATCCCAGAAGGGACAACTCGAACCGGGAAATTAGTTCTCAGACTAGGTCAGGAACTGGGGCTAACAGAGTGTTGGAGGTTCTTGCACCCCAGAGGGTGAGACTACACCTACTTCTCCTCATGACACGGTGCTTACTCCAGGATAGATTACTTTTTGATATCTACCAATTGGGTGCAAAAAGTAGAACAGTGTTACATAGGACCAATAGTTATTTCTGACCACGCGCCAGTCTCCCTTAGTGATCTATAGCTCTGATGGTGACACAATCCTGCTGGAGACTTAATGTGAGCCTTCTCACCAGGGAAGATTTTAAAGAATGAATAGAGAACAAAATTTGACAGTTTGAGTTGGATAACCCGAAAGGAGACACGAAGGAGGGAATGAGATGGGACGCCCTTAAATGTAGTCTTAGAGGGGAGATTATAAAATATGCTTCTAAAATTAAAAGAGAGAGATTTCAACAAAGGGTACAACTTGAACAGAAAATTCTTCAGCTTGAATCTACCCACCAGGTGAGCCAAGATCCCAAAGTTAAGCAAGAGCTTGATAAGACCAGACATGAGTTAAACAAAATTCTAGACACCCAAATTGAAGGGCAACTGCAGTACTCTAGACAAAAATACTATGAATAGGGCAACAGGGCCGGGAGACTTTTGGCATGGCAACTCAGACAGGAAAGGGCAAGCAGAGCAGTGATTAGTTTGCAGGGGGAAGATAACGAACAGGCCACCACCTCCCCGGTGGAAATTGTCCAGAGATTTGAAATATTTTACACAAACTTATATAGGGCGGACACCTTTCCAGGACATAGGGAAGCAGTAGAATCCTTTTTAAATGGTCTTAAATTACCTACCTTGGCAGACCCGGTGAAGAAGGAGCTTAATGCTCCAATTACAACCCAGGAAATTATAAATAAAATTTAAAAATTTAAAAACTAAAAAACGGTAAAGCGCCAGGGCCAGACGGGTTCGGGACCGAGTTTTATAAAGAGTTTAGGTCTCAGGTACTGGGCCTGTTATTGGCCACCTGCAATGAGATACTGGTGGAGGGGGAACCAGTTTCACCATCCTGGAACTTGGCCCAGATTTCAGTAATTCCAAAACCAGGCAAGAATCCAGAATTATGCAGTTCGTACCGCCTGATATCCCTGTTACCGGTGGACTTAAAAATCTTTATAGGTATCTTGGCAGATAGATTGCAAAGCTGCATCTCCACTCTGGTCCACTCAGACCAGACAGGGTTTATCTCAGGAAGATACCTATAAAACAATATACGACGTCTTTTGAATATCATCACAGCCCAGAGGGGCTCAGTGGCCCTGCAACTAGCAATCAGCATGGATGCTGAGAAGGCCTTTGACAGGGTGGACTGGCACTTTATGCCATCCACCCTGTCAAGGTTTGGGCTGGGAGAACATTTTGTGTCAGCAATTGCTGCCCAGTACCACAGACCTGAAGCCAGGGTTAGGGTGAACGGCATGCTCTCAAACCGTCTGCCCCTTATGAGAGGCACCAGACAGGGATGCCCCTTATCACCACTAATATTTGCCCTCGCTCTGGAACCATTGGCAATCTGGATACAGGCAACCTGCATATCAAAGGTATTTGGGCAGGGGAGGAGCATAAACAGCACCTCATGCAGATGACTTTTCTTTTATGTAGATCCACAGAGTTCTCCCTGCCACATCTTCTGGAAGCTTTAGAAAATTTGGCTCCCTAGCAGGATATAAAATTAATCTAACTAAGTCAGAGGGGGTGGTGGTGAGTGGTACCCTTAATAGACAGTTATGAGAAACTTTCCCATTTACTTGGCCAAGAAAAATACATTTAAATATCTGGGAATACAGGTTTCAGTGGACACGTCCAAGTTATACCGTAACAATCGTCTTAAGTTACTTCAGATCCTGAGGTCAGATTTTGCCAGATGGAAACTCCTGCCCCACTATCTTTATGGCAAAATACAGATTATTAAAATGAATGTTATGCCCAGACTATTATTCTTGTTCCAGACACTCCCTATCCCCATACCATCACAGTTCTGGACTCAACTTACAAAAGAAATCTCCAAATTCATATGGGGAAGGGCACGTCCAAGGATAGCACTTGGTACCTTGATGAAACCAAAGGAGATGGGAGATTTAGGTCTGCCACATATGTACTATTATTACCTTGCTGCACAGGGAGCACAGTTAGTCACATGGGCTAAACAACGTACCAGGTCCGGGTGGTATCTCATCGAAAATGAATCAATCCCTAACAGCAAAATATGGATTTACCCAACCTGCCAGGTTGACCCACATAATTGGTGGTTAATCTAACTTGGGTAAAACAATCCTATATACTCTCCTTAAACTTAGGGAAAACAAATACCCCGAATACCCTGGGCCCCTTGTCTTTAATCAGACATATGTCAAACTTTGTTCCTCCGAGGTTGGATCACGGATATGTCTTCTGGGAGCATAAGGGCTTAGCCACCTTCAGACAATTGGTAGATAGAGGGTCTTGCTTAGCATATGCCACACTTCAGGAACGTTTTACATTATGTAGGGAAGATTTGTACAGATATCTTCAGACCCGGCACTTTATTAATACAGGAGAAAACCTCCAAAAAATTACTAGGGCCTTAACTCCCCTTGAGGAATTCTGGTGAGATTTTAAAAGAATTAAAGATAAACTACCCTATATTTCCATCCTGTATAGGATACTTATGGGAAAAAAGGAAACCCTGGTGTTAGAAGAAATTAGAAAGAAGTGGGAGATAGAATCCAGGGGGACAATTCATAAGGGAGACTGGGAGCGTCGCTTACAGAGAGGATGGCAGGTAACCTCTGCCATGACATGGCATGAATTTAACCGGAAAATTTTAACCCACTACTTTCGCTCCCCAATGATTGCCAAACACTATAATCCCCAGGCTTCATCAGCATGTTGGCGTGCATGCAGGGAAACTCAAAGAACGCATTACCATATATTCTGGGGGTGTGCAAAAATACAGAGATTTTGGTCTCAGATCCATGGGGTTATGACCCAAATGGGGGGTTTGATCATACCACACACATTTCAGGACTTAGTCCTAGGATTGCCAACCCTTTCTTCTCAAAAAAGGAGACGTGTGGAGCTATTTCAGATAATACGGCTTGCATCACTAAAATGCATTACCATTAAATGGTTAAAACAGGAACCACCAATCTTTCAGCAATGGGCCTCCAAAGTGGAGGAAATGGAAAGATTAGAAAACATAATGTACACTGTCCAGCTGAGGAAAGACGAATTCATAGAAATCTGGGGACCTTGGTACCGCTGGAAAGAAAGGTTGGGTGAGGATATGGGAACAGGAGACGGGGACATAAGAAAGGAGGAGGAGGAAGGAGAATCTGCAGAGGAGAGGAAAGAGAGATGACACAAAAGCTGAAGGGAGAGGTGAATAGTTGGAGGGTAACAAGATATTGGGATAGGAACGACTTCCCGGGAAATAGGGATGGGGGCACACACATGTATATGTATACGTATTAGTACAAATATACGTATAAGTACATTTTTAATATAGAATTAAAACACCAATTACAGTGCATTGGTTTGAAATAATGAAGTTGATTTGGCCATAAATGTTTTGATTATAAGGTTAGATAAAAAGTGATGGAAATATGATAAGACATGTAGTTAATTGAGGAAGTAGAACTCTCAGGAAGGAAACAAAAACATTAAGATGGAGGAAGAGAAGAAGATTTGAAACCAGAGCTGGGATATTTGTATGGTCCACATTATGAGGAACCGAAACTACCAACTAGGAGCCTAAGGCATGATAATGTGTACCCATAAGTTGATTCTACTACCGGATGTGAGAAAATGTTACCATATATTAAATATGTAAAAGTTAGAAGGATAGAAGATTAGAATATAGAAAAGAATGAATAAGAATGGAATGTAATTAATGTATAGATGTCCTTAATAAGATGTTATTTGGAAATGGGTGTAATACTGATAAGGATATGAATAAAATAGCTGAAGTAAAAAAAAAAAAGATACAAAATGCAATTAGAAATGCAGAAACTCTGTGCTAACAATACTCAGCAGGGACATGGCCCAGACTGCCCCAGCGATTCACTCTTCTGAACTTCATCAGGGGAATTGTGCAACTATATCATACTAAGGATCATACTACTAAAGATGGGTAAGGAGCAAGAAGGCAGGAAATGCCCATGAATACTTCTGTTAATTAAAAAGTATAATAATTCCAGCAGCCACCAGATAGTAGATAATTATCTAGTCATTTTTTGAATTCAACCTTACTGTTACTCACAATTACCTTAATGGGGAATTTGTTCCAAGGGCCAATCACTCTAAGGGTGAAAAAAATATTTATTTTGTGATGTTTAAACTGTTGACATGTTAACTGAAAGGGATGAGCTCCGGTATTGTGGATCAGATCTTTAAACTGGAGACCTAGTTCTATCATGAGGTATGGATAATTAATAATATCAAATAATATGAGCAAATCTCCTCTTAATATACAGGTTTGTAGAGACATTAGATTTAAAATCTCTAATCTGTCTTCATATGAAATGTCATAAAAAACATAAATATGCTTAGTGAAATTGCATTAGACCCTTTCAAGCTGTTGGCAAATATTTTTTTTGTATGGACACCAAAGCTGAGATGCATATTCCAAATGAGGTCGTACATAAGATCGAAAGAAGGGCATTAAAATGGTTTTATCCCTTGGCTGGATATTGTGACAGATAGACCAAATGATTTTATTGGATTTGCTAATAGCCTCAGAAATCTGTTTGGTGTTATTAAAATCTTCGGAAATAATAACTCCCAAAGGGTAGAGGAGGATGACAAGCAGAAGGCTAATGCTTTAAACCATTACTTCTTCTCTATATGATTTATGGAGGATGAGGGACCACTACCTGAAAGTGGTATCAAGAACTCCACACGATAGATGCAAGAAATGGGGTGGGCGGAGATCACAATCAACAGGGTGAAGAAGAGGCTTGCAGCCCTCAAGGTAGTAAAGAACCACAAAATTATATTGGATTCACAGTGAAGAAGATAGCAAAGACTCGATGTTGCTCTAGAGCTGAAAGGGGCATTTTAATACTACTGAAATCACCACTGCTCCCTGTCATCGAGGCATAGGTCAGGAAGCATAGGAAAACTAGGAGCAGTTTTAAAATTCACAAATAGCATTTTATTTTTCTCAATAACAGCAACATAAAAAATAAGAATTATTCAGTATAACTATTTACAAAAGCAGAACAAACAGAGGAAACAGTCATTTATCTGAGTGTTTCTTCTCAATTTCAAATCTCAGTCTCCCAGTCTCTCACTCTCCTTGTCTCTCTAGCAAAAGCATTACTGCTCTTTTATAACATGTCTTTGCCTTGTTGACATCCTGCTTCTCACAGAATGTTCTTGTCAGTTTTGATGTAGGTGCAGCAAAATGAACATAGTGACCCAGAACTGACCTCTTGTTTGCAGTTCTGTAAAAGGTTTAAAAACTGAATCTCAGGTTAATCTCCTGAGTTCCAAATAGCTTTTTGCAACCATTTCAACAGTATAACTATATACATTTTCAAACAAAAGGATCCCAGTTTCACATAAAGATTCACATATATTTTTTTATAACTGCAGATATGCAAGGGAGGGAGGGAGAAAAGATAGAAATAGGAAGGGAAGGCATAGAAATAGTGAGAGGTGGACAACTGCAAAACCATCAGAGTGATCAGTTCCTAGGTCTTACAAGAAAATTTGGTTGTGCAACCAGACAGAGAAGAGACAACAAATTAGAGGACAGAAAAGACCCTTGCTTTTAACTCTTTCTGAATAACAAATGGGACAGGTCCTTATTCAACACGGTCACACGCACAAGTTCTTCAAATTACAAAATATGACTGCAAAGACAGACACTCTGTGCTAACAATACCCAGCAGAGACACAGCCCAGACAGCCCCAGTGCTTTGTTAGCCTCAATTTTGTCAGGGGAATTATCTGATTATATGAAGTGGAGGACAACAAGCCAAAGGCTAATGCTTTAAACAATTACTGCTTCTCAATATTCATTCTAGAGGATGAGGAGCCTCTACCAGAAAGTAGTATCAATGCCCATACAAGACGGGTGCAGAACTTGGGTGGGTGGCAGTCACGGTCCACAGGGTGTGAATGAGGCTTGCAGCCCTCAAGGTAGATAAGGCACCAGGAGCAGAAGGATTACACCAAAGGGTTCTTAGTGAGCTGGGATCAGAGCTAATCCACTGGCTGAGCTGTTCAGTTGCTCACTAGGGATTGGTGGGGTGCCAGAGGATTGTAGGTCACCAGACGTGGTTCTGCTCCATAGTGGGGGACAGGAAAGACCCAGGAAACTCCAGTACACAGTAGTCAGTCTAACCTCTATTGTAGGTAAACTGATGGAGATCCTAGTCAAGGAAAATCCAGTAGCCTGCCTTGAAGCAAGTGGTTTACAGGACAACACTCAGCATGGATTTGTGACAGGGAGATTGTGACAAACAAATCTAATATATTATTTTCCATCACTGTTGCAGGAAAAGCCTGTGAATGTGAGAAGGATTTTATACTATTGGGGAGTCCAAAATGTTCACATTGGGGCCTATTCACAAAGGGCAGTGCGATACATGGGTGTTGTGAGGGTATGCAGCTGCACAGAGCATAGAGCATTGTGCAGGTGCAGCATGCATGAAGAAGCATGCAACGCCTCCAACAGGTGGGGGCATTACCAAAAGATGCACACAGCAACATGCTGGGGCAGTCTTGAGGCCATGCAGAAGCAAGGGAATGCTCCTTGACCCTGCTATATATGGCAAGATGGAACCGCAACACTCCCATGCTCCACACAGTGTGGAACAGGAATGTCTGTGGATAACACGCCAATGAACCTATACCCAGAGCAGTGGGCAGCTCCCATGCCACCACAGCCCACACCCACTACAGGGAGCAGCACACCAGCCGGCGGCAACAGTAAGTGGCATCGGTCCACCAACTTTACCGGTGCACAGGTGGCAATAGTGGTGATGGACATACAGCAGCACAATGACATGCTGTATGAGAGATGGTCCCTGTCACCCCCATGGAGACAAAAGCCCAGATATGGCTGGATCTGCAGGCAGCAATCAACGCCGTGGGACCAGTGGCCCGCACAATCAAGCACAAGTGGTGGGGCCTCCAGTCACAGATGAAGAAGAAGGTCAGCAAGGCATGACAGTCACAGGACACCACAGGCAGAGGTTCACCACCACCAGACCCACCCCTGATGCCCATAGAGACAACATACTGATGGATGGCGAGCCCGACAGACTCGACAGCATGCCAGGTGAGCACGATGCATGGGGGCACACACAACACCTGCTCTGCACTGCAAATATACAACTGGACCTGACCACTTGTGTACATTCCACCCATAGTGCAAAATGAGGACAGCAGCAGTGAGGGTCCATCGGGTGTCAATCGAGGTGGAACACAGACATCATCCAGCGATGATAGGTAGTGCGGCACCCAAAGTGCCATGTGCCAAGGCACACAGACAGCTGTGCTAAATTCTGTGTTTCCCCCCACCAGGGTCACAGCAGCCATACATGGAGACCACACAGGAGAATGCCGCACAATTGCCTGCACAGCCGTCCAGCGACCAGGATGAGGACACACCATGGGACTATGACCAACAGCACCAGGGGGAACAGGCCCATTGGGGACTGTACAGACACACGCCACAGTGGAGGGATGGACACCAGAGACCATAGAGTCAGATGGACACCACACACCTGCGTCCAAAGACAGCAACAACACAGAGGCTGGATGACAGGACAACAGCATTGTAGCCACTGCAGAGACCAGCACACTGTCCAGAACCCTTCCAGTGCAGGAGGCTGACAGGTGGGCCTCAGAGGGTCCACCGCATACCAGGTGCACATGCTGAGTGAAGCCAGACTCCCTGCTGGCCAACTACTGTCCTGACCTGCAGAGGCAAGACTGGGAGCACTTGCAGGCAATCAGGGACAGTATGAAGGCTGTGGGTGGCTCATGGAGGTGATAGTGGAGGTGATATGGGTCCAGGAGTGCCTGACCATGCACATGGATGCTTGGGTGAGAGCATAGGAGAGGCTTGCTGAGGAGGTCACTGCTGGCATCTGTGCAAAGTAGTGACTGGCAGATGAGGTGGCTGCAGGAATATGCACCCAGGAGCAGGTCGCTGATGCCCTTGTGGCCATCAGCACCCACTTGGTGCCCCCCCACCACAGCTGCTGGTACATATGGAGGGCACTGTGCAGGGACAGGCAACAGTGGCGCCCACTGTGGATGAGGGGGCATGGCCAGGCCAGCACACATATTGGCCAACACCCTGCCACTGGACTGGACACCAGTGTGCCTGGTGCCGTGCACCCTGCTGCATCACAGCCACAGGTCCATATCTATTGCAGCTCAGTGGCCAGCAGGGGCTATGGTGCCCAAATTCAGTAGCTGGCAACACCGCCACATCCCTGTGCCACAATAACACCAAACACACACATCCACAGCCCCCCACGCACCCCACACACACTCTCCTATGCACCACACACACGGCACTCACACTGTGCAACACACACCACAGGTGGCACATACAGTGTGCCAACACATGGTGGAGTAAGCAATGCAGGTACCGCAGTAGCCATGCACATGTGCTCTCTGCACCACTGCCATGGACC
The DNA here is from genome assembly GCA_016271365.2 of Neoceratodus forsteri. Taxonomy (NCBI): domain Eukaryota; kingdom Metazoa; phylum Chordata; order Ceratodontiformes; family Ceratodontidae; genus Neoceratodus; species Neoceratodus forsteri. The sequence continues at coordinate 817,816,303 of CM057455.1, read as the reverse complement.
AAGACAGCCACCCCCAGGCCCACACGGCATCTGCCATCATTCATGCCAGATGTGTACACCCCATGGAGTGCATCCATCTGCTCATGTGTGCTCTGATGGGCAGTGTCATCATCGCACACATTTGCCCTACCCTAACAACTGAAGATGCCATTGGCCACATGATGGTGCACCGCCTATGTCACCATGTGTTCAGCCCTGAGTGGGCCCTGGGGGCCCCTCCTTGCCCTGTCTTCCACCACCAGTGATGGGCCATGTGTTGGTGGTGGTGGCTCCTCAGGTTGTTAGGGTGGCTGCACATCAGGGGGTTCTGGTTGCCTGTGTTGCATGCAGATGTTGTGCAGCATGGCACAGGTGGTGAACAGTCTGCATGCCAAGCCCTGTGCCAGCATCATCGTGCCCCCGATGCGATTCAGACAGTGGAACCATGTCTTCAGTAGCCCAATGGAACCCTCCACGATGTTGCCTGCCCTCCTGTGTGTCATATTGTAGGCCTCCTCTGCAGGATGCTGTAGCACTAGGTAAGGTGTCAGGAGATACATCCCCAGTGGGTAGTGGCTGTTGCCTGTTGGGGGAGGGAGAATAGCATTAAGACCATTGCAGTTGCACACAAGTACCAGGGTGCAGCACTGGATGTGGTGGCCACTTACCTAACAGCCAGCCAGACCCCTCTGGTTGCCATGCTAGATGCCACTTCAGCTCACTGTGTTCAAATATGAATGAGCCATGGCATGTCCCAGGGAACTTGGCATACACATTTGTTAGGATGCCTGTGGTGTAACAGATGTTCTGGCAATTAATACTGTGGTACCCCTTTCAGTTTCGGTATGCATCCTTGTTCATGGACAGTGTCAGAACTGGCATGTGTGTACAGTCTATGGTGCCCAACATGTTTGTCATGCCATAACTGTTGAAGAATGCCCCTTTGTCATTCTGGAGAACCAGATTTATCTTGCCCATTGTCTCACCAAGGCATCAGACACCTGGTGCAGTGCCTGTGAAACAGAGGACTGGCTCACACCCATCACATCACTGGTGACCCACTGCAAGCTGCCAGTGGCATAGTACTGATGGGTGCAAAGCGCCTTCATCTCCATGTACATGGCCATGGAGTGTATGTGTGTGTCTGAACCACATCCTCAGTGAGGCCACAGATTTACTGTAGCATGTCGTGATCAACACGGTAGAGCTGGAGGCATTCAGTGTGCTACAGCATGTGTGCCTCCAGAATGGGCCTGAACACATGCCATTGCTGTTGTCTGCAGTGGGCATGGTGCTCCATGATGTTGTCTTTCAGGGGGACTATGTGCAACAATGCACCAGTGCACATGCCCTATTTCATCCACCAAACACACTCACCAGTATACATACACTGCCAACATGCAGTTCCACTGTGTGTGTGTGGTTCAGGCCAGGCTATGTGGTACACTGGGCTATTTGGGCATGCCATGATCATGTGAGGTGGGTGAGTCACCATAGGGAATGCCACAGGCATGCACTCACAATGGCAGAGGGTTCTGGTGCAGCCAGCAGGGTTGGTGGCAGGTGCAGCTTAACACAACAGCTCTACAGGGTGTTCCACTCATGCTACCAGGACTACGTGCCTGTGAGCGCAATCTGGGAGATGACAGAGTGAAGGTAGGTAGATGTTACGGGACATGTGTGCTGGTGTGTGTGGGCTGCCTGCCATGGGGTCCCATGCTGACCTTTTGTACTGTTCAGTGTGTTACAGGGACCAGGAGGATGATGGCATGGTTTGTGCTGGAGTCCATGGAATTGGGCCCGGGTGGCACGGGGCAGGTGGTTGTGCTCACAAGGAGACTACCACACAATATACCATGCTGATTCTCCCTGCACCAGTCCACCAAAGACATGATCTACCATTATGATGAATCTGAGGGCTGTCCATGTACTGTCAAAGCTAGGTTGGGCTGCAGGCTGTGGGGGATATGTGTGTGTGAGTGTGTGTATGTGTGTGTGTCTCTGTACACTGTCCTCTTGCAGCAACACTGTCACTAATGGCAGTTCCCCCCATGTGTTCTTGTTGTTCCAGCATTACTGGGGACCAGTGCAGCAGATTGTCCTGGAGGAGCAGCCCTTCGTGTGTATCACCCCATCCCAGGAGTAGTCCACCCCCACCTCCAGCTCCACCTACACCTTTGGGTCAGAGGACTCAGACTAGGCACATGCTGGTGGCGAGCTTAGTGGACTGTCTGGCGTACTTGTTTTTCCCATTTTGTGGGCTCCTCCCCCATATTCGATACTTTGTTGCAGGCTCTGTTGGCATGTGTGTGCATTGTCACTATTCTGCTGCCTTTGGTGCATACATTGGTTTTGGTAAACATTGTTGTTTGTGCAGCATCTCTGTGTGTGTGTGTCCCTTATTTGTCCTAGCACGGTGCTGCCTGGGTGGATATATGTGTTTGGTGTTGTACTGTGTGTCATGGCATTGGTTGGTGACTGGCATGGACACATGCCATTACTGTAGGTCTGTCCATCCATTGGCAGTGCGGCATACTGACCCATGCTGCCATGGGCATAGCATCCCTGTGGTTTGCTCATGGTGCTGGGGGCCAGGATGTGTGCACCATCATACAGTGGTGCCAGCAGTCACCACTGGCATGTGGTGGACATGTGTTGTGCAGCTGCTGATGTGTCGTGTGGCACCCCACTTGTGTGGTAACATGCCTTGTCATGGTGACCCATGCTATGCCCTCTTTGTGGCACCCTTTGCATCTCTGTGGCATGGCACCTACATGGACAGTGTTTACAGCTGCCTCCAGGATGCATAGGCTATCCATGGGGCCACTACATGTCATGCCAATGTAAACCACATTGTGCATGAGCATACACAGTCTACACGGCCCCACTGTTATGCGCCCATGTATCTTCAGGAGGGCGCATGTTCACTTCACAGATGAACATGGTGTCATATGCATGGTTCATGCATGCCACGCAGCAGCTGGGGGAATGGGGGTCTGGGTTTCACGCATATCCTACTGCATACAGGCCTTGTGCGCTGTGTGTAGGATAGGGCCCAATGTGATTAAGGTCATAATGTAATTTAATAAAATTGAATTTTGTTGACCAAGCCCACTGAAACTAGAAGTCCCTTTTCCAGGGATGACCCGGGGGGGGGTATATACATGGTAACCAACTGAAATTGAACCAGATTAAGCTGATGGTGGTATTTTTTGTGAATGGGGGAAATTTGTCAGGATAACAGGGAAATTCCCCTACTCTTTTGATAGGTGGCACTGTGGAGTTGAAAGACAGCAGATCCCAGATGGAGGAAAGGAAAAGGGTAGCAACCACTCTAACCGTTCAGCCATACACATAAATTTCTTCTAAAATTCAATTTTATTTTATTTCTTTTAAATTCAGTGTCCCAACGTTTCGCCAGCAAGTGGCTTCTTCTGGGGAACTGTTAATAAATTCAAAGATAATATCTATTTAGTTTCTCAAAATCAATCATATTTTTGATTTCTCAAGATCTCAGCTAATGTTAAGCTCATCAATAAAACAAGACCCTTCATTCTGTGTATATTATACTTCATCTGTTATATAAATCAAAAGGAAAAATATTTTACACAACAAATATTAGAGTGTTATCACAATACATTTGATTTCTTACTAGTCTTATTAGTGCAAAAAGCCTCTACACTTCTTACTGTCCACTGGCATTAAACCAGTTGCCAATAGTTCTTCATTCAGCATCCTCATTTTCTAACCAATATCGTAATAAAATTATCTTAAATGCTCTTGCATATAAATATATAGAATTCCCATCCTCAAAGTCCAACCATTTTTAACCGAAACTTACTTCCGAATTTATTCACTTCAAAATCACAACAATTCAGCATGAGTGTAGACCACAGCTTCACTCTCTGTAACAACAATCACAGTTATTCTCAAATTTACATATTTCTTTAAAAACAAAAATAAAATAAATCTTTCCTAGTTAAGACAGTCACATTATGGACTTACTTAGGCACCATAAAACTTAAGTTTATATTCACTTCTCATTCATGGATACGCTGCACGAAATTCTCTACAAAAACGAGCAGAAACATAAAATACATCTAGTACCATCTAAAGTGTATAGGCATAGTCTCATTAAACTAGAAATCACAGCCTTCAGATGTTCTGCTCAAAATATATTATCACGCACCTCTAATTGAAGATGAAAACTTAAGCGTAATCTTCCTTTGAATCATTGTCTACAGCAGAATATGTAAATCACCTAAATTAAGAAAACATAGAACACTGACTCTTAAGTCTCAACAAAAACATATGTCTCAAAAATGAACTGTGTTTTTACAAAGTGAAGCTGTCCTCACTCAGGCGATCTGGCGTCCTGCTCTGCTCGATTAGACTTATTACTTTGGCTGGTCATCCACCTGGATTCAGGCCTCTTATGTCTGCATTGGATAGCGTGCAATAAGCTGGCATGATGACGTCATTGCCATCCACTAAGCAGATGGCAACCGTTATCCAATGCGGACAAAAAGAAAGAACCGAGCAGTTGCAAACCCAATGGTCAAAGTTGCTGGGGATATTACATTTAGAAAATAGTACTACAAATTCAATAAAACGAACAATAATAGAAGAACCTCAGTGTCCAATGTTTAAGCAAAAAGCCAAAATCGGGGCGGGGGGGGACTAACAGGGCAAAACATACAGGGAGTGACACAGTTTTAATCTACATTATTCAAAACACTCCAGAGGAATTAGCATGGGGCTACTAACAATTACACACCTGGACTCCTTGTTAATAAACAGTAGAATGTTTCCTAGTAGGAAATCTAATATAACATGCAGAAAATGGCAAGGGGCTTGTGGGGTGTATCAAACCTAAGAACTTTTTAAATAGAAATACCTGGATTTTCACCAGCAAGACTGCCAATTAATTTCTTCATTTAAACCCCAGCTATTTTCAAATGTCCCTAATTCAAAAATCCATCTTGTTTCCTTACTTTCTAATAACTTTTTATAATTTCCACATCTCTTTAAATTCTGTACAGCTTCCAAACCCCAAAAGCGCAACTGCACAGGAGTATGCCCTCTTGCCATAAAGTGACGTGCCACTGAAGAGTTTTCATCTTTTAACCTGATTCTACTCTTGTGTTCTAAAATACGTTTCTTAAGTTCCCTAGAGGTTTGTCCCACATATAGATGATCACATGGACACTAAAGTACATAAACAACCCCAACAGTATTACAATCTATGCGCTACCTGATAGTGTATTCTTTTCCTGTAAAAGGATGTTTAAAATTCTCTTTTCTGGAAATATTTCCACATGCGGCACATCTATTACAAGGGTACATTCCTGGTTTCAGAAGTCCTAAAAGTAACTGCTCCTCAGAAGGTTTAACAAAATGATGTTCCACTTTTACCAGACGATCCCTTATGCTGGGAGCTCTTTTTGAAGTAACAAAGGGAGGATTTACAAATATGTTTTGTGTCTCTGTACTATTTTGCATACTATTCCAGTTTCTATGAATTATTTTTCTGATATTTTTCATTTCTAAGCAGTGCACTGTACTAAAGATATATTTTTTGGGTTATTGAGGTGTTTGTGTCCATTCTTTATATTGTAAATCTGTTTATCTCGAAACTCCTGCAGTCTTCTCTTGTGCTTTTACCAATACTCTTTTAGGGCATCCCCTTTCTTTTAACCTGCCTAACATCTTTTTTTCCTCATATTTATAGGCAGACTGCATGTTACAATTTCTCTTTAATCTGAAAAGCTGGGAATAGGGAACACTATTTTTGAGGTTAGTCGGATGAAAACTGCTATGGTGGAGAGTAGTATTCTGGTCAGTGTCTTTTCGGCATAGTGTAGTTTTTAATGTATCTCCATCTTTGATAATTGTCACATCCAAAAAATTGATAGTCTCCCAACTGGACTTCCATGTAAAATTTAGATTTGGATCTCTCATATTGCTATAAACCAGAAACAATTCTAAAGTATGAACTTTTCCCTGCCATATTAATAAGATGCCATCTATATATTGCTTCCACAAAAGGATGTTTTAGTTATACATGAAGCCCTAGTCATTAGTCTGAAAGACAAATTTTGTTTCAAATTCATGCATGTACGCATTAGCATAACTAGGTGCCATAGAGCTTCACATCATGGTACCTTTAATCTGTCCTTAGAAAATGTCCTCAAACTTAAAATAATTATTATTCAAAACTAAATTAGCCAGCCCCATAATAAGGTTAGAAGAAATCCTCTGTTCCTCTAAATGGGTTCTTAATAGGCTTCCTAATGCTTCTATGCCCTCTTTATGCAGAATCTATGTATATAAATCTTTGACATCAATTGTAACTAATATAGTCCATTCATTAATCAACCTCTGTGAATCAAATTCCTGGAGAAGCTGAAGAATATGTGACGTGTCTCTAACATACATTGGAATCCATTGTATTAAAGATTGTATATGGTAGTCTATGAATTTAGATAATGGTTCCAAGACCGAGTCTACTCCCGAAACAATTGGTCTCCCAGGTAGATTATGTACGTCTTGATGTATCTTCGGTAAATAGTAAAATACCGGTGTCTTCAGAAAGTTATGTGTTAATAAATCTACTTCCCAGGTATGTAGCCACCCCACTGCCAATGCCTCTTCTAAAGTCTATTGAGTTCTCATCTGTATCTGTGGCAATGGATCGCCAGACAGTTTTTTATAACTGGTCTCTACCCTGAGAAAATCTAGACACATTTCCCTATATTTATCCAAATCCATAAGTACAATTGCTCCTCCTTTATCTGCTGATTTTATCACTAATTGCGTGTCTTTCTGTAAATGTTCAATAATCTCATTTTGTTGTCTTGATAGATTGTATTGAAAATGAGGTCCTCTTTGGCTATTCAAAAGTAACTTCTTCACCTCTTTCCCAACTAAATTAATATATGTCTCAACAGTATGGCTAGTGCCTATGGGGGGCATATATTCAGATTTAGTGCCTAATGCCAATTTTAACTTAGTTCTGTCCGGGTTTGTTTCTTCCACATTGAAGAATTGTACCTGTAACCTTAAATATTGATAGAACTTCTGTAGCTCTACCTCTAATTGGAAAGGATCTAATTTCTTGGTGATGCTGATGCTTAAACCTAAGGACAATGTGTCTATTTCTTCCAAGGATAACTGTATTTTATTTAAATTAAAAACTAGGGTCTTCCTCTACCTCCTCTGTATTGAGACCTGTGCCCTCAACCTCCTGTTCCTCCATTTCTGCCTTCTATTTCTCCTTGGCCCTTGTCTCTGAGCTCGTATCTCTTTATTTGCTGTCCTGAAATAACCTGTTCTCCCTGTATTATACTCAGTGTGCTGGGTTGTGGCTTCTCCTGCTCCTGCGTCCTCACCTGCTGTCTCTTGTCCAAAAAAGGACCCTTGGCTATCACAGGTCTAAAAGTATTTCTTGTATAGCTATCAGAGCTATCTGTACTGCTGTCAATGAGCCTAGAGGATTGATATTTAAAATGTTTATATGTATAAACTCAGTTATCCTGGTAGTCTACCGTGTCTCTGTGGAATTTTTTCATTTTTATTTCTTTAATTGAACTTTCATATTCTTTTAATTGCTCTTTAATTTCTTCTAACCATTTATTAAATTCTTCCAATTCTACTTGTAATTTTAAAAAAAGTCATTTGTTCTTGCATATCCTCAGTCAGTTTCCCCCTGGCTTTAATGACAGCCTCTGTAAAGGCATACATGATGTCCACACTACATCTTGTGCAGATCCCATCCCATTTTTTTATGACTTCATCATCCGTTATTCCTAAATTCGGTTCCACTCGGACATGAAGATCCCAGATATATGTTTAAATTCTAAGTATTTTGCAAGTGTTAACCCATGCCATTCCAATCTTACATCCTTAAATTTAATATTTTCTATTTTTATCTTAATATTCTGTACTGAGTCTGCTATTGGTGCAGTAAGATCCCTATCCTCTTTCACTGCTTATAATAATGTATCCCTCTTTGCATCTATAAAGGTGCAGAAGGAATAAGATGTTTCAACTTCTCCTCCTACCTCAGAAAAGTTTGCCATGATTCACAACCCAAATATGCGAAAAAACACACCAAATCTAATGAATATGTTCAACTGCAGCTCAAAATATCAAATACAATACACACAATAATACTAGTGATATATAAAGTCTAATAAATTATTAGATGAACATATAGCCACATAGTGCCTAATTTATAACAATAGAGAATGTCCTTAGAGTCCTTGGTTCACACCAAACCAACAATCCTGTAAGAGAATGTGAGCCCAAGGGAAATCTATCTTTTCACTTGTTCCAATCTTCATATGTATAATGGTGTGTGAAATATGTTCAAAAGGAAAAGGACAGCAACCACTCTAGCCATTCAGCCATACACATAAATTTCTTCAAAAATTCTAATTTTATTTGATTTCTTTTAAATTCTGTGTCCCAATGTTTTGCCAGCAAGTAGCTTCTTCTGGAGAACTGTTAATAAATTCAAAGAGAATATATATTTAGTTTCTCAAAATGAATCATATTTTTGATTTCTCAAGATCTCAACTAATGTTAAGCTCATCAATAAAACAAGACCCCTTCATTCTGTGTATATTACACTTAATCTCATATATAAATCAAAAAGAAAAAAAATTTACACAACAAATGTTAGAGTGTGTTATCGCAGTACAGTTCATTTCTTACTAGTTTTAGTGCAAAAAGCCTCTACACTTCTTACTATCCGCTGGCATTAAACCAGTTGCCAATAGTTCTTCATTCAGCATCCTCATTTTCTAACCAATATCATAATAAAATTATCTTAAATGCTCTTGCATATAAATATATAGAATTCCCATCCTCAAAGCCTAATCATTTTTAACTGAAACTTACTTCCGAATTTATTCACTTTAAAATCACGATTCAGCCTGAGTGTAGACCATAGCTTCTCTCTCTGTAACAACAATCACAGTTATTCTCAAATTTACATATTTCTTTAAAAGCAAAAATAAAATGAATCTTTCCTAGTTAAGACAGTCACATTATGGACTTACTTAGGTGCTGTAATACTTGAGTACATATGCACTTCTTATTCATGGATACACTGCACGAACGTCTCTACAAAAACGAGCAGAAACATAAACTACATCTAGTACCATCTAAAGTGTAATGGCATATTCTCATTAAACTAGAAATCACAGTCTTCAGATGTCCTGCTCAAAATATATTATCACACACCTCTAATTGAAGTTGAAAACTTAAGCGTACTCTTCCTTTGAATCATTGTCTACAGCAGAAAATGTAAGTCACCTAAATTAAGAAAACACAGAACACCGACTCTTAAGTCTCAACAAAAACATATGTCTCAAAAATGAACTGTGTTTTTACAAAGTGAAGCTGTACTCACTCAGGCGAACTGGCGTCCTGCTCTGCTCAAACAAACTTACTACTTTGGCTGGTCATCCACCCGGATTCAGGCCTCTTATGTCTGCATTGGATAGTGTGCAATAAGCAGACATGATGATGTCATTGCCATCCACTAAGCAGATGGCAACTGCTATCCAATGCGGACAAAAAGAAAGAACCGAACAGTTGCAAACCCAATGGTCAAAGTTGTTGGGGATATTACATTTAGAAAATAGTACTACAAATTCAATAAAACTAAGAATAATAGAAGAACCTCAGTGTCCAATGTTTAAGCAAAAAGCCAAAATCAGGGCGGGGGGGGGGACTAATAGGGCGAAACATACCAGGATTAACACAGTTTTAATCTACATTATTCAAAACACTCCAGAGGAATTAACATGGGGGCTACTAACAATTATACACCTGGACTCCTTGTTAATAAACAGTAGAACGTTTCCTAGTAGGAAACCAAATGTAGCATGCAGAAAATGGCAAGGGGCTCGTGGGGTGTATCAAACTTAAGAACCTCTTAAATAGAAATACCTCATTTTCACCAGCAAGACTGGCAATTAATTTCTTCATTTAAACCCCAGCTAGTTTCAAATGTCCCTAGTTCAAAAATCCATCTTGTTTCCTTACTTTCTAATAACTTTTTATAATTTCCACATCTCTTTAAATTCTGTACAGCTTCCAAACCCCAAAAGCGCAACTGCACAGGAGTATGCCCTCTTGCCATAAAGTGACGTGCCACTGAAGAGTTTTCATCTTTTAACCTGATTCTACTCTTGTGTTCTAAAATACATTTCTTAAGTTCCCTAGAGGTTTGACCCACATATAGATGATCACATGGACACTGAAGTACATAAACAACCCCAACAGTATTACAAGCTATGCACTGCCTGTTAGTGTATTCTTTTCCTGTAAAAGGGTGTTTAAAATTCCTTTTTCTGGAAGTATTTCCACATGCGACACACCTATTACAAGGGTACATTCCTGGTTTCAGAAGCCCCAAAAGTAACTGCCCCACAGAAGGTTTAAGAAAATGATGTTCCACTTTTACCAGAAGATCCCTTATACGGGGAGCTCTTTTTGAAGTAGCAAATAGAGGATTTACAAATATGTTTTGTGTCTCTGTACTATTTTGCATAATACTCCATGCATGAAGATTGGAACGAGTGAAAAGAGAGATTTCCCTTGGACTTACATTCTCTCCCAGTTGAAGAAATACAGTAGAGGAGGTTGGGTGCTGGCTCGATCGCAGCAAACTTCTAGCGGGGAAAATGGTATGGCTGGGATGCACCCTGGAGGTGGCCAGCATAGCGCACCTAGTACCCCGCAGCCTAAATTGATGTCCGACGGTGATATCAGCACCAATAGACAAACGACATCAGAGGGTCTACTGAATTTCGGAATCCAACTGAAGAGTCCTTTGAAAGGATGCAAAGATGCTGCTTTGGCTGCAGAGATGAGCAAGAACAGCACAATAAGGCTTCTTTTGGAAAAAAAATGACGGATCATGGAGGAGGCAGCTGAAGAGTTTAGATCGTCTCAGGTTAAAGTGGAGGATGAGCTAAAGAGAAGGAAATGACCGGAGTTTAATTCTCCGACTGCAACTCCAGTACTGGATCTAAAATGTTTATTTGTACTGTCCCAGATGGGAATGAAGGTGGGAATCTCTCACCCCAGACTCCTAACCAACCGGCAGGAGATGTCCAGATGCAGTGGTCCCTAAAATAGCCCTGGAAGGAGCAGGCTGGATCCAAACAGAGACAAGGCAATGGGTAGCTGACCCTTTGATCCTGATTCCAGGGGGATCTGGGGTGGGGAGTGAAGATGATGTTGCTTGTGAGCAGAAAAATCAGGTACTAAAACATGGGCTAACTCCCCATACAGTGGATAATCATACAGTGATTCTCATCTCTCCAAGTATTGTTACTGGAGACAGTATGAAGTTGAGAGGAGAACAAACATCCCAGGAAAATTTCTTAAATGTACCCATGATAGGGGAAGATTTATTACCCTCTCAGGCTGAACAGGTTCCCATCGCTCCCCCAAATTTGGTGGGAGAAACAGCCTACTTTAACAGCTCCAACACCAACGTTTGCAAGTTTATTCCATAAACCGGTATCCCTGGCAAAATGCAGAAATGCTGTGAGGCTAAGATATTTGGGGCCTAATGACAATATGCCAGACTAATTTGTTGTGGGGAAAGTCTTACTTAAACAGATGTTGGGATTCTCCCCGAGCGAGGTGTATGCTTTAATACACACCCCTGGGGTAATACCTACCATATAAGTTTTAGAACACCAGACATTCTAAATAAATTTTGGATGAAATATGCATTAATAAAAACAAACCCTGCATGGTCCCATTTTCAGGCCATACCCCTCATGAAGCACTCCTTTAAAGTCATTACAGTGTTGTTCAGAAATGAGGGAGTGAATGTGGTGGATATATCATATTGGCTTGATAAAAATGCAAGATACAAGGGAATCCTGAGCCCATTCTTGACTCTGAGGGATTTTGGGATGAGGGAATGATGATACACAGTAAACCTGACACAATCCGAGGAAGGGTTGCAACATCTCCCTAGTTGTTTTTATCTGGGGTGGGATAAAGGGTTCATATTTTATCCAGGTCAACCCCACCACTACTATAAGTGTGGCTGGCTCAGGAAGACATCTCAGCAGGACTTGCGACACCTTAAAATGTGCTCAATGTGGCAAGTTGGGGCACTTAATGTCTGATTGCCACCATCCCCCCAAATGTTCGTTGTGTGAAGAGAACCACTCTTTTACAGAGTGTCCCTGGGCAGCTCAAAATACTACTAATGGGGATTTCTATATTCAAGACTTTTATATTAATACAGTGATGCGGGCAGCACAATGGCAGAGACCCTCCACCCCCCACCAGAATCGGAATCCACTTAGTATTCTGATAGAGCAGACAGGGCTACCTGCACAAGGGCCATCAAAAGAAAACCAAGCCATGGAGGAATCTTCTGAAGGCTTGGCCTTGGTGGGACCTAACCCTCCAAAATCAGACAAGGCCTCGACTTCTACCTCGATGCTCCCACCATTACCTCCAGAAGAGGTATTCACTAAGGTTTCCAACAGATGCAGGAGTCTGAGACTCAGGAATATTACAAAATCAGTAGCAGAATCATCCGGCCTTCCATTACAGAACCAGTATACAGTGCTAGGAGATGAGGCACTAGATGCAGGAACAGAACCTGACTCTTCGTTGGTACAAGCCTCTCAGCCTGAGGGGGCCTCAGATATGGAACAAACTCTGGAGGATTCTGACTTGGTTAAAAAGAAAAAATCCCAGTTGGGGTCTAGAAAATGGGTGAAGAAAAAGCAGAACTGTGTCTAATTGAGTGGAAAAGTGATCCTTTATGTATGCTGCCATGGTATTTTCTTTTTTCTCATGACTGGTATTTATAATTTAACGTTAGCATCCCTGAATGTGAATAGTATTCAGTCAGAGACAAAGAGACTTTTGATTTATTCTCTTTTAGAACAGGGTAGACAAGACGTAGTATTCCTACAGGAAATTCGTTTACACAATAGGTTAGAGATGGAACAGACCTCTGTAGGGTGGAAATGGGGAGTCCCCTACTGGTCGATTGAGGAAGATTTGTGCAGCAGTGAGGGAATTTGTATAAATAATCCAACTGCTCGCCCGATTCAGATTTTGTATATTTTACCAGGGAGTGTGTTACTAATGGATATAGAAACATAGAAACATAGAAGTTGACAGCAGATAAGGACCGCAAGGCCCATCCAGTGTGCCCATTTCTTTTTCTACCTTATAAATGTGCCATCGGCCTTTACTCTGTCAATGGTCTTTCTATTCATACTCGTCTGTATTGCTCCCTTATGCCTATCCCATGCCTGTTTGAAACCCTGCACTGTATTCATAGCCACAACTTCCAGAGGTAGGCTGTTCCATGCATCCACTACCCTTTCTGTGAAAAATAACTTCCTCACATTACCCCTTAATCGGCTTCCCTCTAATCTCATGCTGTGTCCTCTTGTCCTGCTATTTTTCTTATATTGAAACATGTTAGACTCTTTCACCTTGTTAATGCCCTTAAGGTGTTTGAATGTTTCGATCATATCACCTCTCTTCCTCCTTTGCTCTAAGGCATACATATTGAGCTCCATTAATCTGTCCTCATATGTCTTCTGATGCAGTCCCTGCACCATTTTGGTTGCCCTTCTCTGGACTGCCTCAATTTGGTTAATGTCCTTGTGAAGGTGTGGCCCTCAGTACTGCATGCAGTGGTTCTTAGTGGTTTACAATGCAGATTCATTAATGTGTATGTCCCCCAAATTAAAACTGCAAGAATTGAGGTGTTTAGGGCTCTTCAAGCCATATTTGTTCACATCAAAATTTGTCTTTCTAGGAGGTGATTTTAATTATAATAGGTACAGAACTGATAGGGGGTTTAAAGACTAGGAAGTTGTATTATGATGCCAATTGTCTGAATGATCTCCTTATCCAAACAAGTCTGATAGATGTGATGGCTCTTTCAGGATCACCGGAAAAAACTTTCTTTCATGGCACTCAAGCCACAAGAATTGATTTCTGTTTTTTGTCAGATTCATTACAGGTACTACATATCAATACTCAACCAATTTTGGCATCTGATCATGCTATTATAGAAGTGACTGTTGCTAGTCATGAGATGATGCATCAGGGTCTGGGGTACTGGAGATTAAATTTAGAACTATTAACTCTTCCAACAGCAGCAGATGGTTTTATTTCTTTACTTCAAGCTAGGAAATCAGTTGTGTGTGTACAATACACTTCGAGAGTGGTGGGAGGACACAAAAAAAATACATCAAACAATATTTTCAACAAATAGGGAAAATAAACGGTAAACATAAAATTGATAGGCACAAGGAGTACAGGGAACAGTTTCAAGATTTACTCTCCCAAGCAGCTCAAGGGGATGGGTCTGTTCTCCCAGAGTTGGAAAAGGTAAAAAAACCCCTTAATGATGCCCAATACAACAGAATGAAATCGTTAGCTAAAGAACGGAGGTTTGGGACACAAGGTGGCAAGAATTTCATAAATCCATATCAGTTCTGTGCCCAACAAAGATACCAAAAACAAATCACTTCTGTAAGGAACCAACAAGGGAAGATGTGCACATCAAAGTTGGATATCATGCAGACAATGGATGGGCATGTGTTCTGGAGACCATACCTACGTAAGGACATAGACAGGGTAGAGAAGGTTCAGAGGAGGGCAACAAAGATGGTGCATGGATTGCATCACAAGTCCTATGAAGACAGGTTGAAGGAACTGAACATGTACTCCCTGGAGGAGAGGAGGGAGAGAGGGGATATGATAGAGACATACAAGTATCTTACAGGGAGGAACAGGGTGCAGGAAAACACTATTTTTAAGTGAAAAAGATGTTCCAGGACTAGAGGGCATGGGATGAAGTTGGAAGGAGGACAATTCAGAGGAAACATACGAAAGAATTTCTTCACAGAACTGGTGGTGGACAAGTGGAACACCCTGCCAGAGGAAGTGGTGGGGGCTGAAACAATCACGGGATTTAAGAATGCATGGGATAGACATAAAGGAATTCTGGAGATCCGGGGTAAGGGGCAACAGACTTCTAGGAAAACAAACTGAACTTACAAGCTCAAATGGGCAGACTGGCTGGGCCATAGACCCTTATCTGCCGACACTGTCTATGTATCTATGTATCTATGTATCATGTGCACAGTTTCTTTTGTCCTTCTGACCCATCCACGTGGAAGCACAGAGATTGGTTGGGAAATAGTACTCTACCACAAGTTTCAAAGACCCATACAAATCTGTTGAGCTCCCCTATTACATCACTTGAGGTTATGCAGCATTTTTACAAATAAGATCAGGCACCACCCCGGGGAAGGATGGGATTCCCTGTGAGCTCTATAGATTTATATTTGCAGAGTTATTGCAAGAATTTACAGGGGTTTTTCAGGAAGCAATGGACTCAGGGGTATTACCAGACAGTATGGCAGAAGGACTAGTACTTTTTAGGTACAAAAAAGGGGAAAGGGCAGACCTTCATAATTGGAGTCTGATAACTCTCCTCAATACAGATTTTAAAATATTATCAAAACTCCTTAACAATAGATTATTATTATCTGCCACTGAACTAATTCATCCATCCCAAACATGTACTATACCCGGATGTAAGATATCTGATGGTCTTATTTTATTAAGAGAAATCCTGCAGAGGGGAGGTTCAGTCTTGATCAGACCAAAGCTTTCGATAAAGTGCAACATGAGTATTTATGGGATTGTATGGGGAAATATGGGATACCACCTAAATTTATCAAGTGGTAGCAGACCTGTTATCCGGAGGCTACAGCACAATGTTATTGTAATGGGTGGCTTGAACAGATGTGTAGAATCACAAGGGGAATTAGACAGGGCTGTCCACTGAGTCCACTTTTGTATATATTTACATTAGATTCTTTAATATGTAGGGTGAGTAATGAGATGGGCATACAAGGAGTTTCCTTTTCTAGCACTGGACCTGAAATTAAATGTATAGCCTATGCAGATGATATTTGCTTTGTTGTGGGAGACCTTCTGTCAGCTCATACTTTAGGACAGGTTTTGAAAGAATTTATGACACAGAGAGGGGCAAGGATTAATTTGGAAAAATGTAAATATATTCCAATTAGGAACAAGGATGTCCAGGAGACACATATTATAGGCATTCCGGTGTTTAAAGAGCCATGTACAATATTGGGCTTATTATTTGGAGCAAGAGATCTGGCCTTTTTGAACTGGAATATTAAATTACAGGCAGCTTTGGATAAGGTGGGGGTGTGGAATAAATGGCTGTTATCAAAGTTAAAAAGGGTTCAGATGGTCAAAACATATCTGTTTCCAGAGTTTCTATATTTGAGTACAGCGTTTTGCCTCCCTCTCCAACTAGAAACCAAAATGTATGGGTGTTTTTTTTTTCTTGTATGTGGTGTAGTAGGCTGAACCATATTAAATGGTGCCTACTACTAAGAGTTAAGAAGAATGGAGGTTAAAAAATGATCCAACCCATTGTGTTTCTCTTTACTATGTTTGCTTGTGCTAATTTAAAACCTATCATATCCCACAGCCTAAACGTATGGGTTCCTTGGGGTGTTGGATTCCCTAGGTAACATGTATTCAACGTGGCCTGACCATACACAACTATCATGCAAACTATGCTTATAGGGTCTTCCTGAGGTTTTGAAAATATGCTTTGGGAAAATTAAGTTATGGGGTTTAGCAAAGGAACACCTGGTACTCTTTAGTAGAAAGGAGTTATATGGGGAGATTGTGTAAAAAATGTTTCAAGATACAGCCCATTTTGATACTTTTTCCCCACAGGACAGGTCATCAATGGGAAACATGTTAGAATCTTCCAGGATCCCAAGTCATACGTGGGATGTTTTATGTCTTTCCCTGCATGGGAGATTAAATGTGAAAGGGAATTTGAGACATAGGCCAATGACAGACAGATATTGCCCTAGAGATACCTGTGTGTGCACAGTAGAATCTATGTCACATTTATTCCTGGATTGTCCCATTATTCAGGGTTTTTGGCAGAAGCTTAAATGACAGTGGCCTACATCTCCATTTTATCATTTAACAATGGACATTCTTTATTTAGGGATTTTACCCTTTTTATTGACAAAACATGACAAAGCAACAATGTGGTAATTTTTGGTGTGTTTCAAATTCCATATTTGGTTTGTTCGTTGCCAGCTGACAATTCAACAATTGCATTTTTCATCTGATGAATTGTTTTTTTATGATAGAGATTTCGATGAAGAATCAGAGACGGCAAGAGGAAATGAAGGTAGATCCAAAGGATTTTAATGCAAGATGGGGTTCTATTGATTGGTTGTTATAATATCAAAGGGAATGGATTGTGGGTTAAAAAAAAGGGGGGACTGATTTTTTTTTTCTTTTTTTTGTATGATTTCTGGACAGTTGTCTATCTATGTCCTCTTAGGATGGGATTGAACACTCCCCCACTCATTAGGCAGGGAGGGGGAAGGAGTATGCTGTCAAGTAAGGATATCATGTCTAAGGTTAAATTATGACTAAATATTATTTTGTGTTAATGATGTTTTGGTCTCCCTTGCCTGCATGAATTGTTTAATGTAGATTTTAAGGTTACAGTATGAAGTAATACTTTTTGAATTAGTGTTCTGTTTCTCTTGTGTTTTTTTCTTGATTTTGTATGAAGACATACTGTTCTGATTTTATGTTCTTTGTTGATATGAATAAAAATTCCCCTCCAGTAGGGGGAACCTCTGTCTTCCAAGGTGGAGGAACTGGTGAGGGAAGAGAATGAAGTGGAGGCTGGTGTGGCATCCCTTCACCCAGCTACCAGTGAATGTGAGGATAATCCTACAGGTTTGAATATGGAGCAAGCTACAGAGCTGCAGAGTGACATTACCTAAATCTGCAGTGCAGAATGTCGATATGGATACAGAGGAACAAAGGGCACTGCTGAGTATACAAATGAAGGATTCCATGGACATCTTGCTATCAGGACTAACCATTGATTACCCAACCTCGGGAGATGTGTATGGGGTGCAGGAGATGGCTTCTAGGAGTGAGCAGCCTCTGGGAGATGATGTGGCACAACCATTGAGCTCGGTTGTGCTATCAGTAATGCAGCAGATACAGAAACAGTTCAGCATCCAGGAGAAGGGAATGCCAGGCAAGGAACCATGGTCTGCAGAAACATCCCTACAAAATGTGGTCTTTGCTAAGGACATGCACGGGACTTGGATTCTGGATCCAGAATGGGTCGAGTTAGATTGGGATAAGGATGCCACAAAATAAACAGGCCTGCAATTTCCCCTGGGGAACAAATGGAAGGACAAAACCAGAGTCCAGAGGTTGGCAGAGAGAGACACTATCCAGGTACCAAACCTAGCTATAGCTGGGACCCCACAACGTATAGGAACACAAAACTACTGTAATCAGACTATTTCTGAAGAAAGACCTAGCACTTCAGGGGGAACTTTTTTGCTACGCCTAACTCTAACGCTGGTGTGAATACTGAAAGAAGAGCCTTGGGAGGGGTGAATAATGAAAGAACAAGAGATAATGCTGAAAATACTATGGGATTTACTATGTCTGATCTATTTAAACAGAAATTAGAACAGGCACCACGGAGAAATGCAGTAAGACTCAGATACAGGAGAGGCCTCCCACAACAGCCAGATAGGAAGTATGTGGCAAAACAGTTAAAGGATCTTTGCAGTTCATGGCTGTGGATATCTATGCCCTGATCCACATATCAGGGGAGGATACCATTGACATGCATTTCAAAATGAATTCAAGTCTGGAAAGATTTTGGCTAAAATACAATATGCTTAAACAGAAGCCCCTTTGGATCCCTTTTTATGCCATCCCCCTGACTAAAGCCATGATGAAATTGGTCACAGTGATGTTTAGAAATGAAGGGGTAAATGTGAATGACATCTACCACTGGCTCCAGAATAGATGTGATATACTGGGCCCACCAGAGGCTATTATAGACACAGAAGGTTTGTGGAAAGGTGGTTGGAAGTTTAAAGTAAAATTGTTCCAAGTCAATTCTGAAATTACACACTTACCTAATAGCTTTTTTCTAGGTAAGGATAGGGGAGTCTGTTTTTATGGGGGACAACCTAGGGCTTGTTAGAAGTGCAGAGTGAAAACACACTTAAGTAGTACTTGTGATATGTTGAAATGTTCTTTATATGGGGGATTTGGGCACCCTAGTGATCATTGTAAGAACAATTTCCAGTGCAATCTGTGTGACGAAAAAGGGCACGCTTTTCATTAATGCCACTGGGCAAGACATAATCGAAGGGAGGGATCAAACCAGGATGATTTAGTACAGAATGCCCAAGAAAGGAGATGGGGATCAGAGCATACTAGTGCCCCCTCCAATCCCACTGCCCCAGAACCACAGATGTCAGAAGAAATAATAAGGGGAGAGGACAGGAACATCCCAGAGGGTGGGGATAGGGAAGAGAGTTAAATACAGACTGAATCTACCCCATGCATGCAGGACAAACATAAACAAATCCCCAGAGCTCTGTAGAAAGACAGACAGACCAGGGAGGTAACGAGGAGTCACTTGGAGAACAGAATGTTCTCCCAACAATAAAAAAAAACACATCTCACTCAGAGGGTAACAAGAGCATTGGCAAAAAACATAGCTGCCCCATTTGTAGTGCCCATTCAAAACACCTTTGCTACATTACAAAAAGAATGGGGGGACTCAGACCAGGAATCTGATGTCTCGCACAGGTCAGAGATTTTATCAGAAATAGAAGATGAGGATAGGAGACCCTTAGAAGAAAATAAAAAGAAGAAAGGGAAGAAAAGGAAAATAAGACAACAAAAGGTAATTATAATTTAAGGAAAGCACTAGAATGAAGAACCTTGTCTCCCATCTGCTAGCATCATACCCACCATATCCATAGCTTCCTTTAGTGTGTGTGCAGTCTCAAAAATTGTAAGAAGAAGATAGCAATTATAGCATACCTTAAACAATTAGATAAGGAGGTAGTTTTTTTTTTTACAAGAAACAAGATTAAACCCCATCTTTGAAGTGGAACAAATGAGAAAGAGTTGGGTCTGGGAACCATCATTTTGGACTTTTGGGGAGGACGTGGCAGATGGTATGGGAATTCTTTTTATGGGGACTAATTATTCAATAACTATGGTGATAGATGTACTACCAGGGAAGGCTTTAATACTAGACTGTCAGCATAGGGATCTCTGTTTCAGGTTTATTAACACTTATGCACCACAGACTAAAACATCTAGAATAGAATTATTTAAGGCAATAAAAGCCTTCCTGTATACATGAAAGCATGTTATTTGGGGTGGAGACTTTACTTGTAGTCTAGATGTTAAATATAAAGGGGATAAAGAAAAAAAATATATATTGTGATTCCCGAGCATTGAAAAATACAATAGCAGACGCAAATTTGGTAGATGCGTATAGGTCACTAAAAACAGATCACAGTGCGACATACCACAGACATAGGTATGCAGCTAGGATAGACTATCTTTTTTACTCTAAACATTGTAAACTCATTAAAGTTGATATTAAATGCATGGAATTCTTTGATCATTTCATGCTACAAGCAACATTCAGTTTAGCGACAGCTCCACCAAGGTGATTCTTGCAGCCTTCAAGATGGAGATTAAACGCCTCAGTACTAGATATACAAGAGGCACATGCCAGGGTAGAGCTATTGCTGGCAGCTAGAATTTCAGTGCAATGCATGTATGATAATCTATGGGATTGGTGATATAACACAAAAATGGAGTTACAAAAATTATTTGTATCATATGGGAAGGAACAGTCTAACTCAGATTACATAAAATATTTAGAATATAGAAATCAACTCTATAAATTAATGTCTTCACCAGCAAAAGATCAGGGTAAATACAAGAATCATATTACAGAAATAAAAAAATAAATAAATGTTTTCCTATCAATACAACAGAGCAAAATCTCGGGAGGCTGAAATGCTGTTTGTCACTAATAAGCAACCTGCAGGGGATCCCTACATGGCATGCAAGCAACGATTAAACTCAACATTAATGGCAGGTTTATATACACCAGTTGGTATATTAGTAAAGACAGATATGGGTATGTTATTAGTGGCCCAGTATCATTTGGAGAAGGAATTTTACACCAAGCTTGAAAGTATGGCAGAATTTATATCGGTGATGAAAGCCACCTTACCACATCTAGACAGCAATCACCATGAAGGGCTAGAAAAACCCATCTCACAAGAAGAAATTGTTGACACTATCAGGACGTTAAACACAGGGTCTTCACCAGGCCTGGATGGGATATCAAATGAATTCTACAAAAAATATGCCCAAGAAATGAACATTATTCTAGAGGCAGTATTTAATTACATTCTGAATGCAGGAATAGAAATATCAGAGTTAGGGAAAGCCATTATTAGTTACATATATAAAAAAGGAGACAGGTATGACATTAAAAACTGGAGACATATTACTCTACTGAATTGTGATTACAAGATTTTAACAAAAATACTGTGTAAAAGGATACAAAAAGTGTCAGGAGACCACATAGATGTGGACCAAACTTTTGCTGTCCCCCAGGGAAAAAATCCAACATAACCTCTTTATGCTGAGAGAATTGTTTGAGGGCAGTAGGAAAAAGGAAGTATCAGGTTATATATTATCACTAGATCAAGCCAAGGCCTTTGACAGAGTAGAACACAAATACCTGCTACAGGTCCTAAAGGCATATGGTATCCCGGACAAAGTGGTGGGTTGGATCAAAACCCTATATAAAGGAGCTTGTTTTTACCCCAAATAAATGGGAACTTTGGAGGAACAGCAGTTTTGAGGAGAGGTGTAAGATGGGGTGCCACTTGAGCCCCCTTCTGTATACATTTGCACTAGATCCTATAATGCGAGAAATTAAATAAGACAGAGAAATAATAGGGTTGGCCCCCCATTACACTTTGCCAACAGAAAAGATCTCAGCATATGCAGATGATGTCTGTATCTTTGTAAACACAAGTACTTCTAGGAAGCAGGTACTACAGACTTTTCAAAAGTTCTCCCCGATATCAGAGGCAGAGATAAATCTAAATAAGAGTATATCAATCTCACTGGGGGACAATTTAGAAGATAAAAAAGGTATAAGAGATATTTGAGGAATAAAAATGGATTCTTCCCCTAAGAACATCCTTGATATTTGGTTTCAGTCTGAAGACTCTGCCTTCTTAAACTGGGAACCTCACACCTGCAGAAGGACTGTGATAGGGTGGAGGCTGTATGATAAGCATGATCCAGATGATCCTCAGCTGACAGAGAAAGCATATGAAGAATGATTGAGGAATCTTAACACATACAACCTGGGGACAAGAAGGGAGAGGGGGATATGACTGAAATGTAAATATTTCCATGAGATTAATAGGCTGAAATGCAATGAACTGTTCTGCCATAATACAAATAAGCATGAAAACAAGGGTGAACCCACCAAAGCTGGCTGGGGGGAGGTTCCAGAGGGATGCCTGCAAGTACTTTTTCACAGAAAGAGTGGTAGACAAATGAAATGGCCTGCCAAAGGAAGTGGTCTGTGTCAAAACAGTGCATGGCTTCTAACATGGGTGGGACAGGCACAAGGGCTGGATAAGAGCAAGAGGAGGTGGAATGTGGAAGGGGAGGGAGGAAGATGATCTTTAGAGCTACCACAGGAGTATTAGGTAGAGTTGGGCAGCCTGGATGCACCAGTGGGCCTTTTTCTGCTGGCATTTTCTATACTACCTTTCTGTCAAAAGGTTTCTGTATTTTCACCAATCAAATGCAAAGAGTGGTGATTGATAGTTGTTAGTCATTAACAATGGCACTTTTGGGAGTACCCCATTCTTGTTTAGTGTCTACATATTGCCCTAGGAAGAGATTATTCAGCAGTATAGCCTGTATAGGTCTCCGTAAATAGCATTTAATAATTCCTAAATACCACCAATAATGGGCTGTCAGTACTTGTGACTGAGTATATCTCATTATTTTAAGTATCTGGCCTTGAAAAAAAATAAAAAGTTAAAGAAAAGCTGTAGCCCTTCCCAGGTATTTGTACTCTGCAATAAGATATTCATCTATTCTTTCTTTGGCCTTAAAATGAAAGGACAAAATAACCTTTGGACCTCTCTAGGTGTAAAGAACTAGTCCTCTGGCCACCCCTCTTGGCCCCCAGTCCTCTACCACACTCCACCCCCAACCCCCCCTCTGCTTCCACCTTCCCACACACAGATACTTAAAGAAAGGTGCTGGTCTCCTGGCATGGGGCCAGATGCCAATGCCATATCTGTAGTGTGTCCTCCTCCTTAGCCCGACCTCTATGGCTCCAATGGGCCATTTAGTACATATATTGTTCCTTGCCCCTCCCTGATGGGTGTTCTACTGCCAGATGAGCACTTGTCTGTCTGCATGGAAACAGCACACTTTGGGTTATGGTGAGGGAATGCTGAGAAGCCTGGGTTTCCCTAATACCACCCAACAAAGCATTCATCGGGGGTCAGGAAGGGGACCCACTTGTAATTTATTTTTATTTTTTTTATTTAGTTTTTGTTGACCGGGTAAGTGCACTAGACAAATCCTGCCTATTTTCAGGCATGACCCGGGGAGGGGGATACAGATGAATGCCAACTGACCTTGAACCAGATTAAGCTGTTGGTGGTATTTTTGGTGAATAAGGGAAATTTGGCCAGGACACCGGGGAAATTCCCCTGCTCTTTTCGATAAGTGCCATGGGATCTTTAACATCCACCTGAACTACCACCAATCCAGGCTGATGGGATCTCGGTTTAAAGTCTCATCCGAAAGATGGCACCTCAGAAGTGCAGCACCCCTCTCATGCTGCACTACAGTGTCAGCACTGGGATATTAACCCAAGTGCCAGATGTGGGAACTGAACCCACAGCCCTCTGATCTCCTGGCCTCAGAGGTGATTGTGCTACCTACTGAGCCACTGACACTGACAACTAATTAAGAAGCCACTGGGAATGGGGAGCAGGCTAGGGAGAATGGGGAACTACCAAAAGTGTGTTGGCTTCTGGCGCCATGGCAGGATCCTGCAAATTTTTAACAATCTGTTTGTGGGATGATGGGGGTCAGGAGATGACTGAATTTGGGAAGAAAGTGGCCACAGGACCAGAACTGTCCACCTGGAAAGTGCTAGAGGTTATTTTTTGTTGTTATTTTATTTTTGTTTGGTTTTCTTCTTTACTTTTCACCCAAACAATGGGTGTGCCAAGTATTCTAGAAAACCTACCTTTCAGTTCTACATTATCCCATGCTTTAGGGTGTCCCTGTGCCTGGAGGCAGTGCAAACTTGTTGCTTTGACTTTTGAGTCAATTATCCCTGTGTCAAGAAAAGAGCTTGACCCGGGCAGTACAGGTCTGGTGCTGTAACTCTGTTTTGTTTGCAAGTAAAGTAGTTTACTCTTATTAATCAGTGCCTATTTGTTCTTTTTTGCTTCAAATCTACAAACTGCTCAAAAATACAGGCAGCCAAGCTCTTTTCTTGAAACATGTACAATTAATGCTGTGACTCAATATTGCTCTCACTCTGAGTGCCTTTGTTGCTTGTTTTTATCAGTTACCCCTGTGCCCTACAAACTTACCTGGCTGCCAGTATGATGGAAAACAAGCTTCAAGTTCCCTGTCTTTGCACATAAGGCCTTGAATGAAGTGGGTCACCTATACATCCCTAGCATCCATACATACTCAGTATCCACAGAATCACAGTTTCACTGAGCCAGTGCTGACTGTCACTCTCTCTGCCACAGTCTCAATGTGTGACAGAATATTTTAGGGACCAGACTTTGGAATTCACTTCACAAAAAAAAAAAAAATCATCTTATCTCTGGAAATATTTAGGAAAAGATGAAAAACTTATCTTTTCAAGAACTTTTTTTTAACACTTTTATACTTAGTTTAAAGATCTTCCTTTTTTAGGAGACATTTTCCAACCTGGAAGTGGAAGTTTGAACGTGTTTTATGATGGATAGACAGAAACAAATAAATAAATGAATGCTGCCAAGGGCTTGTTTTATGCATGTTTTAGAGAGCACCATTTTGGATATTTCAAAAATGAACTTGTCAGTAGTAAGTCTTAACTACAAGCAAGACAGTCAGGACAAATCAACTATTTTAATATCTTCTAGGAGAAGCAATGAATCATATTTTGACTCCATCAGGCTAGCAGCCCAGTTCCTTCCACTTCTCAGCCCCCGTGTGTCTGAGTACAGGAAGCATTATAAAGTGAAATAATACATCTCTTTATACCTTTCAGTGGGGAGGGCAACTATTCAGAGTGTTTTGAAATATTTTATAATGCAATTGTTTTTGCAATCTGAAGCCACTTTTCAAGTAACAGGAATCCATGCTTCATAACTTTGTTTTTGTACTTGTTACGCACCCCTAGGGCATAATTGTAAATAAACTTTCAGTTCAGTGATTCCATTCTGGTCAAACAAGAAATGAAGGAATGAATGTTATGTGATGCCACAGTGGTCTGGGTCTCTGCTGGCAGCTTTTTTCACACCTCGTCTCTCTCTCTCTCTCTCTCTCTCTCTCTCTCTCTCTCTCTCTCACACACACACACATACACACACACAGTCACTGAATGGTGGCTTGATCATGGAGTGGGTGTGCTGCTCGGTCTCTATAATGGTCCCTACTGGTTGATCTCTGAGCAAGACATGGGGGCATTTTGGAGGAGAGCACAGCCCTCACCCCATGCTGCTGATGTCTGTCACTGCAATATGTTCAAAGAGTGATCAGCAAAGTCAGAGTATGGTGGTATAGGAAAAAGGAGAAGACAGGGCACATGGAGAAAAAATATGAAGCAGACTTGACCATTAGATCAACATTGTGCCACTCTAAGGATTTCTTCAGCTGATAGTGTTTTTGGCAGTCGCTCTTTAGATTGCATGTTCTCTTCTAGGGACAGAAGATGAGAAGGTTATGGGCTGTAGTCTCACATCACGAACTTGGGCTAATACCCCAGAGTGACAACCTAGTGCAACACAAGGGGTGCCACATTGATGAGGGTCCATCCTTTGGATAAGCAAAACAAAGTTCTTTTTACCCACTCCTGGTGGCTGTTTGTCATGAAGGTATAGGTCAGGAAGCATAGACAAACCAGGACAAGTCATAAAATGTGCAAGTAACATTCCATTGTTATCAACAATTGTTGTCAGTGTCCATGGCTCAGTAGGTAGCACACTCACCTCTGAGGCCAGGAGACCAGAGGGCTGTGGGTTCAGTTCCCACATCTGGCACTTGGGTTAATATCCCAGTACTGAGGTGCCATCTTTCGGATGAGACGTTAAACTGAGGTCCCATCTGCCTGGATTGGTGGTAGTTCAGGCGGATGTTAAAGATCCCATGGCACTTCTTGAAAAGAGTAGGGGGATATCCCTGGTGTCCTGGCCAAATTTCCTTCATTCACTGAAAATACCACCAACAGCTTAATCTGGTTCAAGGTCAGTTGGCATTCATCTGTATCCCCCTCCCCGGGTCGTGCCTGAAAATAGGCAGGGTTTGTCTAGTGCACCTACCCGGTCAACAAAAACTAAATACAAAAAAATTAAAAATAACAATAAAAAAATAACTAAAGATGGATGGGATAGCTCTTCACAAAGGTAGTGCAAACAAAGAAACAAAGTCCTTCACCTGAAAGTCTCTTTTCAGTTTCAGTCTCAAGCTCCCTCTCTCAAACTAACTAAACAAAACATTGCTCTCTTTTTGTAAGATGTATTTTCCTGGCAATTAAATTCTGCATCCTGTTCTTGTAAGTTTCACCTCTTGTTTTTCACAAAATGCAACAAGAATTTTTTTCATTCACCTTCATATGACCACCCTGAAGAGTACATTAGTCTTCTTAACAGGTGCAACCAATTAAGACATTCTGACCAAGAGCTAATTTCCTGTTAATAATTCTGCAAACAAGCTTGTGGAGGTCAAAATGAAGCTCAAGGTTATCCCCTTGTATTACAAGTTGCAATTTTTAAAAGAAACTCAAATAGTTTTCTGTATTAATTTCAATAGTATAATTATATACATTTGCAAACCAAGAGATCCCAGTTGCACATAAAGATTCACATATATTTTTCCTGACCACAGAGAAGCAAGAGGAGAAAGAAAGAACAGAAACAGCAAATGAAAGAAGGGAGAAAACAGGGGGAGACTGTGGGACTGTCAGAGAGCTGGAGGCCAATTTCTAGGTGCCAAAAGGAAAATCTGATTGTGCAATCAGACAGACAAGAGATAGATAAGTGACTGAATAGGAAAGGACAGACTAGATCCTTGCTTTTAATTCTCTCTGCATAACAAATGGGACCAAGTCTTATCCCAACCCTACGACACTGTTCAGGAGAAAGTTAGATCCCGTGGTACTTGTCGCATCAGATGGGGTATTTTTATTAAAACAAAACAAAGATAAAACAAACCACAAAGGTAAATAACTAATACATTAGGTACCATTCACCCCAATATGTAACAAAAAGGAGAGAGAGAGAAAAGGCAGATAAAACATACTGTAAAGCAACTAACCATTCAGCCAGTCTGTACCATGACAGAACTGATCAAACTGGGCTTTTGTCAGATGAGTTAATTCTTTTTGACAAATACTATGCAATTCATGATGAACATTGTACAAAACTTCCTCAGGAGAAATATCAATTTATTGTAAGACCCACTGACATCTGCCCTGCCAAATAACCCATTTAAAATATGCAAAGATAACAAACAGTGCTAGAAAGCCATTTACGCCATACAGGAATTAAATGTCCTAAGACTAATATATCAAAGCTTAGAAACACAAATCAGGATGCTTTCCACTGTACCATTGCTAGAGGCCAGAATTGAGCTATAAAGGAACAGTCCAAAAACAAATCTTCCATTGTTTCAAGGCATACTGTATTGGACTGTCTCGGACATAAGCACTCCGTCAAAGCTTTATGTTTATAGTTGTTTTTAATATTCAGATTTTCATGGCTACATAACCACACAGTGTGCTTCATTTTGTTCGTCATCCTGGGGTCAATGCTAGCATCCAAAATACATTTCATCAGGACTCTAGTGCTGCCAGGAAATACTGTATCTTCAAAAAAGAAAGCACACAGTACAGTAGAATACATCTATTTCCCCTGTAGAGACACTATTTGTGCTACAGTGAGATTCCACTGTTTTAGTCTAAAGAAACATTCCTTAATGTAAATAGAAGGAGAGTCCATCTGAGAAAAACAGAGGATACAGCCTTCCCACCTAGGGAGCAAAAAAACACACCATTCTCTGAACAGTTCAGTCCATGGGAACACCACCTGTTGTAGAAAGGGTATTAAATTAGATGTAAAAAAAAAAATAAAAAAACAAACTGCCCATAGCCAGTACAGCTGCAGCAGAGCTGAGCAAGGAATATGGCACTGTTTGCCATGTCCAAGATGGCAGCAAAGTTCTGTGCACATGTGCGACAACTCATGCATGTGCACTGAAGTTCAGCAGCATGGTGGCACAGTCCACCACGTCCAAGATGGCTGCTGGAGCCCAGTGCCCGTGCACAAGTTGCAAGTGCAGAGAACTCAAGTGGCCATCTTGGAAATGGCAGACTGTGCCACCATGCCACCGGACTTCAGTGCATATGTGTGAGTCATCGCACATGTACACAGAACTCCGCCATCATCTTTGACACAGTGGACAGTGCTGTGTTCTGCAGGTACCTACAGAAAAATAGATCATTGAATGCACAGTGATTGTCATTCACCTTCACTATTTAACAAGTCTGATCAGTATCTGGAACGCTCCCTTTTCTCTACTGTGCTCGCAAGACATCTGCAGGGCTACGCCCACTGCAGTCATAAAAATGGGATTAATCATCCCGCTTGTATGCAACAGTAAGTATGGCAAAGTTTTATAGGATTTAGCCTGCTACCCCACAATAATCTAAAGAAAATACTGCGAAAACAGGTTTGCAACACTAAAGGGGTAGAAAAATATAAGCAATGTACACAAAAAGAGGAACAATAAATGTTTTGAGGAGAAATATCCTTTTCTGTTTCATCACAGGTCAATGCCCATCTGGTGACTGTTCTTTCCACCATTTCAAGTTTAGAAAGCCAATTAAGAGTAGCCATAGCTCCATACCCAATTAGCAAGCACTTTTAGTGTATCCTTAGTTGTGGGAACCTGTAGTAAGCCAGGACCATCCAAGGGTCCCAACTGTAATGTTCTACTTTTAGTTTTGTTAATAGTGAGACCAGTACAGTCTGTTGATGCAGAAGGTCAAGCAACTGCCTCATTGCCAGAGTCCTGATCTTTTACCAGCAAGATCAAATCATCTGCATAAGCAATTACTTTGGCAAGGGGAGAACCCAGTAAAGTCATCATAGCTGACACTGCAGGCAAAGACTCATCAGTACTAAACACATATAAAAGAGGGCTGAGGGGACATCCCTGGTGTACACCTTGTTTCACAGCACAAGGATTCTCCAGCCATCCATTCACCAAAGGCAATATTTCTGCATGTTGATAGGGCATTTCAACCATCCTAATGAAAGGGTTGGGCAACCCATAGACAGTAAGCACCTTCCATAATTAGGCATGAATAACTGAATCAAAAGCTTGTTGTTGGTCCAGCAATATAATGTAACCATGCAGATCCCCCCGAACATCCCTTTCCACTACTCCCCTAATATACTGTATAATAAATTATTTTGGATAGACCTCCCTGGTATAGAACAAGCATATAGTGGGGCTACTAAGGGTTGGGCCACTCCAGCTAGTCTCTTACATAGGTTTTTATTAAAAATCTTGGTATCAATATTTAAGAGACTTAAGGGTCTCCAATTATTATTATCCTCCTTATCCCCTTTTTTTCTTATAAATAAAAAACACTACCCCTTCAGTCATACTTGGACATAAGGATCCTGAGACTAGAAGAGAATTAAACAGTAGTGTCAATATTGGAGTAAAAAGGGATGAGAATGTTTTATACAATTCACTGGATAGCCCATCCAACCCTGGGGCCGTATTGAAGGACAAAGATTGAATAGCCTCCTGTACCTCCATAGGGCTAAAGCCAGCTATTAAATCATTTTTCTTCCTAATCCGACAGGCTAGGGACTGTTAGAGAGTCCAGAAAGCTCCAATGGGGTTCCGCCCCATATGTAGGGGTACTAAATTTTTTAGAGATGAGGGCTGCCACTATATTTTGTAAATCCCTGCAAACCATCATAGTTTGGCCATACTCATCCTTAAGGCAACTCAGTATCTTAGCCTGTAACCTATCTGCACAGCTATCATAAGGATTAATGTGCAGTTAAGTGCCATAGCTTTGTTCCACAAATAAAGATCTGGCCCTGTCATACTGATTCTGACACATGCAGTGTTCAGCATTAGAAATCTGATCAGAAAGATCACTATGTAATTCCTTTAATTTAGTAAGCTGTGCCCTGAAGGAAAGGTAGGTAAGACATTTTTGCTGCTCTGCTGATGCAGAGATTTTTTGATGGAGGTGATGGATATAAGTTTTATTATACAATGGCAAGGAAATTTCCTGTATTCTGATTGATCAGTGGGTGCCTGAGACAGTGATGTTATTGCACAATAACATCACTGTATGGATTTACTTGGCCATTTTGACCATTAGATTGACCATTTTTTTCTCTTCAGAGACACAAAAAATCTACTAAAAACATTTTTAATGTTTTTTTTTTATTTTGTATAACATCGAGCCATTGTATAATTGCAATAAGGCACTCCAAGGTGTGTGTTATTGTGTAATAATGTCACTTCTGAGGTGGTAGAAGCACTCGGCTTTACCTTGTGCTTCAACCCAACCCAGGAGTGACGTTATTTAAGCAATATACCATGACAGGGAGTGGGTATATGGGTGGATTTACCACACCTGGTGCGGTTCGGTCACGATGCGCAGCCGAGTGACTTAACCACACCAGAAGTGGTAAATCCACCCATATACCCACTTCCTGTCATGGTATATTGCTATTATACGATGTTCAACTTGTTTTTTTGTTTTTATAGTGACATCAAACTTTTACAGTGGGTATACTGGAGGATTTACCACAGTCATGTGATCTGTTTTGACCAGTGAGATTACAGGATTTTCATAGCCCATTGTATAATACACGATAACACACACCTTGGAGTGCCTTATTGTTTAAGTATCTTCCCGCCAGCTAGCTAAATCATCATACATATAGTTTGTCTAGCCAGTAGCAAGTCCTGCATATCCTTAACAGTCTCAGCATTTGCCAAACAAGCTGGATTCATCCTCCAGAAACCTGGCCCAGGATAGTGTTCTTGAATACAACCCAAGGTCACAGAGATCATTCTATGATATGACATCTCTAATGGGGATGTCACTTCATTTAAGAGTTGTAGTCCAGAAGAAAGAAACCAGAAGTCTATGCAGGTTGACAAAGACCACTTAAAATGTATATTCCGTAGGCTGTCCAGCCTACTCATAGTCATCAGTCAAATTAGCATTGTGACGCATAGTTTTAAGGAAATTGGAGTCGCAAAAATGTTCATAGTTTTCCTACCCAAATCAGTGTGGGATATGCCACAACTGAAATCTCTGCCTATACATTTTTTTTTAACTCAGCTTTATTCTAAGTGAAAGTAAATCGGTTGCATTAAGACAGACGATCCATTTTAAACTTCTAAACTTATCGATAATAATTCCATCTTCTAGCCAGGTATCCAGCTAACAAAGGACTGTGCTTCCAGAATATCAAAGAACAGCATGAATGACTTGGTAAAGTTATAACTTTTTATAAATAGCAAGGAATCCTTAACCTTGATTAAAAAGAATAACAAATAAAACTGTTCCGATTAAAGAAAATTAGTTCAATGCCCCAGTGCACCACACCCAAACAGTAGGGAAAAACAAAGTGGAGCAGAAGGGGAGAGCCCCCCTGCCCCAATCAGGAGATCCCACAACAATATGAAGCAGAAGCAGGAAACTACAGACCTGTTAGTTTGACCTCAGAGGTAGGAAAAATGATGGAATCACTTCTGAAAGAAAGAATTGTTGAGTACCTAGAAGCCAGCGGGGTACAGGACCCAGAGCAGCATGGATTCACACTGGGAATGTTATGTCAGATGAGTCTAATAGATTTCTTTGACTGGGTGACCGAAGTAGTAGACCAGGGAGGGGCTGTGGACATGGCATACCTAGACTTTAACAAGGCATTTGATGCAGTCCCACACAAAAGATTAATAAGCAAGTTAGCCAGCCAGAAAGTGGGTCCCAGGGTGGCAGTGTGGGTTAAAAATTGGCTGGACAACAGGACGCAGAGGGTAATAGTAAACAGAGCCCACTCAGAAGAAAGGGGGATCACTAGCGGGGTACTGCAGGGTTCAGTACTGGGGCCGGTCCTCTTTAATGTCTTTATAAGTGACATTGTGGAGGGACTGGAAAGAAAAGTATTCCTCTTTGCAGATGACACAAAGATCTGCAACAGGGTTGATACACAAGGTGGGGGGGGTGGAAAGCATGAGAAAGGACTTTGCAAGGTTGGAGGAATGGTCAAAGGTATAATAGCTTAGATTCAATGCAAAGAAGATCAAAGTAATGCACCTGGGAAACAAAAACCCAGGGGAAGAGTACACAATGGGGGGGTACTAACAACAAAAATGAAAAGGGACCTGGGGTAGTCATATCAGGCAACCTAAAGGTAGGCAAGCAATGTGAAAAGGCAATAAGGAATGCTGGGGGATACTGGGATGCATAGGGAGAGGCATCAACAGTAGAAAACAGGAAGTTGTCATCATTCTGTACAGACAATTGGTGAGACCCCATCTGGAGTACGGCATGCAGTTCTGGAGACCCCATTTTTTAGACTTTGCCAAAGCTTTCAATAAGGTGTCCCACCACCACGTACTCCTGCAACACTTAAATAGAATAAAATGTCATCCTAATATTATCAGTTGGGTACAGTCATGGCTAGAAGATCGTCGACTGGGGGTGTCTGTTAAGGGACACTTGTTAAACTGGGGAAATGCAACAAGGGGTGTCCCTCAGGGATCAGTACTTGGCCCCACCCTGTTTAATATTATGGTGTCCACTATGGCAGTAACTGGTAACACATGGATTAGCAAGTACGCTGATGACTGCAACCTTGGGGGACTTGTAAGGACAGTATCCGATGGTAGATAGTTACAAAAGCAACTTGATCATTTATCCCAGTGGGCTATGGAAAACAAAATGAAGTTTAATGAAAATAAATGCAAAGTAATGCACTGGGGGAAAAAAAATCCTCACATTGAATATAGATTATACAACATCACATTACAGAATACAGTAGAAGAAAAAGATCTGGGAGTAATGATCACTAGCAAGCAATCCTTTGACAGAAATTGCTCTGTAATACTAACATACTAATTGCCAGCAGATTAGGCCTTACAGTCTATCGAGTCTACTCAAACCTCAGATCCCTAGTTGAGTACCGAGGCCCTCCCCACCTTGTGTTTCAGAAACCCCTATCATCTATCCCCACCCCCCTGGGCCAGGCCATCATCTGCTACATCTGCGTTCTGTGTCTCTCCCACCCTCTCTTGAAGCCCTCCACTGTGGATCTCTGAACCAGCTCGCCAGGCAACATGTTCCAAGGAACCACCACCCTCTCAGTGAAAAACCTCCTCCTCTTCCCCCTCCCCTCACGTTTCCACTTTTCAACTTCAAACCATGCCCTCTGGTGATACCTCCCTGCTTTAGTCTAAAGATCCCCTCCGTGTTTGCCCTATTTATTCCCTTGAGGTACTTGAAGACCTCAATCATGTTCCCCCTGTCTCTCCTCTCCTCCAATGAAAACAGGCAGAGCTCCTCGAGTCTGTCCTCAAACGTCAACCCCCTCATATCATCTTAGTTGCCCTCCTCTGTACCCTCTCCAGGAGCTGTATGTCCCTCTTCAAGTGTGGTCTCCAGTACTGTATACAGTACTCAAGGTGTGGTCTAACCAGTCCATTGTACAGCGGCAGAATCACTTCCTTGCTCCTAGAGGTGATCCCCCTTACGATGCATCCTAACATCCTGTTTGCTTTGCTAGCCACTCTCCTGCACTGCTCAGAGTTATTCATACATGCATCCACCATGACCCCTAGGTCTTTTTCCCCTGTTGAGGCGTCCAGCGCCTCCCCTCCCAGGGTGCACCTGTGTTTAGGGTTTCCCCACCCAAGATGTAACACCTTGCACTTGGTGATATTAAAATTTAATTTCCATGTGTGAGCCCACCTTTCCAGGGAGTCCAGGTCCCCTTGCAGGGCAAACCTCCCCTTTTCCCCCTCAACTACTGCTCCCATCTTGGAGTCATCAGTGAAGAGACTCATTTCACACCCTATACCCTCCCTGATGTCCGATATGTATGCAATAAACAGGATCAGACCCAGGACCAAGCCCTGCGGTACCCCACTACCGACCTCCCTAGGGTTCAGGAGCTCCCCACTGACCACTAATCTCTGAGTGCATCCAGCTATCCAGTTTTAAATCCATCTGACCATCAAAGGGCCTACTCCCAACCCCGTCAGTTTCTCCACCAGACCATTATGGGGGACAGAGTCAAACACCTTGCTGAAGTACAAGAATAATACATCCACAGGCTTTCCCCTGTACAGTTCTGATGTTACTCATTCGTAGAACTCCACAAGATTGGTTTGACATGATCTACCTGGCACAAACCCATGTTGCTTATCCTGATGTGACACCCCTGGGGTACCTCTCCCTTCCTTTTGCTCCATTTCTGTTGCTCCTCTGATCCCACTCACTACCACGTCTAACCCCATTGTGCCTTGCTTTGTAGATATCCCATCCCCCTCCCTATTGAACACAGATACTTGTTTAACATCTCTGCCTGATCCCTTGCCTCTTCCACCCACCCTCCTTCTGATCTCAATCTGCCGAGATGGCCCCTAGTTTTTCTCTGCTCCCCAATGTACCAGAAGAACCCCTTTTCCCCCTCCCCATATCCCCTGTGCCAGCCGCTGCTCTTTACTGGACTTTGCCCCCCACACCATCCGGGTGGCTTTTCTAGATGCAAGATGGTACATTTCCTTTTCCCTATCCCCTCTCATTGTTTTATACTTTTGTAGGCAGTCTTCTTTTCTCTGACTGCTACCTGAACCTCACTGGATCACCAGCATGGTTTATGTGACCTTGCTCCCTTACGCTTCACTTTAGTGCAGGTCCTGACTGCCTCATGAAGTCCCCGTCTTATGACCTCCCATCTCTTTTTCACATTTGTCATTGTTGTAATCCCCTTCAAGTGATCCTTGAGTATATTTCCCATGCCCACAAAGTCTGCCCGCTGAAGTAATAGTTTAAAGATGTCATAAAATCATAGGATCTATTCTAGGTAATATAAAAATCAGAGTTGCCTAAGTAATTGTAGCACTCTATTCTAGGCTGGAGTACTGTTCTCAATTCAGCATACCTCATACTATAAGAAGCAAAAAATTGATTGAGGGTGTACAGAGAAAGATCACTAACAAGATTAAACCATTACAGCACCT
This sequence comes from Neoceratodus forsteri, assembly GCA_016271365.2. Taxonomy (NCBI): domain Eukaryota; kingdom Metazoa; phylum Chordata; order Ceratodontiformes; family Ceratodontidae; genus Neoceratodus; species Neoceratodus forsteri. The sequence continues at coordinate 817,780,801 of CM057455.1, read as the reverse complement.
CAGCTGTACTAATAGACTGACAAAATTAAATCTGTTCTCTACTAAATATAGACAAATTACAGGAGACTTTTGTCTAACATACAAGGCAATAAAAGATGAATATGTGAGAGAAACACTAGGGATCATAAGACACGGAGGTATAAAATCCACTCGAAGCAATATCTATAAAATTAAAGGCGAAAAAAATATAAAAACTAAAACGAGTAAATTCTTCGCCCAAAGGGTAATTACAATATGGAATACACTCTCTCTCAGCATGCTGTCGAAAGTGAAAACTTGAACATTTTTAAAAATAGGCTGGATATATACATGGGAGATAAAAATATTATTTCCACCCATGACATACACGGGTGGCAAGTTCTATAAAAGGCCTCACAGCTTACTGAGCTCGTATATACAAAAGCGGTGACAGGTCTCTCCACTTGAACTACCGGTCCATCTCCATACTTCCGCCCCTCTCCAAGGCACTTGAACACATTGTAGCCAACCAGCTTACAGATTATCTTGATAAACATAAGATCCAATATACCCAACAACATGGATTCAGGAAAGAACACAGCACCTCCTCAGCTCTCATGGAATTCATTGGTTTCATACACAGATCTCTGGACCATGGACAGATAGTTGGGGCCACATTTATCAACCTAACAAAAGCATTCAACACGGTCCATCACCCCCTACTACCAGAACAGCTAAACAATGCTAGAATTTCCACCAACTCTAATGCCTGGTTTGAAAGCTATCTGGGGAACCTCATTCAACAAGTTAAAATTGCCGATGTCATCTCAGACTCTAAACCAGTTTGCTCAGGTGTCCCACAAGGGTACATCCTGGGCCCTCTACTATTTAGTCTCTTCTTAAACAATCTCCCAAGATCCTGCCCCAAACAAATCCAACTATACATGGACGATGCTGTTATCTACACAAGTCACACAAACCATACGCCTTTTGAAAGCCAGCTGCAACTTGGATTTGTATCAGTAGGGAAATGGTTAAGTGATCACAAACAGGTGCAAAACTATAAAAAAAACTAAGCTCATTCTCTTCAGCGGCTCCCAAAATAAAGACAGGCATTATCCCCTGGCTATCTCTAACCACCTTATGACCGCTCTTGAGCAGGTACAATATTTTAAGTATCTTGGCGTCACCATCAACAGCAACTTATCCTATGGGGTGCATATTGACAACATTGCCAAAGCAGTGAATACTCACATCGGTCTCCTCTACAAACACAGGAACTCCATTACACCAGAACCCTTAAGGTTGGCCATACAAAGCTATGTTACCTCCATTATTGACTATGGATTGATAATCTATGGATCTGCCACTGAATCTGCCCTCTAGCGCATTTCCACTGCTCTAAACAAGATGTGTCACCTCATCTCAGGAGCCCACCATCTCACCCACTCTTGTGACCTCTATGCGCAAACTTGTTGGCTCCAGCTAAGAGATCTCATCAAATATCAAACATGCCTGGAGGTCACATGATGCAAGTGCCAGCTTAACATCTTGTTTGCTCAGCTCTCGCCTCTCACCTCAATTTCTACATTATTCTTTAAGATTCTGGTTTTCTCGCAACCACCTTGCAGCACAACGGGACACCTAAAGTGCTTGAGAGTGACAAGACTCGGTCCCGCCTGATGATGGAGAAGGATAAGCACAACAATTACGGCAAACACACGCCTCCTGTCTCTTCTGGCAAGGCCCCCAAGAAATCTAGGGCCTCTCCTGCCTCCGGTGACCCAGAAACCAACATGGAAGAGCCGGAGAATGAATCACTCACTCTAGCGAGGTTCCTGGCGGAGATGAAACCCCTCCGAGCAGAGTTTAAAATGGTTATCGACGAGTTGAAATCTGTTACCCTGGCACTGGAGGACTTATCAAGGTGTACAAGAGATAATGAAGCCAGAATCACTTCGGTGGAGGCTCAGGCAGTTAAAGTCGAACCAGAGTTGGTGGCCATTCACCAAAAGTTAGCGAGGATGGATTCCAAGCTTGAGGACTTAGAGGGAAGGATTAGGCGCAACAATTTAATAATCATTGGATTACCGGAGAAGGCAGAGGGTGCGAACCCGATTCTTTTCGTCCAGAAGCTTCTAACAAGGATCGCTGGCCCCTCGCCCTATGGCTTGAGTTACACGATCGAAAGAGCCCACCGCGCTCTAAGAGCGATGCCGCCGCAGGGTGCCCCCCCGCACCTTAATCTTCCATTTTTTAAATTATCTCGAGAGGCAACACGTACTTACAAAGGTGAAAGATCTAAAGGAGATCTCCTGGGAAAACACTGTTCTGTGAGTAACCCAGGACTTACCCCTTACAGTGAGGCAGAAACGTGCAGAATACCATTCGATAGTTGTTAAGCTGATCGCCTCTTCCATTCGATTTCGGATGAAGTATCCATCGCACCTGCAAGTTTGCCTGTCGGGGTCGTGAGTGAGCTATGACGATCCGAAGGCGGCAACTGAAGGTTTAAAGGCTGCTCTCCCCGACCTATTTAAATGAAAGGTTGCTTTCTTGTTTTGAGGGGAGACCTGGAGTCCTGAAGGAGAGGGCGAAGGGCTTTGGAAGGAAGAACGGCATTCGATTTTGTGGCGTGTAGGACTTCTCATTGTTGCCCGGGGGTCTCCGAGCAAGGCAGGGGTCCAAATAAGATTTTACCTATGGAGGAGATTTCCATATCGTCATAATTTAAGGCAGTCTGTATTGAAGTCCCTGTGTCCTGCCTTGAGATGTAACTTTGTTTTCTGGTTGGCATGTACTGATTCGATGGGCCAGCATAATGCGGCTGGACTTTTAATTTCTGCATTCGCAACATACAGACCTCCTTTATTACAAACTGTTTATTACTTAAATGTTTGATGTTACCAGTTTCTTGAAGTTTATTAAACAATCCCTTTTAGTTTACTGTTTGGTCTCAAGAATCGCTCTCCCCGAGCATGGCTAGTTGCAAGGTGTTTCCTTTGTGTGCTGCCTGCAGACTCCTTCCTATTTGGGTAAACAGCATGCATTTCATGGTGTTTACTAACATTGGGGAAGAACCGTAATTATTTTGGGCTCCCCCGGGATGCGGTGGTCTGAAACTGTCTCCAGTTAAGTGTTGTGGATCACCTCTCAAAGTTATACTTATTAGACATATTTCAGGTAGGAATTTAGGGGATAGTATAATTGGTTGTACTGTTTATGGGTTTCCTAGCGGGTGATACAGTTTTCGAGGGCTTTTGCAATATACTAGCTTAGTGAGCGGAGAGGGGATCTCCCTCCTGTTTGCTAGCTCCCGGAGTGGGCTTTTTTTTTTTTCTTTGCATTTGCATTTGCTGTTCTGGTGGTTATAGGTAGGATGGGCTTGAGTGGATAGCCTCAAGCGAAGAACGTCTATTCTGACCTTGTTTTGGTTGGGTTCTCAGAAGTTACCTTTCTTGCTCGAGCCCACTCCATGTACTTTGATGATACTATGGACAGACAGCTTGTAAGGTGGTAGTCAGGCCAGAGGCGGGGGCTGGGTGGTGACAGGGGGTCTGTGCATCTGTCATCATGGACCTAGATAGTTTTATGTTGGAGGAGCAAACGTTCTGGGAGGAGCATTTGGGGTGGGGGTTATTTGTTCTTATTACTGGGAAGGTACTTGGGTTTAACGGGGTAGGGGCAGTTTTGATGGGAGCGGTGGGGTGGGGGGAGGAGAAAAGCAGTCAGAACTACAGGGGACAAGGACAGGAGAGTGATGCTTTTGCTGGGCCCTGGAATACCCCGCAAGCCCTCACCCTGGAAAACGCTCTGTCAAATTCTAGTTGTAGTTAAATGGGGTCTCTGTGGGACTTAATCACATGGAATGTCAAAGGAGCCAGGAACAATACTAAGAGATATAAGATTCTGAGACATCTTCAAATGCAAAAGGGGAAAATTATCTGCCTACAGGAAACGCACTTGATTGAATCAGAATTTTCTTTGTTCAAGAGGCAGGGTATAGGACAGGTATACCTATCTGGAGAGAGTACGGTTAGCAGAGGAGTGGCCCTTTTGTTCACCAAGCAAACCCCATTTTCCTGCGAGGAGGAAACCCTTCGGGGAGGTTTCTTCTAGTCGTGGGGATGTTATACAGATCAAAAGTATTAAAAGGTAGTATTTATGGCCCAAACGCAGATTCGCTGGGTTTTTTTGTTGACCTGTTTAAAACTCTGTCCCCATATGCCCATGTTCCGATGGTCTTAGGGCGGGACTGGAATTTACAGTTTGATCCAGGTCTGGATAAGGATGGCAGGAGGAAGTCTGGGTTAACTCCCACACAGAGGGCTCTTAGAGAGTTGGTTGATGGTGTAGGTCTTTGTGATCTGTGGCGGGTCCTATACCCTTCACTTAGGGAATATACTTTTACCTCGGCCGTGCATGGATCCAGATCCAGGATTGACTACTTCCTGATCAGTAAATCGGCCCTTTCCGGACTATCACAGTGTTTGATTTTGCCGGGGATAATTTCAGACCATTCTTTGGTGTGCTGTTCAATAAATTTCTCCCCTAGTCTTAATAGACAAACGTCGTGGAAGTTGAACAATCAACTGCTGCGCTCCCAGGTAATAAGACAGTCCATTATACACGTTATAGAGCAATATGTGAGGCAGAACACGGATTCTACTGGTAGATGGGATATGAAGTGGAGTGCACTTAAATGTGTTTTGAGGGGTGAACTAATTAGAATAGCTGCTGAAAGGAAGAGAAAGAGAGATAGTAAAGCCATGAGTTTGCTCTGCCAGATCAGAGATCTAGAACGCAACCTCTCAGGGACTACCCCAGCAGATACTAGAGATAAGTTGGTTGGTTTAAGAAGTCAATATAGTGACCTCCTGTGGGAGAAAATGGAGTATGCCCTGTTAAAGACCAAGGCTTGGTATCTTGATCAGGGAGAGAAGGCCGGGCATCTGCTGGCCTTGAGATTAAAAGGAGAGGAATCGTCCAGGATTATTAAGAGCATTACCGCCCGGTCAGACGGTACGATTAAAACTCACCCTAAAGATATCGTTCAGGAATTTGAAAGTTATTACAGAGACCTGTATAGTCAGATGGAATCCAGGCCTTCAAAGGAGGAGGTGGATAGCTACCTTTCCTCTTGCCCACTTCCCTTGTTACCCTCGGAGATGGGCGGGATACTGACTCAACCTATCACAGAGAGTGAGATATTGGCAACAATAAATTCACTCACGCTCGATAAAGCCCCAGGACCGGACGGTTTTTCCCTGAACTTCTATAAATGTTTTGCCTCGCAACTAGTTACTGGTTTAAAGAGATTATTTCTCTGTATCCTAACTTCAGAGACCATGGATAAACATTTATTTGCAGCTCTCATTATCGTTATTCCTAAAAGTGGCAAGGACCCAGATAAGGTATCCAGCTATCGGCCCATCTCGCTCTTAAATTACGATGTTAAAATCTTGGCAAAAATGTTGGCCACTCGCTTAGCTAAGGTATTGCCGTTACTTATACATAATGATCAGGTCGGCTTCATGGCAGGTCGTCTGCGGATCACCTACGCAAACTGGCCAACATTTTTTCTGCGTCTAGAGATCATTCCTCCCCTTCTGGTTTGGTATCAATGGACGCAGAAAAAGCATTTGACAGGGTGGACTGGCAATTTTTATTTTCAACCATGTTAAAATTCGGACTTCCCCTTTCCTTTGCCAAAAGTGTGTTTTCCCTGTATAGCCAACCGAGCGCAAAGATTTACTGCAATGGGATCTTTTCCTCAACATTCCCACTGTGCGCTGGAACTCGGCAGGGATGCCCTTTATCACCCCTCCTATTTAATCTCTACCTTGAACCTCTTCTAGTAAAGATAAGAATGGATCCCAGAATCCAAGGAATCAAAATTGGTTCTCAGGAGTTTAAACTTTCTGCATATGCAGACGATGTCCTTCTCCATTTAAATCATCCCAAAACTACCATACCAGCGGTCATGGGGCTTATAGGAGAATTCAGTAGGCTTTCTAATTATAAAATCAATAGGGGTAAAACCCAAGTGTTCCCATTGAACTCTAGAGTGTTTAAGTCGGACATTACTGCGTTGGGCTTACAATGGAGCTCATTTAAACTGAACTATTTAGGGGTCATTCTGGCCCAAAGTGAATCCAAGATGGTTCAGCTGAATCTTGATTCATCAAAGAAAGCCATACAGCAAGACCTTGCTAGGTGGACCAAACTTCCATTATCAGTATGGGGCAGGGTTAATCTGACGAAAATGAATATATTACGCAGGGTATTGTATCCATTATCCATGATGAACACTTGGCTGCCATTAACCTGGTTTAAGAACTTACATGCAATAATATCAACATTTATCTGGCAGGGCAAGACTCCACGTAGGGCCTACCACAGGATGGCTGCACCTAAGGAGAAAGCTGGGCTAAAGCTACCTCACTTGGGGTTATATTACTGGGCGTGCAGCATGAGTAAGTACTTAAAATGGTTGACAGTTCCCGGAGTGCAATCTCCATCCCTCTATGTACCCTTCTGGGTTAACCTGGAAGTGGAGATAATAAAAGATGCAGGGCTGGATCCGACTGCACTCCTTTATGCCTCTCCAAAATCCCTACCCGGGGATTTATTTCCCACCCCGGTTAGAACTTCTTTGAGAATCCATGCACAGTTATGTTCAGTTTTAAAATATTCACTCTGTAAAGACAGTTATCAGCCCTTATGCCAAAACCCGAACCTAAAAATTGGGGGCCAAATGATTCAGGAATCCTGGATCCCCGAGGTGAAGGATGCAAGAATCTCTGACTTTTTTCAAGGGGAGGAATGTATCTCAGTTGAGACCATACTTAACAGATTTGGTATCATCCCGGGGCACACCTTCAGAGCCTTCCAGCTCCGACATTTGCTGGTACACTCTCGAAGGAAACAAGTCGGGTCTCTCCCTTCTGATGGGGTTTTTGAAACCCTTGCCAGGACGGTCTGGGAACCACACATAGTCTCAAGACTCTATAAAGCGCTATTCGACAAAGTGTTTCAGCAGATTGATGGCATCTCCCATTACTGGAATGTGGTATTTGGGGATCCGGAAAGGGACTGGGTGGCAATTTGGTCACACACTTACAGGTATATCTCTCAGGATAGGTTGCGAGTTATGCAGTTCCAGTTTTTAAATAATATGTTCTGGACCCTGTTAAAATTGCATAAGATTGGACGTATTCCTGACCCAAAATGCAAGTTTTGTCACCAGCAGGAGGGGACACTGCTCCGTATTTTTTGGGACTGTGTAGGGCTAAGTCATCGTGGGACAGAATTAGGGAACGAGTAGACCCACTGCTGGGAATTGATCACCTCTTCATCCCTGAGGTTTGCTTATTGGAGGACTATTCCGCTATAAAGGACAAGGCTAAAAGGTATTATATGGCTATTATATCAGCATCGTTTAAGAAAGTAGTATTGAAACATTGATTGGATGGGGCCGTAATTTCTTACACCGAGTGGTTACAGGAGCTACTGTTCAATTTGAATATGGAAAAGTTTAGTGCGTACAGAAGGAACTGTATGTCAAAGTACTGTAATGTCTGGGGAAAATTACATGAGCTTTATTTACTCCAGACGGGTGCTTATTCCCCATGATTATTTATACTGAGATAAAAATGTAATATGATGGAGTGTTCTATCGCCGAGTTCTGTCTGCTTGGGGGTGGGGAAGGGGTGGAAGGAGGGGGACAAGATGCTTTTGACATGATACCTGATAAGCTTGCTTTGTTTTAAACCGGTATTGTACTGTAGCTTACACTGTAATACTGTATCTTCCCCTCTCTCCTTTTGGATAATATTTCCTAATAAACTTGAATTAAAAAAAAAAAAAATTCCTGATGGCCAAGAAAAGAACCCTAGGCCTCCTACCACCTGGAATTCAAGGTCTTCTCAGCCCCTCTCTTAATACCCGCCATACCCGTGGCTCTGAATCCCAGCTCTTTCTGGTCCCTCACTGCCATACTTCCCAGGGACAAAGATCATTCGCCTACAGAGCCACTTTTTGGATGAATGCCCTCAACTGTGACATCTCCTCTGAATCCAAATTGGGCCCTTTCAAATCCAAGCTACAGTGACTACTCTCTGCCACTCGCTCCTGTGACTGTTTCTGCTAAACCCTTTTTGGCAATCTAAAACCCTAGCACTTGATTATTGTTAAATCTCTTTAGCACCATTCCTGACATCCCCTCCCCCCTGCTACCCTACCCCCTTCACCTTTCCTCCCCTCTACCTAATGCTCCACCCCCCCCGTCTGTTCTGACAAGGCCTGTTGGCTGATTTCAACTTACCTTGTGATTTTACCAGTAACTGACAAAGCTTGTTGTGGCTGATTTTCAGTTTACTGTATGCATTCCTGCGCATGAAACTGCTTAGTGTTACTCATTTCTATTCTTTAATTCACTGTGAGTGTCAACTATTGCTTTCTTTTCTTATTTACAATTATTTTACCATACCCTGTTTAGTCTGTAAACCTGTTGATCTCCTTTCTCTATGTATACTGTTTTGCCATACTTTTTGTTCTGTTAACCTGTTGTATTATGCTGCTGATGTGGAACCTTTGTAAAAGAGCTCTAAGCTCAAAGGTATTTGTAATCCAAGATCTAAATAAATAAATAAATAAAATCAATAAATATATCCCCTTTGAACCTACTGTATGAATCCATCTCCACAAGTACATAGACAGGATGGAGGCGGTTGGGAGAAGAGCAACTAAAATGGTATAGGGTCTGTAACAGAAACCATATGAAGAGAAACTAAAGGAGCTTAATATATACACCCTCGAGAAAATGAGGGAGAGGGGGAACATGATAGAAATGTTCAAGTACCTCAAGGGAATCAACAAAGTCCAAGCAGGTAGCATCTTTCAGAAAAAGAGATGTGCAAGAACAAGGGGGCACAATTTAAAAACAGAGGGGGGATGGCTCAGGGCAATTTGAGGAAGTATTTTTTCACGAAAAGGGTGGTGGACACAAGGAATGGCCTTCCAGAGGAGGTAGTGGGGTCAAAAACAGTGGGAGAATTCAAGAATTCAATGTTCCAAAATGTAAAGCTGCACTCCAGATAAAGTGGGTGCTGGAAAAAATGGCAGAGAAGTAAAAAATTAAATAATCCAGCACTCCAGATTCCAGAAAAACTCATGGAGAGTATTTATTTATATTTTATATAAAAATAAAAAAATACAATTGTAAGCAATAAAAATATGACACATTTGTGAATTGCTGACACAAACACTTCTCTCCAGCCTTGGCGCTTCGGGGCAATGCTACCCCTTTGTCAGAAGGCATGACCACAGTTTGAAAACCAGTGATTTAAATACTTAAGTAAACAGGTGTTTCAAGTGCAACATTTTGATACAACCCAAATGTGATTATGCATCTCGTTCTAAAGGCCTGCCAATGGCAGGACAGCTCTAATTAGTGTCAGGGTACACCAGTAATTTTATTGGAATTTCAAAATAAGGTCCCCAGACACTGCTGTGCTGTCATTGAAAAACAAGAAAAAGAGAGATATAAATAACCAAAAAACACACATATTCTAAAATATTTAAACATCTATGGCACCATAGATTTCCCTGTCTATAAATCTGATAATTTTAAATACATAAACATTCTAAATTCCATATATCTCACAAAGCTTTTAAACATTATTCATTTAAACCATCATTGCAGTGTTTGAAAGAAAAACTGTTTAATTTCTTTGATTATATTATATATATACATTAAACTTACTCAATAATTAACATTTCATTTATGCTATATGCCACAAAAGGAATGGGGGGAAAAAAGAGGGGGGAGGACAAGAGAAAAGGACATCTTCATATGTCATATTTTTATTGCTTACAATTGTAAGTATTTTTATATTTTAATATAAAGTATAAATAAATACTCTCCCTGAATTTCTATGGAGTTTTTGAAATAAAAAAAATTAATTTCTTTGATTATATTATATACATACATTAAACACACTTAATAATTAACATTTCATTTATGCTATATGCCACAAAAGGAATGGGGGGAAGGGGGGAGGGGAAGGGAAAGGGAAAGGACAGGAGAAAAGGACATCTTCATATGTCATATTTTTATTGCTTACAATTGTATTTTTTAATTTTAATATAAAATATAAATAAATACTCTCACTGAATTTCTCTGGAGTCTGGAGTGCTGGGGAATTCAAGAATGCATGGGACAGACATAAGTCAATTGTAGTGGGGGGGTAAGAGGAAGTAGGCTGTTGGTTAACTAGGATCTTCAGCTTATCCAACAGGTAGGAAAATGGGCAGACTGGGTGGGCCAAGCAGCCCTTATCTGCCATCAAAGTCTATGTGTCTATGTTTCTAACCAAGCATTCCCAGAAAGAAATTAGGAGTCAACTGGCGTAATCATTAAAAGCCAAAAAGCCCACGGCCCAGTGGCACTGTCTTACCTCGCACCACGTCAGTGACCTGGGTTCAGGAATGGACTCGTGTCATCGGGGAGCCAGCACGGGGAGGGAGGTTGAGTGCAGGATTGAGCAGTGGGAAGGCAGCTCTCCTCTCCTGGGGTGGTTGCCACCCCCATCATAGTCCTGCTGTCACCGGGTGGAGGTCCGGTGATCAGCGTAGGTGGAGGGGGTGACACATAGTGGGAGGGCACCTCGAGATGAGGCATGTACGTGGCTTCACACGCATCCAAAGTACACGGATGGGTTATGGGGAGAAAACAGGAAAAACGCTACAGAATATTAAAAAAAAAGCCAAACAGCAAGAGACAGGTCAACAAAACCAACCTGTAGATAAGATAGACAGCCTGCATCCCAGGGGAACCCCACCCACAAACTACCCAATGCCAAATCCTTCCCAGCTAAATTTTATTAATTGGCAGGGGAGCAAGAATCATCCCCTTCAGGTGACACCCCCTCCCCACACACACAGAATCCAGGAACGCCACCTCGCCAAATGTTTCCCTCCCCTCAATTGCAGTCTGGCTGTGAGAGTCTCCATTTCAAATACTTGCTGCATACATGTTATCCATTCAGAATGCAAAGGAGGATCTTTCTGTAACCAGTGCTCAGTGGTACACTTTAATGCCACTGCCAAAAACACCAGATCCATCTTGCGAGTGTCAGCGGGAAGGTGGACCAGCATGGGGAAAGCCCAAAACCCAATCCGTAAAAGTATTAAGGATGTTGTATTGTGAAATTTGTGAAATTGCTTCATGTATGTCTGCCCAAAACCCACTTAATTGAGGGTATGCCCCAAAAATATACCAATGAGAGCCTTCTCTCCCACAATCTCTCCAGCAATCTGCCGTTTTTGTAGTATTTAAATGTTTAGCAATTGTTGGGGTTTGGAAATATTGAACTAAGATCCTCCAGAGAGATTCACTCCAAGTTGGGGAGGATGTCACATTCCAGCCAAACTGCAAGCGTCGATCCCAATCCTCCTCCCCAATAATGCAAGTCGTCTCCTTCTCCCAAGCTGACTTTATGTTGTGAAGAGGATTGGCCCCTGTATTACTTAATTTGCAATAAAGATCAGAATTACACTTTGTTTTTTCCTTCAAGGTTACCACTCTATATATGAAATTTTCTCAAGGATTCCTAGATCATTCTGACTAAGTCTTATTATTGTCACTATTGATAAAATGCCTCACTTGTAAATATCTATGGAAATCTTGTGGTCTTGATTGAAAATTAGCCTGTAGCGACTGAAAAGAGGCACAGATTCCCTGAGCCAAAAGCTGAGAGAAACGGGTTAGTCCCCGCTGCTCCCATCAAGCACACCTTGCATCCAACTGTGGGGGCAGGAACTCTATACAGTAATGGTTAAGGGACAAGGGACACGATGAGGTGCCTGGCACCAGTCTGTGCTGCACCCAACAGAGGACCCATAAGTTATGTTTTAGCCAAGGGTTCTTTACATTTGAAAAATGTGCCGGACAAACATAAGATAGGGGCAGTGTAAACAAGGGCTATCCCCCACATCCTGAACTATACATTTTGAAGTATATAAATAAGGTTGAATTAATTTGGTGAGGTCTATTCAACTAGTTTCAGTTTGTGAGGTGTACATGTTAGTGAGATGGAAAGACAGCCCTTTAAACTGAATATCTAAGAGTAGAATGTGACCAACATATACTGTATTTCCACCAGTCTAGTAACTGTAATATCAGTAGATGAAAAGAGAATCCCCACACCCGAACAAGCATCTTCCCCCAGGAACCAAAAAGAAGGACCCATTGTCCATGCCTTTTGTGCTCGAGAGATCTCTCCTAATGTATGCAACCCCATATCCCGTAAAAATAAAACATACATTTTTTTAAGATTGATTGCAAGATCAGAAAAGTGGTAAGATGTCTTTTCTGAGACTTACAGAGCTACTGTACTGTCCAAAACTAATATTAGATTTTAAAAGCAGCCAACCGTTACCTTTTATATCTGAGATACTTTTCCTTTTCCCTTTGGTTAATTAGAAGATTGTTTACCTGATGTTTGTAGGTGTGATGTGTGGAACAGCTCATAGCCTGACTGCTGACATATCTTGCTCTACTGCCCCACACTACATCAGCAGCATTGTGACCTCACTAACTATGACATCACTGCTACTTAGGAGCAGCAAGTGAGTGACTGCCAGCTCATTCACCTGTGATGTCACCGTCAGTGGGATTATAATGCTGATGATGTAGTGTGGGGCAGAAGAGTTAGATATGTCAGCTGCCAGGCTGAGTTGTTCCATACATCCAGCACAATATTATCACATAGAAGACTTTCTGATGAGCAAAAGGAAAAAGGAAAATACTTCAGAAATAAAAAGTTACAACTGACTACTACTTTAAATTTGTATTATTTTTCTGTCTGCCTCTTTTGGGTGCACTAGCTCTTTAATACTATTCACATTAGCAGAGAGTAGCTTGAGACTTTCCATCATAAGAAAGTAAAGAAAAAGTCTCAACAATCATCATTTCTTCCTACAGTACCAGAGCCCTTCACCTTCCTTTTTTTGGAAGACTGAGCACCCAGCGTTTTCTCCTCAGCATCAGAGGAGGGATCCAGATGTGCAGACAAAATGAAGGAAGCATCAGAATATTCCTCAGTATCATCCCAGTCCTCATCACCTTACAAAGGGTCAAAACGATTAGCCAAAGAATGTCCTGTATAGTCTGTTTTAAAAAGGGCTGGTCTTTTCGCTTAGCTCGCATAATCTTATGAAAAGAATCTGTAGTAGTAGAGGGGGGCAACATTGTCTCTGAAACATTGAAATCTTCCTTGTCTTCCAGCTGTTGCACTGAAGAATCTTCCAGAACCAAGTCTAAAACAGTGTCAGCAGGTGGCGTTGCGCTGGTTGATGGTGAAGCCAATATGGAGTTAGTAGAGGCCTGTTCAGTTGGGGGCCGGTCATCCTAAATATGTTCAGTCATGGAATGTTCCATAGGGAGCTGTTCCATAGGAATAGGGGAAGCAGTAAGATGTTTAGTAAAAGCCTTTGCACTAGGAGACTGGATGGGGGGGGCAGCATGCAAATCCTGCTGTGAGGCAGTCCCAAGAGCTCCTTTAGCCGTGTGGTGTTCCTGATAGAAGATGGTTGAGGACATGGTGGGAGGATATCCTGGGCAGTCCATGTGTGCAATTGATTCTCCTTCGGTCATTCCTTTTGAGCCATGGTAACGATGTATGTGTGGTCAGCCTGATCCACAGTATCAGGACTATTGTGACAGGCCCAGGGAAAAATTTTGTATGTATGTCCCTTGTCATCACATAAATTGCACTTCAGAGGATTCTGACATTGTTGTCTCATATGTCCCAATTCTGTAAAAAGAGAACACTTAAAGGAAAACAATGGAAAATGAACCAGCTGTCACCAACTGGTGGCAAAATGCCCAGTTAGCACTTTTACACAGTGCCAGAATTTTTTACCATACCTATACATGTTTTTTTTATTCATTCACAACAGCGCCGGTTTCCATTGCTGGAAAACACCATCTCACTGGCTGCCGCATACTTCCCTTGCTTACTTAAATCTAATATGCCCTGCCAGCTTCAGCCGTTGGTTGACAGGACATATTACCATCATGTAAGTTAGGGGAAGTGCACGGATACTCCTAAGATGGTGGTTTCCAGCAATGGAAACCAGAAGTTGTGGTGCGTTGTTTCAAAGAATAAAAAAGCATGTAAACAAATTCCCATACTGTGTAAAAGTGCTAATCAGATGTTTTGGCATCAGCTGGTTACAGCTGGCTAGTTTTTCATTATTTTCCTTTAACTTTGTCAGATGCATTGTTCAAAAGGAAGCGAGAGCCACATCTATAGCAGGCTTTGGGCTGCCCAGCATAAAAAAGGACCCCCTTCCCCGATCACCTTCTTAGAAGAAACCGTTTGGTAAATTAACTAAACCACCAACTGAGTGGTGCAACATGACCTTAAAATTCCAACTCCCAGTCCATATATGTTCTGAGTCAAAAAGAGGTGCAGGTTGGCCTGTGACTATGCATCCTTAATTCAGCCAGTAAACAATATCGGTGACATTCACTACCTCATTCTTGAAAAGAATAGTAATTTTTTTGAAAGCAGGTTTGGTGAGAGGGATTGCCACAAAAGAAAGCCACAGCAGGTGGTCCTTAACATCACTGTATTTCTTCCAGAAATGTTCAAGGCCAGCTGGCATTTTAAAATGAACATCAAAAGATGTGTCACCAGCAGTATGTATCAGGGCAAATATTTTTTATGAAAAGTAATGCATACTATCCATAACCAATGTCCTGACAACATACAGTCTGGCAGGAAAGTCAGGAATGTCATCATGATGTTTCAGCCTGACAGCATTCTTTCTTTTAGAGATTTTGGGGTGGTTCTGAAAAAATTAGAAAAGAGCTTAGCGGGTCGGGTTCCCCAGGCAAGCTGTGGTGTGTCTCCATGATCCGCAGTGGCTGAGCCAGAAGAGGCAGCTCAAAGAGCAGAATCTGGCATATGGACATCTGAATTATTCACTGCGGAGAGCAAACAGGCAGAAGTTGCAGGGTCAACATCCACAGTATGCATATGTATATCCCTGGGTGCTTCAGAGACTTGGGTATTCTGCCCAGGGGATGAAGTTGGGGTCTGGGTCAGAAGGTCAGAACGCATACAGTGGATATTTGAAGGGAGAGCAGCAGATGCATGAGGGGTGGCACCATCCTCCCCTTCCAACTGGTTAATCACATGCAAAACTTTTGTGCAATTGTTCTGTGTGGCAGGACCAATGTCTCCTTGACCAGAAATTGGAGTTGTAAAAGGGGCACTACATTGTCATGCAGGTAGAGAGAAGGGAGGTAGGTTAGTGTCCCACCCCATGCTGTCAGTTCATTTAACCCACCCTTCAGTGATGAGGGCTTTTTCCACAGACCAAGCTGGGTCTGAAGCATTACGAGGGTGAAATAGTTACTCAGTTGAGGTCTGGAAGCTGCAGGCTGAGCAGTATGTGTGTCAGGAACCCCTACTCCTTCAAATCCTCGTGCTGTGATACAGTACCAAAAGAAAAGAGACAGCAGTACCTGTGCAGGAGTGTCCAGGCTGAGGGAAAAACCTGCAAAAATGTAGCCTTCAGCATCAGAGAAGGCAGACTCAGGCAGGTCATTTATATCCTGGGTAGTATTATTAGGAGGCAGGTACTACTATTAGGAGAACCTGGTGGCAGCTGGTTCGGAGCAACAGAGGTGGGCTATGTATCCAGCTGCTGTCTCCATCATTCTAAAACAGCAGTATTCTGCTCATCTGTGGCCTTAAGCAGTCAAATCAAATGGAGGCGTAGTTCCTGAAGTTCCCTTTCAAGGCAGTCGTCTGCCGAATGTGCAAAGTATGGGCCAGGTTCCAGGCCAGAATCCATTGTAATATCTTGAACAGCAATCTTGGAAACCAGAGCTGGGTTTGAGGCTAATAATTTCCATGCTTCTCCCACAGTAAAAAGGCTGCTACCTAGCACACCCTCCATCAAGATTTCCGAACATTTTGTCTCCTCATTACTCCAGGCGAAAGGGGATACTGGCTCCTCCACCCGGGCAGCAGACAGGCACTCCTCTTCACCACTCTCCACCATAGCCCTCCAACAAGCAGCACTGAGGCCACCTGCAGGAAAAGTAGGGAAGTTTCCCCACTGTCCAAGCCATCAGTCTCCATCCAAAAAGCAAATCTATGTAATCTATGCCCCGAACACACTTACAAACAAAGTGTTATAGCTTATTTAGGATGCTTTTTTTGGTCTGAAATTACAAATACATAAATATATGGAATTATGTTTGGGCTGGCAGTATAGCCTAGAGGTTAGAGGAATGAGGTGTGAACAAGCTTGGTACATCCAGCAGACCAGACCTGAGTCTGATTCTCACAACCTCTACTTGCACACTGTGTGACTCTGAGCAAGCCACTTAACTGCCCAGTGCTCCCAGGTCGCCCCTGAAAACAGGCACTTGTGCCTAGTGGGCCTTACCTGGTTACCAAAGACTAAAATAAAATAAAAAAAATTAAAATTATTTCTTCAGTATACTTTAGAAACCTGATGTGACATCATCCATCAAACTGTTAATCCCACTTTCTATTGTTCACAATGAATGTTTAGCATATTGATTTAAGAAGCTGTCAATGTGCACTTATAATTTTCCAGCAACATATACTGTGACCACATTTTTGTCTGCTTTGTGGACACATTTGTTTCTGCCAACACACACGCACACATACACACACACACACACACACACACACACACACACACACTACGCTATATGAGTTGTATTATAAATGCTATCATTGCAGGCATGTAAGGAATGCTGGTTGGCATCCATTTTTAAACTTAAGAAAACAAAAAAGTATTTTAAAATATTTATTTAGTTTTTGTTTACCGACTTACTGAGTAAGATGCACTAGGCAAACATTTACCTATTTTCAGACACAACCTGGGAGAATACAACCCAGTAGACCATTACAGTGCAGACAATGATAACACATATTAACAACATAAGAACCAGAGGGGTACATTTCTGTGCACAGTACAAGAGCTGGTGAAGGAATCCATTGGTGTACAAATTCTAGACAATTCCATACAGTGACAGTGAATATGACAGCAACTAAGAACAGAGAGTGGCAAGAGGAAAAATACACTATGTGGCATATGCCTGAAAAGGGGAGTATAAAATGCAAAGGAGGGAGAGAGGTGATATGATCGAAACATTCAAACACCTTAAGGGCATTAACAAGGTGACAGAGTCTAACATTGCTTCAATATAAGAAAAATAGCAGGACAAGAGGACACAGCATGAGATTAGAGAGAGGCTGATTAAGGGGTAATGTGAGGAAGTTCTTTTTCACAGCAAGGGTGGTGGATGCATGGAACGGCCTACCTCAGGAGGTGGTGGATATGAATACAGTGCAGGGCTTCAAACAGGCACGGGATAGGCATAAAGGAGCAATACTGATGAGTATGAATAGATAGGCCATTGACAGAGCAAAGGCTGATGGCACATTCATAAGGTAGAAAAAGAAATGGGCAGACTGGAATGGCCCTGCGGTCCTTATCTGCCATCATCTTCTATGTTTCTAAAAGAAGGTTAAAGTTGATAGAAACATTGAAGAGCTGTTGATTAAAAACAAGCAACAGAAGAAACAAGTGCAAAGGGCAGACAAATGTTGGTGACTTTAGAAGTACTGTGGGTAGTAGTTAGGAACAGAAGCAGACTACATGTTGAAGCAAGCATGATCAGTATAGACACCAGAAGGTGTGAGCAACTAAGCAATGCCTAATGTGGGCTGATATACTGTTCCATAATTTCGAGGCAGCAATAGTGAAGGCCATCTCTTCATGTTTGGTCCTAGTCTTAGGTAAGGAGAGAAGGTCAAGTTCAGAGGATCTGAGGGAGTAGCTATTTTTATAAGGCAGGAACAACAGACCAGAGTATGCACAAGGGAGGTGGTGCTTCTAGATTAAAAATAAGAAAGGATGGTATGCCATCCAAAATGCGTCAGGCGATTGTGTGCCTGTTTTATGCATTAAATAAATGATTTCATTCTTCACTTGAGATCTGTGCCCTTGTATTTATGAGACTGGTGAGTGCTCAACTTTTCAGCAGTTGTACCTAGTTTTATAAGGCACCAGGAGACAGGCTAGCGACTGGGTCACTTATAGTTCTGCAGTACACTATGGATAATGCTGCCTAATGAGAGATCCCAAAGAGCAGCATGGGAGAGCCAACCTAGCTTGCTGTACAGTGTACAGTGATGAGCAAGTCAATTGCATGCTAGGGCAAAGCAACAGCTATTACTGCGTGCCATGTCCCACTTATGCAGGACAGAGCTTGAGGCATTGGAAAAGATGGACAGGCCATATTATAATTTGGGGAGTAATGGATCACGTGCTATTGCAATGCAAGCTGGTGAGGAAAGATTTGGGCTGGCTCAATAGGCCAATCCAAGACTGATGTTAACACCCTTACAAATGTAAGTTATATGTAGCGAGAAGTCAAGAGAGGGATCAAGAGTCATACCTAGGTTTTTGAAGGAGTTTACAGAGTCCAAGTGAGCTATTATCACAGACCACTCTGAGTGGGGGTACAGATGTTTTTAAGCCAGTGGGTAGATCCAAATAGCATAGCTTGGGATTTAAAGAGGTTCATGAGTAGCCAATTCTCTTTGAAACAGGTTTGAATGGCCTTCAGCTCTGCTGTGAGGGTACTATCAATGTCAGTTACATTCTATGCACTAGTAAAGAAGACCAGGTCATCGGCATAGAGGAGGAGGATACTGTTTGCAAAGCAGTGATGAACTGAATTGACATACAGGGAGAAAAGGAGAGACCCAAGTATAGAGCCCTGAGGGACACCTATAGTGGAGGGTAAGTTGTTGGATAGGGTGGAGCCAATCCTGACACGCTGTTGTCTGACAGTGAGGTATCTCCTAAACCAAGGTAGGGCATGCTCATATATCCCCAAGGCACTTAGCTTGCTGTAAAGGAGAGAGTGATTTACCACATCAAAGGCCTTCATTAGGTCTATGAATACAGCTCCAGTATGCTCACCTTTGTCTAAAGAAGTGCAGACACTGTTAGTCAGAGTGAGCAGTGTCATAGAGGTGCTGTGGTTCTAGTGAAAGCAAAGCTGAGCAGGGGTGAAGAGACTGGTCGTGAGATAGGAGGTAAGTTGGGTCAAGACAATTTTCTCAAGTACCTTACCCAGGGCGGGTAGGATGGCAATGGGTCTATAGATGCTAATAATTTAGCTGTTCCCTTTTTTGAACACTGGGACTATGTTGGCCATTTTTCTGACCATCAGTACAGCACTGGTGGTAAGAGAAAGATTGAAAAGTCTGGCAACCAGAGGTGCCAGTTCATAAACAACAAGTTTGAGGAGTCTGGGCTCTATACCATCCAAAACAACAGATATGGATTCAGGAATCAGCCTCAAGAGCTTTTACACCTCGGAGATACTAACTAGTTTGAAGTGGAAGGGGGGGGGGGGTTGTTGCCCTGATGTAGTAGATAAGGGAAACGTTTGACAGTTCAGGGGGTACAGAAAGCTTCAGTGTAAGCTGAGAGGTCTGAAAAAAGCTTGTTGAAGGCATTTGAAATGGAAGAGGGGGTTGTTACAGTTTATGCCCTCATTCGCAAAGTCCAGAGGGGTAGGGGTTCTGTCATGGCCCAGGGATTTTTTGAGGCAATTCCAGAACTGGTGGAGGTTTTTCTAAGAGGAGGCCAGTTGAGTTACTCTTAACTTTGTTGGATTGCTTCTTTGCATTTATATCTGAGATTTCAGTAGGTGGACCAGTCAGAGATGGAATTGGTGGCCATGAAAGCAGCCCAGCTTCCTTCTCTCTCTTTTAGGAGAGACAGGAGGGTGCTAGTCAGCCATTTGGTTATAGGACCATGGAATCTCCTGGTGGTGATAGGGACATGTTTATCCTGAAGGCTAGAGAATATGATATTGAAAAAGAAACAGCTTGATTAATGTCAGAGGTTGCCCACAGCAGCAATCGAGGCTAGCAACTTCTGTTTTGAATTGAGAGGGGTCCAAATGAGAAACGTCACGAAAGTGAACTAGGTGAGGTGGGACTTTAGGGGCTGTGTCACATCACACACAGAAGACTGGGGAATGGTCACTTAGTGAAAAACATAGAACTACAAGGGCACTAAAACTCCAGTTTAATTTAATATGGTATTAATTGGCATGTAGTAAGCTAGAAACAATGAAAGGAGCTGATTGGGGATATAGGGGACATTTTCAGGAATAAAAATAGATAGTGCCCCACAGAATACTGTCTTGGAGGGCCTTTACATAAGAAAAACTGACTAAACTAAGATTATAAGTTATACATTTTTGAACTGATTGGATTTGGCCTGACTCATATGAAGAATCCAATTATTATACACTATTCCAACTGCCAAAATTAGACTAACTATGAACATACGAATGTGGCAGCAGAAACAGACCACCCGGTCTATCTAAGTCTGCTCGAGTGTGCAGCCAACACCCCTAGTTTACAGCTGCCCCACTCCCCTTCCCTTTGTCATCCCACTACCACCCCCCACCTCCCCCACCCTCAATTTCCCCTGTTCCCTGTCCCATGCCCTTTTGAAGCTGTTCACAGATTTACATGATACCACCCATTCTGGTAGGGCATTCCATTTTGCTACAGCCCACTCTGTGAAATAGTGTCTCCTCATTTTACTTCCTAAATCTTCCCCCCTCTATTCTTAGCCTGTGCCTCCTGGTGACCCTCTCCCTCCTTAACTTAAAGACCCCATCTGCCCCATCCTTATTGATTCCCCTCAGATACTTGAATGTCCCTGTCATGTCCCCCTGTCCCTTCTATCCTCCAGGGTGTACATATTCAGGTCTCTCAGCCTGCTGTCATAGTCTCTCCCCTCCATTCCACATATCATCTTTGTTGCCCTCCTCTGCACCCCTTCCAGTAGCCTGATATCACGCTTTAGGTATGGCCTCCAAAACTGCACACAATACTCTAAGTGCTGCCTTACCAGTGACCTGTAGAGAGGCAAGATCACCTCTTCACCTGGATGAAAACCCTCTCGCTGTGCACCCCAGCATTTTGTTTGCTTTTGCAGCAACTCTCCTGCACTGGGCAGTGTTGTTCATGGTCCCTGTTATCATTACCCCTAGGTCCTTCTCCTAATCGGTGATCCCCAGCTTAACCCTCCCCAGCCAGTATTCTCTCCTTGGGTTCTTCACCCCAAAGTGCATAACCTTACACTTCTTTGCATTGAACCTCAGCTGCCACCTCTCTGACCACTCCTCTAGCTTGCGTAGGTCCCCCTGAAGCTGCTTCCATCCCTCCTCTCCATCCGCCACTGCTCCGATTTTGGTGTCGTCAGTGAACAGACTTATCTTGCTCATCATCCCATGTGCAATGTCTGATATGAAGAGCCTGAACAATACTGGCCCCAACACAGAGCCCTGTGGCACGCCATTTGTCACCAGCCTTGGAGCTGAGAGCTCTCCTCTCACCACCAACCGTTGCAGCCTGCCACTCAGCCAGCTTGTAATCCAGTTTATCATTTTTGCCCCTACCCCTACACCAGTTAGCTTCTCCCCAAGCCGCCCATCAGGCACCAAATCGAAGGCGTTGCTGAAGTCCCAAGTAAAGAACATCCACCGTATGACCCTTATCCAGCTCACCTGTCACCCAGTTATAATATGGTGTGAGATTGGTTTGACAAGACTTCCCTAAAACAAACTCATGCTGCCTCAAATCCTGGAGGCCATTGTCCTCCAGGTATGACACCAGTCTTTCCTTTAGTATTGTTTCCATGAGTTTGCACACTATGGAGGTGAGACTTACCGGACGAAAATTACTCGGTTCATCCCTTGGCCTGCTCTTGTGTAATGGTGCTACATGTGCCATCCTTCAGTCCAGTGGCACACATCTCGACTCCAGTGAGGTGCTGTACAGATCCACCAGTGGCTCCCCCAACACCTCCACCATCTCCCTCAGCACCCGGGGGGTGGATAACTTCTGGCCCTGATGCCTTGCCTACCTTCAGTGCCCTCAGTCCCTCTAGGACTCTACTTGCCTCAACTCTTCCATCTGTCACCTCCTCTTCCCCTGTCCCCACCCTCCCAGCCCATGCTGGTAGCGGTCCCCCCCTTTCTTCTGTGAACACTGAGCAAAAGTATTCATTCAGTGCTTCTGCCTGCTCCTCCCACTTTTCGGTCCACTCCCCACCCCTTTTTTTCCTCACTATTGTCCCCTTGCACTTCCTTTTCTCCCTGATATATCTGAAAAAGTATTTCTCCCCCTAATTAATTCCCTGTGCTAATCTCAGCTCCCTCTGGACCTTGGCTTCTCTCACTTTTCTGGTCTCCTCCCTGGACCATCTTGCATATTCCTCCCTGTCCACTTCCTTCCCCGTCTTCCTAAACCTCTGGTGCACCACTCGTTTTGCCCTCACCACCTCCACAACCTCACTGTTCAACCAGCATGGTTTTCTTGCTCTGCTCCTCTTACTCTGTCCTTTGGTGCAGGCTTCTGTTGCCTCTGTAACCCCCATTTAATACTATCCCATTTCTGCTCCACGTCCATCTCCTGCCTTATGCCCTCCATTTTCCCTTTCAGTACTTCCTGCATCCTCCTAATGTCTGCCTCCCTGAAGTTTACCACTAGAGTAACTGATTTCTCTGGTTCCCCACACATCGTGATATTAAACCACACTGTTTGGTGATCGTGTCAGCTAGTGGGTCCTTTACATTTATTTCCCTCACTGCCTCCCCATTCGACAATACCAGATCTAAAGAGTTCTTTAGTCTAGTAGGTACAGTAACCAACTGTGTCAGGAGACCCTCCTAGATCGCATCCAGAAACACTTGCTGCCTAGCACTGGAGGTGACCAGAATGCTCCAGTCATTCCCCGACAAGTTGAAATCCCCCACGATGACCACCTTCCCTTTTCTACATACCTTTTTGATTTGTCCCACTAACTCCCTGTCAAGCTTCTCAGACTGGGACGGTGGCCTGTATACCACCCCAAACCTTAATTTCCTACCCTTGATTCTAGGAGCTGTAGCCAGATTGTCTCTGTTCTCTTTTCTTCTCCTCCCTCATCCCTTGTGCATTTGATCCCATCCATCACATAGACTGCAACTCCATCCCACTCCCCTCCTTATTGTCCTTCCTTTATAATTTGTATCCTGGGATTGCCAGATCCCAGTCCTGGTGCTCAGTTGCCCACGTTTCTGTGACAGCTGCAATATCCCCCCTCCACACTGCTAAGAGTGCCTGTAGCTCAGCAGATTTGTTTCCTAGGCTTCTTGCATTCAATGAGGCCACCCTCCATAATGCCTCCTTCCCTTCACTAGCCTCCATCTCCTCCCTTCTACTCCCTCCTTTTTTGGCCACCATGAGTCCTTCCCTGCTAGCCTGGGGGGTAGGCTGTGAGTCCACTCTGTCACATCCCTGCCTATCTGCTCTCCACTTGCCACCCCCCCCATCTAGTTTAAATCCACCCTTGTCACAATATACCTCCCCAGTCCTTGCTTTAATACTTCTTTCCCCTCCCCACTCAGGTCCAGCCCATCCCTTGCAAACAGATTGTTATTATCCCAGGACTGCCCCAGCAACCCACAACCCCATACCCCTTAGTTCGACACCATTCTACCAACCATGTGTTCAACTCTCTAATCCTCTCCTTTCTCACTGTGCTTGTGCAGGGTACTGGGAGCACTTCAGAGAAGGCCACAGGCTCCCCAGTAATAACACCTCAGTATAATCAAAGAGGCACCTGACAAGGATGCTTTCTGTCCCAACTAATCTTTGCATTGGCAATCAAACCTCTGGCTATTGCCATATGTGGTGACAGTACCATTAGGGACATAAAAATACTTGATTAAAAGCACAAAATCACCCTGTATGATGATGACAGCCTGACACATGTGACAAATCTATCTAACTTAATGACTCCACTTTTGAAAACTGTGGTATACATTTTGATCAATTTCTACCTACAAAGTCAACTTCGACAAAACTGAAATACTCAAACCTAATGACTACAATATCTCCACGCATACTCTTCAAGTGACAAAGTCTTTATGAATAAATCCATGAAAAACCTTGGCACGAGAATTAGTAAAGGATGATCTAATGAACCTGAAGCTTTACCCCCTACTCTAAAAACCTAATCAGATCATACTAAATGGGAACACTACCCATTACTAGGCCATGGAAACACTGTTAAAATGAATATCCTCCCTATGTTCCTAGTTTTTTTTTCAGGCAGTTTCAATTATTTTAAAAAATAAATTGTTTTCTTTCGTAAATAAAGTATGAAGAATTTTCCTTTGGAAAAGAAGGAAACTAAAGCTATGGCTTAATAAACTATATCTATCAGAACTTAGCCAGGGGTGATGGTCAGATGTCTCCCAGGTACATCAGCATGGAGAGACACTGACCGCATTGCTAAAATTGTTCACAAAGCAGGAGAAAACATTGATGTCCTAGTACACATAGGGACTAATGATCTCGCCAGCCGGTCAGTTGTGGAGACCAAGGAACACCTGACTAGGCTGGGTGACAAACTATCATCTATTTCAGTCTGCATCTCCTTCTGAGATCCTGCCAGTCTGGGAGAAGGGAGCAGATGGACGGAAGGTCAGAGAAGGAGATAGGGGAGCTAAACACGTGGCTCAAGGACTGGTGCCAGAAAAAGGACACAGATTTGTAGGGAACTGGCAACAGTTCTGGGAGCGAAAGTTCTTCAAATTTGATGGACTGCATCTGACTAAAGAGGAGTCAGTGCATTGGGGCAGAAGTTTGACGTCTTTGCAGAATATTTAAACTAGCAAATGGGAGAGGGGTGCAGCATCCCATCGATCAAATGGAAACACCCCTCCCCTCAACTAGTGGTCAAACAGAATTCAGCGTGTTTGCCATTCATTTGCATCTCCAGGTAGAAAAAGGTTTGTCTCCCCATACGATGCACAGGGTAATGCCAAACTTCACCCAACAACTAACACACCAAAATCTGGCCAATGGAAAATCATGTACACAAATGCTCACAGCCTGGGAAATAAGATCCCAGACCTGCAGGCAATTATGTCAGAGGCTAAACTGGACATAGTAGCAATTAGTGAGACGTGGTTTACCAGTAACCACACTTGGAGACTTCAGTACCTGGCTATGTATTGTTCAGAAGAGACCGAGGTGCAAAAGGGGGAGGTGGCCTGTATGTTAATGAAAATATCAAAGCTACAGAAATTCAGAATACACATAAGGAGCCAGAAGAACTGTGGGTCACCCTGGAAACAGGAAATGGGACAGCCATAAGAACTGGGGTTGTCTACAGGCCCCCAGACCAGAGGAGGACATAGACACATTACTGTTAGAAGATATACAAAACATGACAGCTAAAGGGAGGTTCTGATAATGGGAGACTTCAACATGCCAGATACAGATTGGTCAATACCAGCAGGAACATCTGCCAGAACTAGACTCATAGTGGATTCCTGCAGGGAGGGCCTCAAACAACTGGTACAGCAACCCACAAGAGACAGGGCTATCCTAGATCTAGTACTGACTAACAAAGAAGGGATCACAGATCTCCAGGTAGAAGGTCACCTGGGGCCAGTGACCATCACATGGTATGGTTCAATTTGGCTACTACATCTAAATCATCCCATTCCAAAGCAAAATATGGGACTTCAGAGGAGCTGACTTTGATAAGATGGCCAACAGAGTTAAGCTAGCCCTGGCAAAAGAAACACAGGTGAGGAGGTACAGGCAAAGTGGGCAAGCATTAAGGATACAATACTTGAAGCAACATCCCATTGTGTTAGACAGAAAAGGAAGTGCAAAGAAGAAGGAAACCACTTTGGTTCTCAAATACAGTAGCAGAAAAGGTCAGAGCCAAAAGGCTGGCCTTCAGAAAATATAAGGAACACAGCGGGATGAAGATAGGGAGGCATACCAAACTGCCCTAAGGGAAGCAGGTAAGGCAGTAAGGCAGGCAAAGTCCCAAACTGAGGAAACACTTGCACCAACAGTAAAGAAGGTGACAAGACTTTCTATAGATACATTAGTGAAAGGAGAAAGTCCAGAGGGGTATTCTAAGCTTAATGGAGAAAGGGAGCATGTGAGGAGGAGGACCCTGTAAAGGCATCTATCCTAAATAGATACTTTTGCTCAGTATTTACTGAAGAGAAGGTAGGGCAGGGCCCACAGCTCAGCATCATGGACACAGGGGGAGGAGAGCACTACTCCTTCACAAAAGAAAGGGTCCTACAAGAGCTTGCTAAGCTCAGGGTGGATAAGGCAATGGGACCTGATGGCATACATCCCAGGGTACTTAAGGAGCTAAAGGAGGAACTAGCAGAGCCATTAGCAGAATTGTTTAGTGAGTCTCTGAGCACAGGAGAGGTCCCAGAAGACTGGAGAAGGGCTCATGTGATCCCACCACAAGAGTGGTAGCAGGGAGGAGGGGGAACTACAGGCCGGTCAGTCTTACCTCAGTAGTGGGCAAGATTATGGAGGCACCTTAAGGAAAGGATAGTGCAAACACCTGGAATCCATAGGGGCACAGGATCCAAGACAGCATGGGTTTACAAAGGAAGGTCCTGTCAAACTAATCTCATAGATTTCTTTGACTGGGTAACCAGAGTGGTGGACCAAGGGGAGCAGTTGATGTCGCCTACCTTGACTTCAGCAAAGCTTTTGACACTGTTCCACATAGAAGATTGATAAATAAGCTAGGTAGGCTCGGGTGGGTCAGAAGTTGGTCAACTGGGTGGCAAACTGGTTGACTGGCAGAAAACAGAGAGTGGTGGTAAATGGTATACAGTCAGAAGAGATGCAAGTCACAAGTGGGTACTCAGGATCAGTCCTGGGGCCAGTCCTATTCAACATCTTCATTAGTGACCTCGCAGATGGACTAGAGGGTAAGGCTTGTCTGTTTGCAGATGACACCAAGATCTGCAACAGAGTAGATGATCCAGATGGGGTGGGCAGAATGAGAAGAGATCTGGATAAACTAGCAGAATGGTCAGAAGAGTGGCAACTGGGATTTAATGCAAAGAAGTGCAAAATCATGCACATAGGGAAGAGAAACCCTGAAGCCACTTATAGGCTGGGAGGAGTTGCTAGCAGTCACAAAGGAAGAAAGAGACTTGGGCATCATCATCACTGATGACCTAAAATCATCCAAGCAGACCTCTAAAGCAGTAGGTAAGGCTAGGGGGTGTTAGGGTGTATTAGTAGGGGTATCACAAGTCGTAAGAGGGAGGTAATAATCCCTCTGTACAAGACATTAGTTAGGCCTCATCTGGAGTACTAGTGGCAGTATTGGAGGCCACACCTTCACAAGGACATTAACCAAATTGAGGCAGTCCAGAGAAGGGCAACCAAATGGTGCAGGGACTGCATCAGAAGACATATGAGGACAGATTAATGGAGCTCAATATGTATACCCTTGAGCAAAGGAGGGAGAGAGGTGATATGATCGAGACATTTAAACACCTTAAGGGCATAAACAAGGTGAAAGAGTCTAACATGTTTAAATATAAGAAAAATAGCAGGACAAGAGGACACAGCATGAGATTAGAGGAGGCCGATTAAGGGGAATGTGAGGAAATTCTTTTTCACAGAAAGGGTGGTAGATGCATGGAATGGCTTACCACAAGAAGTGGTGGCTATGAATACAGTGCAGGGCTTCAAACAGGCATGGGATAGGCATAAGGGAGCAATACAAATGACTATGAATAGATAGGTCACTGACAGAGCAAAGGCCGATGGCACATTTATAAGGTAGAAAAAGGAATGGGCAGACTGGATGGGCCTTGAGGTCCTTATCTGCCGTCAACTTCTATGTTTCTATGTTTCTAGTGTGGGGTTAGCTTTTTGTAACTTCAAAGCTGACTACCTTGATCCACATATTACACAGATCTGCCCCTGGTTCAATAACACATACCTTGTAGATGTTTTGTTTGCAATATGGGAAAAAACATACCATATAGATATATTAAACATACTCTGTATACTGGAATAAATAAAAAAATAACTTTCTTACTAGCATAAAAACAAATGACAAAACAATCTCGCACTTTACTCACAAATTAACCAGGATGCCTTTTTTTCAGCCTTCCATGATGGACCATGCTTTCGAACAGTGAAAAAATATGAGATTCAACAAATTTATGATCAAGGCAATTTAATGTGCAACCCCCGGACCCCTGCCTTTTTGCAAAATGACAGGTGGCATGCTGTTGAAGCTGACAGCAGTACCTGGTGGGGACTGGATTCGGGGAGAATAAGGTTACTCGGCACAGGGTGCCTAGGTTTGGCTACTCTGCACAGGGGCACCCAAGTAAATCCGAACACAGGAAGCAATAACTGTAATGTCCAGAACCAGGAATGGGATTCTACAGTGTGGCTTTTATTCACATCCAAGCTGAACAAACAAAGCATAGACGGACCCCCATGGGGCTACATTCCTGGTAATGCAGATTAGAGACAACGGAACACTTCTTCACATTTCCATCCCTCAGACTCTGAACCCACCAGGCACACAGCCTGGACTTGCACGCAGCTTTCGGTACACAGCCCGACTTGTACACTACTTGGGTTTTCCCCACTGGCCCGGCTCCCCCGCCAGTCACTTGATCCACGGTCCATTATGGGAATGAACCAGATTTCCAATTGGTGGCTCCCCAAACCACCTTAGAGCCTTCGGCTCCTAGAGGGAATTTTCCTTCCAATCCCACATCTGGGTACTTCCTTTATCACTGGCCAAGTGCATGAGGCAAAGTAGAAATCCACAGAGCAAATCCGTAGAGGTGGACCTGGTCACTAAAGATGGGGGGGTCTCCCACCTCCAGCTCCCACAATCCATACCCGGCCATTTCTCTGGAAACTAAACAACTCTTTTCTGAAAGCTTGGCAATGTAGATTACTGGGTAGATGTATGTCACATCTCCTTTACATGTCTTGACTTCTTCTATGTGCTGGACTTGAACATGCTTTTACTTTTGGCTAAGCCTATTACTCTAGGCCTCCCACTACTTCAGTAGTCCAATCCCCACTATCACACAAGTCCCAGGGTGAAAACATGAGCCCTTTAGAAAGAGCAGAAACTCACCCTCCGGTTGTAGGTGCCCCACAGATGAATCACAAAATCTTCTTGTTTCCCATATTCTCTCAGGGATGGGGCACTGAGACCCGATTCAGTGGTCTCCACCACTTTAAAACTAGCTTCTGTGTCTCTCTTTAGGTGGAAACACACACCTTTTCCCTAAATGTAGTCCTATGTCAGGGCTGAGGCTCCAAGAGCTTAACACAGAGCTGCTGTGCTCCTCTCACAACAAGCTCCAAACTCCAACTGACTACAGACTACTGTTCAAACCTCCCAACATTCTACTCCAGCTCCCTGCTGCAGATTCCATTGTGGCTCATGCAGCTGCGATAGTTCTGTGGTGATGTCATCCCTCAGTCTCAGCTAAGACTGAGAACAGAGTGAGACAGTGTGAAACCCATTTAACTGGAGTTTCACAAGTTGCCTTCCCTGCCCACCACTAGGTCTTACTGGGATTCTAGTAACCCCGGGTAACAAGGGGGTTACACTCACCCTTGACCAGGAAAATGACTGTCCACAGTCATTGTTTACCCGGCTTTAGGCCATCCCACCCTATGTGGTACCTGCGGAGGGGGGTGATCAGGTCCCCTCCTACAATGTGCGAGCACAGGCAGGCAACACTAAGGGCCTAGAGGCCTTTAGCTGACATATCAGCCTCTACACTACACACTTACTATGGACGCCTAGTGGCTCTGGTAGAACTGTCCAGAGCATAGCCCTAATAGATCAGCACTGCAGTCCCTAGGGCCCTTCAGGACCACAGACTGTCTATCCCCCCTAGCCCTCTAGGGAAAATCTGCCTCCAACTTAACACCCAAAAACAAAAACAACCCGGGGACCTCTCTGACCTTGGGCAACCTGCAACCACATACCAAAAACTAATACCACATTATTACATCATTTTACTGCCTCCTCCCTACCCCCACAACCACACCTGTGGAAGGAAAGGGTTAATACAGTAACAACAACAATAACAACCACAGTACTTTAAATTACTACACACTAAAGTACCAGTGAGGAACTCTGATGAGCCCCTCCTCCTCTTCTTGTCTTCTCTTCTATCTTCTCCAGGAACACCTGCAAGAAAAAGAAAGTCAACACACAAACTCCTAATCTGCATACACAGTCTACTTAAACCCCTACCATCAAAACACTGAAGAATCCCAAAAATATTTTTTTTTTAGAAAAAGTAGAAAAATAGTATATACACTAGAAAACAGTAGAAAAACAATGACATTATTTACAATACACATTTGGGGGGATGGAGTGCCCTAAAAGTCCCAACTAGTGACCACAGTGCCCGAAGGCTAGTCCATTAAAGAGTCTCTCCTGGGCCGGAGCCCGGTGAAGCACAGTTCTAGCAGGCCAAAGTCCAGAAGGGGAGAGTCTCTGAGGACAGTTCACACATTTTGGAGTCTGCTAGTGTAGGGTGTGTACTGCAATGTCATAAAGATAGAAAAGTTCGGACTTACCAGCCCCTTGTAGAACGAAAATTCTGAACCGACCTGCTCCTCAGCCAAAGACTCTCCCTGGCAGCATTTCTTCCAATACAGTTGGGCGGACCTCTTCTGGGAACTACAGGAGGGCACGTCTGGGAACTGCTGGGCTGATGTCATCTCTGGAGATGGAACCTTAGAACAGGAACAAAAAGGAAAACAGCTGGTCTGACGTCATTCAATTACCAGGCGATGAAGCAGGATACAGCTGGGCTGGTGTCCTCTCTGGATCTGAAGTCATCTTGTGGGCCAGTCGATGGATTCTGGAAAGGCCAGTACACTGTAGAACTGATGAATGTGGGGCACCTGAGTCCTGGATGTCCATACTGGTGGATCAATAAAGGCACTTCACAGGCTGGTGTGGCAGTATTGACTACCACTGCTCAGCTTTCCATTTAGTAGGCACGGGCCATTTGCTGGGAGGTCCTTGCATTAAGGCCAATAGTACCGGGGGTCAGGAGCTTGAATTATTACCCCATCTGGGCACACATAATTCACACAGTGGGAGATTTCACTTCTCTCTCCGTCCGCTATTCGCACTCTGTCCATAAACAGTGTCCTGCCTCTCTTCCACTGGGTATATTTCTCATGAAACCGTCTGTCCTTTACATGCTTATTTGCCCCAGGATGCACACCTTTCATTGCTTTGGCCCAGATCCAGGATTTCCTGCTGTTCTCAATCTCCTCCCAGACTTTCCGAGGAAAGGTAGGAAGGGTCATACCATAGATCTCATTCGCCTTCCTACGAACCAGTCTCTTCTCTTTACTAGCTTTGGTCAACCTGAGACCGCTGGCCTGGCTTGGGGGTGGCCAGTCCTGGTTCTGCCAGCTACACATCCTTAACGAAATTAAAAACAGATCCCTGACTTCTTCTTCTTGCATAGCCAAGGCAGTGGCATCACCACTGTCTTCCATGCATTCCTCCGAGGCAAGAGCTTGAGGCTGTGTACCCATTCCTTTTCCACAAGGCCACATAGGTTCCCCCTCATCTTCTTCCTCACTGAGGATCTGAGCCCAGGAGTGAGCAGTCGTCCTCACTTCTGAGACTATCCACTCATCACTAGGCGCGAAGGTCGACACCTCCCATTCAAAGGCCTCCCGCATCTCATCCTCTCCTATGAGACTTGGGCTAGCCCCCCCCGGGGTCTACTGATGCTTTATCTGAACTTTCCTTCTGTGATCCAGCATCCGAAACTTCAACTTCTGGTTCTGTCTCTAACTCTGCACCCTCTAGCTTTGTACCACACTCCCCCGAGGGGCCTTCTTCAACAGGCTCCACCTGGTGCTGTGTGCTGCCAACTGCAAACTCCTGAACCTTTGTCTATGTGGGAGCCAAAACGAATCTGAGGAACTTTATACAAGCCATATTTTTCTAGGCATCCAGTACAGTGAGGTATCATGAAGACGTCCCTTCCAGCATTCAAGCATATTTGACACACATGCACTGGATAACCAGGAATCACCACATGAGGAGGCAGTTGTCCTCCATAGCACCACTTTTCAATGTCCCTCAGTCTATTCACTGCTGCTGTTACTGCAACCCGGTAGCGAGCCGGTCCTGAGGCCATAACTGCAGAAAAACAAACAAAAGCTCACTGTAACTGAAAGTCCCACTTTACTGAACACCTTCTTTACTTTTAAAATGGCTCCTCTGCTGCTGTGTTTACTTTACTACCCCACCCTGTAATGGCGGCGGCAGCACTCCTACGTATCAACATTCAGAAATTGGGTCAAGCCACTTCGCATCCGATTTACACACACTACTGATAACTTTTGCTCAAACTGCACAAACTTGCACTGTTCTTGTTCTAAACACATTTACATGATTTTCCACAGACTTTTCACATGCTGGAAACATTTCTTTAACTCACAGTCCCTTAAAGCTTCAGGTTTTTAAGCACAGGATTGCCTGTAAACTAGTGCTGCACATTTGGCTACAACTCACAGTCTCTCTCTGGCTTTAAACTTTAAACTGATGCTGAACTCATTACTATGTACACAGTCAATGGCTTAACAGACTTTCACTTGCTGGTAGAACTTGACACAGTCGTTACTTGCAAAGCGACTACACTGCTGCACACATATTTAGATTGCTTTTAGCAGAAAATCACTGTTTGAGCAATTTCACTGTTGGTACTTACTATTTTCAGTAGCTGTTAGCTGTGATGGGGAAAAACGGCCTGCAGCCAGTCTTGGAGGCCTCAGAACTGAAACGGGTGGGCAGTTCTGCCGATCGTCCCCTCGACCACCACACTCGCAATTTAGATGATCGAATTGCGGGTTGAGCCCGATTTTAAACAAACAAGTCTATTTTTAAATGTTTTACAGCGCTTTTTAAACTCCTTGATGCTCCTCCACAAGCCAGTACATGCACTCCACTCACACTCCCTCTCGAATGCTGGGGCAGTCACTGTAGAGCTGGCTGAGGGGTGGGACTGAGTGTAGCCTCACCAATCACATGACGCCATGCAAATGAGCCTCTTCTTCCTCGCGAGTGCTCTTCTCTTCACGGCAATCGTCGAGCAGGCAAATTTAAACTGCAGAAAGCATTTTTTTTTTTCTCATCTGACTCCACGGCAGGAGCCCATTTTAGCCATTTAACATAGCCATTTACACTGCAGGTTTCTCAGTTCATTAAAAAAGCATTTCCAACGTCCAGGGCACAATTTTCCTGGTGCTAACCCTAGTCTTCCACACTTTTCTTTACCACAATTCTTTTAAAAGCATTTCCAACATCCAGGGCACAATTTTCCTGTTGCTACCCCTAGTCTTCCACACTTTTCTTTGCCACCGTTCTTTTTTAAAAGCAGGCAAAAACACTGTAAACAATTGATGCAGGACAAGGCACACTCTTTTAGCTTTACTGTTCCTTGGTAAACTGTTGGCATTTTAAACAGCAGCATAAGATCCACAGCACACAATGACACACTAGTTAAATTGCTTCAGCTTTTGGGCTACCCACTGTCAGATAGCCAAAACGCTAGCCCCCTTGCCCGAGCACCCTTCCTCCCAGAGTTAAATCCAAAGCGGTGCCTCCATTTTTGTAACCCCCAGACCCCTGCCTTTTTGCAAAATGACAGGTGGCATGCTGTTGAAGCTGACAGCAGTACCAGGTGGGGACTGGATTTGGGGAGAATAAGGTTACTCAGCACAGGGGGCCTAGGTTTGGCTACTCTGCACAGGGACACCCAAGTGAATCTGAACACAGGAAGCAATAAATGTAATGTCCAGAACCAGGAATGGAATTCTGCAGTGTGGCTTTTATTCACATCCAAGCTGAACAAACAAAACATAGACAGACCCCCACGGGGCTACATTCCTGGTAATGCAGATTAGAGACAACAGAACACTTCTTCACATTTCCAGCCCTCAGGCTCTGAACCCACCAGGCACACAGCCCGGAATTGCACACAGCTTTAGGTACACAGCCTGACCTGTATACTACTTGGGTTTTCCCCACTGGCCCGGCTCCCGCGCCAGCCACTTGATCCGCTGTCCATCATGGGAATGAACCAGATTTCCAATTGGTAGCTCCCCAAACCACCTTAGAGCCTTTGACTCCTAGAGGGAATTTTCCTTCCAATCCCATGTCTGGGTACTTCCCTCATCACTGGCCAAGTGCATGAGGCAAAGTAGAAATCCACAGAGCAAATCCGTAGAGGTGGACCTGGTCACTAAAGATGAGGGGTCTCCCACCTCCAGCTCCCACAATCCATACCCAGCCATTTCTCTGGAAACTAAACATCTCTTTTCTAAAAGCTTGGCAATGTAGATTACTGGGTAGACGTATGTCACATCTCCTCTACATGTCTTGACTTCCCCTATGTTCTGGACTTGAACATACTTTTACTTTTGGCTAAGCCTATTACTCTAGGCCTCCCACTACTTCAGTAGTCCAATCCCCACTATCACACAAGTCCCAGGGTGAAAATATGAGCCTTTTAGAAAGAGCAGAAACTCACCCTCTGGTTGCAGGTGCCCCACAGGTGAATCACAAAATCTTCTTGTTTCCCATATTTTTGGACAAAATAAGGCAGCTTCTCCACTAGCAGTAGCCAGGGGGTTGCCCCTGGAATATGCAGGCTAAACTTTCCTGCCCCATCCCCTCGGGGATGGGGCACTGAGACCCAATTCAGCGGTCTCCACCACTTTAAAACTAGCTTCTGTGTCTCTCTTTAGGTGGAAACACACATATTTTCCCTAAATGTAGCCCTATGTCAGAGCTGAGGCTCCAAGAGCCTAACACAGAGCTGCTGTGCTCCTATCACAACAAGCTCCAAACTCCAACTGACTACAGACTACTGTTCAAACCTCCCAACATTCTACTCCGACTCCCTGCTGCAGATTCCACTGTGGCTCATGCAGCTGCGGTAGTTCTATCGTGATGTCAACTCTCAGTCTCAGCTGAGACAGTGTGAAACCCATTTAACTGGAGTTTCACAAGCTGCCTTCCCTGCCTACCACTAGGTCTTACTGGGATTCTAGTAACCCTGGGTAACAAGGGGGTTACAAATGTAATTTTCAATGATCAGGACAAAGTACCCTCTGCCTAACTGACACTTTTATAGATACTTAAAAATTAGAAACTACTGTATATTGCATATTCTTGTCCTTCATAACAAATACCAACTCATCCCCCATAGTAGAAATATTATATTTCCATGGAAATAATAAAATAAACTGAAAATCTATATGTTAATAATAGATAAAACCATTCTAAGTCTGAGCTATCTAAAAATAAAATGGGAACAAGCTATTGATCCAGAACATACAGAAGCCAAATGACTTTCGGCCATCACTTCACCAAACAAGGGCTTCGTTCTGTCAGTATCAACAAGTTCAGTTCAACATAATTCATAGGACAACCTATACACATTCAAAGCTACATTATATAGATAATACCTTTACAGATATCTTTCCAAGGTGCTCCAGAGAGCGATATGATATTATGCATGTGTTTGTAACATGCAACATATAGGATAGTATATGGCATCCCATACACAACAAAGCTACCCTTCACCCGAGTGTTTTGAATAATGGCTGATGACCTCAAGAGCAAAACTCGAGAGGTCCCTCTGCCATCATAGAAAACAGTAGCATAGTTGTGTTCAGGACACCATATATTGTTCTTTATAGTGTATGGTCCCAAAACCATAATTCCTTACTTTTTTAATTGAAGAGGGAGCCAAACTTTGTTGTCTGCCACCAACATTTCACAGATAGGTGATCGCTGTCCAGGTCGTGCTCACAACGCTTCAACCGCCCCCATCCTATGAATAGTGCTGATGGGGGCAGTTGCATTGTGATGTAGCTACTAATGCAGAGCAAAACGGCGTTCACCATTAGTAGCTATGTCACTACTAATGCAGAACCACTTTTTACAGTGTATGGTTTTCCATACACAATGGCAGTCGACCATACACTATAAACTACACTTCTTATGGGATACTATGTTAGCTGTTTTATTTAAATCTACCTCTCTCAAGCTGGGCAAAAAAATGTAACAATTTTACTATGCCAGCATAGATTAAAAGCTAACATGTCCAATACAAAAAGGAAGATTTATTATAAATGCAAAAAAAATGCATTTTTTTAAAGTGGAAAGATCCTCCTCCATTCACACTTGAATTAACTTCATGCATGACATACATAAAATTAAAAAGTCCATCACTCCCTAAGTGAAGAATGTTCATACTTTTGATAAAATATGACTCCTATTCAAAAATCCTCATTAGTCTGCCAGAGTTTGTGAAGCAGCAGGAGCTGTCTTTCAGCCTCAGCTGCACCAGCCAAATCAGTAAACATAGTGCTTGGTAGAAGGTGAGACTTGACCCTTCTATGGTGCTTGCTGCAGGGTTGCACAACAGCCATGTGGATGGACTTCACTGGCTGCACACACAAGGGTTGCAATCCTTCCAGCCCTTAAGGCTTCTCAGAAATGCTTTTCCTCCCCAGCCTGCTGGAGTTCACAAAGAAGGAGTTGCCTTTCCACCACAACTGCACCAGCCAATCAGTGCTAGTAGAAGTCAATAGAAGGTAGAGCATGAGCCTTCTTATCTACTCAGCTTTCCAATGGTCCCAGTGTGCACTGGTCCCAGCATGAGTGGACCAGCAGGAGTGGGAGTCCTCAAGGGTAGATGTCAGAGGGGAGTCACCAGGAGCCCAGCGAACTCAGGCCAACTTCCACACTGCAAACTGAAAGTGTACTTGCAGTTGATATTGTGTATTACATATTGTGTACTTCTTAATGGTTGGGGTTACTGCTGTGTTTTTTGCTTCTCATGCTGGGGCCCATGGAATTTTCTATTGCTGCATAGTATTTTGGTCACTGCTAATATTGTAGTGTCTTAAATAGTTTGGGTCTTGAACGGTTTGAACTGTGTTCCGCCCATCTGCTGCTCCTTGTTTTTCACTGTGGGTTTTTGTTGTACATGTCACCTCCAGAGGGTAATCCACCTCCTGCTTCAGCTTCTTTAGTGAGTAACACTGGTCCATTGCATAGTGTGCTGCCTCCTTCACCTGTTTGCATAGTTATTTGAGTTCAACCTGCATCCCCCTTAATTGTTTCATAAGACTTCCTCCCTCTCTGTGTGAAGCCTCCATACCCATCAAACCAACTGTTAAGTTTTAGGTTTCCTCCCTATTTGAGTGATGCCTTCATCCCGCCAGTAGTTACTTTTTTTTCAGCATATTATTTTCTCCTCAGGCCACTGATTAAAATCTCCTTGAGCTGCCACCCATGTGAGCTTCCCACCCTACTGAGATCCTGATGCAGCAGCTCCTGGCCCCCCCCATGACACACCTCTATGTTTCCCCCCCAAAAACTTCCCCCCTGGTTCCAGGAACACCTTCAGCTCCTTCAACATTTCTTCCCTGCAGTCATCTGGCCACCAGAGCTGGATGTGAAGGTGTGGGATTCCCCAGGAGTTCTGCAGCCTGGATCTTGTGTGGGCCATCAGCAGTACCTCATCTTACCAGCATTGTGTGCACTTTTTCACTATTCTCCCTGCCCTCCCATTAGGAGCATGCAGCATGGCTGGTTGCCAGTAAGGTCTGATGCAGCCAATCCTCAGACATGCTCCAATGTTCCCTGCTTGTTAAATGCCCTTCCCCTGCACTGTCACGTGTGGTCACCCAGGTTCTGGTAAAGCAGCGGGACTTGATATCACCCTTTCTAGAGGCATAGAACATCCTGGGGAATATTTGACCTTCTCCCCCATGGCAGCCCTCAGATGACACAAACTCATTCTTAAACTTAGTTTGTCGGTGTCACAAGCAGCAGAGCTGTGCCAGCAAGAGGGCTTCCAGTAGTTACATTTTAGGTTTCCTCCCTCTCTGGGGGATGCTTTCATTCTCCTATTTGTTTAATGTTATGTTTCTTCTTTAGCTAGGTGAAGCCTGCACCTTCAAATTATTAAATTTAGGCTCCCTCTCTATTTGGGCAAAGCCTGCATCCCCAACATCTCACCTATACTTCCTCCTTATCTGGGTAAAGCCTGCATTCCTCATTCATATTATTAAATCAGTTTCCTTCCGTCCAGAGTGAAGCTCACTCTCCCACCACCTACATTTACAAAGTAGAGGGCAACTGCTTACTGTTCCTCTGAAAAAGTTGCTTATAAACCTATCACTCCTTCCCCTCCTGTTTTCTCTTGCCTCACTTCCCTACTGTTCATATTTGCCTTCCTCCTGTATCTCCTTCCTCCCTTCTCCCACCCACTCTTCCTCCAGCTTCCCCACACTATTCCTATCCCTCCCTGGCATCCTGGGTGCACTCTTCACCCTTCTCTTTAGCTACACCTTCAAGCGTTCAGGTTCCTTCTTCCCTTTTACTCCTCTCATGATCCCCACACTCCCCTTCCACCTCTTTTCCCCATGAGCAACACAGAGTTTCCCTCAGCTCCTTGTTGCTTTCAGTAGCAGGTGATGGTGAGTTCAATCCCAGCCTTACCCAGTTATCTCCCTCTCATCTCCCCAAAGGACTGAGAGTGACCCATATCAACATCCAAAGCCTCCTCCCAAACATTAATCAGCTGCAACCACTCATGGTTAATCTCAAGCCTGAGGTGCTGGTGATCTCAGAGTCTTGGCTATCCCTGGGTTTCCTGTTACTGCAGTTGCCATCCCTGAGTACACAATTATCCAGTAGGAATGGTCTAAGAGGGGCAGTGGATTTGCAGTCTATCTCTTCTCTAACATCCAATTTGAGCCTGTACTCTCAGCCGGTATCCAGTGATAAGGGTGAAGCAAACTGAGCTACTCAATTTGCGAAACCGGACCAATAGCGACCATAAGAGAACAGCGAGGGGGAAGGAATAGTGAGAGGGGAGGGACAGAATAGTGAGAGGGGTGGAGTTACTAGGAAGGCAGTTTAAATTAATGAATTCAGCAAGGTTGTGCCAAGCTAGCTGCCTAGCATGGTGGTTAGGTTACCGCCTCTACATGTTGTGGACCTGGGTTCGGGGCTGAGTGTAGGTAATTGTTTTTTTCCTTTTACTGACATGCCCTAGGTGTTGTAATTTATCATACTTATTTCATGGCCTAATGTTCCCCTGACTATGGTCCCCCCATCCAGGAGTTGTCCCTCACGCAGCTGCCACCACCGGCATGCTGGTGTCCCGTCAGGTAGTCCCTCTCCCATGTTTTCCTCTTTCCCCAGTGTCCACCCCAGAGTTGATTGTATATATGGGGGGTGCAAGAAACTGCCCCCTGCAAGGGGGGCTGTGGGGGGGCTCAGTCTCCACATAAAATGTAGTGCACATCATATATTGTGAACACATACAGTGTTCTCACTGTTTTGCCATTTCAGTGTAGTGCTGATCTCTGATAATGTTTTCAGCGATTTGCACTACCTGTTTTGGTCCATGCTGTTAAAACTTTTCCCTTTTCATGTGGAACCCTCTCAGTCATCTGCCCCTCTGCCT
This sequence comes from Neoceratodus forsteri, assembly GCA_016271365.2. Lineage (NCBI taxonomy): Eukaryota > Metazoa > Chordata > Ceratodontiformes > Ceratodontidae > Neoceratodus > Neoceratodus forsteri. The sequence continues at coordinate 817,741,322 of CM057455.1, read as the reverse complement.
GTGAGTTGCTCTTCCTCAAACTGTCCCTCCCCTAATTTATAAGTTGTCTATTTAAATAGTTTATTATATTACTGTGTTTTCCTCTTCTGGATTAAGATATACAGTACTTTCTGAAAATGTAACTACCATTGCTTAGGTCAGATATAAGTGTCTAATGAAGAAAAGTATATGTTACAAACTCTACCTACTAAGGGCCAGAACAGTTTTGTTTCTTTTTCCAAAACTGAGTTATGTAACTAAGACCACATGTTTTTTGATATTTCTTTCTCTCTCCCTGTAATATGGTGTTATATTAATTTCTTCTCTTATTAAGATGATTTAATTAAGGTAGACAATATGGTGGCCATGCTGGGCTAGCCAGTGTACTGTGTCTGTTTGTCCATTTTTGGTTTGAGCTCTTTAACACCTTTTAACATCTGTATTTTATTTCATTTTGTTTGTTTATTTTATTTGCTACTGGTCATTGACTGTATTATTATTTAACAATTTTTCAGAGGTTGAACAGCCCAAAAGTCCTATCTTGGAGATCCTCTGTGACTGGATTAAATAGGTGTAGTATTCCCAAATGATCTGAGCCACAGGGGTTTTATTTTTGTGAGAGAACATTTATTGGTGAGAGAACATTTATCGGTGAAGCCCAACCGAGCTTTGAATTGGACTGTGATCAGCTTGTATTATAAGTGGAAGACTGGAAGTTTGGACTTCGACCGGACTGCGAGTGGTAGATTGGCGTGGATGGGACTGCTGGAGATTTGGGGGGGAGAGGAGCCTGGATTAGCCTATTCATTGGTGTGTGAGATTACTGGAAAGTTGAGAGAGGAGCCTGCATTTGTTGGTTCCCTGGAGTGTTTTACTGACTGTTTTTCCTATCATCAAAATCTCCTCCAAAATCAAAATCTGGAGTACTGTGTGCAGTTTTGGAGACCTCATCTACGCAAGGACATAGACAGGATGGAAGCAGTCCAGAGGAGGGCAACTAAAATGGTGCAGGATCTGCAGCAGAAACTATATGAAGAGAGACTGAGAGAGTTTAATATGTATACTCTTAATGAAAGGAGGGACGGGGGGACATGATAGAAACATTCAAGTACCTCAAGGGAATCAACAAAGTCCAGGAGGGTAGCATCTTTCATAAAAAGAGATGTGTAAGAACAAGGGGGCACAATTTAAAGATAGAGGGGAGACAGCTCGGGGTAATGTGAGGAATTATTTTTTCATGGAGAGAGTGGTGGATACATGGAACAGCCTTCCTGAGGAGGTCGTTGGGTCTAAAACAGTGGGGGAATTCAAACATGCATGGGACAGACACAAGGCAATTATAGTGGGGGGTTGCAGGAAGTAGTCTGCTGGTTAACTAGAATCTGCAGCTTATCCAGTAGGTAGGGAAATGGGCAGACTGGGTGGGCCAAGTGGTCCTTATCTGCCGTCAAAGTCTATGTTTCTATGTTTCTATGTTTCCTGCATTAGGACCTGGATTTGGGATTATCCAACACAACATGAATTTTGGGGTAAGCTACCGGAGGTGGTCACTGTCATTGGCTAGGTTTGGGGTGGATGATGCTGGTTTCAGGCCTGCTGAAGGGCAGGTGTGAGTTACCGGTGTCTCTCAGACTCACCGGGGGGATCTGCTGGTGACTGGATACTGTGCCGGAGGTCATTACTGCAGACCTGACCGGGGACAGTGACCTCCTGGAGAGGTGGTTATTTTCCCCTCACATTGCTATATTTGAACTACCAGTGTTCCTGGACTTGGAATTGCACCTATGATTTTTTGTTCCTAACTTTTAGCTCCTTGAGAGAGCTGTCTACATTGTACTGGTCTACAATTCTCTTTTTCTATATTTTCTCTTGGACTCTTGGTGAGAGCAGAGTCTTAGAGTGAGAATTTGGTTCAGCCAAGGGAAATGAGAGTTCACTTGGCCTTTCAGTAAAACATTTAAAGCTGGATCTACTAATGAGGTGTGTTGGACTGCTGATACTGCACTGAAAGTTAAGTAATTCTGAACTGTGCGAGGACCTATATGGATTGAAATGGACTGGAATCTCTGCAGGACTTAAATTGGATTGTTATTTTAAATTATGTATTTATTTATTTATTTTGGGGGTTATATTGTTTATTTTGGTGATTAAGTATTTGTATGTTATTTTTAAGTTGGATGGTGATTGTGGTGAATGAATGGTTGACTGGGCCTTTCTGTGGGGTTGTGTGAGAGACACCCACTGGAGGTGAGTGTATATGTGTGGTGACGATAATTGTAGTGTGGTAATGTGATAGTAAAATATGGGGTTTATTTGTTTAATTATTTTAGTTAAGATGTGTTGGGAGGGTGTCAAGACGGTCAGGCATTACTCTCCTACTGTGCTCCATGATCTACGCCCCTTTGATTGTCCCCCACTTTCAGCCAAAGTTTATAAGAAATGTTGAGTGTTGGGGATAGTGAGGAGACGACTGAAGGGAGCGTGGACTGGGTATAGTGGGAGAATGGAGAGGGGTGGGCGGATAGAGGTAGTAGGAACTAGGCAATGACTGGGGTGAAATGGGGTCAGGAAAGGGGTGTTCCCTGCTTGATTCCCATACCCAAGGGCTCCACAAATTGTGGGCAGACCCTGGGATCTTCCTTGAAAACCCATCCAACCTGGGTGGTGTTGTGTAATGCCAGATCAATTAGGAACAAAATGGCTATTATAGTTGATCTCGTTGCAACATCTGATCTGGCATGCATCACTGAGACCTGGCTGGATGAGAATGCAAGCCCTATTTTAGCATCTGCTGTTCCAGCTGGGTTCTCGGTGATACACCGCCCGAGGTTGGATTGTAGAGGCGGGGGTGAAGCCATTTTCTTTAAAACAGAGCTGGGCCTTATGGATGTGCCAGTGGGATGCATTCGATCTTTTGAGTGTATTCTGGGAGCAGGTGTAGAGTTCAGGATTCTCCTCATCTACCATCCACCCGGGGATGGTGGAGAATTCCTGAAGGAGTTTGTGGACTTCATTGTCGACGTGGCATTGGAATTGCCCAGATGGTTAATTCTGGGTGACTTCAATGCCTGGATTGACGATGAACTCTCGCAGTTTGGAAATAATCTCCTCCAACTTATGACTATGTTGGGCTTTACACAGGTGGTTACCTCTGCTATCCATATAGGGGTCACTCACTAGATCTTGTATTTCTCCTGGGGATGGAGATCATGGGATTGGAGATTGAACCAAATGGTCAGTCAGATCATCACACCGTAAGGTTCAACTTCAGGGCACCCCCAAATAGGTCTGCCCCTACGGAGATGGTCCAGTATCACCCTTTGAGGGGGATTACACCAGAAGGCCTATCAGCAGTGGTGGACCTATCGGGTTTATCAAGTGAATGCATGAGTCCAGGGGATCTTGCACTTGCCTATAATAAAGTGGTGGGTGATGCTCTGGACTTAATTGCTCCTGTTCGTGTTTGTCTACTCACTCTGTGCCCGAGGACCCCTTGGTTTGATGGGTCCTTGAAGGAGCTGAGAAGAGTGGGACAAAGGCTAGAAAGAGCTTGGCAGAAATCCAGCCTGGATGCTGACAGGCTTAAGTTGATGGACCATTATGTAGCCTATCAATCAGCAATCACCCATAAGAAGGCAGAATTCCTGTCCAGGAAGATTGCTGCTGCACAGAATTGACCAGCTCAACTCTTCCAGACTGCGGCCAGACTGTGCAATCCAGTCTGTCTTCAGTCTGGAAGAGATTTTTCACAAATAAAGTGTGATGAGCTTGCTCGATTCTTCGCAGATAAGGTTGCCAGCATTAGGTCAGGTATCCGCCCAGCTCTCTCTTTAAGAGATTGCGGAGATTGGTGGGAGGTGGCAAGCACCCGTGCTACCTGGTTTGACTTTAGTAGGCCGGAATTCATGGACATTGTGAGGATTGTCCAGACTGTATGACCAACAAGCTGTAGTTTGGATCCAGGCCCTACACCACTATTGTTAGATTGTGTAGATGTTATCTGCCCGACCCTTGCTGAAATTGTCTGGAAGTCCTTGGAGCAGGGGGTCTTTCCTGATCCCCTCAAGGAGGAGGTAATTCAACCACTCCTTAAAAAACCCTCCTTGGACCCAAACTGCTTAGCTAACTATAGACCTGTCTCTAACTTACCCTTTGTGGGTAAGGTTATTGAGAAGGTGGTTGTGCTGCAGCTGGATGAGCATCTTACAACCCACAATGTCTATGATGTTCTCCAATCTGGGTTTAGGAAAAGACATAGCACTGAGACCACCCTGGTCCGGGTTTTAAATGTTCTCCTAATTGCGATAGATCGAAAGGCTCGTATTATTCTAGTCCTTCTTGATCTCTCTGCAGCATTTGATACTGTGGACCGTGATGTGCTTTTGGAGTGCCTGTGGCTTTTTTGTGGACTGTCAGGTACAGTTCTATTCTGGTTTCAATATTTCCTTACAGGCAGGACACAGAGGGTTGTCACTGGAATTTATTCCTCTGGCACCATCTCCCTGTCCTGTGGGGTGCTGCAGGACTCCATTTTGGTGCCCATGTTGTTCGCAGTTTATATGCTGCCATTGGGAGATATCATTAGGTGATACAGTTTGGGTTTTCACTGCTACGTAGATGACACCCAACTCTATCTGTCCTTTATTCCCGGACAGGATGATGCGATCTCTGTGCTTAACAGCTGTCTAGCCAAGATCAGAGATTGGATGAGCACTAGCTGGCTGAGGTTAAATCCGGATAAGACCGAGATGTTGGTTGTGGACCCTGGTCACCCTGGGGTGGGTCTTAGGGCTGGGCTTCCATCAGGCTTATGGATTGATGGTGTCCAGCTCTCTACCTCAGACTGGGTGCGTAACTTGGGCATTATTTTAGATAATGGTTTGACCCTGAAATTGCAGGTGTCTGCAGTTGTCAAATATTCCTTTTATCATCTTAGGAATATCGCCCAGGTGAAACACCTGGTTCCTCTGGCTTACCTTCCTACATTGGTCCATGTCTTTGTAACCACCCGCCTTGATTACTGCAATGTCCTTTACCTAGGGCTTCTGGGGGTTGATATCTGCTGCTTGCAGCTAGTGCAGAATGTGGTGGCCAGGCTTTTGACTGGTACATCCAGGACTAGTCATAGTACACCTGTTCTGCGCGAGCTGCACTGGCTGCCGGTTCAGTGGCGGATCACCTTTAAGGTTGGGTTGCTGACCTATAAAGCCCTACATGAACAGGAACCCCAGTATCTGCAGCATCTTCTTAATCCCTACTGCCCCTTCCACTCACTCCGATCTGCCAATGAGGGATCGCTAGAGATTCCCAGGGTTTGGTTAAAGACATCTGGGGCGCGTCCATTTTCTTATGCTGCCCCTTCCCTGTGGAATTCTCTACTTCATCGGATAAGAGAATGCCTGACTGTCTCGAGTTTTACATCTGAGCTCAAAACCTATTTATTTTTTAAAGCTTTTTCTGAAGGTTTTTAAAATGCTTATGTATGTTTATTTAATTGTTTGGCTTTAATTTGTTGTACAGCGCCTTGGTTTTAAAAGGTGCTTAAAAATAAAGATTTACTTACTTACTTACTTAAGTCAACTTTAATCTTGTTTTAACATGTTCTCTTAACCATTGCAATTAGTTCTGTTTTGCTAACCTACATTTATTATTAAACCAGAAATCTGATTGCTTTTCATTTCTTTATCTTTATGTAATAATTAAGCTATATATTTTAATAATGCTCCAAGATAAATACTTTATTCTCATTGTGATCTTCATTCAGAGTGTAACTACACTGTAACTGCATTGCAACTGCAAAGTAGTTGCATGCAACAAACACGTAACTACAATGCAAGTACCCTGCTGCATGCAATTAATGATTACTTACAATGAGACAGACACTTAAAGTAATGTGTAGCCAAACATTTTAGTTCTTTTTAGTTCTGGGTGACCTTAGGGAGAAAATCTGAGAAAAGTTACAGAACAAGATGCCTTATACACTGCAAGACAAGTTTTAGAGATTGTTATCTATCCTAGGTTTAAGTACTTAAGAAAACCTGTCACATTGCCCCAAACTTCATGGTCTGTTGAGGAAAAAATTATTATTTTTTTCCTGACTAGGCCTTTGTAGTGTTGAAAGGATATGATCTAGAGATTTTATTCTGTTTCATTTATAAAGAGGACAAGTTTATGCAATATGTTCCAGGTCATCCACCTCCCTTAAACCACAGTCACGATAAGGTGATTAAACTTCATTTCTGTGCTTCTTGTAATACTGGAATTTGCAACAATATAATTCTAATCTGAATCTTGTATAAAGCTTGCTTACTTTTTTATGTAACCCCCTTGTTAGCCGGGGTTACTAGAATCCCAGTAAGACCTAGTGGTAGGCAGGGAAGGCAGCTTCTGAAACTCCAGTTAAATGGGTTTCACACTATCTCACTCTGTTCTCAGTCTCAGCTGAGACTGAGGGATGACATCACCAATAGAACTTTCGCAGCTGCATAAGCCACATTGGAATCTGCAGCAAAGGGAGTTAGATAGAACGTTGGGAGTTTTCAAGGAGAGTCTGCAGTTGGTGTTCAGTAAGTGAAGTTGGAAGTAGGGAGCTTGCTGTTGAGCAGCTCAGTAAAGGCTCTAGGAGCCTCAGCCCTGGCAGAGGGCTACTTTTCAGTAATAGGGTGTGTGTCTCCACCTTAAAGAGAGACACAGGAAGATTACTCAAGTGGTGGAGACCGCTGTTTTCGGGTCTCAGTGTCCCCTCCCTCCGGGGGGGGGATGAGAAAGATTCCCTGCAGATTCCTGGGGCAATCCCCTTAGTTCTGCTTGTGGAGGAGAAGCTGCCTGTTCATTCCAGTATTTATTTTGGGAGAAAAGAAGATTTGTGAGTCACCTGTGGGGCACCTGCAACATGAGGGTGAGTGTCTGCTCTGGTTAAAAGGGCCTATGTTTTCACCCTGGGACTTGTGTGACAAGGTGGGGATTGAACTACTAAATATTGGAAAGTCTAGAGAAATGGGCTAAGCAAAGTAAAAGTAGTTTCAAGTTCCTGAGTTTGTTGGGATGCAAATAATATGTAGAGGAGATGTGACAGACGTCTACCCTTAATCTACATTTCAAAGTTCAGTAAAGGAATTGTTCAGTTTTCCAGAGAAATGGCCGGGTATGGGCTGTGGGAGCTGGAGGTGAGTGGCCCCCCATCTTTAGTGACCAGGTCCACCTCTAAGGATTTCTTCTGTGGTTTTCTACTTTGCCTCAGGCACTTGGCCAGTGATGGGGGAAGTACCCAGACGTGGGATTGTAAGAAAAATTCTCTCTAGGAGTCACAGACTCTAATGTGGTGTGGGGAGCTACGACAGGATAATTGGTTCATTCCTCAAATGGACCATGCACAGGATAATTGTTTCATTCCTCAAATGGACCACGGATCAAGTGGCTGGCAGGGGAGCCAGACCAGTGGGGAAAACCCAAGTGTGTACAAGTCGGGCTGTGTACCCAAAGCTGAGTGCAAGTCCGGGCTGTGTGCCTGGTGGGTTCAGAGCCTGAGGGCTGGAAATGGTGATAAAGTGTTCTGTAGTCTCCAATCTGTATTACCAGGAAATGTAGCCCCATGGGGGTCCGTCTATGCTTTGTTTGTTCAGCTAGTATGTGAATAAAAGCCACACTGAAGAATCCCATTCCTGGTTCTGGACATTACAGTTATTGCTTCTTGTATTCAGATTTACTTGGGTGCCCCTGTACAGAGTAGCCAAACCTAGTCTCCCCTGTGCCGAGTAACCTCATCCTCCCCGAACCCAGTCCCCAACAAGTACTGCTGTCAGCTTCAACAGCATGCCACCTGTCATTTTGGCAAAAAGGCAGGGGTGAGGGGTTACATTTATCAGAGAAATAATTTAAAATACCTGTATAACTCCTTCCTATGACAAAGTTTTAAGAATGTATAGGAAATATGTATTTCAGAGTTTTAGACTGATGCGATATCACGCTGTGCATTAGTTACATATTGGGTCATATTTAGAACCTTGTGTCCTTCTTGTAATAGATCAATAAATCGAGTGGTTGCTGTACATGTTTTCCAATTTATGACTGCCATATTCAAGTCACCTACAGTAGGAAAATTACTTCCTCAGATTGACATGCATTTTCTACTTCTTTAATTATGCCTTCAGTTGCCTTGCCATTAGTTTCTGGTGCCCTACAGCATAGTCCAATAACTGTACTCTTTGCTCTTTGTTTATTAATTTTAGCCATAGAGTTTCCAAACCTTTATTTTCACCTTAAATTTTATGGCAGATGTCATAATGAACTAAACAAAACACACAAATCCTTTTTTAGGAAAATACTATTTTTATTTCATATTGAAGAAAATCATAATGACATTTTATTCATATCACAATTTCCTAATAGCATGTTTTTTTTTAAATATCATGGACTTTGTTTTAGAGGTGTGAGGCAAAAGTGAGATGTTGGACAGTTTGGGTGTTTCTATGACCAAACCATGATAGCTAGATATCCCTGACATCATTGAACTGAATAAAGACATTTCTAACATATAGTGGATTCCCTTAGCTCTAAGATCTTAATGCAAATAAGAGGTATACAATGGAGTGAAAGAAATAATGAACATACATTGAACTAAAAAGTTAAATATCTTATGAGACTCAGTACCTTGTCTGATATTGTTAAAATTGAGCATACTGCTGGCATAGTTGAGGAAATCCAGGTTGCGGTCCTATTAACATTTTTTTTTTTTATCAGTTATTTTACCAGGTGAGACACACTAAGCTGAAAGCTTGTTTGCAGGTGCAACCTGGGAGCATGAGGAAGTTAAATGACTTCCTCAGGGTCACCCAGTATGCAAGTGGGGGCTGTGGGATTCAAACCCAGGTCTCCAGATTTGCAGCTCAGAGCCTTAAACCACTGTGCCATACTGCCTCATTTTGATGATAAATCTCTTGCAGAAGAACTTTGGTTTAGGAAAATCCTTCTGATGACTTTAGGATTTGAGCGTGGATATTTGACATGTGTCAGTATGCCTTCCTGGTAAATCTCCTAAATAGATAAATAAATAAATAATTGTGAACAGTATTTAGCTTTAAATGGAAAATTGCCAATAATTACAAGACAACACGCACCTGACTAACTAAAACTGGTATTGCCATTCCCTCAAGATAAAATACATCAACAAAAACAAAACGTATATTCTGACAAAACTAGGATCCTTAGCTGTTTTTGGCTGGATAGTACCTCAAAGTGAATTAATTAGGCAAACCAAGAAATCAATTTCAGAGGTTTTAGCAAGAACATGCAAGATCAATTTACAATGGGATGTGACTCAGTTTCTTGGATTTAGAATCATTCTGACAATAGCAATGGCTCTCAGATAAATGTTTCCTTTCAAAATGATTAGGTTACAGAACAAGTATTAGTGAAGGCAGAGGCTTTGCATATCTCATTGTACTCTGGATGGCCATTATTTATCAAGTTAAGTATCAGGTTAAGCAATGGATGCTTTGAACTTCAAATGGAACTAGTGGGTACAGTGAGACATCTTAGGAATCCAGCTTGTAGATCTAAAGCCAATATTCACTGAACATCACAGAAAAGATCCTAAAATTACAGAACATTTGACTGCAGCTACAATTTTTGAAGACAATGTTTCCTTCCCCAGCTACACATTACATCAAAATAGATTTGCACCATTGGGAAATGTTAGTCATAATTGACTGGCAAATTCCCCTATAAATATTGTCCCAAACTAGGTGACAAGAACATGTTAAAACCTTTGTCCTGGAATATAGTTGGACCTTTTTCAAAACTTTCAGATAAAGAATGCATTGGATTTATCCTGTCCTTTGATATTATTTTAATGCAGAAAAAATGGTGGTCTCAAGACATTCCCAAGTTTCCAGGATTTGATTAATTTAATATTGGGGAGGGGGGAATGAAACAAGGGAGGAATAAAATTGGTTTATTATTAGCATCTAAACTCCAAAAAGATCTCACAACCAAGCTATTTGAAACCAAACTAGAAAATATCTTGGTAGTCAAAGTACAAGTGAAGGGATTCATTTTAATTCATAGTAATACATATACACCAGTAAATTCAGTTACCAAATGCTTTGACATTTTGCAGATGTTTAGAGATATTATCATAGACTTAATCAATAATTATGGCAATGCTAATAACATCCTCCTTGCAGGTGATGTGAATACTAGGTTTTGTCATCCAAAAACAATTCCTTAGACTCATCCTTTCAACTGGAGTATGGCATGAAGACTAATACTCTACTCATAGTGAGTTCTATACCCACACCAGGCACTTGGGTTAATATCCCAGTACTGACACTGCAGTGCAGCATGAGGGGGGTGCTGCACTCCTGAGGTGCCGTTTTTCAGATGAGACGTTAAACCAAGGTCTCATCTGCCTGTTCTGGTGGTAGTTCAGATGGATGTTAAAGATCCCATGGCACTTCTCGAAAAGAGCAGGGGAATTTTTTATTGGAGAAGGCTTCATAAACAAAACAAGGGAAAATACAACAGGAGAATCACAAAATACAAAAATTAATATAAAACATCAGGATCCAGAAAACAAAAAAACACTCATTCCCTGCAAAATTCCTAAACACCAGAAACAGCCCCACAATTCCAAAAACAAAAAACCCACTCAGAAATCCTATAATAACTAGAAGCAATAAAACAGCTATCCCAACAGTCTCCCCCCCCATCCCAGTATATAATGGGAAAAACTCAAAAACATTTCATAAAGCATCCAGCAAGAATCTACTGGTCAATCAAAACCTATAAAAAGGGGAAAGAACCCCAACCTTTCCACCAATCCTGTATCAGGGTACTAGAAAAGATATGTCTTTCTTTTTTAAATGACAGTGTGATTTAACACTCAATTTTACTTTAAACCCAGCAAGAATAGCTGTTTTTGCTGCAGTACAAATTGACATCTAGTTTGCCAAATCACCCATTTAATAATAGCCAAAATCATTTGAGTTGTCCCTAAATGAAATTTGCTCCAAAGAATGCCATCATACTGGCCATACACCAAGGTATTATAATTCATGGACCTTGGATGAGGGATATTCCATGAACAGGCCAACACAGGCCATAAACCAGAAATATATGGGCATTATAAAAAAAGATGTGACATTGTCTCAACTTCCAATCCACAACCCTCCCTTAGACAAGATCTGTCCTGAACATTTTTATGAAAATGATTTCCTCTGACATTTAGTCTAGAATGACAGCTAAGCCATACAGAATCCCATACTTTAGGAGGGAGTCTGGTTTCCATCACTTGGTGAAGGACATCAGCTAGGGCTAGAGTGTCCAGTAAAACCAGACAGGGTTCTTTAAAACAGATTTCCTGTAACAGTTTACAGTACTCCAATGTTCTAGTAGTGTGCAAAAGGTCAAAGGTCAAGACATGCCAAAGTTTTAATTTCTTACAAATTTCCAAAAGATAGGGAGAAAAACATTGTGGGATGTTCCAAAATACCCCCATTGCTGGGTTTCCCACTTCTGCCAAAAATAGCAGCATCTATCTTTAACAAGGAAACCCAAGGCAGTTGACTAAACAGTAAAATGGGAACAAAATTTGCATAAAGAAATATAGTAAAAAGAAATATCACAGGATTGATCATGTTCAAACTACCATCACACACACGCCAATAGGTACTATTTTGCTTTATGGGATTAAGCCGACTCCCCCATAATAACTGAAAAGCCACACTATACATCCTAACCTCTAATTTGACAGGCAAAGGATACAAATAACTAACATTCAGAATTTTAAACATAAAAACTCTTTTCTTTTTTGTCATAGGTAAGCCTTTCCATCTTGCAACTTTCTCCTCTGCTTTGGCCAAGGCTGTTTCCCAACTGTAACAGGCCGGGTCAGGAACTCCGAATCAGTACCCCAAAATTTTAATCGGTAATGCAGATAAACCAACACCCCTTTTAGCTTGTAGAGCTACTTCTAAAGTATGAATCCCCACAGCCATACTCTTTTGTCTGTTAATCCTTGAACTGGAGACAACATAAAAGGAGTCTACAACCTCCATAGCCCGTTCCCCAGAGACTTGATCAGCCACTAGTATAGTACTGTCATCCGCATAAGCAAAGGCAATCAGAAATACACCATCCCCAGAACTCCGAAATGGTGCAATCCCTGGTGTCATATGCAATGTTCTTAATAAAGGATCTAAAGAAAAAACATAAAGAAGCGGACTCAGAGGACAGCCTTGTCTGACTCCCTGCTGAATCAGTACAGACCTCCTTAGTCTGCCATTTACCAAGGGCCATGATGAGGCTTGTCTGTAAATAACTTGAAGCCATTCTAAAAATTCAGCTGGAATGCCAAAATGTTTTAAAACCCAAAATAAGTAGACATGGGGGACCTCGTCAAAGGCCTTAGCTTGATCAAGGGAGAGTAAATACCCAGAACCACTCGACTCATCAAAAGCTTCCCTCAGTAATTTGGTAATGTCTCCCATACCCCGGTGGGGAATGGCACAAGTTTGACTGGGTGAAATCACTTCCTGAGCTACCCAGGATAAACGTTTGCACAGTATTTTACATGGAATTTTCCAGTCAACATTTAACAAACTAATGGGCCTCCAATTTCTAAGATCCAATCTATCCCCCCTTTTTGTAGAGAAAAATCTAAATACTGTCTGCCAAAGCCACAGGAAAAGGAACCAAACCAGATAATATAGCATTATAAACTTTCACCAAATAGGGGCTTAAGAGGCCTTCTGCTTTCCTATAGAGTTCCCCTGGTAAGCCATCCAGATCAAGAGAAGAACCAGGCGGTAATCCATTAATAACCTCCTCAACTTCTTTCTGGGAAATAGGAGAGGTCAATAGGGATTTATCTGCTTCCAAAAGATCAGGTATCTGTAATGCACTTAGAAACTCATCCATCCCAACTGTAGGGGGAGAGTTGTTATGAAAGGAAGTTTCCACAAACTGATGAACCACTTCCTCAATATCATCACCAAAGTTTACAATCTGACCTGTATCAGACCTCAAGGCTTCCACATATTTAGAGTCCATCCTTTGAGCACAACATTCATTAGGATTAACACCTTGTGCTTTTCCCTGAGTGCCAAACTTCTGTTCTAAAAACAGAGAATGGGCCCTATCATACTGATACTTACACATCTCAGATTTAATCATAATAATGTCATCTGTGAGATCTTATCCAGTCTCCACAGCTCGAGAAAGTAGCCTCTGTAACCTATCTCTGAACTGGAGGTAGGTTAAATATTTAGTATTAGCTGCCCGTTTCGCCAATGAGCTACATAAAGTTTTCAAATCTCATTTCGAGTCCTGCCACCATAAAAGAGAATTGTCATATAAATCAAAAACAGAAAACCTGGCCTCCAACTCATTATGAATGAGAGCCCAGGTATCTGTGCCTGATAAAAGAGCCGAATTCAACCTCCAAACTGGATTCGGGCCAGGTTTATTTACAGGAGTTCCAACAAAAACAGTAATCAGTCTGTGGTCAGAGGTCTCAACTGGAGAAACTGAAAAAGAGCGCACAGGGACCCAATGGGAGGCAAACCAGAAGTCAATTCTAGTAGACAAGTGACCCCTAGAGTAAGTATGTTCTGGTAAGCTAGAAAAACCAGCAGCACAATTCCTAAACTTGGCCTGTGTATACATTTTGTGCAAAAAATTAGAATCTGAATATAATTTTTGTGTTCTACCTGTTTTGTCAGATAAAGACAATATACAATTTAAATCACCTCCTAAAAAGACAAATCTTGTGGTATACAAAAAAGGTAGAACTTTCTGCAACAATGTAACCCGCTGGACTTTCGTCTGGAAATTATGGACATTTATAATATGCAATTCATGTGCCCCCAGCTGGGAATCAAGAATGCACGCCCATCCAGGAACCAAATCAATAATATGGGGAACATGGAGGTCAGGGTTCAGGATTAAAAACCACAGCCCCGAGCATGACACCTCCGTCTAGGACCAAAAAGAAGTACCCCTAAACCAGTCATTTGATGCCTGGTAGGTCTCTCTAGTGGTATGTAACTGGATGTCTTGAAGGAAACAAATATCAAGTCGATGACCGGAAATGATAGAGAAAGTTATAAGTCTCTTTTTTTGGTTCATTATACTATTGACGTTTAAAGATCCCAAGGAAAGGTGCCACTCCATGTTCAGGTGGTAGAAACATCTGCCATAGTGGAAACCAGAGATTTAGCATTTTTAGTCCCCAATCTTTTGGACTTCTTTTTCTTCTTACCCCCCCTTTGGTATCTACAGAGGGAAATTCAGAATCAGTCACATGGTCTGCCTGTGAGGAAATTAGTGAAGAGGAATCTGAATCGTCATCCTCCTCATCCCACTGTTTCCTTTTAGCAAGAGGAAAGAATTTATTGGACATGGGGAGACCAGCCTCACCTCCATCCATAGCATCTTTGCCCAGTTTTTGGGATACACTGTGTGTCATCTGCCTATTTTTTTGAAATTCCCAATCTGTGGGGTGGGGAGGCGGCATGGTAGGATCTTACCTAGAAGGCCCCGGTACTTTAACAAAGCTAGGGTGAGACTCCGTATTCTCAGGAGTAATGGGTAATACCGGATCTGCAATCACCTCTGGGGCTGTGGTACCTGGGGAAATTACCTGCTGCAATGTTAGCTGGACTAGGATAGTGGAAGGAGAGGGCACATGCCTTGTAGGGGAAGGATCAACAGCAGTAACCGTTACAGAGGGTGAGGAGGGCCGGGAGACGGACACATCTATAGGGCAATCATCTCCTGCAAGCCCTTGTGGTTCTCCTGCTGTATTTTCAGTAGAGTCATCCCCTCCAAAATTATGTGAAGCCCAGGGACAGTCCCTGAAAGTGTGGGTAGTGTCTTCACAAAGATTATATATAACAGGAGTTTGGCAGGTGAATGCCACATGGCCAATCCCTCCACAAAAGGAACATTTCATCTTATCGCAGGCATTGCTTAGATGAGTATGAGCCCCACACCTGAAACAGGATCGGGGCTGCCCAGCATAAAAGATAAAGCCCAAGTCCCTCCCTAGGTAGAAGCAACTAGGTAGGTGTTGTTTAATACCTCGAATCTGAGGCAGTTTAACCCGAATCCTTCACCCCTCAGTCCAAATATCCTCAGAGTCAATAATAGGGTCTGGAAGACCTAAAACAGAACATTTAGCCCTTAACCAGAATAAAATATCCGATATTGCCACTCCTTCATTTTTAAATAACACAGTTACCATTCTTTAGGCAGGCTTAGTTAAAGGAATAGCAGCAAAGACCTTCCATTCAGGGTTATTGTGAACACCTTGATAACGTTCCCAAAAGAGCTCCAAACCCACAGCAGTTTTAAAGCTGACATCAAAATTTGGATCGTCTGAGGTGTGAATTAAAGCATAAATGTCCTGGGCAGATAAAAACATACTGTCCTTCAAAAGTGTATTGCCCACATATACTATGTCAGGATGTAACTCCAAGCCTCCTTTATATTTCAGCCTTACTGCATTTCACCGTTTAGCAGGCTCAGGAGGAACATGAAATAGTCCGGCATATGTTCTGTGGGACGAGTTCCGACCAAGGTCAGGATCAGCTCCAGCAGTACTCATAGAAGGATGTGGGGAGGGGGCAGGATGGTCCGGGCCAGGCCCAGGGAC
Organism: Neoceratodus forsteri; assembly: GCA_016271365.2. NCBI lineage: Eukaryota > Metazoa > Chordata > Ceratodontiformes > Ceratodontidae > Neoceratodus > Neoceratodus forsteri. Next base: position 817,725,688 of record CM057455.1, on the reverse strand, counting down.
ATCAGACGCCGGGTTCAGGGCAATAGGTTCTCCAGGGGCATGCAGCTTCTCAGAAGCAGTGAGCAAAGGAGAAACCTCCATAGAATTTTGTTGCTGAGGAAAAAGAATCGGGGAGTTAGACAGCTCTAGAGAAGAGGGAAGTTCCATATGGTCAGAAAGAGCAGACCCCAGTCATTGAGGTGACACCCAAGGCTGATTTGGCCCAGCTCTAACCTACCCAGCAGCCTATAAGGCTTCAGCAACAGTATGCCCCATAGCCAACATATTTTGATCAAAATCAGAGCCTTCCCCAGACAAGTCGGTACTCCGAGGAATAGGAGCGAGTAATGTAGCACCAGTCACAGGATCAGACAGCTTCTGAGAAGCATCTGTTCTAGAAACAGTGTCTACCCCCAAACCCTCTCCATTTTGTACAGGTGAAAACAAATCTTGTGCAGAAGAAACAACAGAAGTCTTACTATTAGGTTCCCGGGATGTCATACGGGAACCTTCCATGTCCAAAGAGGTCGGTATCTCACCGATTACCAGGTCCGGGGGTACAGCAGACCCAGCACCAAACTCTGTCATGCAAACTCCAGACAAACTGACAGCTTTCGGAGAAAGTGGAGCTCCAATAGGCAACACTCATGTCTTGAGATGTAGAGATCGGCTGTAATGCTCGCGACGCTCTTCTTCAGCGAGAAGCGCCCACAAATACGCACTTTGGGACTGAAACTGATGACAGCTTGGGAAGTCCACTCTCAGCAGTGGGTCTGCTGAAAGAACAGGAGCCTCAGAGGAAGCCACACAAGCCGGAGAAGTAAACAAGCGACCCTCAGAAGGAGCAAAAACATTGACAGTTTCCAGCAAAGATAAGTCAGATACTGGTTTCTTAGTAGCAATATCCACATCCATCTTCACAGAGATGGAAGAAGCCTCATACATAGAAGGAACTGAGGAAGAGGCCAGCTTCTCAGCTCCAAGGACCATCTCACCTCCACCAAGTTCCATGAGAGCCGCCATCTTGGTCCCACAGGAAAATGGGTCCCCCCTGCTCACAGGAAGCAGAGTAGGGGAATTTCCCCGGTGTCCTGGCCAAATTTCCCCCCATTCACTCAAAATACCACCAACAGCTTAATGTGGTTCAAGGTCAGTTGACATTCATCTGTATCCCCATCCCCCAGGTCATGCCTGAAAATAGGCAAGAATTTGTCTAGTGCACTTACCCGGTAAAATAAATAAACAAATATTCTTTATATGAGGACAGCAAAACAAATTAAGCAGGTATAATACTACATTCTATTATCAAAGAGATTGATTTTGTTCCCATAAATGGTAGAACAAGAGGAGACAAAGATGGAGATTTTACTTTTCACTCAGCTAACAGTGCACCTTGTAGTGATCTATTTTTCCCTATTGTAAATGCTCTAGACAAGTTAATTGATCTGAAGGTTATTGAAACACCAGAATTTTCTTACTTTCTATTAAAGGTAGATTTAAATTATTCAGCTGACTCTGTAAACAATTGCACAAACAAAATATCTTAACTCAAGATCATAAATTCCAGAAGGACTGGATGGTCCCACACAGATATTCAAAGTCTAGAGCAGTTATTACATTTCTCAGAAGCCTGTGTCATTAAACAAGATATTTTGAATGAAGATCACAATGAGAATAAAATATATATCTGGGAGGATTATTAAAATATATAGCTCCATTATTATATGAAAATAAAGAAATGGAAAGGAAATCTGATTTTTAGTTTAATAATAAATATAGGTTTTACAAAAACAGAACTAATTGCAATGGTTAAGAGAACATGTCAAAACAAAACAAAACTAAAGTTAATTTGAATCAGCTTAGTAAGAAAATAAATGAATATAACACCATATTACAGGGAAAAAGACAGAAATATCAAAAAACCTGTAATCTTAATTACATAATTCAGTTTTGGAAAAAGACACAAAACTGTTCGGGCCCTTAGTTGGTAGATGTTGTAACATATATTCCTTTTCATTAGACACTTTTATCCAACCTAAACAATGGTAGTTGCACTTTCAGAATGTGTACTTTAATCTAAAAGAGAAAAACACAGTAATATAATTAACAATTTAAACAACGTATTCAATATTATTACCCTTTACCATTATGTTCTTCCAAAACTTACATTATGTTAACTATTTCCCAAACAAAACCTACAACCTACAACACCTTATGGTGTTGCTTTGGATAATTTCAAATACTTCATGGATTGGTGGATGCCTTTGTTGTATATATTACTTAAAGGGACACTGTCAGCTTTTAGCTTCTTTTTTTTTACCACCCTTAAAAACAATACCTGCAGGCCCCTTTATTGTTAAAACTAGAATACCCAGCTCTTACTTAACATTTAATGCACTTTTTTTGGTGTTATTAGTAATATTTGACATAGTTCCTGAACCTGACTGCATCTCCAGTGGTCCACTACTCCCGCATGAGCCCTTCAAACATGGTACCAAATCTCATTAAAACTTGTGCATGCACAAGTTTCTATTTTTTAAAACATGTTGCACACAAAGTCCTTCCTAAAGAGAGGAGCGTTCCTATAACATGGCAAAGTAAAAGACAACATTTCTTCACCAAGAGAATGGACAATCTACTGAACACCCCACCAATCAACATCATACTATTGTAAGACAAAACAGAATTTAAAAGTAAATTGGATAAATTAATACTTAATGGAAAAATACTGAAATACAGTACTATCCTTAAAAACCAAAAGCTACTATGGGGTTACACCTGCTCAGCTCTGCTGTGCCTCAGTATGAACCTTAGTATGAACACCCATTAACTTAAACTGAGTTATTGCACTCATTTTAACTGCTTTATCTTGGTTACTAGTGAAAAGTTTCTGAGATAGAAACAGAGAATTTACCTGCAGATAAGGACTACTTGGCCCACCTAGGCTTCCAATTTTTCCATGACTGTAGTATCACCACTAATCCTACTTGATTTCTGGTCCATTATCCCTCCTACTCTTCCTTTCCTCTATGATTCCATTGTGCCTATCACATGCATTCTTGAACTCCATCACTGATTTTCCACCTACTACCTCTGCTGGAAAGCTGTTCCAGGAATCCATCACTCTTTCTGGGAAGAGGTACTTCCTCACATTCTCCTGAATTTATTTCTCTTCAGCTTCATATCATGCTGACTTTTTCTTTTTTTATAATAAACCTCTATTAATAGAAGAAGAGGAGAAAACAAACTACAGTCATACAAAGATAAAGAACAACAATGGCAAAGAACAAAGTGTGAAAAATGCTAAAAAGGGTGAACATCTTCCACCAAAGAACCAAACTAAATGTCTATCAAATGTGCAGGCCACAACTAGTTTTTCAAACAATGCTAAAGCATAGAGTATCCAGAAATAATAAGAGAATTGAAAAGGAAAATAAGCCGCTAACGGAAGGCATGAGTATGTAAAACTATAATCAAACTTGATAAATAACTTACAGCATCTTAACATGATTCACAAGGATACCCAAGCCCGAAATCCTAAAAAGGTTATGGAACAAACTCTGAATCCATTTGAAGTTTGTAAAATACCCAGCATCTCCAGATCTTCTCAAAATCCAGCATATTATTTAAAAAATAATATGTTAGTTTCACTAAATGATTAACTGTGTCAGTTAACAATGGTCCCTTGAATCACCGAAGGGGACCGTGACTGAAGCAATAATTTGGTAGTCACTTTTTTCATGCAGAAAATTATCATGAACAAGTGCTTGAGTTGCTAACCTCAAAGATTAAAAGAAGCAGGTGCGATATGTAGAAGAACTAATGTGGAAGAAAGAAGTTGTGGGGCATCAAAGAACAGTTCTATGATACATGAAACAGCTTCTCGATAGAGTCTCAGGAGAGGGTAGAAACAAAACATATGAGCATGATCTGCTCAAATCTTACTGCAGGCCCACCAACAGACTCCAGCCCTCCCCCTAAATATTTCATTTGGACCACTGGTGTCTTGAAGAATCACATCTTACATTTCCAAGCAAACTCTTTTAAATAAGATGCCATAGAAAGTTTAACAGTTGGAAGGGAATGTGACGCTGGGCCAGCTGGTTATAATTGCTGTATGATATTTGTAATATAAAAATATAGTAGGTGATTGTCTCACGTAAGACAGCCTGTGCTTATGGGCCCCCTCCCCAGGTTTCAGTGAAGCTACCATGACAAGTGACCTGAAACCAGAAGGTAATTAAAAGACTAGAGAGACTTAATTAAGGGTCTCCTGTTTTTCTGTCTTAATTAGAACTGACCTAGCTGCCAGGATATAGGGCTTATAACATTTTTTGTTTCCTACAGGAAAAACATTTTATACCACCATAGTGCTAAAAGTTGTAAAACCCTTTGATGTGCCTTGGGAATAGGAACTGCTCAAGATCAAAGAGAAAATGTTTAATTAAGGAGTCATATTTAGGAAGTGGAATTTTTGCTGATGTCACCTTATTTAATATACCTCCTGACAGGACATCATATTTGTATATTTTTATATATTCTAAAAGGAAGAGCTAGATGACTCACCAAGGGGGTGAAGAGATGTAGTTGAAATGTGTCCTTGTAAGTGGGGAATATGTCATATCATTTTGGGACTCAAGAAAGACAGATCTCTGATCAAACTATAAGCACTATAGAGGTAATACATTAGATAGAAAAAGTCTAATTGTATTGTGGTAGGGGTTTTTGTTTTGTAATCTTCCCTTGTTCTTTTATATGATTGTGAGCTCTTTGATATATTGTTCTGTGTGTACATTTTTCATATTTTTATCATCTGTTAGTAAAATCTTTATTTGAAAGATACTGTCTGTGTGTGTCTGTTAGCTCTTTTTGCATGTGATGTATAGAAGGGTAAGACTGACAAAAACTGTTCAAAAGCCGATGGTGTTATCAAACTGGAAAAAAGGTAAGAATATACCCAAGGTCTTTCATAGAGTTGTAAGGGTTCATTTTTGGAAGCCTGGCTTGGTGCCCCTGGTGAAAGATTGTACCGCAATCCCCCGAAGTGGGTACGTGTATGAGCTTGTACATTGGGTACGCTAGCATAAGGTTCCCAGTTTGAGTCCCCCCAGAACTTGAGAATAAAGGTGATTCGGACCCAAAGGCAGACCGGAGAGTTACCCTGTCTGTTACCTGTTCACACTATTGCACTCGGAGGTTGGCACTGTGGGAGCAGAGGGCCTCACCTGCAGAGAGCGTTAGTGACAGATTTGTTTAGCAGTAGTGTGATAAATTTGGTAGTAGAAGCTTTAACTGTTCAGTGTGTCAGCTTAATATTGTACAGCTTACTTGCAAAATAAGGTGGTGATTTATTTTTTAAAAAAGGAAACAGAACTTTTTTTCTAAAGTGCAAGTTAGAATAGCTGTAATTAGGGAAGAAGATGGCTTCCAACTACAGTGGGTACACTGCAGACTACTTGAGGCAGTTGTGCCAGGACAGAGGAGTCCTGCACAAGGTGAGAGCCACCAAGCAGAACCTCATGGATGCTCTGATGGCAGCAGATGCCCAGAGCATCGAGTCACAGGCTGTGATTGTAAAGGACCAAACCTTGAGCTTGGAGGGGTCAGCAGCCAGTGCAGTGTCTAGATCCAGTGAGGAGGACAGCAGGGCCAGTGCAAGCCAAGGGCCACAGCAGCAGGGGAAGGTCACCAGAATTTTGGAGCCAGAAGCAATCAGGCTGCAGATTGAGTTGTGCAGACTGGAGCTGGAGTTCCAGAGGGAGGCTGAACGAGAATGGCGAGAGGCAGAGCGAGAATGGCATTAAGCGGAGTGAGAACAGCGAGAGGCTGACCAGGAACAGCAGAAGGCTGACCGTAAAAAGCATGAGCACCAGAGGCGACATGAACTAGAGAAGCTATAACTCCAACCACCAGCACCAGCACCAGCACCAGAACAGGTAAGTGGCTTGGGTTTAACTGGAACTACAGGACTGGGTAACAAATTAAATTCCAAATTGATAGCTGAATTTAAAGAGGGGGAGGATATGGATGCCTTTTTAAATTTCTTTGAAAAAGTTTGTATTCAGGCAAATATTCCTAGAGGGTCCTGGAGCTTCCAGCTATCCTACTACTTACAGGGAAAGCTCAGGATGCATTAGGTCAAATGGACAATGAGGACAGTAATGATTACAGCAAACTTAAAGCTGCACTTTTAAAAAAGTTTGATTTAACTGCAGAAGCATACAGAGCTAAATTCTGTAAGCTCAGGAGAAGCCCTGACATGAACTACGAGGAGCTAGCCATGAAACAACACAGTGTTTAAAATGTTGGTGGGAAGGAATTGAAGCAAACTCTGTAGATAAAATTGAGAATGTTATATTGTTAGATCAGTTTTTTTGGGCATGACCAGCAAAGCTGAAAACCTGGCTGGAGGACCAAGATCCCAAAACAGTGCAAGAGGCTGCTGAACTCTTGGACCACTATGCCAAGAGCAAACCTGCTCTGAGAGTGAATGGGCAGGTGTGGCAGCACAGAAAGGGAAAAGCGTGCCTTCAGGGCAGTTAAAACCCTCACTGCCTCCATCAAAACCAGTTAGCCCCAGGTTTCAAAGAAAATAGTTCTCTGAGAAAAGAAACAAATGTTGGGTTTGGAAAGAAACTGGACATATTGCCTGTAGTCTGGGTAACAAGTTTCCTGAATTAGTGGTCTTGGTGGAGGAGGAACATCTGGATATTGTGGCAGTCATAGAAACATGGTAGACGCAGAACCATGACTGGTACATAAACATACAAGGATACACCATCTACAGGAGGGACAGGGAGGGTAAAAGAAGAGGTGGAGTAGCTCTCTACATAAGGGATGGCATCAAAGCAACAGAACAAAAGGGTAAGCATGGAGGAGAGGAAGCACTGTGGGTCAATTTGGAGACAGGCAATGGCACCACAATCCGCACAAGGGTTGTATACAGATCCCCATCTCAGGGGGAGGAAATGGACAAGGAAATGATAGAAAGTATCTTTAGAATGGCAGAAAAAGGAGAGCTATTGCTAATGCGGGATCTGAATATGCCAGATGTTAACTGGAGTGCATTTGCTGCAGCCACTTCTAAGGGTGGGGTCATTTTAGATGCCCTACAGGGGACATGTCTTAGACAACTAGTGTCGGAACCCACTCGAGAGGGAGCAATCTTAGACCTGGTACTTTCAAATGGAGATGGCGAGAGGATCACAGATTTAGAAGTGGGTAGCCATCTGAGAACTAGTGACCATCGAACAGTATGGTTCACAATAATCACAGCAGTAGAGTCAAGCCATACAAAGGCAAAGGTACTGGACTTGAGGAGGGCGGACTTTGCCAAAATATGTGAGTGCCTAAGGAATGCACTAGCAAATGGGCAGGAAGGATGGGTGGAAGAACAATGGGGAATAATCAAAACTGCCATCACAGAGGCAACAAGCCTTTGGGTGAAGCAAATAAACAAAACAAAATGATGTAAGAAACCACTATGGTTCTCAAAGGAGGTGGCAGGAAAGGATAGGGAGAAAAAGAGAGCATTCAGGAAGTACAAGGAATCACAGAAGGAGCAGGAAAGAGAATTGTATTAGTTAAAGCAAAAGGAAGCAGGAAAGGCAGTCAGAACAGCAAAGGCCCAAACCGAGGAAAAGATTGCCAACTCAGTTAAGAAGGGGGATAAAACCTTTTATAGGTACATCAGGGAGCGAAGGAAGACCAAGGGAGGGATAGTGAGGCTTAATAAAGGGGAAGGGGTGGGCAGAGGGTGACTGTGAAAAGGCAGAAATACTAAACAAATACTTTTGCTCAGTATTCACAAATGAAGAGGGGGAGGTACCTAAACCAAACAATAGGAACACACTGGATATGGGGGTTGATACTAGCCCTTTCACAGAAGAAAGGGTAATGAAGGAACTCTTAAAACTGAAGGTGGACAAAGCAATGGGGCCTGATGGGATTCATCCCAGAATTCTAAAAGAACTAAGGGTAGAACTAGAGACACCACTGACTACCCTCTTTAATAGATCATGGGAGGATGGAGTGGTACCTGAAGACTGGAGGAGGGCAGATATGATTCCACTTCACAAAAGTGGGAACAGGGAAGAAGCAGGAAACTATAGACCTGTTAGTTTAACCTCAGTGATTGGGAAAATGATGGAATCACTTCTGAAGGAAAGAAATGTTGAGTACCTGGAGGCCAGAGGAGCGCAGGACCCAAGGCAGCATGGATTCACAGTGGGAAGGTCATGTCAGACGAATCTAATAAATTTCTTTGACTGGGTGACCAAAGTAGTAGATCAGGGAGGGGCTGTAGACATGGCCTACTTAGACTTTAGCAAAGCATTTGACACAGTCCCACACAAAAGATTAATATACAAGTTAGCCAGCCTGGGAGTGGGTCCCAAGATGGTAGCCTGGGTAAAACGTCGGCTGGAGAACAGGACACAGAGGGTAATAGTAAACAGAGTCCACTCTGAAGAAAGGGGGGTTACTAGTGGGATACCACATGGTTCAGTATTAGGACCGGTCCTCTTTAATGTCTTTATAAGCGGCATTGCAGAGGGACTGGAAGGAAAAGTTTGTCTCTTTGCAGATGACACAAAGATCTGCAACAGAGTTGATACACAAGGTGGGATGAAAAGGATGAGAAGGGACTTGGCAAGGCTGGAGGAATGGTCAAATGTATGGCAGCTTAGATTCAATGCTAAGAAGTACAAAGTAATGCACCTGGGAAACACAAACCCAGGGGAAGAGTACACAATGGGGGATGAGATGCTAAAAAACAAAAATGGAAAGGGACCTGGGGGTAGTCATATCAGATGACCTAAAGGTAAGCAAGCAATGTGAGAGGGCAGTAAGTAGGGCTGATGGGATACTGGGATGCATAGAGAGAGGCATCACCAGTAGAAAACAGGAAGTTGTTATCCCTCTGTACAGACAGCTGATGAGACCCCATCTGGAGTACTGCATGCAGTTCTGGAGACCCAATCTCCACAAAGACATAGACAGGATGGAGGCTGTCCAGAGGAGGGCAACTAAAATGGTGCAGGGTCTGCACCAGAAGACATATCAAGACAGAATTAAGGATCTTAATATGTATAGCCTTGAGGAGAAGAGGGAGAGGGGGGACATGATAGAAACTTTCAAATGCCTCAAGGGAATCAACAAAGTCCAAGAGGGTAGCATCTTTCAGAAAAAGAGGTGTGCAAGAACAAGGAGGCACAATTTGATGCTAGAGGGGGGATGGCTCAGAGGTAATGTGAGGAAGTATTTTTTCATGAAGAGGGTTGTGGATGCATGGAACAGCCTTCCTGAGGAGGTTGTGAAGTCAAAAACAGTGGTGAAATTCAATAATGCATGGGACAAACATAAGGCAATTATAGGGAGTGGAGGTTGGAAGAAGCAGGCTGTTGGTTAGCTAGGATCTGCAGCTTATCCATTAGGTAGGGAAATGGGCAGACTGGGTGGGCCAAGCAGTCCTTATCTGCCATCATATTCTATGTTTCTATGTTTCTGTATTGCCAGACAGTGTCCCAAAAGGACAAGCAACACGTAACATGGGGCTAGGAAAAAAGTGGGTTGTTTATGTGTCCCTGGAAGCATGCCTATAAATATGAGGGAACACGTGCACCCAGTCATGGTGAATGGTGTACAGACACAAGGGTTAAGGGACACAGGGGCATCCCTGACATTTGGTAAAAGGGGATCTGGTAGAGCCTGGTCAGCTTTAACCCAATAAATTTGCAACCGTACAAGGGTTCACTGGTGAGGAGACCACATTGCTACTTGTTCTCCTAGACTGGGGTGAACCTGGGGGAACTGTGCAACAGGTGGCTGTAGCCAAAACATTAGCAGTTGATGTCATCCTTGGCAATAATCTCAAACAGGGGATGGTGTGTGCAGTTACCCATAGCCAAGAGGGATGGGGAAATTGTAGTTCCCCGGACCCCAAAGAAGCCATTGTGGAAACCACTGGGAGGCTGGTTCCCCAGCCTGTGTCTCCTGATATGGAGATTAATAAAAAGGGGGTAGAAATTTTCCCAGTAGCAGTTAACCAAACAGCTATGGAGGGTTACTCCAAAGAAGGAGGAGGGGTGACCCATTGTCAGAGGGTTAGGGATGACAGTGATCCTGAGTGCCCTGACGCTAGTGCTAGGGACCCTAGTTTAGAGACTGAAGGAGACCTGTCCCATACCTTGGGAATGTGTAAGGAGTTTGCAGCTACTCAGAAAAGTGACCCTAGTCTAGAGAAACTGAGAGCTTAGGCAGACTCTGATGGAGCACAGGGAGGTGATGGTAAACATGAGGTTTATTGGGAAAATGGACTGATGTATACTCAGGCTGTAAAGAGAGAGGGAGGGGTGATAGGCAGGCAGCTTGTCATTCCCCTTCGATACTGTGAGCAGTTGCTCAAGATTGCACACGGTATTCCCTTGTCTGGTCATCTGGGAATCGCACGCACTATGCAGCAGTTGTCCCAGAATTTCTGTTGGCCCAACTTCACTCAGCAGGTGAAGGAGTATTGCAGATCTTGTCACCGGTGCCAATAAATAGGGAAGGCAGGTAAGAAAACCCAAGCCACCCTAATTCCATTGCCCATAGTGGAGGAGCCATTCCAGAGGGTGGGAATGGAATTGTGGGGCCTTTAAATACCCCCAGCTCCTCCTGGAAGAGGTTCATCCTGACTGTGGTGGATTATACCACCCGGTATCCAGAGGCAGTCGTCCTATCCTCACCGAGGACAGACAAAGTGGCAGATGCCTTAATTGGGATTTTTTCCCGTGTTGGGTTTCTGCAGGAGGTTCTCACCAATCGAGGGGGGTTCCTTCATGTTGGACCTGATGAAATGTTTGTGGGAGAAGTGTGGGGTGGTGCAGAGTCACATGACACCTTATCACCCGCAAGCCAATGGGTTTGTGGAAAGATTTAAAGGTGCCCTGAAGTCAATGCTCCAACGTTTGCTTAACAGCATGGGAGGGACTGGGAGAAATACCTTCCCCACCTGTTGTTTGCATACAGGGAGGTGCCCCAAGAGTCAGCAGGATTTTCCCCCTTCAAACTCTTATATGGTTGATGGGTGCATGGGTCGCTAGACTTGATCTGGGAGGACTGGGAGGGCAAGCACACCACCCAGGGCTCTCCCATAGTGGATTACATCCTTAGGTTTAGGGAAAGGCTGAAGGAGCTTATGGGGACAGCCCAGAGCAACCTGGCAGCTGCCCAACAGAAACAAAAAGTGTGGTACGACCGCAGAGCCAGAGCTCGCTCATACACGGTGGGTGAGGAAGTCATGGTCCTTATTCCTGTCCTGAAAGACAAGCTGCAGGCTGAGTGGGCAGGACTGCACAAAGTAGTCAGAAAGATAAATGACATGAACTATATCATACAGTTACCTGACAGAAGACATAAAGAAAGAATGTATCATGTCAACAAGATGAAGCCATATGTTAATAGGGCTGACATGGTGTTTGCAGTATGTAGTCCTGGGGAGGGAAAGGATGAAGGAGACCCCCTTCTGGACTTGCTGGAAGAAAGCAAGCAGGAGTCCTCTGTGGAGGCAGCTAAATTGTCTCCCCAGCTGGCCCCGGACAAGATCCAGGAAGTAAGGCAGGTTTTAGCAGACTTTGCCCCACTGTTTAGTGCCAAGGCTGGACTAACCCCCTTAGCGACGCACAATCTAGAGACAGGAACACAGACGCCCATACGGCGGACAGCATATCAGGTGTCAGAGGCTGTCCAAAAGGACATTAGGAGGGAGGTGGAGGAAATGCTGGATTTAGGGGTAATTTAGAGATCCAACAGCCCTTGGGCCTCACCTGTAGCCCTTATGCCCAAGCCAGATGGCTCTACTCATTTCTGCGTAGACTATCATGGACTGAATGCAGTCAGAAAGTCAGACACCCACCCAATGCCCCAGATGGACAAACTCCTGGACAAGTTGGGAGGGACGACATACCTTATGCCTAATGACCTGACAAAGGGTTATTGGCAGGTAGAGTTAACTGATGGAGCTAGGGAGAGGTTGGCCTTCATCACTCCGATAGGCTTACTTGAATTTAAAGTAATGTCTTTCCGAATGAAGAACGCCCCGGCAACTTTTCAAAGGTTGGTGAACCAGGTGTTAAATGATGCTGAGAAGTACGCCGTGGCATACCTGGATGATACTACCATCTTTAGTGCTAGCTGGGAGGAATACCTGTCCCACCTTAGGGAAGTGCTGGGCAGGATACAGAGGGCTGAGCTCACTGTCAAAACTGAGAAGTGCCAGGTGGCCATGGCTGAAGTGGCATATCTCTGGCATGTTGTAGGCCAGGGACAGCTCCATCCTAACCAAGACAAAATAGAGTTGATCAAGGCATGGCCCAGACCAGAAACACAGAAGCAGGTCAGGAGTTTTCTAGGCACAGTAGGGTACTATAGGAAATTTGTACCCAATTACAGTGCCCTAGCTGCTCCCCTATCTGACCTAGTAAAGAAAAAGATGTCTGAGAAAATTACCTGGGAACCAGACTGTGAAAAAGCCTTCATCAGACTGAAGGAGGCACTGTGCAATGCTCCTGTATTGACAAGTCCTAACTATAGCAGATCCTTTATAGTCCAGACTGACACCTCAGATGTGGGTATTGGGGCAGTACTGAGTCAGACATCCAACCAAGGGAAAGATCACCCTGTAGTGCACCTGAGTAAAACTTTACTTCCCAGGGAGCAGGCTTAGTCTACCGTAGAAAAATAGTGTCTTGCCATAGTGTGGGCTCTAAAGAAGTTAGAGCCATACTTATATGGGCAGCATTTTGAGGTACACACTGACCACAACTCCCTGGTTTGGCTGACACAAATGGGAAAAACTAATGGTAGACTATTAAGATGGAGTCTTGCTTTGCAAGAGTACGACATGACAATCTTACATAGGGCTGGAGCGACCAGTCAGAACTCAGATGGCCTGTTGCATCTATTTGAGGAGTGAACTCACTTAGGGAGCTCATCCCATGCAGGGGATAGAGCCCCCAAGTTCAGTCTAGGTGGGGAGGATTGTGATGCTTGGCCAGTTGGTTATGATTGCTATATGATATTTGTAATATAAAAATATAGTAGGTGACTGTCTCACATAAGACAGCCTGTGCTTTTGGGTGCCTGCCCCCCAGGTTTCAGTGAAGCTACCATGACAAGTGACCTGAAACAAGGAGGTAATTAAAAGACCAGAGAGACTTAAGGGTCTCCTGTTTTTCTGTCTTAATTAGAACTGACCCAGCTGCCAGTATATAGGGCTTGTAAAGTTTTATGTTTCCTATAGGAAGAACCTTTTATACCACCATGGTGCTAAAAGCTGTAAAACCCTTTGATATGCCTTGGGAATAGGAACTGCCCAAGATCAAAGAGAAAATGTTTAATTAAGGAGTCATATTTAGGAAGTGGAATATTTGCTGATGTCACTTTATTTAATGTACCTCCTGATAGGACATCATGTTTGTATTTTTTTTATATATTCTAAAAGGCGGAGCTAGATGACTCACCAAGGGGGTGGAGAGATGGAGTTGAAACATATTCTTGTAAGTGGGGAAATATCATATCATTTTGGGACTCAAGAAAGACAGATCTCTGATCTAACTATAAGCACTATAGAGGTAATACATTAGATAGAAAAGGTCTAATTGTATTGTGGTAGGAGTTTTTGTCTTGTAATCTTCCCTTGTTCTTTTATATGATTGTGAGCTCTTTGATATAGTGTTCTATGTTTACATTTTTCATATTTTTATCATCTGTTAGTAAAATCTTTATTTGAAAGATACTGCCTGGGTGTGTCTGTTAGTTCTTTTTGCATGTGACGTATAGAGGGTTAAGACTGACAAAAACTGTTTAAAATCTTGATGGTGTTACCAAACTGGGAAAAGGTAAGAATATACCTAAGGTCTTTTATAGAGCTTTAAGGGTTCATTTTTGGAAGCCTGGCTTGGTGCCCCTGGTGAAAGATTGTACCGCAATCCTCCAAAGAGGGTACGTATCTGAGCCTGTACATTGGGTACGCTAGCATAAGGTTCCCAGTTTGAATCCCCCAAGAACTTGAGACTAAAGGTGATTCAGACCCAAAAGCAGACAGGAGGATTACCCTGTCTGTTACCTGTTCACTCTATTACACTCGGAGGTTGGCGCTGTGGGAGCAGAGGGCCTAACCTGTGGAGTGCGTTTGTGACAGGGAATATTTCTCCCAGTGAATGAGGTCACAGGATATCTGTAAATCCTTATTCCACTGATTTGGAATCTTTCAAGTGGTCTCTAAGAGTAACATGTAATCTGCCAATCAAATGCTTTTGTATCCTGCCCTGTTGATTAATATGGAGCTATGTAAGCAAAGCTGGAAGTAGATCTGGGAGCCAACTGCATGAAGGGAGTAGAGTATTTGTATATACACTGATCTGCAAGTACCAATAATGATCAGAAGCTGTGAGTGAATATGCAGCTTGTAGTTTAGAGAAGGAATGTTCTCTCTGGGGATCCAAGATCTGATGTAAGTAAATAAGTAAGAACTTGCCGGGCCCAACACCCTAAAAAAGATCTATAACATTTAACAGATTTCTTTGTGTCCATGCCAAAGCATACAGAAGGGGAGCTCACTCCTCCGAGATCTTCATATGAACCACATGCCATGCCTGAAGTGCTGTAGCTGTATAGTGAAAGATGTTAGAGAGGGGGAAATATCTAGGAGGAGAAAAATAAAGAATTTTACCAATATTATAAAGACCATTGAGGCCAAATTCTATATCCTTGCAATGAGCTTAGTAATTTACAGAGGTCTAAAGGCATATTAAGCATATCTGAGAGGCTAACACATACAAGCATACATTTAGCAGATTTACTTCACCCTGAGCAGTAGATAGGTGAAGTAAAGAGAGTATATCTCTAGGTCTGTGTCTCCTCCCCCCAAAAAAGGGATATCAATCTGTGCCAATCACTAAAATAGAAACTGGCAGGGAAAGTTTAAGAGTCTGTGAGTAAAATAGTATCCTTGCAATATGTTTAGACAAGTAAATTCCACCTTTTTCAGAAAAGAAAGGTCTAGTTTATACCAATGACCCAAATCCTCTGCCGCAGCAGCTGAGAAGGGCTCATAGTTGAGAAGTTCTGTATGGTCCGGGGTTTTAGTTAAATATACCCCAAGATCTTTCAAAGAGTTTCAGTTCCAATGAATATTAAACAAATATTTTATGTGTTGAAGTGGGGTATAATTAAAAGCTAACAACTCCATTTTGTGCCCATTTAATCAAAATCCAGCCACAATGTCAAATCAGGTTGTCGTAGGGTCTTAGATAGATGAACCACAGAGGCAGATTGCAGCAGACTAAAGTAGGGTTTTATTGTAAATAAAGCGGACTGAACACAACAAAATAACGAAAACAAGCATAATATTGTGGTTCAAAATAAAGCAAAAACAAACTCAGGCATCCTCAGAAGCTAGAAGAAGGCTAGCTCCAGAGATGTTCACAGCATCACATCCCTATTATATCTGCTGGTCACCTCAGAAGAACTCTTTAAATACCCTACTGGGTATCATGTGATCAGCTAGCTCCACCTTCATTCACTACATTAGATATAACTTTTCTGTATTCAGTGCATACACTTTTTTTAAGTAATCAAATGTTTTAAAAGCACAATATCATTATAACCCTGGTGCATGAACTAATTTTTTAATCCACTCCAGCACTTTAAATGCTTAAAAGCATTTCAGAAGGTTCCTCCTCCTTTTACATGGTATAAGAGAGTTGGAAGTGAGGCTGACCAGTCCTAAGTAGCTATGGCAATGCAGGAAAGGTCTTCACAGGCAACAAACAATTCAGCAGGCACTCGCTACACACTCGCTACCTAACAAGCCTGAAATCACATCAAAATGACAAGAGAGCACTTCTAGAGTGAGTATAAAGTTGTGTCAACCTTTATTCTTTAAAAAATGCCATGACAGTGAAGAAATGGGCTAAATGTGCTACATTTCTCTGTTGGAAGCTGCAAGGCTCTCAGCTTCTTGGAGCAGTAAGAGTTTTTAGCTTCCTCAAGCAGAATCTTGAGAGTTAAAGAACAATATTTCTTGGTAAACCAAGACTGGGCATTACCGTTAGAGCTGAATGGGATACACATTGAGTCCCAATGCTTCTTAACATTACTATACAGCAGCGCTATTACAGAATCCATAGCGCATATATGAATATACATAGCCCTCTCTAATATTACAGGGAAAATAAACGTTCACAGAGGGCAAGGATTCCAAAAAGCATGCACACCAAACGCCTAGCATTGTACTCGTTTTAAACATTACTACATTTTAAATGTTTCTACTATTATTCTAGAACTTTCGTTTGTTTAGTGGGGCATATTATGGATTTTAGACACAAGACAGGAAACATATAGGGAGGGGATTATTTTACTACGAACAAAGAACAGAGACACCAACAGACTACAAACAATATACAAAGTGGGTGGCCAGCCCAACAATACAAATAATACAAAAACAGATGTGACGATTTCCAAAATCCATAGAGTCCCAGAAACAAAGGAACAGAAAAGGGGGGAAGTGTTTACTCTCTCACTTTCCTCCTCACCCAAAACCAAACTACCAGCTTTGGTTTTTCAAGTCTCATAATATTTGTTTCTGACTTTGAACAGATACCTATCATCAGGTCTCTCATAGAAGAGAGATGGAGCCTTAGTCCACCCTCACTTTAGGGCTCCACCTCAGGGTCCCTTTTTAATAAACAAATAATATAGTAAAGATATCATATTCCTTCATGATAGGAATACATTACAAACATTACCCTGAGGTCTGATGATTGGTATCTTTATTCTCCATCCCATAACGGGACAAAGAATCAGCATTACCATGTGCAGTACCTGTCCTGTGCTTGATAGTAAATTTATATGGTTGTAAGGAAAGATACCATCGCATAATGCGAGGGTTCTTATCCTTCATGACATGCAACCAACATAAGGGGTTGTGATCAGTCCAGAGTTCGAATTCTGCACCCCATAAGTAAAATCTAAGAGCATCGATGGCCCATTTAATGGCCAAACCTTCTTTTTCTATAATGGAATAATGCGTTTCCCGTTCATGCATCTCTCGACTTATATAAATAACAGGATGTTCTTCTCCATCTATAATCTGTGTCAACACAACCCCTATTCCATAATTTGATGCATCCGTTTGAAGAATGAATGGTTGTGTGAAATCAGGGGTTCTTAAGATTGGAGAAGAACATAATTTAGCTTTTATGGTCTGAAAAGCATCCTCACACTCATCGGTCCATTTAATTTTTTCTGGATTCCTTTTCTTGGTTAGGTCTGTTAAAGGTCCGACTAATGTAGAAAAGTTAGGTATAAACCTACGGTAGTAGCCAGCGAGTCCTAGAAAGGAGCGTACATCTTTTTTTATAAGGGGTCTAGGGTTGTTTGCCACGGCTGCTACCTTATCTATCTCCGGCTTTATTGTACCATTGCCAATTTGGAATCCAAGATATTTTGCCTCCTGCATGGCTATAGCACATTTGTTTGGATTTATTGTTAATCCAGCTTCAGTTATTGTTGTCAGTACATTTGTTAGATGTCTGATGTGCTCCTCCCACAATGTACTGAACACAATAACATCGTCCAAATATGCAGCGCTGTATGCAGTGTGTGATGTCAATAAGGTATCCATTACCCTTTGGAAAGTAGCTGGAGCCCCATGAAGGCCGAATGGCATAACCGTGAAATGAAATAAACCTAAAGGAGTACTGAATGCGGTTTTCTCTTTGTCTAACGGATTTAATGGTATATGCCAATAACCTTTTGTTAGGTCCAAGCTACTAATGTATTTGGCACTTCCTAGATGGTCTAGTATATCATCGATGTGAGGCATCAGATAACTATCAAATTGGGACACAGCATTCAGTCTCTTGAAGTCTAGGCATATACGTATGCCTCCTTCTTTCTTTGCTACTACAACCATAGGGAAACACCATTCACTATGTGATGGTTCTATGATACCCATTGCTTGTGTCTTTTTTACCTCCTGTATTACAACTGATCGTATCCTTTCAGAAGTCTATAGGGTTTCTATCTTATAGAGTTGAACATTTGTAACTCTTATGTGATGAGTGGCCTGTTTGACTCTCCCTGGGGTACCTGTGAACGTATCTTTAAAGTTATTAATAGCTTTGTCTAATTCTCCTCTCTGATCTTCTGTTAACTTATGATTGACTAGTAAATCAGTAATCTGGCCCTTAGTTTCTAAACGTCCATAAACCGTTTCCAATTCATTATCAGTTTCAGGCATCACATAACCAGTAAGAGGTGTTGTTCTGTCTACCCATGCTTTTAAAAGGTTTACATGATAAATGCACTTTGTCTTTTTCTTGTCTAGCATCTCAATCTCATAAGTTATTGGACCTGTTCTTCAAGTAATTATGTATGGCCCTTGCCATTTCATCAAAAGCTTTTGTTCAGAGGATGGTAACAGCACTAACACTTTATCCCCCTCAATGAATTCTTTGGACCCAGTTCCCTTATAATAATATTCTTTCTGTTTCATCTGATGTTGTAAGTTAATATTGTGAGCTTTTTGTATATAAGATATTAAACATCATCTTAATTGCTGCCAGTATTGTAGGGGTAACACTGCCTTAGTCTGTTTGTTCTCCTCCCATTCCTCCTTGACTATATCAAGTGGCCCCCTTAGGTTTTGCCCATACAGTAGTTCAAACGAGGAAAAGCCTGTGGATGCTTATGGAACCTCTCGATATGCAAACAAGAGTATGGTAGATGGAAGTCCCAATTTCTACCTTCATCCACCACAAACTTTTGAGCATCTGCTTCATAGTTTGATTAAAGCGCTCCACTAGTCCATCTGTTTGGGGATGGTATGGTGTAGTGAAAAGTGCTTCAATACCTAAAGCTTGATACAGCCTTTTCAGTAATGCTGAGCAAAAGTTTGTTCCTCTATCAGTTAGAAGTTCCCTGGGTATACCTACCCGGGCAAACACTTTAATTAATTCCTCAGCTATTTTAGGGGTGGTAATGGTCCTCAGAGGTATAGCCTCAGGATATTTCATAGCGTAGTCTACTATAAGTAAAATGAATCTGTTCTCTTTTGAACTTTTAGGTAATGAGCCCACAATATCCATTGCTATATGTTCGAATGGCGTAGACACCAATGGTAAAGGCAACAGAGGTACTTTATCTTTGCAAGTGATTTTAGTTACATTCTGACACTCCTCGAAACTTCTACAGTAATCTGTTACCTGTTCATGAATGCCAGGCCTAAAGAAACAATGCAAGAGGTGACTCAGTGTTTTGTCCCTACCTAAAAGACTGGCCTGGGGAATATCATGGGCCAAATGAAGTAACTGAACCCAATATTTCTGTGGTATCATTAGCTGTTCTACTGTCTCTCCAGTTCTAGGATTGATGCAAACCCATTACAGCAATTCGTTTCGTAGTTTAAATATAGGCCCTTTTCCCTCATTACCCTTCCCAACCTGTGAAAAGAAAGGGGTTAAGGAATCATCATTTCTCTGAGCTTCTGGAAAAACAGTATTATTATGCATGTTCAAGTAATCAGAGATAGAATCATTTTTAATGTCTGGTAAATGGCCTGTCTTGTGTTGATTAGCCCATTGAAACATAGAAACATAGAAACATAGAATTTGACGGCAGATAAGGACCGCTTGGCCCACCCAGTCTGCCCATTTCCCTGCCTACTGGATAAACTGCAGATCCTAGTTAACCAGCAGCCTACTTCTTCCTACCCCCATCCCCTAGAATTGCCTTATGACTGTCCCATGCATGCTTGAATTCCACCGTTTTTGACTCCACAACCTCCTCCGGAAGGCCGTTCCATGCATCCACAACCCTCTCTGTGAAAAATACTTCCTTAAATTACCTCTGAGCTGCCCCCATCTTCAAATTGTGCCCCTTGTTCTTGCACACCTTTATTTGAAAGATGCTACCCTCTTGGACTTTGTTGATTCCCTTGAGGTACTTGAAAGTTTCTATCATGTCCCTCTCCTCCTTTCCTCAAGGCTATACATATTAAGCTCCTTTAGTCTCTCTTCATATGTCTTCCAGTGCAGACCCTGCACCATTTTAGTGCCCTCCTCTGGACAGCTTCCATCCTGTCTATGTCTTTGCGAAGACTGGGTCTCCAGAGACTGCTGCAGTACTCCAGATGGGGTCTGACCAGCTGTCTGTACAGAGGGATAATAACTTCCTGTTTTCTACTGGTGATGCCTCTCCCTATGCATCCCAATATCCCCCCAGCCCTCATTGCTGCCCTCTCACATTGCTTGCCCACCTTTAGATCATCTGGTATGACTACCCCCAGGTCCCTTTCCATTTTTGTTGTCGTTAGTATCTCACCCCCCATTGTGTACTCTTCCCCTGGGTTTTTGTTTCCCAGGTGCATTACCTTGCACTTCTTAGCATTGAATCTAAGCTGCCATACATTGCTTCTTTTTTTTCCTTCTTTGACTATTGGGCTTCTTGTCCTTCCCACCAGGCCCAAATATGTCTTCCTGAAAAGGAAAAGTCTGTCCCAAGTTTTCTTCCTGTTTCACCTGGGCTCTGGTAGTGACTGCACTGATGTTGGATCTTAACAAATTTTCAAAGTGGAGAAAGTCATGTCCTATAATGACTGGTACAGAAAGGTGAGGAACCACACCCACCTTCATCTCCTGAGTGTGTCCCTCTACTCTTAGTATAACATCATTTAATGGGTATTGATGTATATCCCCATGGACACATATAACTCCGGTAGTAGGGACCTTGTTATCTTTAGGTGTATTAAACAGGGAATCATGAATCAGGGTTTGTTTGCTTCCTGAATCTATCAGTTCTGATACCACCTTATGTCCAACTTGCACTGGTACTACATATTGTCCCCAATTATCTAATGCTAAGTGCACCTCTTCAACTTTCTTCTTGGGACAGAACCTTGCAATATGACCCTTCCTACTGTAATAATGACAAATAATGTCTGTACTATGCCCCTTACCAGTTCTTACATTGTGTTTGGTTCCAGGGCTATGCACAGGTTGGGGTGGCTGTATCAATGTGGAATGTCTTATCAGGGAGGGCACTGGACTGGACCCTCCTGAAGTCTGTTGTCTATGGGGTCATGCTGCTATGTAATCTTCAGCCAACCTAATAGCTGTGTCTGATGTTTCAGGCCGATGTTCCTTGACCCACAACTGCACATCCTGTGGTAAAATCCTAATAAATTGCTCCAAAACGATGCTCTCCATTATCTGTGTAATCGTCCATGTTGTAAGTTGCAACCATTTATTACACAAGTCTTTCAGCTGGGTATAGGCATCCTGTGGGGCGTCAGTCGAATGAAATTTAAAGGACCAAAATCGTTGTCTCTATACTAATATCGTATCTTTTAAGGATCACCTGTTTTACATGGTTATAGTTATTAGCATGTACAATATCAACATGGCTATAGGCTAACTGGGCTTTGTCAGTTAAATATGGAGCTAACCAAATTATCCATTGATCTCTCAGCCAGGCACAGGCAGTTTCCACTCTTTCAAACGTTAATAGGAATGCTTCTGTATCATCTGTTGCTGCAAGCTTTACCAGTTTAATGTCTTTTTGTATATTTACTGGTGATGGAGGCCGGCCGTACCCATAGCCTGAATAGCCCTGAGAGTATCTGTCCATCTGGCCTGGTTTTCTTCCCAATGGGCTTGGTTCTCTCTCTCCTCTCTCTTTCTCTTTCTCTGTCCATCTCCATTTGCTGGATACATAGCCAGCGAAGTAAATCTTGGGGTTCTTCAGATGGCACCTCCACCTCTGGTTCAACTGCCCGGACCCCTTCCATCGGCTTCTGGTTCTCCACAGGCAAATTCTCCATTATAAGTCTTTTATCCATCTTCCTCCTTACCACAGGGTCCAATCCAGTCAGTAATGGTAACTGCAATTTCTTGGCAATGGACCTTGTAGTGGCACCGATCACACCTGCTGCCTCTTCTTGCATGTGGAACTTCTCAGAATCTGAGCACAGATTCCAGGTCAATATCCCACTTCTAACACCATCTGTCATAGGGTCTTGGATAGATGAACCACAGAGGCAGATTGCAGCAGACTAAAGTAGGGTTTTATTGTAAATAAAGCGGACTGAACATGACAAAATAACAAAAACAAGCATAATATAGTGGGTCAAAATAAAGCAAAAACAAACTCAGACATATTCAGAAACTAGAAGAAGGCTAACTCCAGAGATGTTCACAGCATCACATCCTTATTATATCTGCTGGTCACCTCAGAAAAACTCTTTAAATACCCTGCTGGGTATCATGTGATCAGCTAGCTCCCCCTTCATTCATTACATAAGATATAACTTTTCTGTATTCAGTGCATACAATATTTTTTAAGTAATCAAACGTTTTAAAAGCACAATATCATTGTAACCCTGGTGCATGAACTAATTTTTTAATCCACTCCAGTGCTGTAAATGCTTATATGCATTTCAGAAGGTATCTCCCCCTTTTACATGGTATAAGAGAGTTGGAAGTGAGGCTGACCAGTCCTAAGTAGCTATGGCAATGCAGGAAAAGTCTTCACAGGCAACAAACAATTCAGCAGGCACTCGCTACACACTCGCTACCAAACAAGCCTGAAGTCACATCAAAATGACATAGAGAGCACTTCTAGAGTGAGTATAAAGTTGTGTCAACCTTTATTCTTTAAAAAATGCCACGACAGTGAAGAAATGGGCTAAATGTGCTACATTTCTCTGTTGGAAGCTGCAAGGCTCTCAGCTTCTTGGAGCAGTAAGAGTTTTTAGCTTCCTCAAGCAGAATGGGGGGGTTAAAGAATAATACTTCTTGGTAAACCAAGACTGGGCATTACCGTTAGAGCTGAATGGGATACACATTGAGTCCCAATGCTTCTTAACATTACTATACAGCAGCGCTATTACAGAATCCATAGCGCATATATGAATATACATAGCCCTCTCTAATATTACAGGGGAAAATAAACGTTCACAGAGGGCAAGGATTCCAAAAAGCATGCACACCAAACACCTAGCGTTGTACTCGTTTTAAACATTACTACATTTTAAATGTTTCTACTATTATTCTAGAACGTTTGTTTGTTTAGTGGGGCATATTATGGATTTTAGACACAAGACAGAAAACATATAGGGAGGGTGTGGCAGTATTGCCCCAGATTTGGACTTAGAAATCCTCGAGCCAGACTTCTAGTCTTTCGCCCTCTTGTTTCTGTCTCTTCCTCCCCCCCCCCATCTGCTTCTCCTTCTATCAAACTCTGCTGCAGCAGTATCCTCTATCTTTTCACACTATAATGGAGTGACGCCCATTATAGTGTATTCTCACCCTTTTTTATTAGTTCTTCCTGTCTAGAAATTCCCAACTTCAAATAAAGAAAATGCACAAAATGCCGAACTTCATTATGGCATTTGTTGCATTGTTTAACAGAATGAATAATAAAAATGAGCCTTTTTCCCTGTTAAGGTTATTGAATTAAGTCCCTCCTTAAGAAAGCTAGCACTAGCACTGTTACAGATACAGCTTTAGGAGAGAAGCTGTGGGGCTTTGAGAAGGCTGGTCAGGAGGTTTAAAATACAAGGGGTATTCCTTGTCACATGTGAGTTGTGCAAACTAGTTCAGCTGCAAAAGGGAAAGCAGCATGTCCCACTAAATAAAAGGGTTTAGTCTGTCTGTCTATCAGACTTGTAGGTTATGCTTTTTGTTTGAGGCTTTATCCACATGCATGAAGAAAACATAAGAATACATTAAACAAATGTACTAGGCAGTATTTAAAGAAAAAGCCCCTACAGATTACCTGGTTGTTGTCTTGACTGAAGCTCTCCTAAAGGATCTGGCAGCCCAGAATGAAGCACATTTGTAGAGGGTCAGAACTGAGTGACATCACAATGTGGGCAGAGTTATTAGCTAATTTAGGTAATTAAGGTTTCAAGCTACTGAATGTGTGTTTTTAACCTGCTTTGAAGACTGTAGTAACTAAGATATCAAAACTGTAAAATAAAATATCAACTTGTTATAACTGTAGTCCCCCATTCTTATGTATTAGCGTAGAAATAAAGTGTAATTATTTAATTAGGGGGCGGACTACAGTGACCACATGACTAATTATGCCCTGTGAATTCCTATAAAGAAAGGTTGACACAGATGGTAGATAGCAGTGGAAGGGAGTAGGTGAAACTCTGTTCCAGAACCATAGAAGATAGTGGAAAGTTAGACTAAAACTACTTCCACTCTATGTTACACCTTGAAAAGTAACTGTAAGCTCTTGGTGAGCTAGGATTTGATTTGTATCCAGTTTTTCAGTGTTTTTATTTCCTCCTTGGTTATATTATTTGAACTTTTATTTGGATCATTATAATAAAAGGCACTCAAGGCGTTCTTGTGTGTCACAACCTACCTTTGGTCTCTACCTGTGTTAAGTTATCTACACCCACACCCTACGACAGAGGGGATTATTTTACTACGAACAAAGAACAGAGACACCAACAGACAACAAACAATATACAAAGTGGGTGGCCAGCCCAACAATACAAATAATACAAAAGCAGATATGAAGATTTCCAAAATCCATAGAGTCCCAGAAACAAAGGAACAGAAAAAGGGGGGAGTGTTTACTCTCTCACACAGGTCAATATTTCAAAGACTGCCAAGAGAGACTCTGTAGGTCAGTAATCATCTACAAAAAGAACAATACTATGATCCTGTTTACCCAGCGGGATCCCTATATACTCTGAAAGTGCCAAACATGAGAGGCTAGAGGTTCTATATACAAGGCAAACAAAAATGGAGAGACAGCCTTGCCTAGTGCCTCTCCCTAAAACAAAATATTGTGAGATAGTCCCATTCATTTTAACAAACACATGGGGAGAGTGATAAAAAGATTGTACCATAGTGAGAAAAGCCAAAGGGAAACCAAATGCAGCCAATTTGGCCCATAGAAAGAGCCACAACATATGATTGAAGGCCTTTTCCACTTCCAAGTTAGCCCATACCAGGGGTATTGATCATTGAGTGACATAATCTGAAAGGAGCAATGTTCTTCAGACATTGTCATGAGCTTGACAATGGTGCACAAACCCCGCCTAGTCCTGGTCCAGCAAGGAGTGGAGGAGGCCCTCTAATTGTAAAGATCAAATGGACATGAATAATTCACAGTCAAAATTCAAGACAGAAATAGGGTGATATGAAGCTGTTGAAGTAGGATTCTTGTCTGATTTGGGAAGGACGGTTATGATCGCATACTGCCATGAAAGTGGTGGAGCTTCCCCCTCTTGAAAAGAACAATAAAGACAATAGAGAAAAGGAGTAAGAAGATTAAAGATAGGAAATCATTTGTAAAATTTAGAGGGAAAGCCATCTACACCTGGTCATTTTCCCATTTTGGCAGACTGAATGCCACAGAGGATTTCATCTGAAGTGATAGGGGAAATTAAAGCCCAAGCCCACTCAGACTGGAGTGTTGAAAGGTATCATGCCCCCTTGTTCTTGAGTATGTTTTTTCTGAAAAATAATTACCTCCTGTACATTATTTACCCCCTTTAGTTATTTAAGGGTCTCTATCATATCTCTTTTTTCCCTCCTCTCTTCCAGTGTGTAAACATTCAGGTTCTTAAGTCTGTCTTCATAGGGCTTCTGCTGCAGACCCTGCACTATTTTAGTTGCCCTCCACTGAACTGCCTCCACTCTGTCTATGTCCTTCCAGAGATGTGGTCTCCAGAACTGGATACAGTACTCTAGGTGAGGTCTTACCAGTGATCTATGCAGAAGCAACAACACCTCTCTCTTTCTCCATGTGATACTCCTCCCTATGCACCCCAGCATCCCACTAGCCCTCCCAACTGCCTTGTCACACTGATTACCCTCAGGTCTCTTTCCTGTTTCATGGTTGACAGTACCATCCCACCCATTCTGTACTCCCCACCTGGGTAACTGTGCCCCAAGTGCATTATTTTGCGCCACTTCACATTGAAACCCAGCTGCCATACCTTTATCCATGCCTCAAGTTTTCTCAGGTCACTGCTTATCCTTTCTACCCCACTCACATCCCAGAGAGTCTACCCTATTGCAGATTTTGATGTCATTCAAAAAGAGACATACCTGCCCTTCCACCTGCTCTGCAATGTCACGTATAAAGACATTAAAGATGACTGGTCCCAGCTCTGATTCCTGAGGCACTCTGCTTGTCATCCTCCCTTCCTGAGAGTGAACTTCGTTTACCATCACCCTCTGCCACCTATCACCTAATCAATTTCTTACCCAGTTAACCATCTTTGGACCCATGCCTGGATCACAAGCTCACCTTCAGAAAACTGAGGGCTGGGGTATTATTTTCTGCGCCAAAAGTCATTTGCTGTACACTGTTTTTTGTGTAAACTCTTATTTCTTTTCTTTGTATCAACAGATTATTTGGGGGGATTTGAGCTAATTTCCCCTGTTTGTTGATGTCAAAATTATTAGCAAATCTGGTTTCAATTGTTTTTCCTTGTTAATTTCTTTCCTTCCAATTTGTTCTTTTTTTATTTCTAGTTACAAGATGAGTCGAAATTTCAGTTATAGTTTCATTAGGAAAAGAAGGAGGTAGATTGATCTGTATACATTTATTTGCTTTAAAAAGTTCTGATTCTCTTATTTAAATTTTTTCCTGTGAATGAACCATTTTCATCTATGTTATAATGCTGCTGCAAAAATTCTCCTAACAACGTTTTAGTCATAAACTGTTTTTTCATGGTGTTAGGTCTAAGCACTAAAAGGTCCTCATTATAAATCCAAAGGGTTTTCAGGATTACATTAGCATTAAATGGGTTTTCTAGCTACTGCAATAATTCCTTTGATAGGACAGTTGCTACTAAATTCATCTTTTGTTCTGAGAGGGGTAAGTCTGAGGCTGGCCAATATTTGGTCCTTGTTCAGAGTTCCCTCCCATTCTAACATTCTAACAAATGGCTTCCATGAAAATTTCAGAGAAGAGAGATCACTTACTTCATGGGAGAAAGAGAGACTGTCTTCAACAGGATTAACTAGATTTTCTAAATGCTGTATGGGAGAATTGGTTTGATTATGAAAGACCAAGTCTTTGTTTTAAAGTAAGTCCTACCCATCAGTCATGGTTTCTTTTCTTTCATTTTGATTTTAGTCTTTTGGTAACCGGGAAAGGCCCACTAGGCGCAAATGCCTGTTTTCAGGGGTGACCTGGGAGCACTGGGTGGTTAAGTGACTTGTTCAGAGTCACACAGTATGCAAGTAGAGGTTGTGAGAATCAAACTCAGGTCTGGTCTGCTGGATGTATCAAGCTCATTCACACCTCATTCCTCTAACCTCTAGGCTATACTGCAAGGCACTGGTACCATGGTCATTTACAATCTAGGCTATATCAGCTGTCTTGGCTTGATGCACACAAATTGAATTGCAGTTTTGGAACTTATTATTTCTATTGTAATTCTCAGCTAGTTAACATTTAATTGACTTTCTTGAAAAAAGGCATGAAGAAAGTTCTCCTGAGGGTCCTGGGCAAAAACTTCATTAAGTGGATTTTCCTCTTCTAAACATGATGACATCCTAGCTTGTGGTCTTGAGAGGGTGTCATTTTGTATGAGAGTCTCTCCATCTATTTGCAGGTTTGGGGAATTAAAGTATGCTGCAAAAAAACTGGTTCTGAGGTTACATTCCCTATAAAATCCATTATCTTTGTTTGAGCTGGATCTGTTTTAAGCTTCCACTGTTCTGCTCCATTTTTTGAATGCCTTAGTCCCTTTACCCATTAATTATGTTTTCTGAATTATTTCAGTAGTTTGTAATTTTTTCCAAGTACTTTTTTTTGTAGTTACTTTATCTAGGTACTGTATGATACTGTGAATAAAATGTCATCAACCTGTTTTATTTAAGGCACTACTGCCTTTTATTGTGATTTCTGTGTCATTCCTTGGATTATTGTCATCTGCCTCCTAAATCACAGATTAGTTTCAGCCTCCTCCAACTATTGTTGTTGGGATGAGTATTGAGGATCTCTTGGGAGTCCTATTTTGTGATCATCGGATGTACTCAGGTTGCCTATTACAGAAGATACTTGTCCGATAGTATATTCACTACAAAATAAAAATTAAGTAAAAGCTCACTTAAGTTTGTTTGATATTTGAAAATGTATCTTGTTATTGTAAGGCAAATCCTTTCAACTTATAGGTTTTTAACTGAGTTTGCCTTTTAAATTAAATTGTGCGTAACTTTAAATCTTAAAATAAATTACTTTATAAGTACACTGTGCTTCGTAAATCAGTATTATTAAAAATAAATTAAACTGTCATTTTTAAACTTGAATTATTTGAAAATCCATAGCTCCTTTTAGTGTGTGTGTGTGCGTGTGCGTGTGCGTGTGCTTGTGCATGTGCATGTGCGTGTGTGTGTGTGTGTTTATTATTTATACTATAAATCTTGCTTTTATTCTTTTGAACATGTTATGCTGTATTTCTGTTTTAATCTACTATATGTTTCCTCTGGATCATATATATCCAGATTATTAAACAGTAAGAAACTTTTAAAGTTTCACTTTAGTGCTCAGTAGTTTCACCCCATTTAATTCTGAACAAACTGGGCTGTTCAAAGCAGGATGGTAGCTTTGAGTATCGGTAGACGTCTTAGACACAGCCAGGGTCCATAGAGTTCAGCCCGATGCCTGTAACCACCCAACAGATGCCTGACACCTAGAAACAAAAGGCTAAAAAGCTGAAAAACTCTCATATCCCGCCAGGACAGCCAAGGTAGTTAAAAAACAATAACAACACACAAAGAAACTTAAAAAGAAAAAGATGAAAACACACTAACCAAAGAAAAACATATTGAGCATAAATATAATAATGAAAATATCAAAACATGAATAAAAATGCAAGTAAAAATGCAAAGCCTGGGTGATCAAAAGTCTGGGAAACTCCCTGGTGATCCAAAGTTTGGGAAACTCCCCTTTTCAGTCCATTAAAAACATAGAAACATAGACTTTGATGGCAGATAAGGACCGCTTGGCCAATCCAGTCTGCCCATTTCCCTTCCTACTGGATAAGCTGCAGATCCTAGTTAACCAACAGCCAATTTCTTCCAACCCCCCACAAGAATTGCCTTATGTCTGTCCCATGCATTCTTGAATTTCCCCATTGTTTTTGACCCCACGACCTCCTCAGGAAGGCCATTCCATGCATCCACCGCCCTCTCTGTGAAAAAATACTTCTTCACATTGCCCCTGAGTGATCCCTCCCTCTATCTTCAATTTGTGTCCCCTTGTTCTTGCACATCACTTTTTCTGAAAGATGCTACCCTCTTGGACTTTGTTGATTCCCTTGAGGTACTTAAAAGTTTCTATCATGTCCCTCCTCTCCCTCCTTTCCTCAAGGGTATACATATTAAGCTCCTTTAGTCACTCCTCATATGACTTTTGTTACAGACCCTGCACCATTTTAGTTGCCCTCCTCTGGACTGCCTCCATCCTGTCTATGTCCTTGCAGAGATGGGGTCTCCAGAATTGGACGCAGTACTCCAGATGGGGTCTCACCAACTGTCTGTACAGAGGGATAACAACTTTTTTTCCTACTCGTGATGCCTCTCACTATACATCCCAGTATCCCTCCAGCCATCCCTACTGCCTTCTCACATTGCTTGCTAACCTTTAGGTCATCTGATATGATTACCCCCAGGTCCCTTTCCATTTTTGTTGTTGTTACTACCTCCCCCTCCATTGTGTACTCTTCCCCTGAGTTTTTGCTTCCCAGGTGCATTACTTTGCACTTCTTTGCACTGAATCCAAGCTGCCATACCGCTGACCATTCCTCCAACCTTGCCAAGTTCCATCTCATCCTTTCCACCCCCCCCCCGGTGTATCAACCTTGTTGCAGATCTTTGTGTTGTCTGCAAGAGGCATACTTTTCCTTCAGTCCCTCTGCAATGTCATTTATAAAGACATTAAAAAGGACCGGACCCAGTACTGAACCCTGCGGTACCCCACTAGTAACCCCCCTTTCTTCAGAGTGGACTCCGTTTACTATTACCTTTTGTGTCCTGTTGTCCAGCCAATGTTTTATCCAGGCTACCACCCTGGGACCCACTCCCAGGCAGGCTAATTTGTTTATTAATCTTTTGTGTGGGACTGTGTCAAATGCCTTGCTAAAGTCTAGGTAGGCCATGTCCACAGCCCCTCCCTGGTCTACAACTTTGGTCACCCAGTCAAAGAAATTGATTAGATTCATCTGACATGACCTTCCCACTGTGAATCCATGCTGCCTTGGGCACTGTGCCCCACTGGACTCTAGGTACTCGACAATTCTTTCCTTCAGAAGTGATGTCATCATTTTCCCTACCACTGAGGTCAAACTGATAGGACTGTAAGTTCTTGCCTCTGTCTTGCTCCCACCTTTTGAAGAGGAATCACATCCACCCTCCTCCACTCCTCAGGTACCACACCATCCTCCCATGTTTTATTAAAAAGGGTGGTCAGTGGTGTCACTGGTTCTCCCCTTAGTTCTTTTAGAATTCTGGGGTGAATCCCATCAGGCCCCATTGCTTTGTCCACCTTCAGTTTTCGGAGTTCTTTCAGAACCCTTTCTTCTGTAAAAGGACTGATATCGACCCCCCTATCCAGAGTGCTTCTATTGGTTGGATTAGGTACCTCCCCCTACTCTTCTTTTGTGAATACTGAGCAGAAGTATTTGTTCAGTATCCCTGCTATTTCACTGTCCCTCTCTGCCCACCCACTGTCCCCTTTATTCAGCCTCGCTATCCCTCCCTTTGTCTTTCTTCACTCCCTAATGTACCTATAAAAGGTTTTATCCCCCTTCTTAACTAAGTTGGCTATCTTTTCCTCAGTTTGGGCTTTTGCTATTCTGACTGCCTTCCCTCTTCCTTCTGACTTAACTGGTATAGTTCTCTGTCCTGCTCCTTCTGTGTTTCCTTATACTTCCTAAATGCTATCCTTTTCTCCCTAACCTTCCCGGCCACCTCTTCTGAGAATCATAGTGTTTTTTTTTCTTTTGTTTTGATTTGTTCATTTGCTTCACACAAAAATTTGTTGCCTCTGTGAGGGCAGTTTTGATGTTTCCCCATTATTGCTCCACCCTCCTTCTTCCCTGTTTGCTAGTGATTTTCTGAAGCACTCTCCCGTTTTGACAAAGTCAGCCCTCCTGAAGTCCTGTACCCTCACTTTTGTATGGCTTGACTCTGCCGCTGAGTTTATCATGAACCACAGTTTGGTGGTCATTTGTCTCCAGATGGCTACCCACTTCTAGATCTGAGATCCTCTCTCCATCCTCATTTGAGAGTACCAGGTCTAAGACATCCTACCTGTACCAGCTTGTTTGTATCTATGTCTTAATTTTACTGTTATACTTATGTGTTGTACTGCTATACTGTGTATTTTGGTTTGTCTTACTGTGACAAGGTACTTTTGTAAATGAGCCTATGGCTCAAAGGTTTTCCAAACTGCTGTTTAAATAAAATAAAATAAGATTGCTCCCTCCTGAGTGGGTTCCAACACTAACTGTCTGAGGCATGCCCCCTGTAGGGCATCGAAAATAGCCCTGCTCTTGGATGTGGCTGCAGCAAAGGTGCTCCAGTTAACATCTGGCATATTCAGGTCCCCCATCAACAATATCTCCCCTTTCTCTGCCATCCTAAGGATACCTTCTATCATTTCCTTGTCCAATTTCTCCCCCTGAGACAGGGGTCTGTATACAACCCCTGTGTGGATTGTGGTGCCATTTACAGTCTCCAGGGTGACCCACAGTGCCCCCTCTCCTCCCTGTTTACCCTTTTGTTCCATTGCTTTGATCCCTTCTTATATAGAGAACTACCTCTTCCTCTTCCTCTTCTACCCTCCCTGTCCCTCCTGTAGATTGTGTACCTGGTATGTTGACATCCCAGTTATGGTTCTCTGTGTACCATGTTTCTGTGACTGCCATGATATCCAGGCAACCCTCTTTTATCAAGGCCACCAGTTCAGGAAGCTTGTTGCCTAGACTATGGGCATTGGTACTCATTACCCTCCATTTTTTGATGGCCTTACCCCTTTTTGCCCCATCCCTGTCCTTACTGCCTTTTTCTCCATTTACTCCTGCCCTTCTCCCTATCGATGTTTCTATCTTGGTGTTTACCTCACTAACAACCCTGATTTTTTGGGGGAAGGCTAGGATTTCCCCGATTCTTTTCAGTGCCTCCCCTCTTGGCTAGTTTAAATGCTTGCCAATGAAGCATTTAAACCTATCACCTAGGATCCTGATTCCCCTTCTAGACATATGCAGACCATCATGCCAATATAGGCATGCATCCCTCCAGGTGGAACCCCAGTCCCCAATGAAGCCAAAACCCTGAGCTCTGCACCAGTTTTTCAACCATTGATTGAATCCCATGGTGTGGAGCACCCTAGCCTCACCCATGCCATAGACAGGCAGCACCTCTGAGAAGGTTACCGTGTGTGCTACTTGTCTAAGACCCCTCCCCAACTCCACAAACTCCTCCTCCTCCACTGTTCTGATCCCCTTTCCCAGCCAGGTCATTTGTCCCTAGATGGACAATGACATCCAGCTCCCTCCCCCATGCAGCTGCTCCCGCAATCCTGAGGATTCACTCCCTGTCCCTCCAAGCCATGGCACCAGGCAGGTACCTCGCCTCCCTCTCCCCTCCCTCCCCCACTTCTATCCTCCAAGCAATGGAGTCCTCCATCAGGAGTTGTTTCTTTCCCATATGGAGTTCCCTGCCACCCTCCTGTGGATCTTCTTTGTGGAGGTTTCCAGTACCTCCTTGGTCCCCACTGCAGGTGCCTCCATAGAGGGACCACAGTCTGCCAGAATGGCATATGAATTGTGGAGATGTACAACTGGAGGGATGCACCTCTGTTCCACCACCCTCACCCTCCCTGAGCCCACTGTGGTCCAACCGCTCCTCTTGTTTGGCAACCTCTGAGGCATCAGCGGTGGCCCTGCTGGTACCTGGATGGGAGAGGAGGTCCTCCAAATCCTGGCCAACTCAGCCTGGAGATAAGCAATCTCCTCCCTCAGCCCAGAGAGGTTACTGCAGATGGGACAACATCACAGCCTCCAGAACGTCTCCCAGAAGACTGCTGCTCCACAGCCTCTGCACTGCACCACTCCCATCATCTGTGGCCCCTTAACTGTTGTTTTGTATACTTACTCTTTCTTCTGTTTATTTTTTATATTTATACAATTTTTTTCCCCTACTTTCCTAGTGCCTCCATGCCCTTAAAGCTCCTGATCTTCCTGTTCTGGGAAAGGAAGTTCCTATATTTCTCAGTAGTCTCCTTCTCACTTGCTCAGAGTCAGACCTCCAGCAGCTAAGGTGGGGATGGAGAGCTACTCTATTCCTTCTAGGATGGTGAGTCTTTTGTGCCTCTGTGATCACTCCCTTCCTGCTCCCAAACAGAAAGTTTCTGTTGTCACTCAAATCCAGTGCCTATAAAAGTAGAACTGGCTACCGGTGGGGGGGTGGAGGGCAGGGAGGGCTATATAGTCCCAGTAGAATAGTACAGTTCTAACAGCACCTCTTTCCTCTTGCTATTCTCTGCCAAAAGCTATCTAGGGCAGTTTTTAAATCCAAAACACCTGGCTTCCTTCTGCCTAAGCCACTCCCCCTAATTCACAGTTTCCTTCTATACCTAGCTAACTGCACATATAATAATTCACTCCAACTCAGACAAACACACTAACTCTTTTTTTGTTGTTTGTTTGTTTTTACCCTAAATTGAAGGTCCTAATAGTAGAGTTCTATTTCTTTAGTCCCAGTAGAGTAGTACAGTTTCAACAGCACCTCCTTCCTCTTGCTATTGTCTGCCAAGAGCTATCTAGGGCAATTTTTAAATCCAAAACACCTCGCTTCCTTCTGCCTAAGCCACTCCCCTAATTCACACTTTCCTTCTACACCTAGCTAACTGCACAGATAACAATTCACTTCACCCAACTCAGACAAACACACTAACTCTTTTTTGTTTGTTTGTTTGTTTATTTTTACCCTAAATTGAAAGTCCCAGTAGTAGAGCTCTAGTTCTTTACTCCCAGTAGAGTAGCACAGTTCTAACAGCACCTCCATCCTCTTGCTGTTCTCTTGTCATTTGGTGCAGGTGCTCTTCAAAACATCTGCTCACAGATTCTTCCCTTTCCAGTATGGCTTTCAGATGTCCCACTCCACTGCCACCTCCCTTTTCTGGCTTACTGACTCAGTTCTTCTGGCATGGCTCAATGCTTGGTTGCATCCACTATTTTTGTCAATTTAGCCAAATCCTTCTACAGTGTTCCCCATCCCCTCCTCCTGGGGTATCCTGTTGTTAGGGTGCCATGATTAGGATGCTGTAATGTGGCTGTCACAACAAGGGTGTGAATGACAGGGGAAATCTGGATTTTAGATTGTCCCACACTCACACCCTGTTGGGCATTCCCACAATTTATTTGCCCATCAGAGCATGCCTCCCTGGAGGATATTATATTTATTCTTGGAGGGTGCAGGGTGAACTCTTTCACAGGATAGTCTGTGAGCGAGGTAACTGTTCCTTGTGCCCTAAGTTACCTTGCCCACATTGCCCACATACCATCATGGGTGAACCTCCTCCTGGACATGCCCAAGCTGTGGGACTCTCTGACTCCTCCACTGGTTGGTTCTACTCCTACCAGTTAATAAAATTAAAATAAATAAATAAATGAAGACAGGTCTCCATCAGTTGATTCTGCTCCTACCAAGATTGCAGGTATCAAGTTGCTCATACTGCTTATCTTGGAGAATCCACATCACCCACTCCCTGTCAGCTTGGGCATACCCCAAGGGTCTGTCCTTGCCGGGGACTTGGTCAGTCAAGTCAGGTAAGGCATCTGTTCACTCCTGTTGTTGCATTCACTGCTGGGAAGGGCTGGAGGTAAAACATAGGTCTAAACTGGGAATAGGCAAAACACACTACCTAGGATAACAGTATAAAGGGATATACACCAGGTACTGGGGAACACAAGTAGCAACACACACAAAATGGGAACACTAGGAAGGGTGGAAGGTAAAAGATAGGCCTAAAACTGGAAATAGGAGCAACACCCTATCTAGGGTAATAGTATAAGGGAATTGACACCAGGTAGGGGGGAACACAAGTAGCAACAAACAAAGAAAGGTAAAGCTGGGAACACTGTATTGGGGTAAGGGTACATAAGTATTTCCAGGTAACACAGAGAGTGTAGAAGCTGGGAATGTTAGGAGTGGTGCAGTGCAGTGGCCTGGGGGGGTGGCAGTTTTCAGAGAGACCTTCTGAAGACTGTGTTGCTGCCCCATTTGTGTGCACCTCTCTGGGTTGAGGGAAGAGGTTGCTAGACCCCAGGCTGAATTGGCTAGGATCTGGGAGACCTTTTCCACCATCCAGAGGCCACCACATCTGACACCATTACCCCAGATGATGCCAGGGAGAAGGAAAAGCTGGACAATGGTGAACTCTGAAAGGATGGAGGTGGAGGGTCAGAGGCACATTTCTCAGCTGGTACCACTACTAAATTCCTGCACTGGTTTGGCAAGGTGGGACTGCCAGGAGGAGGCACCTGTTCTAGTGGCTGGGGAAGATGTGGGTGTTCCTCCAAGTGGAGACCCCCAAGGAGGGAGGAAGAGTACCCCCAGAGGAGAAGGAAGCAACTTCAGGTGGGGGATTCGATTGTGAGGAGGATAGATTTGGGAGCAGGAAGGGGGGGAGGGAGGTTAGGTGCCTACATAATACAGCAGCCCAGAGGAATAGAAATCAGATCCAGAGGATCACTAGGACAGCAGGACAGGAGAAACAGCTGGATGTCATTGTCCACCTCAGGAATAATGACCTGGCTAGGGACAGGACTGGGATATTGCAGGAGGAGTTTAAGAGGCTGCAGAGAGATTGTAGGTAGCATGCTCAGTGGCTTTTGCTGAGGTGCTGCCTGTCTATAATGGGGGGAGGAGAGGGAGGGATCTCTGCACCAAGACCTCCAATTCATGACTGAAAGAATGGTGCAGAGAGGGGCTTTGCTACATTGAGGACTGGGGTTCCATCTGGACAGGTATAGATCTTTACAGGGGTGATGACCTGCATTCATCCAGAAGGGGAACTGCTGTTCTCAGTGGACAGTTTAGATGTTACACTGATGAACATTTAAACAGCTGAGAGGGTGTGGTGGAAGAAATTGGGGAGGCAGTAACTTCCCCCTCCACAGATTGAAGTAGGAAGTAGAGAGAACCTAAGGGGAATTGAATCCCCCAGGGTGGAAATTAATAAAGAAAGCAGGTTGATATAAATTAAGGGTGGTGGGAACAGAAGCAATAAAAAGAAAGAGGGGGGAAAGGAAAGAGGGCAAATATACATTTTTTGCTCAGTTGCTGATGTACTTGGTGTGACAATAGTTGTCTGCTTGTTATTATTTATATTGTATTTTTGCTATAAAATATATGTGTTTGAATTCTGCTTGTGAAGCATGGCAGTCTTGCTTAGGAAACAGGTCAAGAAGCAGCGCCTCATGGGACACTGGATTTTTAAAAGAAAAAAAAATATGCTGGCCTTGCTTGCTGTCACAGCTAGCTTGTAAAAGCTGACTTCCTGGGACTATAATAAAACCTGGTTTGAAAACCATCCACTGCTTTGAACCCAGGCAGCTTGTCACAAAATATTACATTTTATGACATATTAGGAGGGATGCAAGTTCTGATAGATATCTGTGAAAATTCACCCAGTTAAGAGAAGTGTTTTTAGGATGTTCTGCTGAGAGATCAAAGGGGAATGCTGTCATAACTTATGCTTTGATGAAGAGAGACTGTCTGTTATAATTTGGTATTGCTATCTTTGCAGATTTCAAAAAAAAACAGTAAGATAAAACCATTTTGGTTATATCTGGTCATGTTACAATTTAATTACAGGATTAAGAGTGACCTCATGTGCTGTGACATCACAAGGAGGGTGGGATCTTAACTGATATTGTCAAACTGGCTGAAGGGACCAAGACATTTGTGTTCAGGACATTCTAAGGGAGTCTTTTGTTCCTGGACTCAAAGAGAGGTATTTCTGCCAAAATAGGTAATTTCAGCACCACTATTTACCAACTGAAACTGGGGTAGGATTAGTCATTCAGTACAAGGTTTATATATAATTGTCCATTTATTTTCTGACTGCATCCTTAATGTATATATGTGCTGTGTTTTGTATTTTATTTACTATTTTAAATTTTTAGTAAACTTTGTTTTTCTTTAAAATGCTGCCAGAGATATGCTCATATGTGTGTGTGAATGACGGAACAGTCTTACTATTCTAACACAGCTGCTAAATGCTTATTGTGTCACCTTATGCAGCCATGCTTAAAATGATCTGTGTAAAGATCCAGCCAGGTAAGAAAAATACCTGAGTCTCATTGAGTCAGAAGGGGATTGTGAACCAAGGTTGTTTGTATGCCCGCTGGGTCAAATATTATGCTGCATTTCCCCGAAGACAGTGTGATATTTGGACCTGTTACGTGGGTGTGCTAGCTAAAAAGGGTTCATAATTGACCCAGGGACTCAAGACCGGTAGTTTGCACAGACCCAAAACAAACAGGAGGATGTCCCTGTCTGTCCACTGTTCACGACTCACACTTAAAAGTTAGGCACTGTGGTAGCAGAGGGCCTAACCCCAGGAGTGGATTTGTGACACCTGGTACTGTTTACCTTATTTTTTCTCTGTTAGCTTGACCTCCACTGTTATGCTCCCTGTATGATACATGCTGCTCTCTCATTGTATTTTTACATTGTATGTGTCAGTTTCTGGCCCGTGCCGTGCCTGAAAAGGTCTTCATATCAATGCACCAACACGGCTACCAAATGAATAAATAAAAGGGAAAGAAGTGGGTAACAAGCTGAGTGGTAACAAAATCTGGAAGGCCATGTGTGCGAATGCTAGAAGTCTAGGAAATAAGATTCCGGACCTAAAGGCCATAATAACAGAGGCAAACCTGGATATTGTAGCCATTACCGAGTCATGGTGCCCTGAAAACCATGACGGAGCCATGTCCATATCAGACTATGCTATGTTCAGGAGGGACAGAGTGGAAAGGAAAGGAGCGGGTGTGGTGCTTTATGTGAAGGAAGGTATATAAGCAATGGAAATACAGTGAACACGGGGGGAGCAGAGGCACTGTGGGTCACCCTAGGGACAGGGAATGGAGCATATTTTTGTACTGGTGTGATCTACAGACCTTCTAGCATAGTGGGAGTAGTTACATATGGTACTGGTGAAAGCTACTGGCAAGATGGCAAAAAATGAGGAGTTGTTGCTGGTGAGGGACTTCTACCTGCAGTTGTAGATTTGAACGTCACAGCTGTGGCTTCAGCTAGAAGCAAGGGTATCCTAACATTCCTCAGGCAACTAGTCAGTGAACCCTCTCATGTTGGGGCAATACTGAACCTGGTACTTACTAACAGGGACAGCATTGCAGACTCAAGATAAGAGGCCACCTGGGGTACAGCGATCACAGTATTGCCTGGTTCGATAAAAGGACAGTTGTAGAATTGACCACACAAGAGTGATGGTCCTGAACTTCAGTAGGGCAGATTTTAAAATGATGGGTGAATGCCTCAGCTATGACCTGGTGGGGGGAGATGACCTGGGTGGGGTGAAGAAACAATGGACAAAGCTAAAAAGGGCAATAGGGAAGGCAACAATCCTCTGCATCAAGCAAGTGAGCAAAAGCAAGTGGAGAAAGAGACTTCTACGGTTCTCAAAACAGGTGGCTGAAAAGGTAAAGGCTAAAAGGGTAGCATTCAGAAGGTTTAGGGAGACTCAGAGGGAGGAGGATAGGGAGGTGTATCAGGCAAAACAAGGGGAAGCAGAGAGAGAAGTAAGGAGAGTGAAGGTGTAAACTGAAAAGAGAATAGCGCAGGTGGTGATGATGAAGGGGGACAAGACATTTTTAGGTATGTAAGTGAAAGAAGGAAGACCAGGGGTGGGATTATAAGATTAAAAAGGTAAGGGGGGGACTGTACAGAGGGAGCACCAGGAAAAGGCAGACATCCTGAAGAAATACTTTTTTTCAGTGTTCGCAGAGGAAGGAGAAGGAGAGGGGCCACAAAAAAGTAACAGGAGCAAGGGAGGGGGGGAGGTGCTGTTTTCAGAGGTGTGTGTCCTGAAGGGATTTAGTGATCTGAAATATGTCAAAGCAATAGTGTCAGATGGGGTGCATCCAAGGACAATTAAGGGAGCTCAGGGAGGTAGTGACTGTACCTCTGACAGTCCTATTTAACAACTCATTTGAAACAGGACTTGTTCCGACTTCTGGAGGACTGAAGGAGGGCAGATGTAGTCCCACTTCCCAAAAGTGGTAGCAGGAAACAGGCTGGCAATTATAGGCCAGTCAGCCTGACATCAGTGATGAGAAAGTTAATGGGGTCACTGATGAATGAAAGTACTGTGGAATATCTTGAATCCAATGGGTTACAAGATCTGAGGCAGCACGGATTTATGGGGGGGAAGGCAAGTCAAATTAATCTGATAGATTTGTTAGACTGGGTGATCAAGAAATTAGATTAGCATGGAGCGGTGGATGTGGCCTACCTAGATTTCAGTAAAGCTTTTGACACTGTTCCACATAGGAGGCTAGTAAGCAAGCTGTGTACCTTAGGAGTTGGTCCAAA
Organism: Neoceratodus forsteri; assembly: GCA_016271365.2. Classification (NCBI taxonomy): domain Eukaryota; kingdom Metazoa; phylum Chordata; order Ceratodontiformes; family Ceratodontidae; genus Neoceratodus; species Neoceratodus forsteri. Next base: position 817,686,059 of record CM057455.1, on the reverse strand, counting down.
GGTGGCAAACTGGGTAAGAAATTGATTAGAGGATAGGTGGAAGAGGGGGGTGGTGGTAAACAGAATTCACTCTGAGGAAGGGAGGGTGACTAGTGGTGTGCCTCAGGAATCAGTGCTGTGACTGGTCCCCTTTAATGTCTTTGTAAGTGACATTGCAGAGGAGCTTGAAGAGAAGGTCTACCTCTTTGTGGATGACACCAAAATCTGCAACAGGGTGGGCACTTGGGTTGGAGGTTCAAAAGGCTGAGCAGAGTCCTGAGAAAACTCATGGAGAGTTCTTGAATACGACAGATGGGTTTCAGTGTGAAAAGGTGCAAAATAGCGCATTTGGGACACAGAAATTCAGGAGTGGAGTACAAAATGGGTGGGGTGGTACTGACAATCATTAAACAGGAAGGAGACCTAGGGTAATACAAAGTGAAAAGAAGAACCGTCCTAAGGCTACTGCATATAAAACCAGTACATTGGTTGTCTGATTCATAAAAAGGATTTATTATAATAATAACTGGGGACAGCACTCACCAACCACTCCAAATATTTTTGAGCTCTCTCACTCTTTCTCAAGGCATAATAATATTGGATGACCTTGAGGTGGCCAGGTAGTGCAACAAGGCAGTTGTGAGAGCTAGTGGGATGCCGGAGTGCATAGGGAGGGGTATCGCCAGCAGAAAGAAGGAGGTATTGTTGCCTCTGCATAGATCTCTGCTAAGACCCCACCTAGAGTATTGTGTCCAGTTCTGAAGACCACATTTAAGGAAGGACATAAAATAGAGGCAGTCAAGAGGAGGGCAACTAAAATGGTACAGGGTCTGCATCAGAAGTCCTACAGTGAGAGAGACTTAAGAACCTAAATATGTACACCCTGGAAGAGGGAAAGGGGAAATTGTTTAACCAGGAAAGACACACTAAGCTCAAGAATGTTTCCAGTGATGACCTGGGAGCAAAAGGAAGTAAAGTGACTTGCTCAGGGTCACACATGTAAGAGGGGGCTGTGGGATTCAAATGCCGGTCACCAGGTTTGCAGCTCAGAGCCCTAAGCCATTGCTCTATACATCCTCCTTTCCAGCTTGCTTACTAGCTTCCTTTGTAAAATGGTGTCAAAAGTCTTACTGAAAGAGAGAAGTGGAGAAGGGTAATATGATAAGAGACCTTTAAATACCTCACAGGGCTCTGTACAGGAAGGAAGTATTTTTCAGAAAAAAAGGTGCTCAAGGATAAGGGGGTACAATAAGAAGCTGATGGGAGGTAAAGTCAGGAGAGATGTAAGAAAGTGTTTCTTCACAGAAAGAGTGGTGGATTCCTGGAACAGTCTTCTAGTGGAGGTGGTGGGGGTGAAAACAGTGGTGGGGTTCAAGAATGCATGGGATATGCATAAGGGAATCATTATATATATATATATATATGTGTGTGTGTGTATATATATATATGTTTTTCCCCTCCTGACAGGGCTGGCAGGCAGAGCTCTGGTCCATCCCTTGGAGGGGCTCATTCTCCGGGCTCCAACTCTCCCACATCTGACCCTCCTGGGGGGCCCCCACAGGTTGTCCCTCCGTGGCAGGGCCGAGGATGAAGGGTATTGATTTGCCTTCCCCGCCCTGAGACCAACATCTAGACTACAGGAGGGTCAGTGCTGGTGCTCTGGGGCTATCATGGAGCCTGCCAGCTCCAGTTTTCCACCTTTTCTACGCTCCCCTTGCTGCAGTTGCTCAGGGGCATGTGGAAGCATGCACATGCAGCGATCTGTGGCACCTTCCCTACTCTATCCGTTCCCATTTGCACTACCCTTGGGCCTCCACCTGGTGGCAACCTTGCAGCAGTTGTGACTTGGTCCCTACCTGGGAGATGCGAGCTGCCTAATGGCCATTCAGTTCATCTCCTGGCCTCTCCCCCAGCCGACGACCCCTGACAACCCAGGTTCATTCCCGAACCCAGGTCACCAGTGTGGCGCGAGGTGTGGCATCCAGCACCTCAACCCTCTGCGCCACCAGGCCAGCCAGCATAAGGGAATCTTAAGCAAAGGGAAAGGGGGTGGGTGAATAGGCCAGAGATAAAGTAGGATCTGTGATGATAACACAGGCAGGGAAAAATGGGCAAACTAGGTAGGCCATATGGTCCTTATCTGCTGGAAGATTCTGTGTTTCTATTTTTCTATGGCCCAGTACTCTTCTACATCTTCATGAATGCTATCCTGCTGCCAGCTCCTCTTCTCTTCCATATGTATGAAGATGACACGGTACTCTTTGCAGCTTGTTTCACACCTCCTCACAGTCTCTCTCTCTCTTTCTCTCTCTCCCCCTCTCTGTCTCACTCTCACTCACACACACACACACACACACACACACACACTTGGTCATTGAAGGGTGGTTCAATCATGGGGTGGATGGGCTGCTTAGTCTCTGTAATGCCCACCACTGGCTGATCTCTGAGCTGACCTAGTGGCATCTTGGAGGACATCACAGCCCTCACCAAGTGCTGCCAATGTCTGTGGCTGCAGTATATTCCAAGAGCAATCAACCAAGAAGACCAGGGTACTATTGTTGTAGGAAAAAGGGGAAAAACAGGTTATCTGGCCATATGGGGACAAAATATGAAGCAGACCTGACAATTAAGTAGGCCTTTCACCACTCTTTCCACAGGACTGTGCCCCTGAATAGGGTGCCGAAAAGTTTCTCGGCTGCCATGCGGCCACTCTCCTTCAGCTGTCTGCACTCCCTGGTTAACCCAAAACCCCAGGAACAAGCAAGGACTGTGCCCCTGAACTGGGCACTGAAAAGCCTCTCGGCTGTGTCCAGGCCACTTTCCTTCAGTTGGCCACACTCCCTGATCAAACCTGCAGCCCCAGGAACAAGCAAGGTGTGGCTCAGGAATTGGGTACTGTTATTTTCATTGGCCGCTCCTGCTTATGGCTTCACCCATGGTTGGACATTTTTCCTCCAGCGCTGAGCTGCATTGGCTGGTGGTTTCCTCAGAACCTGGCTTTCTCATGCTGCCCAGTCCCTGAAGTTCAACCCACTCTAAATTTTGAAATTTGGTCAGAGCTTATCCTGACTATATTTTAATTCTTCCTGATGAGGTCATGAGGTCAAAAACAATGGGGGAATTCAAGAACGCATGAGACAGACATAAGGCAATTTTGGTGGGAGCAGGAAGAAATAGGCTGTTGGTTAACTAGATTCTGCAGCTTATCCAATACATAGGGAAATGGGCAGACTAGGTGAGCCCAGCAGTCCTTATCTGCTGTCAAAGTCTATGTTTCTATGTTTCTTGAGTGTAATTCTGACTGCATTTTAGAAGTGTATTTCTGGCCACACTTTATTTTCGCTAGAGTATTATTTCCTGGCGCTTATTAATTCTGTTAGTGTATTATCTCTGTCAGAGTATATTAATTCTCTTAGAGTATATTTGTGGCTACATTGTAAATCTGTTAGGGTGTAATTTTTGTTGCAATTTAACCTGTTATGAGTGTATTTTATAGCTGCACCTTATATACAGTATGTATTCAAACTGTCTTGTATGCCCTCGCTTTCCCCTTTCTTGAACTTAGCCTGCTTCCCTATGCTAAGCATGTTACTTTGCTCTGTCCATGCTGATTTTATGTTTTTTTCCTACTCCCTCTCAGGCATTCTGTCTTCTGCCTCTCGTGTCTAACTGTTTTTGTCCGCCCTTGAAATCTTTTTTTGCCATCTCTTTACTAGCCCCATCTGCAATTAAACCTAAATGTCCTGGTTGCAGTTAATCCCTTGCCCCATTGTTTCTCAAATTGCGTGGCTCCAGCACCTAAGCACCTTCCAGAATCCTGTCCCTGTCCTCCCTCAACTAATTCTTCTCTCCTCTGCCCACTTCTGTCCTGTACACACCCTCTGATTTAGCTCTCCCCACCCCACTCTGGCTCCCTTCCTTATTGTTGACCCTAATCTCGCCCTCTCTTTCCCTGAACAGGCCACCAAAAAGCCTCTCGGAGGTGGCCTGGCCACTCTCCTTCAGCTGGCCGCACTCCCTGATCAACCCTGCAGCCCCAGGAACAAGCAAGGTATGGTTCAGGAATTGGGTAACGGTATTTTTATTGGCCTCTCCCACTTATGGCTTCGCCCATGATTGGACATTTTCCTCCAGCGCTGAGCTGCGTTGACTGGCAACTTCCTCAGAACCTGGGATGAGCTGTGGCTTTCTCATGCTGCCCGGTCATAGAAACATAGATTTTGACAGCAGATAAGGACCACTTGGCCCACCCAGTCTGCCCATTTCCCTACCTATTGGATAAGCTGCAGATTCTAGTTAACCAACAGCCTACTTCCTGCAACCCCCCACTATAATTGCTTTATGTCTGTCCCATGCATGTTTGAATTCCCCCACTGTTTTAGACCCCACAACCTCTCCAGGAAGGCGGTTCCATGCGTCCACCACTCTCTGCGTGAAAAAGGATTTCCTCACATTACTCCTCAGCCGTCCCCCCTCTAACTCTAAATTGTGCCCCCTTGTTCTTACACATCTCTTTTTCTGAAAGATGCTACCCTCCTGGACTTTGTTGATTCACTTGAGGTACTTAAAAGTTCTATCATGTCCCCCTGTCCCTCCTTTCATCAAAGGTATACATATTAAGCTCTCTCAGTCTCTTTTCATATGGTTTCTGATGTAGACCCTGCACCATTTTAGTTGCCCTCCTCTGGACTGCTTCCCATCCTGTCTATGTCCTTATGAGATGAGGTCTCCAAACTACACGCAGTACTCCAGATGGGGTCTCACCAACTGTCTGTATAGAGGGGTAACCACTTCCTTTTTCTACTTGTGATGCCCCTCCTATGCATCCCAGTATCCCCTGGCCTCCTTACTGACTTCTCACATTGCTTACCCACCTTTAGGTCATCTGATATGACTACACCAGATCCCTTTCCATTATTGTTGTCGTTAGTACCTCCCTGCTATTGTGTACTCTTCTCCTGGATTTTTATTTCCCAGGTGCATTACTTTGCACTCTTTGCACTGAATCTAAGTTGCCATATGTTTGACCATTCCTCCAACCTTGCCAAGTCCCTTCTCATCCTTTCTACCCCTTGTGTATTAACTCTGTTACAGATCTTTGTGTCATCTGCAAAGAGGCATACCTTTCCTTCCAGACCTCTGCAATGTCACCTATAAAGACGCTTAAGAGGACTGACCCAGTACTGAGCCCTGAGGTACTCCACTAGTAACCCCCTTCTTCAGAATGTGTTCCATTCACTATTACCTTCTGTGTCCTGTTGTGCAGCCAGTTTGCTACCCAGGCTACCACCCTGGGACCCACTCCCAGGCTGGCTAACTTGATTATTAATCTTTTGTGCAGGACTGTGTCAAATGCCTTGCTAAAGTCTAGGTAGGCCATATCCACAGCTCCTCCCTGGTCTATTACTTTGGTCACCCAGTCAAAGAAATCGATTAGATTCGTCTGACATGACCTGACAGTTTGAAATACATATATAAGGTGCAGCTATAAAATACACTCATAACAGGTTAAAAAGTTTAACCCGCTGTAAATTTCAAAATTTGGTCATTGCTTATTCTGGCTGTATTTTAATTCTTCTTGAGTGTAATTCTGACTTCATTTTAGAAGTGTATTTCTCGCCACATTTTATTTCCACTAGAGCATTATTTCCTGGCGCTTCTTAATTCTGTTAGAGTGTATTAACTCTGTCAGAGTATATTAATTCTGTTAGAGTATATTTCTGGCTACATTGTAAATCTGTTAGAGTATAATTTCCTCTGCAATTTAACCTGTTATGAGTGTATTTTATAGCTGCACCTTATATATGTATTTCAAACTGTCTTGCATGCCTTTGCTTTCCCCTTTCTTGAACTTAGCCTGCTTCCCTATGCTAAGCATGTTACTTTGCTCTGTCCATGCTGATTTTTTTCCTACTCCCTCTCAGGCCTTCTGTCTTCTACTTCTCATGTCTAACTCCTGTTTTTGTCCCGTCCTTGTAATCTTTTTTCTCCACCTCTTTACTAGCCCCATCTGCAAAAATTAAACATCCTGGCTGCAGTTAATCCCTTGTCCCCACTGTTTTTCAAATTGCATGGCACCAACACCTAAGCACCTTCCAGAATCCTGTCCCTATCCTCCCTCCAACTAATCCTTCTCTCCTCTGCCCACTTCTGTCCTGTACACACCCTCCGATTTAGCTCCCCCACTCCTATCTGGCTCCCTTCCTTATAGTTGACCCTAATCTCTCCCTCTCTTTCCACAGGACTGTGCCCCTGAACAGGGTGCAAAAAGCCTCTTGTCTGCATCATGGCCACTCTTCTTTGGCTGGCCACACTCCCTGTTCAACCCTGCAGCACCAGGAACAAGCAAGGTATGGCTTAGAAATTGGGTAGTGGTATTTTCATTGGACACTTCTGCTTACAGCTTCATCTGTGATTGGACATTTTTCCTCCAGCTCTGAGCTGCATTGGCTGGTGGCATCCTCAGAACCTGGGACCGACTGTGGCTTTCTCATGCTGCCCAGTCCCTAAATTTTCTCCCGCCTGCCCACCCCAGCCCCAACCTTTGTTAAATACACCTAGGCTTTGCCCACTCTCTCTCTTGTTAACTGGCCCATTGGTAGTTTTCTGTACTTCCTTTAAAATGCTAATCTGCCCTTTGGCAACATTTTTTTTCTTTTTTTAGTACTTTCTTAAAATGCGAGTTACAGTTCTAACATTATAGGGTCCCAGTCCCATCTTAGGCTCGGCGTACGGTCCACATTATTTATTTCCTCCCACTCACATTTAAATCGAGTTTCATTTCCCCAAACATGTACATGCTTTTATTTCTTTGTGCTTATTTTACTGGGCAGCAGCACTATACCCCCAAACCTCCTGTGCCCACAAACTGGCCTGTGCCTCATTTAACAGCTGAACTGACAACTTGCACTACCAATCACACCGGCACTCTCCATCATGAGAATAGACCACCTCTCTTATATGGCACCCTAGCCCTCCCTGCTGCTAGCCCTCTATCTGTCTCAGCAAGGTTGGCTGTCTATGCTTCAATAATAAAATACTCTTCCTCCATCCACCATACTCCACAAAACTCTCCCCTGAAAACTAAATGGAACAAGCTTAGACTCTGTACATCCCTTTTAGGAACACTTAAAAAGCTACTACTCCTATTACTATTTTGCTCAGGGAACGTTGAGCTCAATCCAGGTCCCCTGCTGCCTATCTCGACTCCTTCTGATGTTCAGCATCTTAAAGGGGATATAATAAGAATCCCCAAATACTTTTTTCCCATAGTATGCCACTGCCAGCCATGCTTCAGATGTTGAAACTGCAATTCGTTTAATAAAAAGCTCTGTCATAGTCATATTTTTAATGTTTTATAAGTACTTTTTTCTGCCTGCCCCCCCCCCCAAGTTTTTGTGTGTGGCCACACCCCCAGAATGATGTCATGCAAGGGGTGTTTTACATACAACAACAAGGAATTCTGGGTAAACAATAAAGGTGCCTTAAATGTTCATTACTCAGAGGTGCAGCCCCTTATTTTGGTAGTGGCCACTGCAGTACAACACCTAATATGTAGACATATTTATTTATGTATTTTTTTAAAGATTTCACCTGGAAAGATATACTGAGCAGACAAGCTAGTTTTCAGATGCATCCTGGGGGAGTGGGGAAAGGGGCACACAGTAGGTACATATGTAGCAAGGCACTGTGGGTACAGTACATAATTGATTTTTCTGTCTCCCCTACTCCTAGTTTGCTAAAATACCAAAACTGACCAACAGAGGTCTCTGTTCCAAACCAGCTGATGTTTACTTCCAATAAAGAGAATACAATTGTATTTATTGTATTTTGATGTGTTAGTAATTGCTTTTTACTTTAATGATAAAATATCTGTTAGTGCAGTGACACAACTGGATTTTCACCTTTGTTTCTCACACTGCTAGTAAAAAAGAATTTGGCAAACTTCTGGTATTGTCATGTCAGAAACTGCCAGCTACTCAATTTGATTCTTTTCTCACTAGCAATTGGTGACATACAAATACAATTCTGGAAAAGTAAGTAAAGAAAAAAAGAAAAGAAAACTGAATGACTGCAGAGGCATCTAAAAGCATCAAACCTTCATTCTCCCTTTCTAAGCATTAGCTCTTTAGAAGCTTTGTTTACCTGGCATGATGTCACAGTTGGGGGCTGCAGCACAGAGGAAAACAAGCATTTGTCAATGCCGAATGTTGTCTCGCTGGTATTGGAATTAATAGTGCAGGAGTCAGAGATGCATAATAGGCGGTGAAGCATGGAACTGACGCCAACCCCACCCCCACCCTGCAGAGACTGACAGGTGCTGGGGTGTGCCTTTGGGGCGTCAGCTATAACGCTTATGCCATTTTACCTCACCCTAGACTGTAGACACTGACAAGTGTCGTGGTGTGTTTTGGGGTCTTTGGGCATTATACTTACCCCATTCCATAAGGAGATACACTGAGACGGGTGCAGTATAGGAGAATGGGGTGAACTTTAGGGCTGAACGCTCCAAGGCACACCTCAATGCCTATCACTGGCTGCAGGGTGGGGGTTGGGGATGGAATGGAGTGAGCATTACAGCCAATGATCCCAAGTCACACCCCTGATGCCTGGCAGGGTGGGGTTTTACAGCTGGAAACCCTAATGTTGTAGGCGTTTGTTGGTATTTTCACTCCAAATTTTCAACATAGGCTTTTTGTGATCCCACCTCATGAAGAGTGGCATAATCAGTTTGTTAGCTGAAATGTGGTTTTGCACAGCGGCTATGAAATTTGGTGACACAGGGACAAAAAACACATTTTGAGCAGGATGTGGAAAATGACAACTGTATTGTTCATGAGGAGGCGTGAAAAATGGCAATGTGGAATATCTGGAGTGAAAATATGAAACATTGGTGAAGTCATGAGCATGCATAGAAACTATGCAACACACGTCCATAACCCAATTATTTTTGGGATTTTTTTAGCCACATTTTCAACATAGGCATTTTGGGACCTCCCCTCATGAACAGTAGCGCTGTGATTTTGTTAATCTGTCCCAAAAGTTGATTTCCCACAGTGACCATGCCATTGTGTGCCACAGGTGAGGGAACACATTTTGGGCAGGCTGCGAAAAATGACAGCTGTACTATTTATAAGGAGGTGTGAAAAAATGGTAGTGTTGAAAATCTGGCATGAAAATATTGCAAATTTGAGAAGTTACAAGGGTGCGTGGAAACTGCACGCTTGTAACACAGTCATTTTATGGACTTTCATCACCATATATTCAATATAGGCATTTTAGGACCTCTGCTCATGAACAATGTCACAGTCCTTTTCTGAAACTGTCCCGAAAACTGATCTCACACAGCGACCGCACTATTCTGTGCCTGATATGTGAAAACACATTTCGTCCAGGATATGTAAAATGACAGCTGTACTGTTCATAAGGAGGTGTGGGAAAATGGCAGTTTTGAAAATCTGGAGTGAAAATATTACAAATTCATGAAGTTATGACCGTGCATGGAAACAGCATAATGCACGCTCATAAAACAGCCATTTTTTGGATTTTTTCACCAAATTTGCAACATAGGCTTTTTGAGAGTCCCTCTCATGAAAAGTGGCACTGTCGTTGCATTACTTGGTCCTGAAAGGTGATTCTGCACAGTGACCGCGAAATCACCTTTCAGGATCAAATAATGCCATGACAGTGACTGAATTCATGAGGAGGGGCCCCAAGGACCCCATGTTGAAAATTTGGTGCATAAATTCCCAAAATGCCCAAGATATGCACCAAAGCTGAAAAAAAACCTATTTATGCCATTGTACAGCTTACTGGCATTTCTTCAGTTCGGGTCAGCTTTGATGAGTGCAGACGTGTTCCTGGTCCACTCAAGATCATCAGGCCAGACTGGAGGTAAGTATGGGGTGAGGGGTGTGTGGGGAGGCAGAGTGCACAGAGGGTGGGTGTGGGTTGGGGCAGGAAGCTGGACAGACCACGAGGGACTATTTTCTTCTTTTACAGGTTAAAGAAAACAAAAACATTGTGAGACATCTTTTTTTTTAACAGTGGCATTTGGCATGCTGAAGTGAGCTCCCAGCATGCCAGGCTGAATGTTTGGGGCTAGCTATCGGGGATTGGGCACTCACGGGTACATACTGGAGTGGGGCAGAGCCGATGATTGCACCCCCCGCACATAGCAAATGAGGTGCAATATGCCGACGGGAGTGGCCTCCTGTCGGCACATAAACTGGTTCAGGGCATGCCAACAGAGGGATTGGGCACCCCGAAGTCAGCATTGTGGCAGGCAGTGTGCCGCCAAGTTTACTGTTATGTTTCACCAGGGAAAGCATGTCGGAAGGTGCCAATGCATATGATGAGCTTTGCTGTCATTGCAGCAGACCTTTCCTTAGATGTGTTCACCACGTTATATATTCCTGATGTGGTGCCTGCATGCCGGCTTATTGGGGGAATGAGGGACGCACCTACTGATGCATGCCCTCCATTCACCCAACAGTGACTCGCGCTACCAAATTCATTAATGCAATATGTTGGCTGTACGCCGAGCGACAACATAAAAAGGGACTTGTTATGCAAATGAAGCAGAGCATAGAAATAAAATTATTTTTTCATGGAAACCAGCACTTTTGGGCAGTTTGAATGTTAGGAGTTTAAATCACAACTCTTACAGGTTACTATTACTATTTGTTATGGTACGTGTTGGTAGATCCCTTTAAAGGTTTAACTTTTCTGCATTTAAGTGTGTGCAGCCTCCTTCGGAAACTGGACTATGACCAGGCATGGATCCTCCACTCTGAACCTGATGTCCTAGTTATATTTGAAACCTGGTTGAGGAGCTCTACCTCACATCATGAAATTAACTTCTCCAGATATAATGTATACCAGACAGATAGACTGTTGGGGGGGGGGATTTATGTCAGAGACAAGTATATGGTTTCTCTAATCAACTCCCTATCAATCCCAAAAGAGTTCGAGTGGATCTCCTTAAGACTCTCCCTTCCGTCTGTGGAATCCATCTGTATTACTGGCTGTTACCGGCCCCCCTCAGAAGGCTTTGCCCTCCTGAGTCCACTACATAAATTTGTGGACTCACATCCTGGTGAAGTCATTATTATGGGTGACTTAAATCGAGACTGGCTGTCTAACTCATCCAAATCTCTAAAAGATTTGTGTGATGATCACGGGCTTACCCAGCTCATCACAGGGATTACCCGACCTAATCCTAAAAAAACAGCAAATAGCATACTTCTCAATCTCATCTTAGTTAACAAACCACACTTATTCAGCCATACTGGTGTGCTCTTTAATGACATCAGCAATCACAGTGCTATAGCTTGCACTCAGTCTGCCCCTAAACCTCTGTCTTCCTCTACCTACACCCTAATAAGGAATCTATGCAACTTTAACATTAGCAATTTTTTTTTTAAACTTTCTTTATTTTCAAACATTTTGGTTTACAGCTTTTTTCATTTCATTACAAAGTGTTATATTTCATTTCACCAATGTAAGTGCATATACAATCATTCTTTTTCATGTTAATATCTCCTCCTAGTCCACATTCATTCGTCTTACTCAAAATCCTGCAATTTTAATTATTGATTTCATCTTAACAAAATTGCTTGCAAGTCTGTTTTATATTCTGTTGCATATCCTTATATCCTTGTCCATAAACCTTTACTTCTCCTTATTTCTGCTATAACTTCATAACTCTTTCAAACTTTTAAACTGAGAAATATTTGGGGTATCCTGCTTTGCTATTTTAGTTTCTTTCCTTATGCAGTGTGGAGGTTCCCCAAGAGGGCGGAATGTCTTACAGTAGCTTTATTTTGTTCCCACTCATTATTTTCTCAGTCATTATTCTGTCGCATGTAGCTCATTTCCTTCTACCTTAATTACCTGTTTTTCTATATAGATTTATCTCGTCGCCCTTCCAGTGTCCCCCTCATCTTTTTCACGAATTTATGTCTTGATCCTGTTCCAGTATCCATTTGAACCACCTCTCCATGAATTTTCCCATCCTGTCTTGTGTGGCATGTGTGAGTCTCTCCATCTCTAATATCCCATTCATTATGTTTTCCCATTCCTTGACTGTGGAGGCGTCCTCTTGCAACCACTTTTTTGTAATTGCTTTATTAATGGCTACTATGCAAACCCTCCATAGGTATGTCAGATTTGGGCCTTTTACTCCTATGGGTGGGAGCCTCAGAACCCAGTGTTGTGTGTGTGTATTGTTCCTAGTATTGGGAATAGGTTGCAAAGTTTATTTGTTACTTCTCTTCTGTAATCTACCAGTTCTGGGCATGAAAAGAAGATATGTGCATGAGCTACGTTTAGTTCCCCACATTTTCTCTAACAATTGGCGTCTCCTGATCCATTCCATTTTGCTCTTCTTTGTGGTGTTATAAAGTACCTAATGTTTGTTTTCCAGCCAAATTCCCTCCATTGTGGTGCTGAGGTTGCTTTGAAGGCCCCCTCCAAGATTCTGTTCCATTCCTTACCCATTAGTTGGAACCCTGCCCCCTCCTCCCATGTCTTTCTAACATGTTCAGTATCTGAGCCCCTGTGTGCCATTAAGAATTGATAAATTTGGGAGATGGCTCCCTTGGAACCCTGTTTGCTCTTTATTTGGTCTAAGGACACCTCTCCATCCAGGGTATGGGTCAGGTGTTGAAATTTCCTCTTGTGGGCTTTGATATAGTCTACTATTTAGTAGTATCTGAACTGATCTATGTTTTCGCACCCGTATTGTGCCCTGCATTCATCAAATGTTAGTATGGTGTCTCTTTGAAGTATACTGGCTGGATTTCTGAACCCTACTCTTGCCTATCTCTCATACCATACATCTGTGTCTCCTGGCTTAAATTCAGGATTTCTTGTCAGGCCTCTGTATTTCTAGCCATCTTTCTTCACTTCAGGGAATTTCTGGAATCTCTCTAATGCTTGTCTTGTTATTTTAATTGCTGTGTTTTCTTGATACTCTGCTGCTTCTAGCTGTCCTTGGTTGAATATACTGTCTTCTAGCTGTCCTCTGCCCCCCACTCCTTCTTCTACAGTATTCTTCTCCACTGAGCTTCTATTTTGGAATTACCCCACTGAAATGCCCATCTTAATTTTGCTGCTGTCCAGTAATCCCCTACATCTGGGAGTGCCCATCCCTCCCATTTCTTTCTTGTATTAAGTATTCTACTTCTGATTCAGGGTCTATTCCCAGACCATATAAATTTGTTAAGTCCCCTTTGTATTTCCTTAGCATTCTGTTTGGTTATGTTTACCGGGACACATTGGAATACATATAATAATCTTGGTAAGGCATTCATCTTGACTGACTGTATGCGTGCATTTATCAGGAGGGGTAGGAGACCCCATTTCTTGCAATCTTCTCTCAACTGTCTCAGTAGAGGGTCCATGTTGTCTTGGTGTAGGTAGTTGATGGTATTCCATAGCCTTACCACTAAGTACTTTAGTGATTGCAAATTCCATTTCATGGGGTGTGTTAAGCTAGTCTGAGTTGTAGGGACATAACGGATTTAAGTATCTCTGTTTTGCTCATGCTGAGTGCATAGCCTGACATTTCTGAAAATGCCTGTATCCGTCTCATCAGGTTTGGGATAGAACTATCTGGGTTTGACAAGTACAGTAGTATGTCGTCCGCGTAAAGGGCTACTTTGTGTTCATATCCTTTAACCATTATTCTGGTAATATCCAAATCTTGTCTGATCCATTGAGCTAGGGGTTCTAAGCATAAGGCGAAAAACAGTGGGGAGAGTGGGCATCCCTGCCTTGTCCCTCTTCCTAGTCTAAATCTGTCCAATAGGTGACCATTTGTTCTAACATAGGCCTCTGGTGCAGCATAAAGCTTTTGTATAATTCTATGAATGCTGTACTCAGGCCGAACCGAGCAAGGACCCCATGTAGGTAGCTCCAGTCTACCCTGTTGAATGCTTTTTCAGAATCCATGCTCATGATGACCACAGGTGTTTTGGTGATATTCAAGTGGTTAATGGTGTTTAGCATTCTTCTAATATTGTCTGCTGTCTCCCTGCTACAAATCCGGTTTGATCATTATGGATCAGCATGGGGATTATATGTTCTAATTTTTTAGAAATTATTGAAGTCAGGTATTTGTAATCTACATTGAATAGTGATATGGGCCTGTATGAGCTACAGATGGAGGGGTCCCTGCCCGGCTTAGGTAGTACTGATATGACTGCCATTGCCCACGATTGTGGGCATATCCCTTCCTTTTCCAAAGCTCCCTGGAACGCCCCTTTTAGCAATGGTGTTACTTTGTCTACAAATCTTTTATAAAACTCCACTGGGAGCCCATCTGTCCCTGGGTGTTTACCCATCTTGTTATTACTTCTGGACCCTTTTATTTCATCTTCTGTTATTGGTCAAACCAGGAGGTCATTTTGCACCTTGCTTGCTTTTGGGAGTTTCAAGCTCTGCAAGAACCGTTCAGTCTCTGTTGGGTGTGATACTGATTGTGGGTTGTAGAACTTTTTAGAGTAATCTGTGAAGACTCTCATAATACCCTCAATTTTTCTGGACTGCACCCCTGTCTCTGGATGTTTTATCTTGATAATTTGGGCTTTAGCTCTCCTAGCTCTTAATCTGCAGGCTAACAATTTTACTGCCTTTGTTCCTCCTTCATAATATCTTTGCCTCATGAATATTAAGTGTTGTTCTATCTTGTATTCCAATAGTGTAGTTAGGTCTTTTTTGCATTTAACCAATGTTTTTCCCCTTTTCCTGTTCATCTTCTCCTGTTGCTGTTCTTCTAATAATTGTATTTTTTGCTCTATTTCTATCTGTTTACGTCGTCTCTCCTTTTTTCTTGCTGTCCCAATTGCTATCAATTTGCCTCTTATGATTGCTTTTATTGTGTCCCACAACATCCCATTACCTACCTCTGTTCCCTCATGGTCCGTAATTGTCTGTTCTATTGTGTTCGGGATTTATTCCAGTACTTCCTTATCTCTAAGTAGGGACAGGTTTAGTCTCCAGAAAGACTGTTTCTTTGTTTCATTTAGATTCATCTCTATAATTAATGGAGCATGGTCTGATATTCCAATTGTATCCACCTTTCCCTTTACTATTTTCTGTATTGAGTCCCTTTTTATAAAAAAAGATCCAGCTGGGAATACATTTGGTGTACCTGAGAGAAGTAAGTATAACCATTGTTTGAGCCTTCCAGATATCTCCAGGCATTGTGCAGTCCCAACCTCCCTACCAGGGCCTTTACTTGTCTGGCTATTTTATATGTTGCTTTCGGGAATTTTGATGTACTGTCTAGCTTAGGGTCTAGGGTAAGATTCCGGTCCCTCCCCCCCGCATATCATTGTTCCCTTCCCCTTTTCTGCTATCTTTAGTAGTAAACTCCTATAAAAACTGTATGTTGAATTTGGTGGAGCATAGACCACCAGTAAGGTTACTGTCTGGGCATTCAGTGTGCCCTTTACCAGGACATATCTCCCTTCCTTGTCCACCTCCTGATATGTACTTTCAAAGGGCACATGGGGGGATGTTAGTATTGCTACCCCTCTTCTTCTTCCTGTTTTGTATGATGAGATATATGCCTCCCTGTATTCAAATTGTTTCAGCTTTCGGTGTTCTCCCTCTGTCAGATATGTCTCTTGCAGGAAAATTCTGTCCACCCTTAACTGCTTCACGTGCATCATTATTTTTTTTCTTTTAATGGAATTAGTTAGGCCATTAACATTATATGTAATAAATTTGGTTATTTTAGTTGTCATCATTTGTTCTGTACTTGTCTTTCCCCTCTTGTACCGTTCTGTTTGACAGCCTGTTGTTCTCCACTCGTGCCTCTCTTCCAGAACCTCCATATTTGTGTGTTTTGCCCATTACCTCTAAACTCGTTTTGTGTTTTAACCTTGCCAATGTGGCTAACCTTATAACTTATCTGTAATACAGAACTATGTATACCTCCAAAGTAGAGGAAAGAAATATCTCTTTCCCTTTCCTGGTCACCCCCCGTGGCTGGGGTACTGTGGTGATCAGAGTAGTAGTGGTGTCACTCCTCCTGGTCCCAGGGGCCACTATTTTAGTCATCTGTTTTTGTCGAGACCCCTCTCCTGGTCTCTGGACCCTTAGGTGACTAAATTGTGCATTTAGAATCAACCAACTTTGGCACTCCTCCTTTCCCCCGTGGATTGTTTCTATGGTTCTTTTTTTGACTTTTCTTTATACCAGATGTATCTCACAAGACACTTTTTTTTCAATTTTTTTTCTCATTTTATTATATATGCAGTGATTTGTTCAACCCCTTTTCCTTATCCCTTTCTTTTCCCTTCTTCCTCCTTTTACCATTAGTGATCAGATTCCCCTGATGTCCCTTCTCTCCTTTACCCCTCCTTTTCTTTGTAATTCCCCCTCCTTCCCCTTTACAACCTCTGTACCTGTGCAGGATAGGTTTCCAAGGCTTCTGTACCTCTGCTTATTTGTCCCCTTCAGTCTCCCGTGAAAGGCCCTCAGCATGTGTTGTCTATGCGACTCTTTGCTGGCAGGATTTTGCAGGTGTTCATGGGTGATTCCGTCTCCATTTCATGTTCCTATAAAAAGCAAAAAGTGGAGAAAAGTATCTAGAGCTTTTATCAATCTGTTTTGCCCCCCTTCTGTCCAATCTTTCAATACAGTTACAGTTTCAGTATAGTTGTAGATAGAGTCCACCACCTGTCCCCCGGCCCCCTTCATGGGACAGTCCCAACTTGGGTAGCTGTGTCCTGCGAGAGAAGAAAAATAAAAAATGGCATAGAAAATGCTATATTTCCTGACTCTTTGGAAGAACCCCCCTCTGGCTTTCCTCCATACATTGCAAAACAATATCATTCCTCAGCTAAAATACCTTATAATCATAACATTCACCAGAAACAGTTAAAGAACTACATGATAAGTCTTGATTCTGAGTGTTTAGAGAAAGCAAGTCCACTACCTCAGTCAAGAATACACATTGTCCTGCGTAAAATCATGTTCCAACAAGAAATGTCACATTTCGGGCTGCCTAACGAGTGATAGCCCCAGTCGCAGAGTGTTCTCAAGTGGAAGTCCTTTCTTTCTTTGTGGGGGGCAACTATTCTATTGTTTCCCTGTATCTACATCCTTTCTTCCTCTGGTTTTGTGTTTCCCTCTATTTGGCAGAGTTGCTCAGGTTCTCCTTCTCCCTACTGCGTGGTTTGCATCATCCCTCTTCATGCCTCTTATCAGAGATCACCACGGAGATTAATGATTGTTTTTGTTAATGACCTTTGTTTTGGTCCTGTTGTCCCTCCTGTGCAACTTCCTCCATCCCCCTTTAACATCTCCACTCCCCCCTCTTGTTTAATCTCTCTCTCCACCAGGTTTGCCTATTCTCCATCTATTAGTGGTGGCTTTCCTCCGCTCCATTCTCCCCCCCTTTTTTTACCTCTATTCCCCTTCCCTGCAATTCCCTCTAACCCCTTTCTGCATACCCCTTTTCCCACTCTGAACCTGTGTTAATTCCCTTTTCCCACTCTAAACATGTGTTAATTCCCCTATCCTCTTTGTTTTTCCCTTTAGTGCTCTCCGCCATTTCTATTGCTTCCTCCTTCTCCCTATTGTTTCTGTGAACACAACACCAAAATAAAATCAAAACAAAAAGTAGCACTCATCTGACTGCATTGCTATTTATGTCAGTGTCCATTTTATTGTCCTTTGCAGACCCCTTCACAATCCTCTCGACTGTTGGATCTGCTAGTTCAAGTCATGTTCTTGTTTGCATCTCAGGGTGTGCCATTCTCTACATTCTTGGAAATCTTCTGCAGAGTCTCTTTTGTGCCTGCCATTGCCCTCATGGTGGCGCTGTGTCCAGCTGCCTGGAAGTCCCTCCTGGAAACTGCTCCCAAATCATTGGTTCCTCCTTGCTGCTCATTTCTCTTTCTTGGGCCCTCTCTTCTCTGTATTTGTATTTTGTGGGCCTGTAGTGCAATCTTTGCCTCCTCAGGTGTGTTGTAGATACATACTCCCCAGTCCCAGAACACCCAGAGCTTTGCTAGTTAAGGGGTTTGGAATCTGATTTGTTTTCCTTTCAGCACTCGTATTATGTCCATATATCCCATGTGTTTTTTTTGTATTTCAGGTGGGTAGTCTTGGTCAAAATACAGCCAAGCACCATTGTAGCTAACCACACCTTTTTGCCATGCTCGCCTTAATATGTCTTTCTTAGTATGGTAACTGGAGAACTTCATTAAAATTACCCGTGGTCTAGCCGTTGGGTCAGTTGGCTTGGGGTATAGGGCTCTGTGCACTCTTTCAATGCACATTTTGCAGCCTGCTGGAAGTCTGAGTACATCTGTCAAAAGGTCTTGGAAGAATAAGCACATATTCGCTGTCTCCACATTTTCTGGGAGCCCTGACATCTGTAGATTATCCTGGCAAGACCGAGCTTCCAAGTCCTGGCACTTATCCTGGAGGGCTTCTGAGTACTGTAGCAGGGCCTCTACCACAGTGCTGATTTGCGCAGCCCCCCTCTCGACTACCTCCATGCATCTCTCTACCTCCTCTAGTCGCTGGCCGTAAACAGTGATCATGTACTGAATTCACTTGGAATCCCTTTTGCTTTCTGCTCAGGATTGTTTGATCTCCTGAATTATACTTTCAAAATGGTGTCGGGTTAGTTTCTCCTCCTCCGCATCCGTGTCATAGCCATGGTCGTGATCGCTACTAGGACAGATACTCCTACTCTGATCCAACGGTTTGTATCTCGACCCATCCTCCTCCGAAAAATTTGGTTTTGCTGTCAGTCTGGTATTTCTGTTACCTCCGTTTGCTTTAGCTGTCATTTCATTAGCTTTTGGGGGGTTCTGGATGGAGGAGGTGTGTTTTAATCCCCTCGGGGTAAGGAGCTGTATCTTCTAAGCTGTAAACGTGGCTGTAATGTCACCGGAAGTCTAACATTAGCAATTTCATAACAGACCTTAATAACATCATTTGGCAAGACTTTTACCTTGCAACTTCGGTGAGTTCAGCTTATGAGATATTCCAAAATTGTATGCTAGGCATCATAGACAAACACTGTCCCCTTTCAAAATTCTGAACTAAGAAGTGATCACGCTCTTGGTTCTCTGCTGAGCTAAAATCTGCATTACACAGTGGAGATGTCTTATGGAAAAGGGCCAGAAAAACCAAGGACCCAACGGACTGGGTTGCTTTCAGAAAATCAAAAAATATTTGTACTAAACTTATTAGGACTGCTAAAGCAAGTTATTTCCAATTGAAACTAGCCTTCACCACAAATGGCATGTCCACTTTCTGGAAAACCTTGAGTGAAGTAGAAGGTCATCGGTCAAACAGCACTCTCCCTTCCAATATAAGATCTGATAGTACCTGCACTACATATAGGCAGAGTGTGCGCAGTCTGCTCAACAATCATTTTGCAACGGCTGGCCTTGCATTCAACACATCTGCAGCCAGTAACCTTCGCCTTCAGACCACAGACCCCACCTTGGCTAGACTTTCCTCCAAGTCTGCTGCCTTTGATGCAAAATTCTCATTCAGCCCTGTTACCTGCAAATAAGTGGAAGATACAAGGAAAAGTGCTGGAGCAGAAAACTTAGATCTTTTTTTCCTAAAACTGGGTCTCCATATCTTGACCGCTCCTATAACACACCTCTTTAACATGTCCCTAGCACATGGCAAACTTCCTCTCATATGGAAAGTGGCCCACATAGTCCCTTTATTCAAGTCCAGTGACTGTAGCAACCTAAATAGCTACAGGCCCATTTCTTTATTACCCATCCTCTACAAGCTACTAGAAAAATGAGTAAATGTACATATTAGAAACTACCTAGACTCTCACCAACTACTAAACCCTATACAATCAGGATTTAGGAAGAAACATAGTACAATATTTGCCCTTGCAAAGGTCACCAACAACTGGAATTTGGACCTTGATGCAAAACACTACATCAGTGCCTTATTCCTTGATTTTAAGTAATACATTTAACATAGTCGACCATGACCTACTGTTGTCCATACTCCAAGATACTGACTTAGATGTCACTGCTATAAACTGGTTCACATAATATCTAAAGGGACAAAAACAACAAATCAAGGTGCAAGGGGATTTGTCACCTCTCAAGACACTCCCGAGAGGTGTTCCACAAGGCTCTATATTAGGACAAGGGATGGGAGAACTTGGTGAAGTTCTGATCCTTATTAAATGAGAACTGGAACACAGTGAAGTCCTGATTTATCCTGATTAGTTCTGATTTATTGACCAATATTTGAAAAAATGTAGAAAAAATGCATAAAAGTGGCCAAAGTCATTCGCATTTGACACAGAGGCCCAAAGGAAATAATTTAATGGATTATTTGTATAAAAATTAAAGTAAAACTGCTAAATAAAAAAGTAATCTGTCACTACTAGCCCCATTCATGGCTGGCCTATAATGGTGGTTTATCATACTCGGGCCTGTGACATGAGTGTGCTAGGAGAGACAGAGAAAGAAACAGACAGACAGATGCAAATACCTACAGTGTATCATAGCACCACCAAGCACTGCAGGTACTGCCAGGCAGCTAAGATTTCTTTTTTTATTAATGGCACTGAGTGGGTATTATTTTGATGGATGTTCCAGTCAGAGCAGAACAAGACAAAGAAATGGATATGAATGATCAAATGAGCAGCACTAAGAGAGCCAACCCACCCTACCCATGTGAATGATGCAACTGCTTTGCATGTCCCAGTGTACTGTGGTATATGGTACACTACCTGTTCCAAGAGGTGGTAATGTTTTCTAGTTGTACGACTTCTTCTACTGAATCTGATCAACATGCTGAATCCTTAAAGAAGAAAAATGAAAGACATACTCTAGTGATCACCCCACAGGCAGGCAGCCAGTCATACAATGCATTGGTCAAGTGCAGTGCAGTCATAAAAAAGTTTGCCACCGCCACCTGAAGACCTGATGACACACAACACAACACAACGACATATTTCCTAGTTCCACAGTTGCTTGCTGCCAGCCACTGCCAAGTAATTTAAGTATCACAAATAAAATATAGTAATATAATAATCTCAGCCCAGTTACTGTAAGCAAGATGTAACCAGGCTAGCACACCATGCACACACACAAACAATAAAGAAATCATATGAATTTTTAATTTAGTAGCATTTGTTGCTGTGAAGTAATTGCTGCCAAATATTGGGGATGTGAGAAATATATAAAGAGTATTAGTTTCTGAGCTGCTGATTCGTTGTTTCTGCATGCACTGTACAAAAATTAAAACAGTACAGTCAGGATCACTTTGAGGGCAAAAGTGACAAGTAGTAGTAGTAACAAGGACTGGAGTAAGGACAAAAAGTGACAAGTAGTTGTGACTTGTAACCGTGACTCATGATGACAAAAAGTGATAATAGTAATAATAATAATAATAATAATAACTTTATTTTTATGGCGCCTTTCAAATGTCAAGGCACAGTACAATTTAAAATCAGAAAACAAATCTTAAAACAGTCATAAAATCAAACATCATCATATCATCATTAATCAATTAATCATTTACGATATGTCTGGTGCCACAAAAAAGTCTTTAGGACTAGCCTGAAACCCTCCACAGTTGTGCACTCCCATAACCGACGAGGTAGAAAATTCCAAAGTGTAGGGTCCGCGAACATTAATGCTCTGGCTCCTGAAGATTTCAAATGTACCTTAGGGATCTCTAGCAACCCCTCACCGGCTGAGCAGAGTGATCGCCCTAGTAGTAGTAGTAGACAGCAGTACCCTACCTTACAGATCAGATAGTGGTATCTGGTACCACCAAGTAAGTTTGTGACATGAAATGCAGTTGCTTGCTGTATTTGGACTCTGAGCCCACTGATGTTATTATTTTTTTTCCTTTCTGTGCTGCTCATGTGATCATAGTGGCCTGGCCTAGCCTGTTCTGACCTAACTTGTTGCAATAATTACGGCCTCATGTAGTAGACCCTATTCACAAAAGTTTTCCACCACATTCACAAATTCTTGAAAGTGTTTTGTGCATAGGGCCTGCTCAGAGCAGTTACTGTATGTTTTATTCAGGTATCCTATTTGAAATTAAAGTGAGAAATGTTGATTTTGAGAAACGTGAGGCGCTCAGCATTTTCTGGTGTCAAAAGGGAGTGTGTGTCAGTAATGACGTTACCAGCGGAACTGAACAATCATTTCTAACAGACACTACTAGGAGGGCAATTCATGTACTTCACTGCAATGTTTACTAAAGCAGGCCACATATTTTGTTTGGATTTCCATTATTTCAATGGATCAGCATTCCAGCTGATATTGGGCTCTGCCAGGTAACATAGAAACATAGAAACATAGAAATTGATGGCAGACAAGGACCGCAAGGCCCATCCAGTCTACCCATTTCTTTTTCTACCTTTTAAATGTGCCATCAGCCTTTACTCTGTCAGTGGCCTATCTATTCATATTCATCTGTATTGCTCCCTTATGCCTATCCCATGCCTGTTTGAAGCCCTGCACTGTATTCATAGCCACCACTTCCTGAGGTAGGCCATTCCATGCATCCACCACTCTTTCTGTAAAAAAGAACTTCCTCACATTACCCCTTAATCGGCCTCCCTCTAATCTCATGCTGTGTCCTCTTGTCCTGCTATTTCTCTTATATTGAAACATGTTAGACTCTTTCACCTTGTTAATGCCCTTAAGGTGTTTGAATGTTTCGATCATATCACCTCTCTCCCTCCTTTGCTCTAGGGTATACATATTGAGCTCTGTTAATCTTCCTGATATGTCTTCTGATGCAGTCCCTGCATCATTTTGGTTGTCCTTCTCTGGACTGCCTTAATTTGGTTAATGTCCTTGTGAAGGTGCAGTCTCCAGTACTGCACGCAGTACTCCAGATGGGGCCTAACCAGTGTCTTGCAAAGAGGGATTATTACCTCCCTCTTACAACTTGTGATACCCCTACTAATACACCCTAACATCCCCCTAGCCTTACCTACTGCTTTAGTGGTCTGCTTGGATGATTTCAGGTCATCGGTGATGATGATGCCCAAGTCTCTTTCTTCCTTTGTGACTGCCAGCAACTCCTCTCACAGCCTATAGGTGGCTTCAGGGTTTCTCTTCCCTATGTGTATGATCTTGCACTTCTTTGCATTAAATTCCAGTTGTTACTCTTCTGACCATTTTGCTAGTTTATCCAGATCTCTTCTCATTCTGCCCACCCCATCTGGATCATCTACTCTGTTGCAGATCTTGGTGTCATCTGCAAACAGACAAGCCTTACCCTCTAGTCCATCTGCAATGTCACTGATGAAGATATTGAAGAGGACTGGCCCCAGGACTGATCCCTGAGGTACCCCACTTGTGACTTGCATCTCTTCTGACTGTATACCATTTGCCACCACTCTCTGTTTTCTGCCCGTCAACCAGTTTGTCACACAGTTGACCAACTTCTGACCCACCCCAAGCCTACCCAGCTTATTTATCAATCTTCTATGTGGAACAGTGTTGAAAGCTTTGCTGAAGTCAAAGTAGGCGACATCAACTGCTCCGCCTTGGTCTACCACTCTGGTTACCCAGTCAAAGAAATCTATGAGATTAGTTTGACAGGACTTTCCTTTAGTAAACCCATACTGTCTTGGATCATGTGCCCCTATGGATTCCAGGTGTTGCACTATCCTTTCCTTAAGGAGTGCCTCCATAATCTTGCCCACTACTGAGGTACAACTGACTGGTCTGTAGTTCCCTGCCTCCTCCCTGCTACCACTCTTGTGGAGTGGGATCATATGAGCCCTTCTTCAATCTTCTGGGACCTCTCCTGTGCTCAGAGACTCACTAAACAGTTCTGCTAATGGCTCTGCTAGTTCCACCCTTAGCTCCTTTAGTACCCTGGGATGTATGCCATCAGGTCCCATTGCCTTGTCCACCCTGAGCTTAGTGAGTTCTTGAGGTACATTTCAGCAATGGTCTATGCTAAGGCTGTGTTACAAGAGGCAGATGAAGATGTTACAATAACATCTTCTAAGTGACTCCAGAGACATGAAGCTGAACCAAGTGACTGTGGGATAGTGCTATCATGCCTGCCTGGTAGTGAAAAAGAAGATTCAGCTGCAGTGGCTGAGGAGGAAGAGGGAGAAAATGCCACAACAGAAGAGAATAGGCCACCTGATGCTGTGCTGCTGTATCATGAAAGGTTCTGAATGTGGTGCTGCTGTTGTACTCTATTCCATGACAGCACACACTTCATCAATTGTTTCTTGTTTGTTTCTCTAGAAACAAGTGTCATCATCATCACCCAATAGTTGCTTCGATTTGTGTCATGGGTCCAAGATTGTTGCTTTAATGTAGTAATCAGAATGAAGCATTTTACATAGTTTGTCATCTTCTGCAGCTTTTTTGATCATACGTCTCTTTAGATCTTGTTGTATTCTGGAGGGCAACCTGCATGTGTCAGTACCACTGGCAGCCTGTGTGATCATGGAACTGTCTTGCTTCTCTGACTTTTCCCTAATCAGATTCAATCTGAATTTTACAATTTTTATTAGGGGTATCATCTGGCTCAGAGCTGCTGCGTTTGCACTAACCTCCCTGGCGATTTCTTCAAATGGCTAGAGCAGTACAATGAGAAACTCCAGCATGGCCCACTGTGGTGGAGTGATATAGACGTTTGCATCACCACTTTTATTTTCTAAGGTGTGCTGACTGACAGCTTTCTTTTTTTCCAGCAGCCTCTGGAACACATAAAAGGTCGGATTCCATCGAGTAGAAATGTCTGTGTAAAGGTAAATTCTGTTCCTACTGTATTTTTTCAAACAAATGATGGTCTTTGCTTGAGTGACTGAAATGAGTGCATATTCTTTTACCAGTACTAACGAGAGCTTTAATCTCCCTGTCATAACTGAGAAAACCATGAACTATTAAATTTAAGCAATGCACAAAACAACGGATGTGAACAAAGCCCACTTCCTCCAATGCCTTCCTTATGTTGACCCCATTATCTGCAGCTATAAAGCCAAATGACAGTCCATGTGAAGTGAGCCATTGCCGTATTGGTTTTTGGAACTCTTCATTGATGTTGTATGAGGTATGTTTAGATGGAAAATAAAACATTCTTAGAACAGCAAACTGTGGTGCTTCACTGTCCCCACTTCCACATGAATTATCAAAACATACCCAATGGGCCGTGACAGACATACAAGGTTCAGGCTGACAGCTTGTCCAGATATCTGTTGTGAGATGCACCACCCTCCCAACAGCACTACAAAAGATGCAACTTAATTTTTTTTATATACGACATCGTAAAGTTCTGGAATCCCTGTTATTGAGAAGTATTTCGTCGATGGTATACTATATCAAGGTTCAAGGTACTCAAGCAGCCACCAGAATCCTATATGTTCAACCATGTTATATGGTAGCAAATCAACAGCTATCATTTCAGAAATTTGTTTGATTATTGTAACAGCAGCAAAGTGAGTTGAGACATATTTGGCCTTAGGCTCATATGTTTCAGAGATGGTAAGCTGTCTCCTTGAAGAAGGAGGGCTTTTGAACACATGGTCACTTTCAGTAACAGTTGGAGGAGTCCTTCAAATGGCAGCAAGTGGTGGTTGTGGTGGAGGTGTAGAGCTGTGGGGGCTGCCACTGCTTTCATCTATGGACGTTACCCCCGAGTGTAGTGAGCTATTACTGTCACTTTCTCTTCAAGACTCACAACTGACCTTCTCACTAATGTTATGACATCTGTCTAGGTGCCTTTTCAGTGCTGCAGTTCCCAATGCTCCTTTCTTTTAGCCCTGCTGACTGGCCGTTTGCAAATAGTGCATGTTGCTATCAACTCATTGGAAGCACTAATGGAGAAGTATGACCAAACAAAAGATGATATTTGTTTAGTTTTTTCCCAGGAAGGCATAACACCTCAGGCATCTTTTCAGGGTCCCCCTTCCCCGGATTTGTCCTTGGCCTGTTCTGGTTCATTCCCACTTCCCCCCTCCTCCACAACCAAAACATTTCTGCCTGTTCTTTCCTCATCTGCAATTTCCATCCCCTCCTATAAACCTGCTGCCTGAGCATTCTCTTCATCTTCTTTATTATCATCAGAATTACCCTCGTCGGGTTCAACCTCAGAAGAATCAGATGAGGGACTGGCAGTAGCATAGTATGCAATTGTTCTACACCATTGGGTTTTTAAACTACATAACTTTTTTTTTTTACTTGGAACTGATGATGATGATCCAAGACATTCACCTTTTCTAGATTCAAGCATTCGCTTGGAAGATGAAATCTTATTAGATATGAAAAAATCCCTTTTTGGGGTTTGATTTTGTTTTGCCTTTTCAGGCCGATTCCTGTCTTTTGCAGTGCCACTGCCTACCTGAGAACTAAAAAGTGCCTCATTAACACTGATCCATTTTGGAACAAAAGATCCCGTTAATGTGAAACGTGATGTCCTTCTGATGACTCACACCGACACAGACCAGGGACAAATTTACTGTAACGGTACACCAACAGCACAGCAGTCCACCACCACTTCCTTCCAAGATTGCCAGACTGGCTCCTATAATACTTGCTGTTAAGTGAAAGTGATCAAATTCAGCAACTGTTGCGTGCCTCAGAATTTGAATTGGAGATGCAGACACATCTGGTGTATTAGCTGCATGCAGCACAGTCCAACACTAGGGGTTGGTTAATGCTTATACGTAATGTAAATTTGTAACGCGATATACTATGAAACTAATGATAACAAGGAATAATGGGGAATGAGTGATGATGAAAACACTTGTGTAGTGCTTGTGCTCTACTTGTGTTGTACTGTAAACACTCAACCTGCTACAAGTCACAGTCAGATTATCCCCTGGGCCACCCACAGCCAGCAGCACAGGGCAGGCTCATTAACTTGTACTGTATGTTGTTTGAACAATATTTTTTTTAATGCATGAAATCGTGATTGAATGTAGGTGATGATGATCGTTATTCTTGATTGGATTGTACACACAGCCAAACTGAAGCCAGGAAAAAAAAATTATTTGGGATTTCTGGGACTATTACATTAATTGTGGGTCACCCTGCAGTCTCTTTCCCTCTCCCCTCTTTACACCACAAAGATTTATTTTGCCACCCTACTGCCCTTGCTCTGTACACACAGCCATACTGAAGCCAGAAAAAAAATATTTAAGATTTCTGGGATGTCACATTTATTGTGGGCCACCCTGCAGTTTGTTTTCCTCTCCCCTCTTTACGTCACAAAGATTTATTTTGCCACCCTACTGCCAAGAATAAAAAACTTTCATTTGGGATTTTCTGTACCTGTAATCTCTGGGCTACCAGTACTCTCTTCTCTGGATCTGGAATAGCACAAGTCAAATTTTGCCAGCCTGCACATTTTGTACACACAGCTACTGTCTGAGGCCATAACAAAAGTTTTATTTGGGATTTTCTGTAACTGTAATCATCTCTGGGACCCCCCCCCCCGTACTCTGGATCTGGTATCGTACAAGTCAGATTTTTCCAGCCTGTGCCTTTTGTACACACAGCTTCTGTCTGAGGCCAAGAAAGCATTTCATTTGGGATTTTCTATAACTGTAATCTCTAGGACACCCCCCCCCCAAGAACTCTGAATCTGGAATGGCACAAGTCAGATTTTGCCAGTCTGCCCTTTTTATACACACAGCTACACTGCCTGAGACCAAGAAAAAACAAGTTTCATTTGGGATTTTCTGTAACTGTAATCTCTGGGCCACCACCACCAGTACTCTGTACTCTCTGGATCTGGAATAGCACAAGTCAGATTTTGCCAGCAGTCAGCCTGCCCTTTTTGTACACATAGCTGCTACTGTCTGAGGGCAAGAAAAACTTTCATTTGGGATTTTCTGTAACATTCATGGCTCCCCACATACTCCCAATACTCCCTACCATCATTAACCGACCGACTTCACCCACCCCACATCCTCCACGATCAGGAATCTCTCCCCTTCCCTCCCCTAACTTCAGTGCTTTTGCATTTTTGTGCTTCACCTTCTAGTCTCTCTCTCTCTCTCTCTCTCTCTCGCTCTCTCCCTCTCTCTCTCTCTCTCCAGTCTCTCTCTCTCTAGTCTCTCTACTGTGATCCTCCATGCATCACGTGACCTTCTGTCACCTGATTGGATGCTGCTGGCTGCCTGTACATCCTGACTGCATCCCCCAGGCAACAGAAAATAAAATACAGAAACGGCAACTCGACCCAGACCTGGACTTCTACCGCGAAGTCCATATTTATCCGGGTCTGTGGATTGCGGGTTCGATCCAGGTGTCCGGATCTCCCACTGAACAGTCCCTAATTAGGACCCCTGCTATTTGAGATATATATTAACCATTATCAACTTAGGTTTAAGCCAAGCATAAGTTCATTTATCCGCCGATGATACGATTATATATGCTGCTGAGCCTTCACTTGAACTTACTTGTTGTATGTTGCAACAAGAGTTCAATGTCTTGCAGCATAACCGTCTGAGCCTTAAACTCTTGTTGAATGCAAAGAAGACAAAATTCACGATTCTCATGCCTAAAATTAACTCAGACATTTCCTCTGCCTCATGAGCCAAGCCCCAAATCATGTCCATCCTGGATGAACTCATTGAAACAGTTGACAAATTTAAATATCTTGGTTTCTGGATCGACAAGAGACTCTCCTACATGGTTCTTATTGAGGAACTGGGCAAAAAGTTGAAGCAGCGACTAGGGCTATTTTTCAGAATCAGACACCTACTAACCAAAGAAGCCAAGCATAGACTAGTGCAATCCACATTCCTCACCCTTTTGGGCTCTGCCAACATATTGTATAATCATGGCCAAAAGACTGCCCTTGCAAAACTTGACACATTGTATAACAGGGCCATAAGATTCATAACTGGTTCTCTCTTCAGTACACACCATTGTGTACTATATGCCACGTTGAGCTGGCAGTCACTAAAAACTAGAAGAATCAGGAGTACAGCTATGTGAACTTATAGAGTCCTTATTGGAAAACTGCCGTCATATATCTCAAGCCTCCTAATTAGCACCTTAGGGAGTTAATCACTTAGGAGTCACTCTTACGTGTTCCTTGACATCTCTGGATACAGGATCCACTTTGGGGTCTCATCACTAAGTCACTCCCTACCAGAACTTTGTAATAACCTTCAGAAATCCTTAAAGCTCACGCCCTTTGTAAAGTTGCCAACCTTCAAATCATTATTAAGGCAACACACCAATGACTCCTGTAATTGCTTCCCCTAACTACTTTCATCATATTGATCCCAAGGGCCAACATGACAGGCTTCCAAGCTAAGCACTGCTCTCATATATAAGCCTCCTCTCCCCTTCATTTAACAGTTATCCCTCTATTATAATTAAGCTCCCATTCACATTCTCCCTCCCTTTCCCTCAGGGTTCCTATCCCTTCCTCACTGCTACCTCTGTCACTCTCCCTCTAGTACTTCCGGGAGCTGCATTTGTGTCATTGCCAGGCACTCCTGTATTGTGTAATTATTCTTCCCAAGAATTCTGTGTCTTGGGCTCATGTATATATTGTAAATATCTCCTACCTGTCTAAACTTTTTACCGTAGGCATAGAGTGTTACATTGTTATTCTATGCCCTGTTTTAATTGACTCTGTGTAGTGTGATTGTATTGACCAGCACTGTGTTGCTGCCAGGTCCACTTTGTAAATGAGTTCTCTCAGTGGTGCGCCACCTGGTTAAATAAAGATGAGTGACTGATTGATTGATTGATTGAGGATTTCTTCAGCATACTGTATAATGTTTGTGTCAGTGGTTCAGTAAATTGCATGTTCTCTTCTGAGGTCAGAAGATCAGGTCATGGGTGGTGGTCCCACAACCAGAACTTGGGCTAATACTCCAGAATGACAATGTAGTGCAGCATTAGGGGGGTGCTACTCTAGTGAGGGACCATCTTTCAGATAAAATGTCAAACCAAGGTCCATTTTACCCATCCCTGGTAACTGTTAAGGAGGTTCGATTCCATAGCACGTATCACAAGAGAGTTCCACCATGTTGGTTTGACAACAAAGTTGTCAAACCCCTCTACAGTGATGGCAAAAACTTTAATAGTCGAAGTTCTGGCCCCCCCAACCCCAGATCATTTAATAACCAACTCCGTGTTGGAGTTGATTATTAAGAGGCCAAAACACCAGTGAAAATGGTGCTGGTGTACAATCTTAAATTTGCCACTGTAATGGTCTTCGCAGTAGAAAAGTCGATGTGTCCGCGGTATAAGCACAAGAGTAGGGAATTTTACCCAGAATCCTACCAATCATTCTCCATCTAAGAAGCTGGTTTATGTAACCCAGCCCCCAGAACACACCTAGAAACCAGGGGCCCAATTTTCAAAGGATTGGGAATGGCACACAGTGCTTGTGCAAACAAGAAATGGTGCTAAGGGTATCTTGTGCCACAATATGCACCATTCCTGATTTTCAGATGCCATCTGTGCCACATGGGGACCACCTCTGGCAGCCAGGCTTGCCACATGCTTGTGATGGACGCACAGCCGCACCTTGGCAGATGGGGCTGTGCCATGGCAGTGCTGCCATATCCCTATATGTGGTATTCTGAAAGAGCTGCAACATGTGCAGGACCCACCTGGATTTAGACTGGCCCAGAGCTGGTCTAACAGACTGGCAGTAATGGGGCAGAGGTGTGGAGGATGGCACAGTGGCTGGTAAGAGCATGAGGTGGCGACTGGACAGCCAGCAGCAAACTGCCACTCAGTCAGCACTGAAACTGACATATGCCATAGAAAATGTTGATCTTACTTGGGAGGAGCCATGCACACCAACTAACACTGAGGCAGATTAACCTGTTCAAGATATGAAGAATGCAAGGTGTTGCTATAGTAGCTACACGGTGTGTGCGTGCGTGCATGTGCAAGCATGCATGTATGTGTGTGCGTGTATGTGTGTTTGTATGTGTGAATGTGGTCTATACATTTTGTTTGCAATGTTCCAGACTCTGAGCTCTTACTGTCCAGGAAAAAAGGATGACACATTGAGTATGATTCAACATGAAGAAGTTTTCATCAGGACCCCCTAATTTACCTGTAATTCACAAACTGAACTACAGTACAATCTCGATTATCCAAACTGCTTGGGAGACATGCAATTAGTTCATATAATGGGGAGTTCGTAAAACTGGGGTTAAAACGCTCAGCATGTAATCACTTGGGAGACATTTTACGAGTTCAGTAGTTAGGGATGTTCATACAATGGGGGTTATTAGATTGAACTTGTATTGTATGTTAAGAACAAATGAAGTAAATGCTGTATTGTACAGGGACATTTCTTGAAGGTATCTGTATGACATACAAAGATCAGACAAAGCAAAGTGCATTAACGGTGTTGATTGGTACTGTAATGGCATGACATCTACTGTGTTATGCATCTCACCTATTTCTGCAGGCATTACCATTCCAGAATAATTTAGAAAGTAGAAAAGCAGAGCCACTTACAGTGAAGAGAATTTTCTTCTCTATCCGTTAAGGTTTCTGACACTGAAATGAGGGTATATTTGAAATAGTTTTCAATACAGGCAGCTCTGATTTACAGTGGGGTCCTGTCTCATCTGTACCATGAATAATTTACATGCATACTGCACCTTATGGTTTACATAAGTGCATGTTTCAAACTTTGCACCTTTTTGTCGAGGAAGATGCTTTGTGATTTGGACTTTCCAGGTTAGCTGGATATGGCATTGGTTGACATGAGAGTGTTAGGTGAGTTACTGTTGCACTGTGTAGAGTACGCACTTTTTAGTGTTGGGTGTGCAATTGAGTTGCATGTGCAATGTACACATGGCTGCCACTTGGTACCTTGCAACCAGACATAAGTGCCACCTGCCACACCCGACGCAGCCACCATGCATCACTACAGGCCTAGCGTGCAGTCAGGGATGGGGTGGCACAGCGCAGGGGTTGATGGCAGCTTTTGTCAAACCCATCTTTGTGTGCCATCCCTGTGGTGCAGCTGTCTGCTTGTGGCAACTCTGGGGGACTTTGGCAATGGGACTGCTGTTGTACCTAAATACAGCGCAGGGCCCCTGGTGCACCAGTTTGCCACGACTTCAGCACAACTTGCACTGATCGAAAGGGTCTTTTGAAAATTGAGCCTCAGATGTCATAGCTTATTTAGTGTGCTATTCCTGATACAGAATTGCAAATACATACATATAGGTAATGATTACTTCTTCAGTCTAGTTTAGAAGCCTGATGTGACATCATCCATTGAATGGTTAATTCTACTTTCTACTGTTTACAATAAATGTTTAGCATTTTGGTTTAAGAAAATGTCAAAGCACACGTATAATTTTCCAACAAAATAATCAGTGGCTCCATTTTGTCTGCCAACACACACACACACACACACACAGCAGGTTCTGTTCAACATAATTTGCAGGACTAATTATACATCTTCAAAGATACATAATTTAATTTATACCACTACAGATTATTTGCTCAAGATGCTCCATTGAGCTAGGTAATATTACACGTGTTCATGGGTGTATGGAAGACTTACTCCATGCCATACAATTTTATTTTAGGGGGGCAACAACAAGGATCTGTACTGCAACATTGCTTCATGCAGTAGGGCTCAAGGCCAGCTAATCCTTTCTGTAATTTCAATCAATCAATCAATCAATCAATCAAAGTCTTTATTTAACCAGGCGATCACCATTGAGCAAGCTCATTTTCGAGGTTGACCTGGGTTTGTTAACAAAGAACAAGGGACAATATACATGGGATGCAACACTCAAGAAAATAGTAATAATACAAATAAAGTGAGATACGATAATACAGTATATACAAAGTATCAGCAGGTAGCATTGACAGTAGTATATGTTTGGAACAGAAGATATAGCTAGTTTTGGGTAGGACACAATTTTTCATAAAAGTAAAGACATATATATATCAGGTGCACTGAACATAAATAGAGCCTAATATAAAAAGATATATAGTGATACGGTATGGAGAATTTAGAGCTGGAACCAGGGTCAAAGGAATGTGGAAGGGACAGATATGGGGTAGAAAAAGGGGAGAGTGAAGAGTCGATTATAGATGTGATCAGTCTTTTAACAGTAGTAATTAGAGTGTGCTTGGACTTATAGGAGCCACTATTTAGGGTAGACAGGCACAGGACTCCTTATTATGATGTAGATATATAGATTTAAAAGCTGCTAGGCTGATGGGGTCAGGTAATTTCAAAGTTTTTTGCAGCTTGTTCTACAGTTGAGGGAGCACAAAGATGATGGCTGCTCTGCCAATGCGAGATTTTGCTTTGTAAACATAAAGGTAGATATATGAGGTGCTTCTCAGGGCATACTTCCCCAGAGTGCACAAAGATAAACAGACAGAGATATACTGGGGCAGTTTATTTCAGATAACTTTGTATATCCAAACTGCAGCATTTTTTTGCCATCTGTAAGCAAGGGATGACCATCCCACTGCCGTGTACAATGCACAGTGGTGGGTTGAGTATGGAAGACCCGTGATAAATCTTATGGCTCTGTGATAAAGCATATCGAGTTTGGCTAGGGTACCTGCAGGTCCCTGACTATATAGAAAGTCTGCGTAATCCAAAAGGGAAAGAAAGGTAGTTTGAACCAGTTTCAGTTTAGCGTCTCTTGTGAGGAGATTATTAATCCTAAAGAACAGACCAAGTCTTTGTCTAAGTTTCTTTGCCAGTTCTTCTAAGTGATCTATGAGAGTAAGTCTATGATCTAACCAGACCCTCAGGTACTTTAACTTTGGTACATAGTCCAACCACTCACCTAGAATGGTAGTGATCTGCAGAAGAGTCCCAGCAATTGCAGGATTTATTGCATTTTGAAGGGGCAAGAGGAACATTGCTTTGTTTTTTTTGCATTTAAGAGCAGTTTATGGTTTATAAGATGATGTTGCAGCAGATTAAATTCATTTTGAAGGGCTTTACAGGCCACTTCAGGTGTGAGGCTACTAGCATAGAGTACCGCATAATCCACGAATAGGTGTATTTGTGCTTCTTTGATGGGGGCATCTGCATTGTTAATATAAATGGTGAAGAGCAAGGGACCAAGAATGGAACCTTGTGGTACACCCCTCAATAGGGGTTTTGGTGGAGAAACTTCCCCTTCTGCCTTTACTTGTTGAAGTCGTCCTGAGAGGTAGTTGGAGAACCATTTAAAGGACAGGGAATCCAAACCAATGTTCTGGAGGGACGACAGAAGCAGTCTGTGATCAACAGTATCAAACGCCTTGCTTAGGTCCAATAAAACTGCGCAGACAAAGTTTTTTTGTCTAATTCAAGCTGCCAGTCATTTGTCACCTTGGCTAGAGCAGAGATTGTACTGTGCTGTGCTCTAAAACAGCATTGTAATGGGTTGAGCAATTTTTCTGTTTCCAGGTACTTCTGAAGCTGGGAGTTCACTATTTTTTCCAGCATCTTTGACAGGATTGGAAGTAGGCAGGTTGGCCTGTAGTTATTGAGGTCACTAGGATCTTCTGGCTTAAACAAAGGGACCACAAGTGCACTTTTCCAAATGGGCAGTAGGTTATCCTGGGACAAGGATAAGTTGAAGAGATGGGTAATTGGGACTGCGAGGACACGGTAGCCGACCTTTAAGAAGTACGGGTCAATGATGTCGGCCCTAGCACTTTTCCTAGTGTCCAGCTGAAGGAGAAGATCTTGGACTTCTTTCAGGGAGGTAGGCTGCTGAGAGAAGGATGGACTGGGGATGTTTTTTTCTTGTGTATCCAATCTAAGTTGTTGGCAGAGGATATTCACAGGAGAGGAGTCAAAGGCTAGCCCTGCAGTGTCAACATGATTATTGAGAGCATCGAGAATAGACGGTCTGTCGGAGATGACAGTATTGTTGATCAATAATTTAGCAGGTAGGGAATCTGCAGTGATGTGACCTTCAATGTCTTTGATAGTCCTCCAGAATTTGGAGGCATTTCTTGAGGAGTTCTCCAGCTGAGAGCAGTAGAAATTAGCTTTGGCTTCTCTGACCATTTTGGTGCAGAGGTTCCTCACCCTCCGGAAAGAATTCCAATCATTTATTAAATTAGTTTTCCTAGCAGTTCTCCAGAGTACATCCCTACTCCACAAAGCATCTTTCAGGTCATCTGTAAACTACAGACAGGATTTGTTTCTGGCATGAACTTTTACTGTGGGAGCATACTTGTCGAGAGCCCCTAGCACAATTTCTGAGAAAATATCATAAGCCATAGTCAGGGACTTGGCTAGATAGAAGTCCTGCCATCGCATGGAGTCTCTTAGGTCTGATATATACCCATGGAGATCAAAGTTGTGTATGCACCTTTTAAAGGAGAATTTTGTTGCAGTTGTGGATTCAAGAGTGGATCTTATACACGCGATGAAGCAATGGTCACTAATATCAGAGAAAAAGACACCAGCATGGGAGAATAAATGGGGTTTGTTAACTAAAATGATATCCAAGAGAATACTTTTATTAGGGTCGAGCTTGTTAGGATGAGTAGATTTGTTTATTAGCTGTGACAGCCCAAGGGAATCACAGAACATTTTAAGTGGGGTGGATGCACTGGAGAGCCAGTCTAAGTTGAAATCCCCTAGTATGATACACTCTGAAGATTCCGAACCCAGGATGTTTTCAAGATGTTTTCACAACTGTAGTTCAGCTGATGGGGGTCTGTAGCATCCTAGTATACATAAAGAGACACCAGTGGCAATTTCAATCTTTAATGACAAGCTTTCGAATTCTTTTGGGACAGAGGTTAAGTCAATTATGGAGGCAGGGAATTTATCCTTGATGTAAATAGCTACTCCACCACCTCTGGTTTGCCTGTTGGCTCTGAACAAAGAGTAGGAGGGGATGTTAACTTCATTGTTACTGGTCGCCAGTCAGAGCCAGGACTCCATAATCACCAGAACATCTGCAGCAGTATGACATACCCAGGCCTGAACAGAAGTGACTTTTTTAATAGGCTACATACATTAACATGTAAGAATGTAAGCCCCTTGAGGCTTTGTAGCTCTGCTGGGGATTCCATGGGTGCCAGAGGGCCTGGATTAAGCTCAACATTTCCTGAGCATAGTAAAAGCAGGAACAAAAGTTTCCTGCAGAGTCCTAGGAGAAGTGTGGGTGGCTGAGTCTTCTTTCAGTTACGTGATGTGTCTGCAGCAGTATAGGGAGTTCTGAGGCTAGTTCCCAGTTTTCCTGATGCTGCATACAATAATACCCTGACCGAGAGAGTCAATGGGAGTAGGGGAGAGTATGCAGAAGGTGGTGTAGCCCTGTGGGCAGGCTCTAGGAGAGTTCCTGCATGCCAGTGCAGGAGAAGGACCAGCAGCGGGCTAGGGGAAGTTAGAGCACATACAAGTTCTTCTACTTGATAGGAAAAGTCCCAGTCAGACAATGTAAAAAGAGAGCTATTCTCCACTCTAGGAGTTATTTTTTGATTCATGTTCAGGTCCAATACATGTAAGATGAGCAGAGACAAGCATAGAATCAGGTAATATGCCCTCATTATGAGACTATCACCCAATGGGCACTACAAGTGCAGGCAAGAGAAGGGATTCTCAATGGAAGAGAATTTCTTAATCCCTGCAGAATACTACTATAGGCAGTGGAGCCTGAAGCAGTAATCCTTAAGTACAGATAGATACACCTGCAGAGGAGACTAAGGAGGCTGAGGACAACTGTCACAAGGGAGGCCCACAGGAAGGAGGCAGAGGACACCACAAGGAATGGAAGCAGCTCCTGGTGGGGGACTCAATTATTAGTGGGATAGAACTGGGAGGAGCTGGGAAATATGAAGTAAGGTGCCTGCCTGGTGCCATGGCTTGGAGGGACAGGAAGCGATCCTCAGGATCACAACAACAGCTGCAAGGATTCTGAGCTGGACGTAATTGTCCACCTAGGGACAAATGACTTGGCTCATCATGAGGTTAGAGCAGTGCAGGAGGACATTGCAGAGTTGGGGAGGCCTAAGACAAGTAGCAAACACAGTATCCTTCTCAGAGGTGCTGCCTGTCAAAGGCATGGGGGAGGCGAGGTAATTGGCACCATGCAGTTTAATGAATGGTTGAAAAATGGTGCGGAGCACAGGGGTTTGGCTTCATTGGGACTGGGGTTCCACCTGGAAGGACACCAGCCTATACTGGCAGGATGGTCTGCATCTGTCCAGGAAGGGAACAAGTCTTTTGAGCAATCGGTTTAAATGCTTCATTGGCAAGCTTTTAAACTAGTCAATGGGGAGGCACTGACAAGCAGCAGAAAATCCCAGCCCTCCCTACAAAACAGGGTACTAAATGAGAAAAAGACCAAGGTAGAACGGTCAGTGGGGATGCTGCAACAGAAGGTAAGGCCATCAAAAATGGAGAGCAATGAGTACCAATGCCCGTAGTCTAGGTAACAAGCTTCCTGAATTAGTGGCCTTGATGCAGAAGGAACATCTGGATATCGTGGCAGTCACAGAAACATGGTACACAAAACCATGACTGGGACGTAAACATACCAGGATACACTATCTATAGGAGGGACAGGGAGGGTAAAGAGGGGAGGTAGTTCTTACATAAGGGAAGGAATAAAAGCAACAGAACAAAAGGGTAAACAGGGAGAGAAGAAGCACTGTGGGTAAATTTGGAGACAGGCAATGGCACCACAATCCGCACAGGGTTGTATACAGACCCTCTCTCAGGGAGGAAATGGACAAGGAAATGATAGAAAGTATACTTAGAATGGCAGAAAAAGGGAGATATTGCTGATGGGTGATCTGAATATGCCAGATGTTAACTGGAGCACAGTTGCAGCTGCCACTCAAGAGTGCAGTTATTCTAGATGCCCTACAGGGGCATGCCTTAGACAACTAGTACTGGAGCCCACTCAAGAGGGGCAATTAGACTTGATACTCTCAAATGGAGATGAAGAGAGGATCACAGATGTAGAAGTGGGTAGCCATCTGGGAACTAGCGACCATCAAACAGTATGGTTCACAATAAACACAGCAATAGAGTCAAGCTTACAAAGACAAAAGTACTGGACTTTAGGAGGGCTGACTTTGCCAAATGGGTGAGTGCTAAGGAATGCACTAGCAAATGGGTGGGAAGGAGGTGGAAGAACAATGGGAATAATAAAACTGCCATCACAGAGGTACTTAGTCTTTGTGTGAAGCAAATAAACAAAACAAGGCGATGTAAGAAACCACTATGGTTCTCAAAGGAAGTGGCAGTGAAGATTCAAGAGAAAAAGAAAGCATTCAGGAAGTACAAGGAATCGCAGCAGGAGCAGGACAGAGAACTGTATCAGTTAAAGCAAAGGAGGCTGGGAAGGCAGTCAGAACAGCAAAGGCCCAAACTGAGGAAAAGATAGCCAACTCAGTTAAGAAGGGAATAAAACCTTTATAGGTACATCAGGAGCAAAGGAAGACCAAGGGAGGATAGAAGGGCTTAATAAAGGGAGGAGGGTGGGCAGAGGAGAATGTAAAAGGCAGAGATACTAAACAAATATTTTTGCTCAGTATTTACAAAGGAAGAGGGGAGGTATAAAACAAACAGTAGTAACACTCTGAATACAGAAGTTGATACCAGCCCATTTACAGAAGAAAGGGTTCTGAAAGAACTCTTAAAACTGAAGGTGGACAAAGCAATGGGGCCTGATGGGATTCATCCCAGAATTCTAAAAGAACTAAGGTTAGAACTAGTGACACCACTGACTACCCTCTTTAACAAATCATGGGAGGATGGGGTGGTACCTGAGGACTGGAGGAGGGCAGATGTGATTCCCCTTCACAAAAGTGGGAGCAAGGCAGAAGCAGGAAACTACAGACCTGTTAGTTTAACCTCAGTGATAGGAAAATGATGGAATCACTTCAAAGGAAAGAATTGTCGAGTATCTAGAGGCCAGAGGGCACAAGACCCTAGGCAGCATGGATTCACAGTGGAAGGTCATGCCAGACAATCTAATAGATTTCTTTGACTGGGTGACCAAGTAGTAGATCAGGGAGGGGCTGTGGACATGGCCTACCTAGACTTTAGCAAGGCATTTGACACAGTCCCACACAAAGATTAATATACAAGTTAGCCAGCCTGGGAGTGGGTCCCAAGATGACAGCCTGGGTAAAGAATTGGCTGGAGAATAGGACACAGAGAATAATAGTAAATGGAGTCCACCAGAAGAAAGGAGGGTTACTAGCGGGCACCGCAGGGTTCAATGATAGGACCAGTCCTCTTCAATGTCTTTATAAGCGACATTGCAGAAGGACTGGAAGGAAAGTATGTCTTTGCAGATGACACTAAGATCTGCAACAGAGTTGATGCACAGGGTGGGGTGGAAAGGATGAGAAGGGACTTGGCAAGGTTAGAGGAATGGTCAAATGTATGGCAGCTTAGATTCAATGCTAAGAAGTGCAGGTAATGCACCTGGGAAACAAAACCCAGGGAAGAGTACACAATGGGGGTGAGATACTAACAACAACAAAAATGGAAAGGGACCTGGGGGTAGTCATATCAGATGACCTAAAGGTGGGCAAGCAATGTGAGAAGGCAGCAAGGAGGGCTGGGGGGATACTGGGATGCATAGGGAGAGGCATCACCAGTAGAAAATAGGAAGTTATTATCCCTCTGTACAGACAGCTGGTGAGACCCCATCTGAAGTACTGTGTGCAGTTCTGGAGACCCAATCTCCACAAAGACATAGACAGGATGGAAGCTGTCCAGAGGAGGGCAACTAAAATGGTGCAGGGTCTGCACCGGAGGACATATGAAGAGATACTTAAGGAGCTTAATATGTATAGCCTCGAGGAAAGGAGGGAGAGGGGGACATGATAGAAACTTAAGCACCTCAAGGAATCAACAAAGTCCAAGAGGGTAGCATCTTTCAAAAAGAGGTGTGCAAGAACAAGAGGCACAATTTGAAGATAGAGGGGGCAGCCAGAGGTAATTTAAGGAAGCATTTTTCACAGAGAGGGTTGTGGATGCATGGAATGACCTTCCGGAGGAGGTTGTGGAGTCAAAATCAGTGGTGGAATTCAAGCATGCATGGGATAGTCATAAGGCAATTCTGGGGGGTTGGGGTAGAAAGAAGTAGGCTGCTGGTTAACTAGGATCTGCAGCTTATCCAGTAGGTAGGGAAATGGGCAGACTGGGTGGGCCAAGCGGTCCTTATCTGCCGTCAAATTCTATGTTTCTATGTTTCTATGTTACAGCATCTAGTCAGGCTAATAAGAAAAGAGTTCACCTGACTATAGAGTAGTACTAGGGGCAGAGAGGCTTTGAAGCAAATTTCTTAGCTGCTATTCTGGAGCAGACTAAGTACTAGAGAGTTCACCTGACCTAAATCAACTGCCGTAGCAAGACAGGATATGCTAGTGAGCAATAAGCAAACCTAAAGTACCAAAACGGTATGCCTCAGCAAGACAGAATGAGATAAAGCTGCTAGAAGGCTTAGTTAAAAAGGATGGGAGGAATTGCAGTTGTTGACAGTAAGTAACAATAAATTGAAACATCAGAGGAGTAGCCAGAGTGTGCATTTAAAGGAGGCCTGGGAGGAGGGGATATGAAAAATCAAGGAAGTTTGCAGAGCTAGCACTGAATCAGTGCACATACAGTTGGAGAGAAACTGCAGCGGGGGGGAATGGTAACTTACTTTACACAGGCCGAGCAGAACAGGCTAAATTAAAATATATCAATTAGGAGCTGAGTACAGGGATGCAGACTTACATTAAGCCACACGTCTCAGGTGCTCCTATCTCAGATGAGTGAGACCAGACAACCAGGGAACTCTACACAGGCATGGAGCCAATAGCGCTACTCTGTGAAGGTGTCGAAATTGAAAACAGCAAATTGCAAGTGATGATCCAGTTCAACGTTCACACAGCCCAGAGAAATCGTGGCAATTTTTCAAGCGTTGTACCTTATCTATCTCTTTGGGGGTGGTGGATCAGGCTCCTTGCACCGTAGAGGTGCTATGACTAGATCTTGACCACTGCCCATGGGGGCAAGTGGCACCTGTAAGGAAGGAGACAGCAGATTAAATATGAGCAGATTGGGGGGGGGTCTAAACAGAGACACAAAGTCAGGGGGCAGTCTCAGACAGAGGCAAGGTGCCAGCTAACTCAGGAATCCAAAACAAGCACAAAAGAACAGACTGATGGGGGAGGGCAGGAGGGACAGATCAGAGACAGAGGAGACAGGGGGACAAAGGAAGATGATTAAGAATGAAAGTCAAGGGCAGGAGCCTTAGGCTCAAGACAGAGGCTACACAGATTTTACAATTCACTGAATTTTCTAACTAAGTCCATAGCAGTAAGCATGTAAACCCAGTACAGTCTTAAATAGGATTAAAAAAATATATTAACAAAGCCAGTAAATTTCATTCTTGGGAGTCAAAACTAGAAGAGCTGGCCATTGAGATTGTCTTGGCATCTCAGGAACAATACATTACACGTGCTGGGGAGGAGGGTATGTGGGTGTCTTAATGGAGCAATGTGGAACAATTGTATTTACAAGTGCTTGGGTGGGGCAGCAAACAGTGTAATGGTGTACAAAATGTGTTTTCTGTTTCAGATAAGTGCAACAAACCTGTCTATGGTGTATACATTTTTATTGACTGGCTATACCCCTGCATGTGTTCATAACACGCAAAACCAAAACTAACTTCTGGGATAATATATTAACTGTTTCATCTTAATCCTCCTCTCTTATGTTAGACAAAAGATTTCTGGAAAACAATCATACTGATACAAAAAGGCAAACTTATTAATTTATGATTTATAAATGAAAACAAAGAAAACAAATTATTTAAAAGCAGAAAGATCCCCCTCCCCATTCACAACTGAATTAACATTGTGCAGGACATACATAAAATTGAAAAAGTCCATTACTCCCAATCGACAGATGTTGATACTTCTGATAAAATATTATTCCCCTTCAATAAACATATTAAAAGAAAGGGCTTATCAAAAGGAATTAAAAGAAACTATGAAACCTATGATACTGTACTGACTTGTTTTTTTATGTTACTTCATTAAAACAGACTTGCACTGAAACCGTACATTGGACTCTGACTATATTTTTCTGTTTCAATTACTTTATAGGAACTTTGCCTTTCTCTCGCTCTCTTTTATATATATACTTTATATATACACATACACACATTGAATTTACCTTGTTCTGCTACTATATTCATTTGAAGCAAATATATGAATCTCCATTCTCTCGCCAATCATGCCTTTTAAAAACAACGCTCAGACTACTGCATTAAGGGAAAGACCAAAAACCAAAGATATTTTATTTTCAACAACATGTAAAACTGGTAAAAACACTTACAACAGCAGGCATCATCAGTGCAGCTGAACCCTCTAATGTTTTGCAATTGTGTGCACTTTGTCAAAGTGGTGCATGCAAATACAAAATACTGTATTAGAGGATTCACCTGCATTGTTATGGCTTGCTACTGTAGGTGTTATTGTAAGTGATTTTGCCTTTTATATGCTACTGCAACTGAAATATCTTTTATACCACTAATTTAATGGTTTTTGGTCTTTCGTTTGGTGCAGCATTCTGACCTAGA
Organism: Neoceratodus forsteri; assembly: GCA_016271365.2. NCBI lineage: Eukaryota > Metazoa > Chordata > Ceratodontiformes > Ceratodontidae > Neoceratodus > Neoceratodus forsteri. The sequence goes on along the minus strand of CM057455.1, from coordinate 817,643,545 downwards.
GTTTTAGTATAAGTCTGTAGGCACCCCGGGCATCTGGGTACCATTTGTCCAATCCCTACAGTAAGTTGAATAGTTGAATATGTCCTAAACACATAAGTAGCAAAGTGGCATCTAGAAAACATTGAGATACAGCAGGATCTGGTCCCCACCTCCCGTGCCCATTTGGTTGAAGTATGAAACCTTAAACAGGAACCCCTGATTAGTAGACAGAGTGCTCAATTAGTAGACAAGTTGAATCTCACTACAGGTATCCATTTTTACTCATCTGACCTCAAGGATCCAGAAATGTGTCCTTGGGGGAAGCCCTCTACAGATGCTTTTGGAATGAACTAGGCCAGATGGATCAGCAAAGTTCCCTTTAAGAAGTAGCTTGTTTGGATAGAAGTTTGATAGAACCTTAACCTGCTTCAGTTACACCTGAAACACAGCATCCAGAGGCCCTATTTTAGAAAGGTCAGAGTATGATGTTGTTGCATAGGAAGGGGCATCACAAGTAGAAAAAGGAAAGTGGTTATCCCTCTGTACAGACAGTTGGCGAGACCCTATCTGGAGTACTGCGTGCAGTTTTGGAGACCTCATCTACTCAAGGACATAGACAGGATGGAAGCAGTCCAGAGGAGGACAACTAAAATGGTGCAGGGTCTGCAGCAGAAGCCATATGAAGAGAGACTGAGAGAGCTTAATATGTATACTCTTGATGAAAGGAGGGACGGGGGACATGATAGAAATGTTCAAGTACCTCAAGGCAATCAACAAAGTCCAGGAGGGTAGCATCTTTCAGAAAAAGAGATGTGTAAGAACAAGGGGGCACAATTTAAAGATAGAGGGGGGACGGCTCAGGGGTAATGTGAGGAAATTTTGTTTCATGGAGAGAGTGGTGGATACATGGAACAGCCTTCCTGAGGAGGTTGTTGGGTCTAAAACAGTGGGGGAATTCAAACATGCATGGGAGAGACACAAGGCAATTATAGTTGGGGGTTGCAGGAAGTAGGCTGTTGGTTAACTAGAATCTGCAGCTTATCCAGTAGGTAGGGAAATGGGCAGACTGGGTGGGCCAAGTGGTCCTTATCTGCTGTCAAAGTCTATGTTTCTATGTTTGTCAAGTGCAGAAAAGTGTCCCAAAGTCCTTTATCGTCAGTATGCATCAGTGCCGGTCTGTTTGGATGCAGCACTCCTTGGCAGTTACAAGACATGTGTAGTTAATATGGACACAGTGCTGCAGATATTGACAGCCAATAACAATGGCAAATCCAGGATGAGCCCCCACTTTGTACAACCATCCCTTCAAGTTTGCTTTACCACCATGTCCAGGAGAAAGAGAGAGAAGGGGGGCCCTAACCCAGGGATGGACTCTCGTGTCTAGGGGTATATCAATGGAATGCCTCACCAGGAGCCACTCCTTGTTACTTTTCCTGGAACTGGGTTTTCTCCACACCTGGTAGACATGACCAGTGGGGCATAGGCTATATCAGTCTCTGTACCACCCCAGTGAAACTGCTCTGGCCATGCTACAAAGCGTCCCTTCATAGGAGACCACTCACCATTTTCTTTTTTCTCCACTTGTCTGCCATTTCCTTGCACAGTACTAAATGAGACCTGGTAGCCACTTTCACAGTATTGAAGTGGACACCAACATTCAGCTTCTTCTTCCTGCCCTTGATTCTGGGCATAAATGGAACCAGTCTTGGTTGGTCAAAGATTAGTTTTCAATGTCACACCACACTGTACACTCAGCTCCTGGCAAGGAAACTTTGGATGTAGATAATTAAACTTTAAACATGAACTTCGTTATTCAGTTACTTCTTGCAGCTTAACTCTGTTCCCTTTGCAGTAACACAGAAGGACACAGTGCATGACACTTGAGACTATAACTTGCTTGCAAATGACCAAATATTTATTTACAAGGTGTATACACACCAGATTTTTTATGGGGGTTTCCTCAGTCACATCCTCAGCCAATATCCTCCAAGGGCCCAGTCATATTCCCAATCTTGATATTATATAGAAAACCCGAGCTTGCCAGCCATGGCACATATTTAGCAGCATTACACTAACAGCAAGATATCACAGACGAAGTTTTCTATATCAAGGGTTCTCTTGCAGCCATAAGGGGGTGGGCCATAGGATGTACCTGGCCCATTAAGACACAGCATTTCTTGGCACCTTAAACAGGGGAAACACAGGTATACCTTCCTAAGATGGGTAAGGGTGCCCACGTATGGGCATGCAGTACTGAGGTAGAAACATAGGCAGCTGCACCTAGCCACTTGCCCCTGGGATTTAGTGACACAACTCCATGCAGTCATAGCTTGAGGCTAATCATAGCTCACCTCATCCTTTCCCTTTTCATTCAGATACAGATGTCACAGTGTTATGTCCTGCATTGATTTTCCATGAACCTTTCTTAACAAACTATTGGACATGGTTCCTACACCAGGAATAAATGCACCTTTTGCTTCTCTGAAATGGCACAGTAGTGCAGTCACCATCAGGCAGCCCTCTTTGAGAGTGAACCATCAACACATCCCCAAAGTTCTTAATCACAGATCCTGGGTTGTACCCAAGCCTCTGAAGACCTACACTATAGGGAACCAATGCCACATGAGTCCAAGGACCCTGCCACCATCCTGGACCAACAAGCTCCCACCCACTGTCTGTGCTGGAGAAATGCACCCGTAGATGCTCAGAACCCCATGGGTTCAGATCAGAAATATTAGGATCCTGTATACAGAGAACTCAAGACTGACATTCGGTTGGACTAGGGCCCTTTTGTATGCCCCGGTTGGGCAGAGAGGAATGCCAGGGGAAAGACCACACCAATGGGCACAGGTCATTCATAGCAAAGGGGCACACCTTGTCTCCAGGCAGAACATTACATAAACAGGACACACATCCTTTATATTTCAGAGAGTGGGCTAGAACATTAACACTTTTGTGCAGATGTTGTGTAACAAATAAATTACAGGTTAAACTAGTAACCCATATGATAATAGGCAGATTACAAAAGTGCAGAAATATATGTGTCCTGGGGGAAGGGGAGAGGGACAAATAACAATATGTAAAGTAACAGTTCAAGGTAGTCTGTCAACCCTTTTTGCATCATATTGTTTCTAGTTGGAAACCCATATTTTATGATTTCTTACCTTCTCAAAAATCCATAGTTGTGACTGGATATTTTATCAGTTCCATGTGACCGCGTAATTGTGGTCACCATTTGGGTGAGTCTATATTGCCAAAAATGAATTTCGGTGATGTAGACTCGTTGAGAACATCAAGACAGCGCCAGAGACTTACATTTTGTTTTTTATGCAGGGGGCACCCCTCCCCCAACTAAAGGATTCTCAACTCCAGGGGGGTGCATGTTGGGGGGGTGCAAAACTTAAAAAAAAACAGAAAACCTGTGACCTGTCACAAGAAACAAGGGTGCCCAGAACCGAACCCAGCACCCTCCCAACCTCAGCCTGCCACTAACCCACCATGCCACACAGCCAGCTCAGCAGCCCACTGCCGCACTACACCCCACAAACCTTCCCTTCCCTTCCATCCACTGCATGGCATGGTCCCTCCCCATCCCCTCCCAGTGCCCGTGTATACATAGTGATATCCTGTCGCTATAGTCGCCGGACCCCCTATCTGATCGCCCTTCCTGCCCGGCAGCCCTGTGTAAAAGCATTGTGATTGAGTTGCCCTTTTTAAAAGCACTCAATCACGGTTGCCTAATACATGGGATATCAGTTTTATCTACAGTATTTCCTTTCTTAGTAAAACTGAAATGCATGTTACTGGTGTAATTATACCCAATCTTTTTTTTTTGCAAATAACTATATTTTATTGAAGGGTTATTACAAAAACCATATGCACCTGCACATTTGATATTCACAAACAAGTGTACATTCCATGATACAACACCAATACAATAAAGTAAAGTTTAAAACAGCCAGACAGAAAAAGGAAAAAGAAGGGAAGCCCCACCACCCCCACCCCCACCCTCCACAGCTATCCTAATACATAACTTAAACATAATACCGGTGCTAAAACATATAATTTAATGTTGTTACTACCAATCTACACCTAGGGATGGGGAAAGAGACAAGGAAAGAAATAGAAGAAAGGAGATCCAGAGATAACAAGCTCCAGGCACCATTAGGATGTTGAAAAGCAAAGAATAAGCCAAAAAGAGAGAAAAAAAGAAGAGAAAGAGATAGAGAGCTTAAGGGAGAGGACTATAGGGTAATAATAAAGAATAATAGTGGAGGAGGAAACTAAGAAATTAGCAATGGGGTTAAGGGATACCGTCCCTTTAAAGTTGTATCTATCCTTGAGCCACTGAATAACTCCGCTAACACTTATAGAATCTAGTGATGTATTGACAAGTAAGTAAGCAAATCTTTCTGCATATATAGTATTTAAAAATTCCTCCCACCACTCTCGAAATGAAGGGGACCAGTCCTCACACCAATGCCTCAAAATTAATAGTTTGGTAACTAATACGATCAATGCCATTTGGTACTTTTGAGTACTATGTGGGATAAGGCCATACATCCCCAATATGCAGACCTCAACATTAAAGACTGTCGCCAAATCACAGTATGGGCTTATCCAGCGTTTAACCGAATTCCATAACCCAAATATTTTAGGACAGGACCACATTTTATGAAAGGTAGTTGCTAAGGGATCTTGGCAATCCCTGCATACAGGGGAGCATAGGCCATTCAAGCGGTTAAGTTTTGCTGGGGAGAGGTAAAGATTATGCAACAGCTTAAACTGGATCTCTCTTAATCTATCTTGCTTAACGTACAAATAAATGTCAACCCATACTTTCTCCCATGTCGCCTCTGGCCATTCTAAGGACATATTAATTTTCCAATGCCAGGGTGCCGGGGATATAGTAAAGTCTAGACTTACTAGAATGTGTTTATAGATTTTGGAAATAGCTTTGCCAGATAGACTAAGTTCACCCAACTTACTCCACAAGACCCCAGCCTTATCAGAACGTTTACCTTTGCTCAGGAAGGACCTATTACTGCTTTGAATTTGCGCCAACCATAGCAAAGATTGAGGTTTGACCCCAAATTTTACAGAAAGGTTTGATAGCGGAAGCATGGAGTTGCCAGAATAAAACTCCGAGATACGGATCTTGGAAAAAGGGGTTGGAAAAAATCTAACAATAGGTTGGTCGCCAATTAAGAAATTAGGGTTCCTTAACAAAGGTTGGGATAAATCATAGAATGGAACTATTTTAAGTCTCGAATAGAGCTGGTGCATAGCCTTGATGTCCCAACCTAGTGGGGTATTTCTGGCCTTCTTAGGAATTTTTTTCCATGAGGTATATAAAAGGGACTCCAAATCTAATTTCAACACTTTGGAAAAGACATGATCTAGTATAAGACCGGGAGAAGGAGCTTCAGTGTCACATGCCCACAGTGCTGCTCTAGACGCATGGATCGCTAAGTAGTATGTAAAAAAATCGGGCAACTGAAGGCCACCTGACTTGCGTTGTCGACAAAGTTTAGAATAGGCCCTACGTGGAGGTTTGCCTTTCCGAATGAAATCAGAACAGTATTTGTAAAGAGGTCTGAAAAAGGATTTGGGAATTATACCCAATCTTGTTTTGTTTCTAAATCTTGATCTACTCCTATTGCATACTTTCCAAACATAAAGAACACCTCCATATAGTGCAGGTATTCATTATACAATAGTCACCTCTCCTCCCAAAGCATCTTAAGTGTCTAGAAAGTGTTTGGATGTTCCCAAGTCCAGGAAAGATGCAGGGCGAGTTGGGCAAGGACGATAAGCACACACACTTTAGTGTGGTAACACCAGTATGGTGGACAGTCTGTTTTTTCTCTTCTACAAGGAAAAAAGGAACCTGAATCAAATGACCAGCTACATCAGCAGTCTCTATAGAATGTGAGCAATTATAATACATGTTTTTTAAACAAGGGACAATTTGAGGCCTAAGGGAGTTGACAGTGTCCCTTTAACAGTAGCATAACGTGTGAATAAAACTGGTACATAGTACAGTATCAAGTATGATTGGTACAGGAGTTAGATTCAGCCTGACATGAAAATAGAGGAGGAACATGATAGTAGTTCAGCTGTAACCTAAGTGCACGGTAGAATTCAACAATTCACAGTAACAGCGTAAGTGCCCGGCCATGAAGCAGAATAAAGTAAAGAGCCAGGAGACTACATTATCAGGGGGCAGGGAGAAGTAGGTTCACCAAAAGGCAGAGAGCCAGATGGGACAGCAGGGCAAAGGGTGAGAGGAGACAGAGAAAGAAGAGGGTGGACAAGCTTGAAGGGGTGGCAGGGAGGGGTGGTAAAAAGAAGAAGGGATGGGACAGGGAGACAGAGGGTAGGGGAATGGGGGAAGGGATGAGACAGGGAGGGAAAAGAAGGGGGAATAGAAGCAGGGGGGTCAGGAGCAAGTGCAAGAGGGGGTAATCTGGTCAAGAAGAAGGGCATGGAGGGCCCTGGGGAAAGGCGCATGACAAATAGGGGAAGGAAGGGTATTCCATAGTTTAAGGAAGCAATGGGAGAAAGCAGCCTGCCCAGCCAAGCTAGACCTGGGGGAAATGGCTAGGGTACAAGAATCAATGCTTCTTAGGGAGTGAGAATGGGGGAGGGAGGGAGAGAGTAGAGGAGAGGTAGGGAGGGAGAGATCCAAATCAGAATTTACATAGAAAGCTAGCGCAGTGGGCAAGGCACCTGTCCTTAAGGAATGGGAAACAGAGAGACTGATAGAGGGCACAATGATGGATGCATGGGGGGCAGCCAAGAATGAAGCGACAGAGTGAATGGAACAGAGTGTCCAGTCTGGCCAGGGAAGTCCGGGGGTGGTATTGTAGACTACATTGCTGTAGTCAAAAATTGGGAGGATCTTTTTTGGACAATCTCGCGGCAGGCCACTAAGGGAATGCAACCACAATTCCTAAACAGGACACCTAGCTTGGTGTGCAGTCTTTTGTGGATCGCATCAACATGTCCAGAAAAGTCAAGGTGAAGATCAAGCCAGATTCCAAGGAACCTGAAGGAGGAGACATCCTCACCTCAGACCCATCCAGGGAGTGGAAGGAGGGGAGGGCGGGGAGCCGAAAGTCTCTACGTTGTGCCAAAGGTCAGGGAGACTTGGAGGTGAGGAAGAGCAGATCAGAGTGTAGCCAGTGCTGAAGTTTGTTGAAATCTACCTGAAGTCTAGATGCCACATCAGCAGGGGAGGAGCCAGAGGTATACAGGACTGTGTCATCCACATACATCTGAATAGAGAAGGATAAGCACGCCTTAGGAAGATCATTGAGAAATATGGAGAATAACAGTAGTCTGAGTACAGAGCCCTGAGAGACGTGAGTGCTGATAGGCAGGAGGAAGGACAGTGAGTCACCAGTCCACACAGACTAGGATCACCCTACCAGGTAGGATTGGAACCAGACTGTGTCAGCAGGAGAGAGCTCAGCAGCAGAGAGTTTGGAAGGGTGGAGGGAATGAGAAACAGTGTCAAATGCCTTGGCCAGGTCAACAAAAATGGTTGTGGTGATGAGGACCTGGTCTATGCCAGTGTGAATGGAGTCAGTGAGCCTGAGAAGGAAGGTGGTAGTGGAGTGATTCTTCTGGAAGCCAACTGGAAGGGGATGAAGAAATAGGAGGAGTGAAGAAAAGGGGAGAGTTGGGATAACACCAAGCATTCCTGAAGCTTGACAAGGGTAGGTAGAAAAGAGATAGTCCAGTGGTTATCTGGTACAGAAGGGTTGCCACCTTTTGGAAGAGCCATAACAGTGGCTTGCTTCCAAGCAAATGGACAGTGGATAGAAAGAAGGCGAGGTTTAGAAGAGATGCCAGAGGAGAGGAGATAGCAGGGGCTGAGAGGAGGAGGAAGAGCAGCTTGGGGTCAAGGCCATCAGGAGACTTCCCATTGGTGGGATTGAGGACAAGGAGTGTCTTAAGAATGTCACAACTGGACACAGGAGAGAAGGAGAAAGAAGAGGAATGAAGAGGGGCAGTTTGTGAGGGTGCGGGGGGAGACAGAGGATGGGGAAGGGACAACAGGAGAGAGGATGCACAAAAAGTAAAGAAATTATTAAGCTCTGTAGCCACTGAGAAGGAGTCTGATATACGAACATACTAACATGCCAGCAGAAGCAGGCCTTGTGGATACAGAGGTGTTGCCCACTTTAAAGACTCAGTGGGGGCTGGGCTGGAGGGGAGAAGAGGGTGTGCACCACCTTCCAGAATTTGGGGGATTGTTAATATTAGACTGGATGGTGTGGGAGAAGTATTCAGCTTTGGCTAGTCTAACAGCCCTAGTGCAGGCATTCCATAGGGACCAACATCTATGAAGGTCTGCAGAGGAGCCGGAGGATTTGCGTACCTTCCAGACTTGATCCTGGGCATGTTGACAAGCTATCAGTTCTGCAGAAATCCATGGGAGATGGGAGCCGTGCACCCTGGTGTGCCTTAATGGTGCATAGTGGTTCCAGGCAGCGAGGACCTTGGATGCAAAGTAAGCATGGGCGACCAATTGACGTTAGATCATTCCACGAGAAGGGGGCGAGGTCCAGTGATTTATAAAAGTGAAGGAGGAGGAGTCTGGGAGGGGATTTGAGGCAATGGATTTTATGAACCGAGTAAATGAGGTGGTGATCGCTTAGGGCATCTGGCAGGATACCTGCAGAGATTATAAGGTGTGGGTGGGAAGTGAGAGCCCAACCAATTAGGGTTTGGTTTTGAGTTTTGGAGTATAGGTGGATGGGTTCACTAATTAATTGGGAGATGCTGAGGGATGTAATATCACAAGTTTTGGCATGACTGGGAGCAAGCCAGTTCAGGTTGAAATCACCCAGTATGTGAAGCTCTCCCTGGAAGGTTTGGAATAGGAGAGTGGTTTGCATGTCAGTGATAGCTGCAGGAAAGAGGCCTGGGCAACAGTAAAATCCTGCAATGTAGTTGGGAAGAGAGACAGGCAGGGTGAGTTTTACAGGGAGCAGCTCATAGGTCGGTGGGCTGGAGGCAGCGACTACAGGGAAAACTGTAGGGAAGATGAGATATACATGGCCACCCTGCCCTCTCTGTTTGACCTATCCTGGTGGGTAAGGGAGTACCCAGGGATGGAAATGTACCCATCAGGAACTTTAATATTTAGCCAGGATTCAGACAGAATAAGTATATCAGGCCTGGTTCTGTTAGGGCGAGTGTACATCACCGAAAATAAAGAACGGCAGTGTACACTGGTGACAGCAATGGTGATCGCACTGACTGCAAGTAAGCAGGGGCTGGCCCCACACCCCCTAACTAAAAAGTCTCAACTCCAGGAGGGTGCATGTCAGGGGGGGTGTAAAACTTAGAAAAATGAAAAAAGCTGTGTGCAGAACAATTTCTGCACTGCCCAGACCCAAATCCTGCACCCTCCCAACCTCAGCTGGCCACCCTCACCACTACACCACACGGCCAGCTCAGCAGCCTACTGCTACACTGCCTCCCACATACCTTCCCTCCCTCCTTCACATGGTGTGGCTCCTGTTGCCCTCCCTCGCCCTTCCTCCAAACCCCTCGCTATCATGCCCAGTAGCCCAAAACACAGGCACTGAGACTGAGTCGCCGTTATTGCGGTCACTCAGTCTCAGTCACCCTGTTCACTGGAAACCATCAGGCCTAAGGGTGAAAGTGAAGGATTGGAGCTGGGAAAATTTGGGGAGGAGGCTCCTGATATTTAAATGAGCAAGCTTCAGACCATTGGGAGGGGCAATTGGGAAGATGGGGCAGGGCCCAAGTTGGTTCAATGCCACCCACTACTAGCAGCAACAGGACAACAAAGAGTTTGGCTGGGACTGAGGTATGCTTCCAGGGTGAAGTGGGGGTGGAATAAGTGAGGGGAAGGGGTGATATAAGCAAAGGCCCAGTCATATAAGCAGTGAGTTAGGTGGGAGAGAGTATAGAAGCATTAGGGGGCCAGGGGTAGAGAGGCATGTCGGGGAGACAAGAGGACATTGTTGAGGAAGGGGTACACTGTTGAGGAGGGAGCGGGTGGACATGATAGAAACTTTCAAGTACCTCAAGGGAATCAACAAAGTCCAAGATGGGAGCATCTTTGAGAGAAAGAGATGTGCAAGAACAAGGGGGCACAGTTTGAAGATAGAGGGGAGACGGCTCAGGGCAACATCAGAAAGTATTTTTTCACAGAGAGGGGGGTGGACACATGGAACCACCTTTCTGAGGAGATCGTGGAGTCAAAAACAGTGGGGGAATTCAAGAATGCATGGGACAGACATAAGGCAATTATAATGATGGATAGGAGGAAGTAGGCTGTTGGTTAACTAGAATCTGCAGCTTATCCAATATGTAAGGAATGGGCAAACTAAGTGGGCCAAGAAGTCCTTGTCTGCTGTTAAAGTCTATGTTTTGCCCCTCTCTGGAACAATAGGCTCATTCTTATTGACCACAAGCCGGTAAACTGGACGCACTGGCTTCATAAAGGGATACGTACAGTTGGGGACCTTCTCCTCTCGGGCAACAGGACCCTAATGGCCTATGAACAACTCCAAAGGTGCTATGCCCTCCCTACCCACGAATTCTGGAAATACTTGCAGATACAGGATGCCTTGCAGCCCTTACTTGCCAAGGATTCAAGGGACTCCATGAGAGTATGTCTCTCCCTCATTCATTATCCCAAAAAAGGACAAGGACTGGTGGGCAAAATTGATAAAATACTAAGAGACTCCCAACCAGATACTATGCGTGGCTGTAGATTGGCTTAGGAAGTGGAACTTCAGTGCCCTATCTCGGAGCAACTCTGAGAATCTTGGCTCAGAGCCGCTCATAGACTCTATGTGGACACCAGAAGTCAAGTAATACAGATGAAAATTCTCCTCCGCTGGTATAGAACACCAGCAAAGCTATATGCACTTAAGGTGCTCCCTCATGATAAGAGTTGGAGATGTCAGAATTCCCCTGCTCACCTGCTCCATATACTATGGACCTGCCTGAAGATTCAGGCATTCTGGGCATCAGTACTGGACGACTGCTCTCGGACTGTGGGGCAACGGATCACCTCCTCCCAAGAAATGCTCCTTCTAGGAGACACATCCACTTTAGTCCCACTTTTTCCTCCCTTGCAATCTTGGACCCTAGCCATGCTGATGGAGGCCAAAAGAGCCATCCTTATGAAATGGCTTCAACCAGCCCCTCCCTCACTTGCTGTCTGGAGATCAGCTGTGGCAAGACTAGCTGTGTTTGAAAGAATCACTGCATCTGCAAATGGTAAACTGGAGAATTATCACAAAAAGTGAGACCCATATCTGCATTCCCATATCTGTAAAATTCCCCTGCCTCCGCCAAGCAACCCCCCTACCTTTTGAGTCCTTTTGCCTCCCTGTGCATTTAGCGCCTCTTGAGTGAAGGAGTCTACATCTACTATCCTTTTGGCTACAATCCTCTCTTCATCAGTGCTTTCCTCTTGCCTTTCTATTTTCATTAGACATTTCCCTGCATCAGTGTTAACATGAATGTTTCCTCTACTGTACTAAATTTGCAGGGACAACTTCTGTGGTTAGGCTTAGCTCATCTTGCTATATAATCTCAAGGCAGGATGAATGCTGACAGGCTGTTTCTTTTCTTGTTATGATGATTTGCTGTCAAGGGGTATTTTATTCCCAGAAAGAGCTCTCTTAGCCTATAACAACTTATGTTTTTCCCAGTTTAGGGATATATTACATTAACTTGTGCTATGATCTAATGATTATACAACTAGAAGAGTTAAAAGTTTTTGAGCAAAGCTTTATCTAATGACTGGACTGGTACTTATTTGTATTTAATGGGCTGCTGGCAGCTGTACTGATGTATGTCATAAAACCTAAAACCATCAATAAAATATTGTATGATAAAAAATTGTCTATGTTTCTATGGATAGATGAGGTTATGAGAAGTGGTCAAGGAGGGGGAAGGAAAGTATAAGGAACACTGACTGACAAGCTGTCTCTCTGTATCGCCTTGGCTAAAGGCTTCCTCAGGGGGAGTGGGTGGCTTGCAATTCCATGCATTTTGAAAGTGCTTATAATTTATTAACACACAGGTGATTATCATGCATTACAAAAATACACATTATGCTCACAAGGAAAGTGCAGTATAGGAATCAGTACATTTATGAAAACAAATATAAAAAACAAAATTACAACAAAATCTCATAATGCTCTTAGTGGTTCTTAATGAATCAATATATTACAGATTTTGTAAGCCAATTCAATTCAGTTCAGTTCAATTTTTATTTTACCAGCAAATTTGCCATTCAGCAGACTCATTTACAAGGTAGTTGTGGAGATCACAACATGAAGATTACAAAACAGCATTAGCTACAGTATAAGGACAATACATATTTACAATGCATAGCTGTAACCCCTAGGTGGCACTATCCCAAGGGCTACTACCCCTGCCTGCTTGGCTAGTGACAGGTTAAGGGGCCTGAGTTCTGAAACGGGTGCCTCCACCAGGAGGTCAGGGTTAGTAGTGGTCAAGCTAACCTGGGCACAGCCCTCTGGGACACTGTAACTCCCCTCTTTCCCCTCTAGTGGCCTGAACACTGTACAATAATCACTTTCACAATACCCCAGTACACCACACAAGTACCCACACTGTTTGCACTTACCACCAGGGCTGGTTCCTCTGGCTCGACCCTTAGAACCCCTGTAAAATAAGGTTATGCACAGCATACAGCAACAGTACAGTACTTTGAGCACAAACTGGAACCACAGTCAGATTACATGCAGAAAAAGTTAGATCTGATTTATTTGAGAGACTTAAACAAGGGAGGGGCAAAATTAGGTTAATTAGCTTAAAGGTTTTATCAATCAAGCAGTTATGCATGCTCTTTGAGTCCCCCCACACAGTCACACCTCTGGGTACCCAGGTGGAGAAGAGATGGGCTAGCCAGGACCGTTGCCCAGGGTTGGCCGGTGTCGCAGCTGGTTGGGGCCCTGTGATGGGAAACACAACATGCACAGTACACACTATTTGTAATCAGGAGTCAGAGGGCTCAGTTCATAAAGGAAATGAAACAACAAGACAATCAGATGACACACTCAGATTAAGCTGTTGCTGCAGGGAGCTACCCTGATATTTACTCACGATACCAAAGACTGGACACAGGCTGGATGAAAATCAAGACTGCAGGTGGTTGATCTGGAATGCCAGGAGAAGCAAGACCCACATGAGTCGCCTAGGTGTTGTTCCTGTTCAAGGGTGGAGCAGGGAGCTGATCTCCAGGCAGGTCTCTCGTTGATGGCTTCTCTGTGCAGCAGATAGTCTGGCCAGACCAGTCTGGCAAGACCCAGACCGCATGGAGAAAAATTTGGATGCAGTCTGTTTTGGGCTGGATACAGCTTCCAGCAAGCAGAACACAGTTCACACAGTGGGGAACTAACTCACGACCCACTAGCAGCTCCCAGCACATTTACATGTAAGGGAATTCTACTGTACCAGGAAAAGCACTCCCCGGTTACAATCGCAAAGTCTCTGCACACACCGGGAGCTTAGTGGTAGCTGGAACTCCTGACAGGCTGATTGCATTCAGCAAAATCTTTGGTCTTCTTCAGGTTGAGCCTGGCCCACTTCAGTAGCTTACTTTAGTCACACAACTCGGATTCAGTCCGAAAACAATTCTCTTTCCCCACTCAGGGCAGCAGGCAGATATGCAGGCCAAATCTCAGGCCTTTCCATAGAGACTGTCTCAAGCATCTTGCTTCTTCAGCTCCCAACTTAGATCTGCCTTAAACAGCAGACAGCTTGGGGAATTCCTTCAGATCCAAAAGGTTTGGTTGGCTGATTCAGCTGTCAGTCAAAGCAAGAACTCCCCCTTCAGCTGCAAAAAAGGCACATAAAGCCCAAAACTACAATTACTACAGATTTTGACTTCAGACAGCCCCTGTAGTCCGGCTACATTTTAGGTCCCACCAGAACTGATTGGTCCAATTCACAGTCCCAGGACAAATGGTGGGGATAAACAAGGCAATCCTTGCTGCAAAGAAGGCAGGTTAGACAAACTACATTATCATTAACACTCTAAATGATTTTCAGCAAAAACATACATCTTTCAACAGAGTTCCCTCTCAGATTACTTATAACTGCAATCCGAGCAGAATTTAAAGAGACAGTACTCAAACGCTATACAGGCACTGTCTGGCAATACATTTAAACTGCTAAAACGCAGGACACCAGCCTGGCAGTGAGCATTTAGGCAAGCTCACGGAAGATTTTTTGGGATCCCCATTTGTAGGGGGGTTACATAGGCAATACAGAGATAACAGTCAGTATAACTAGCAATAAAATTCATGAATCATAGAGGAAGCAGGAACAGTAGGATAGGTCTCAAGATCACTGGAAAGGCAATTGTGAGAACAGAGGGGAGGAAGGGAAAGGGTACTCATGGGGATTAGTGGTTTAGGAAAGGACACAAAAGAGACCAAGGTGATAATGGCAACAACCTGCTAGAGGAAGACAACAAGTGCTGGGGTGGTAGTGCAGCAGGACACATAGAGGTTGTATTACTGATTATGAATAGCAGTTACAGGTTTCCTTCAGTGATTGTCTCAGTAAGATTTTAAAGGTGTGCATCCCAACCATTTGTGTGAGTTTTAAGGATTTTTGGAGAATATTCCAGAGGGTACAGAGAGCATGGCTTAGGGATGAGGCGCCATAGTGAGTACATATCCTAGGTGTATTGAGCAGGATATATGAGTATTTTATGAGTGAGTAGACACTAGGGGTACATTTGAGAAGATCAGAGCTATAGGATGGAAGCTTATTAGTGATGGCTGTATAAGCCCATAGGGAGGCATTTTTCAATCTCCTATTGCTAAGTGAAGGCCAGTCAAGTTGTGCATAAAGGGAGCAGTGGTGGGTACCGAAAGGAGCGGCAGTAATAAATTTTAATGCTTTATGGTACAGAGTATCCAGCTTGGCTAGAGCGGCAGTGACACAATGACTATAGAAAAAAATCTGCATAGTCAACAAGGGGGAGAAATGTGATCTAGTCCAACCTTACTTTAGCCTCATAAGCAAGCAGATGTTTGAGTCTGAAGAAGAGGCCTAACATCTGCTTGAATTTTTTAGAGAATTCCTCAATATGTATGGTAAAGGATAGCTTGGAGTCAAGCCAAAAGCCCAGATATTTGAGTTTGTCCACTATCTCAAATGGATCCCCCAAGAGGGTCAAAATCTGAAGCTTGGAACTCGTGGTGCTAATATTCACCGCATGGGTTTGAGGAGAGAGAAACATAACTTTGGTATTTTTGGCATTAAGCATTAATTTCAGTTCCAGGAGATTTTGTTGCAACAGGTTGAATTCATGCTGCAGCTCTTTGCAAGCAAGCTCGAGGGTGGGCCTGGCAACGTAAAGTACTGGGTCATCCACAAAGAGATGGACACTAGCGGCACTAATTTTAGAGTAAATGTTATTAATACAAATCGCAAATAAAAGAGGCCCCAACATAGACCCCGGCTGAACTCCTCTATGAAGTGTTTTAAGGGGGGAGAGGTCACCTTGTGCTTTAACCTGCTATTGTCTACATACCAGGTAACAAGAAAGCCACTGCCAGGCAATGTCATCAAGACAAATGTCGGGCAACATAAGAAGTAACAAGTCATGGTTTACGGTATCAAACGCCTTGCTCAGGTCCAAGAAGAGTGCACTGACGTGTTTTTTTATGTCTAATACAACTTGCCAGTCATTTGTTACCTTTGCTAAGGTGGATACCATGCTGTGTTTAGGTCATATGCCAGATTGTAAGGGATTGAGTATATTGGAGGTTTCCAGATGCTTTCTTAATTGAGAGTAAACCAGTTTTTCAAGTAGTTTAGATAAGATGGGTAGGAGTGATATAGGCCGGTAGTTGTTAAGATCGCAGGGGTTACCAGACTTAATGAGTGGAATAATATGTGCGGTTTTCCACACAGAGGGGAGAGCCCCTTGTGTAAGAGACAAGTTGAAAAGATGAACTATGGGTGATGTCAGGAAGTGTTAACCCAGTTTTAAGAAGAGTGGTTCAAGTTGATCAGCTCCGGCACTGTTGTTTAGTGTCCAGGGACAATAAGAGGTCCTTGACCTGCTTAAAGGAAATTGGGCTTAAACTAAACTTGGATACTGTTTTGGCAGCTTTAGTGTGTGTGTGTGTGTGGGGGGGGGGCATGGTGAGACATTATTGCAGGGTTTTGCAAGAAGTTTGCTTGCAGGGGAGGTATCAAAGGCTAGTCCGGCAGTGGCAAAATGGTTATTTGGCTGTTCTAGGATATACTGTTTACTAGTAAAGGTGATATCACCAGTAATAATCTTAGAAGGCAGTGATGATGAGAGACTGTGCCCTTCTATTTCCCTAAGGATTTCCCAGAATTTGGAAGCATTGTTTTTGATTAAGACCAATGCTGATTGAAAATACTTTGTTTTTTCGGCCCTTATGAGTTTAGTGCATTTGTTCCTGGAGGCTCTAAAGGCCACCCAGTTGGCAGTAAGTTTGATTTTGCATGCCCTTTTCCAGCCCCTACAATAAGTACAACTCAGACCAATCAACCAGGATCCCTCTCAATAATCTCACTTAACATATGCAGTCTTCTTTACAAAATTGACGCCCTTCAGACTTTTGCCTGCCAGCATAACCCAGACATACTAGCAGTCATAGAAACCTGGCTCTCACCTTTGGTTCCCGACCATGCTATCACCCTCCCTGGGTATAATGTCTACCGGCTTGATCGAACATCAAAAAGAGGTGGTGGCTGCACCCTGTACCTTAAGGACACGATCCGGGGACACCTCATCAACTTTAACCCCCAAACCACCACTGCACAGATTCTTCCTGTCAAGATCCTTCTCGGTGCACACAATAAAGCCATCACAGTTGTCTCAGTCTACATTCCACCGAGAGAGCAAGGTAATGGGCTTAACGCAGTCCTGGAGTTTACCAAATCTCTCTCACCTGATTCAGAAACCATCCTCCTCAGTGACTTTAATATTAACTGGCCTGCTGCAGAGGCAGGGGCATACAGGGACTTGATAGTGGCAGCAAACCTTTCTCAGATGGTTAGCTCCCCAACCAGGACAAACTATAAAATGGGTACAAGCACCCTTCTGGACTGGATCATAACAAGCCATCCCGTCAGGATCACAAACACCACTGTCCTCCCTGACACACTTAGTGACCACTCCCCTGTCATTTGCTACTGGTCCAATAAATTCATCACCCCCCAAAACCATTATTAGCCAGGTTCTACCTAAAGGCAAGCTACCACATCTCAAAACCTTCCTTTGTCAACAGGATTGGTCCCCAATTCTCACTGCCACCAATGTGAACACTGCACTGGAACACTTCATCAGGATTTTCAACCAAGCATGCAACATATTTGCACCATTCAAGAAGCGCAAGGCCAAAGCCCTATGTAACCCCTGGCTCACCAGAGACTTACTTAGATGACTAAAAACTCGAGACCACCTTTGGAAGATTGCCAGAAACACCAGGAGACAAGTTGATATTGCTAACTATAAACGTGCACAAAATGACTGCACCAAATATATCCAGGATACAAAGATCACCTATTTCCATAATGCTCTCACTAACTCATGAGGCAACGGTAGGGACTTCTGGAATAACATTAAAGAAGTCACTGGGAAGCAATCTAAATCACCCCCATCAGTACTCAGCATAAATGGTGAAACTACACTTGATTAGAAACTCATTGCTGATACATTCAATGACACCTTCATGGACCTCAGTGTTGTACTCCCACAGGGTTTTTTCAATGAGGTGGTTCCCTTTGCCCCCCAGCCACCTCCAGCCACCCTCCCTTCTACTTTAAAGCAGTAAAAATACATCAAGTCTGCAGCTACATTACCAAAGCCATTTGCAACTCCAAAGCCAGCAGTGACTCCCTTGACCTCAGACTGCTATCACTCACACTTGAAGAAGTACTCCGACCACTGACCAGGATTTTCAACCTCTCCCTCAGCCTCAGCCAGTTCCCTGACTTATGGAAATCTGCCACGGTAACCCCAATTCATAAAAGTGGTGTCAAAAGCTACTGAGAATTACCGTCCAATTTCCATCCTACCCCCACTCTCCAAGGCCCTAGAACAGATAGTGTCAGACCAGCTCACCAGCTTCCTAGACAATCACAACATCCTGTGCAAGGAGCAACATGGTTTTAGAAAAGATCATAGCACCTCCACGGCACCACTTGAATTCACTGGTGCAATCCATCACTCACTTGATAACAGTCATCTTACTGGGTCCACCTTCATCGACTTAGCTAAAGCCTTTGATACCATCAACCACAATTTCCTACTTGCCCAGCTTCAACTAGCAGGGCTCTCACCTAACTCGGTGAACTGGTTCAAAAGCTGCTTAGACAACTGCTCCCAAAGAGTGAGAATTGCTGGCACACTCTCAGACCATAGACCAGTCCGGTCCGGTGTTCCACAGGGCTCAATCTTGGGCCCCCTCCTTTTCAGCCTTTTTCTGAACTCACTGCCAGAATCCTGCCCTGAACAGATCCTACTCTAGGTGGATGATGCTGTCATCCTGGCATCCTACCATGATCCAGGCCATCTACAAGGTAACCTCCAACAGGCCTTCTCTGCAGTCGAAAACTGGTACACAAAACACAGACTTATACTTAACCAGAAAAAAACAAAGACCATGATCTTATGCAGCTCCCAAAACAAACACAAACAATGTCAACTCTCCATTAAAACCAAGCAATGATTCACCCTCGAACAAGTTCATACCTTCAAATACCTCGGCCTCACCCTTGACTGTAATCTCTCCTATGTCCCCCACATCAATAACATGGCAAAAGTAGCAACACCAGGATGGGCCTACTATTCCGACATAGGAAACATCTAACCCCAGAGTTCTGTCCATAGCTGTCCAGAGCTCCATCATCAGCATCATTGACTCACGGTCTCATTATCTATGGATCTGCCACAACCTCATCTCTCAGGCATGTTTAGGCTTCCTCAATCAAGCCTGCAGGCTCGTTACTGGTTCCCACCATTTCACCCACACCTGCGACCTCTACTCCAAAACAGGCTGGCTGCAACTGAACAACCGAATCAAATACCAAACCTGCATCACTGCTAAGAAAATCATGATGGGAAAGGCACCACCAGGAGCCAGCACCCTCATCAAACCCAAAATCATCAAACGCAACACCAGGAGCTCTAAGCCCCAAATCCTTCAAATCTCCCGCTGCCGCATGTCTCAAGGCCAAAGGTCGTTTGCATACAGGGCTCTGAGTTGGCTGAATGAGCTCTCTAGTGACACCTCATCCACAGCAATGCTTGGAGCGTTCAAAAAACAGCTCCGCCACTTCATAACTGGCACCTCCACCTGTGCTTGCACTCCATAATATCTTCATTCCCTACGCTGCCTCTGACCTTATAGGTGCCAGTTTCTGTCCTCTCTTCTTGCACTTACCTGTCCAATGCAACTTCTAATGCACTTGCCCTGTGTCTGTCCTGACAAGGCCCCTCGGCTGCCTCACCCTGACCCTCTACACCTATGCCTTCCCCTACCCTCAGCCCTCTCCCCTTCTTGCCTTCTTCCTCCTATTGTTTCTTGAGTTACTCATCACTCAGTCTGATTTTGTCAAGCAAAGTTACTGTCTAAAACCATGTACCTGTAACTGTTTTATGTTTTAGTGTCTGTTACCCTGTAACAAGCATGACGTGGAACCTTTGTAAAAGAGCCTTGGCTCAAAGGTACTTTGTAATCCTAGACACAAATAAATAAATAAAAATAAATAAATAAATAAGGTATCCCTATCAGGCAAGGCAGATTTTAAGGCATTAGTGATCCAAGGACATGTCAGTTTTCTTGTTCTGATTTTTTCTAGTGGTGCATGCTTGTCAATCACCTTCAGGACGAGGCTCTGGAACAGTTTGTAAGCCGCTGTGACTGTGGGTGCAAGATAAAAATCTTGCCATCTAATCTGACTTTGTCATAAAATCTGTGTAATTGAATCTGTGGTAACTCCTTTTGTGTCTGAAGCTGGAGGTAGATATAGGCCTGGCAGGAACCTCACACGTGCTATGGCCTCTATGATCTCTTATGTCGTTGTGGAATACCCCAGTATGTGCAATTTTGTGAGGTTTATTTTATATATTTTTTATTTTATTTATTGGGAACTCTGAATTACAAACCTTTGAGATAAGAGCTCGTTTACAAAGGATCCTCGTCAACACTTAAGGAGATACATTTTGTTGCAACAGCATAATTACAGCAGACAAATTGACACTGGGGTTGTACTACTATCATAGAGTTTACATAGGAAGGGGTAGCAAATACATTAACGGTTTACACAAGTCAAGACATGACATGAATGAAGCAGCTGGTAGCGTTGTCAATTTCCCAGTGGGTATGCAATGTGCAGCTATCTGAGGAGAAGTTAGGTGCCGATAGACAAGTTGGGGTTTTGTTAAGTGCAGGTAGGTGGGAGTGGGGGGAAGAAGAGGTCAGGAAAATGGGCTAAAGGTAGTGTGGGTGTACTGGACAGAAGGCAGGTGGGGAGAGGTAGTGAGGGGATACTGGACAGAAGGCAGGTGGGGAGAGGTAGTGTGGGTGTACTGGACAGAGGGCAAGTGGGGAGAGGTAGTGTGGGTGTACTGGACAGAAGGCAAGTGGGGAGAGGTAGTGTGGGTGTACTGGACAGAAGGCAAGTGGGGAGAGGTTGTGTGGGTGTACTGGACAGAGGGCAAGTGGGGAGGTAGTGTGGGTGTACTGGACAGAAGGCAAGTGGGGAGAGGGTAGTGTGGTGTACTGGACAGAAGGCAAGTGGGAGAGGTAGTGTGGTGTACTGGACAGAGGGCAGGTGGGGAGAGTAGTGGGGTGTACTGGACAGAGGGCAGGTGGGGAGAGGTAGTGTGGGTGAACTGGACAGAGGCAGGTGGGAGAGGTAGTGTGGTGTACTGGACAGAGGCAGGTGGGGAGAGGTAGTGTGTGTACTGGACAGAGGGCAGATGGGAGAGGTAGTGGGTGTACTGGACAGAAGGCAGGTGGGGGAGAGGTAGTGGGTGAACTGGACAGAGGGCAGGTGGGAGAGGTAGTGGTGAACTGGACAGAGGGCAGGTGGGAGAGGTGGTGTGGGTGAACTGGACAGAGGGCAGGTGGAGGAGGTAGTGTGGGTGTACTGGACAGAGGGCAGGTGGGGAGAGGTAGTGTGGGTGTACTGGACAGAGGGCAGATGGGGAGGTAGTGTGGGTGTACTGGACAGAAGGCAGGTGGGGAGTAGTGTGGGGTGAACTGGACAGAGGGCAGGTGGGGAGAGGTAGTGTGGGTGAACTGGACAGAGGGCAGGTGGGAGAGGTGAGTGTGGGTGAACTGGACAGAGGGGCAAGTGGGAGAGTAGTGTGGGTGAACTGGACAGAGGGCAAGTGGGGGAGGTGGTGTGGGTGAACTGACAGAAGGCAGGTGGGGAGAGGTAGTGTGGGTGTACTGACAGAGGGCAAGTGGGGGAGAGGTAGTGGGTGTACTGGACAGAGGGAAGTGGGAGAGGTAGTGAGGGATACTGGACCAAAGGACAAGTGGGCAGAGTTGGTAGGGAGGGAAGGGTTGCGGGAGGATGTGTGTTAGATCAAGTAGATTGCTGTGTGCAAGATTTTAGCATTAGGCGCAGTAATGTCAGGACAAGCTGCTTAAGGCCATGAGCGTCACATAACTCTTTTTAAGGGTGTGGAGTAGGGGAATTCCAATCCAAGTTAAGCCCTCATAATAATTAATTCAGAGCTAGGAACTTCCAGCAACTTGTGGAGGTGGGTTAATATCTCAAGGTCCAGTCAAAATGTTAGTGCTACGATCAGCGTTCTCCAAGGGTTGGTGCAGCAGTTGAAGGGGCAGCCAGTCCAGAAACACTACACAAGAGCACGATTTAACTGTTGCACTCAAACCTATAAACAGGCAATGCAGTCAGCTATTCCAAAAAGGTTGTTTATTTTAACATAAACAACGACCTGACAACGGTCACACTGTAGCACTATACCAGCTCCCCTAGAGTGAGATGGGGAGAGAGGCAGGAAAGAACAGATTTATCAGTGAAGCTAAGTAGAAAAGGATAATATAACAGTACTGGAAACAGAGGCGATAATGTAGAGGGGAAAACACAACAAGCATTTGTCAATGCCGAATGTTTGCTTGCTGATATTGGTATTGGTAGTGCAGGAGTTAGAGAGATGCATAATAGGAATGGCAGTGAAGTACTGAAGTTACGCCAACCCCCACCCCCACCCTGTAGAGACTGACAGACATTGGGGGTGTGCCTTTGGTCATCGGCCATAACACTCACACCATTCCACCTCACTCCAGCCTGCAGACACTGACAGGTGTTGCAGTGTGCCTTGAGGTCTTCGGCCCATATGCTCACCACATTCCATAAGGAAATAAGCTGAGATGAGTGCAGTATAGGAGAATGGGGTGAACGTTAGGGCCGAAGACACCAAGGCACACCTAGATGCCTGTCAGTGGCTGCAGGGTAGGGGTGGAATGGGGTGAGCATTACGGCTGATGACCCCAAGTCACACCCCCGATGCCTGTCAGTCTGTACAGGGTGGGTGTTACAGTTATAAACCTTAATGCCCCAGGTGTTTGTTGGTATTTTTGCTCCAAATTTTCAACATGAGCTTTTTGGAACCCTACTTCATGAACAGTGGCAGTATCATTTCGTTACTCAATCTCAAAACATTGTGCGATTCTGCGCCACAGATGTGAAAACACATTTCAGGCAGGATGTGAAAAATAACAGCTGTACTCTTCTTGAGGAGGTCTCAAGAAATGGCAATGTAGAAAATCTGGAGTGAAAATATGAAAAAGTGGCGAAGTTACGAGTGTGTGTAGAAACTGTACAACGCACGCTCGTAATGCAGTCATTTTTATGTTTGTTTGCGCGCATGCGCAAGAAACATTATGTGGAAGCTTAGGAGAGAAGCGGGTTGTGGAGGTGCAGCACTGTAGCAGCCAACGGTGGCACTGCATTTGGGGGCTTGGCACTGGTGGACCAATGCAGGCACACTGTGCTGATGACATTGGTTTCCAAAAGTGCCACCAAGTTGAAACGATTTCGCCACTGCAATGAGAGGCCGCCTCATCATTGCAGCATCAGCCATTCCCTCAATGAGGAGCGAGCCAATACTGCAGGGGTGGTACCTCTGCTCTATGTAACATTTTTGTAAAACATGGCGCACTTGCTGCCACCTCACAGCCCTCCCATGAAAGCCGATGGGGGTTGCCAATCCCCATCGGCATGTCCCACCCAATTCATTTGCCGATGGGGAGCTCACTCCCAGTCAGCATAATGCCCCCCCATTTGTTGTGTGCAGAGGGGTGCCTAATTCCTCGCATCATGCACCCCAAACAGTCTTTCTTTGCCAATGGGGGGCCCAATCCCTGTTGGCTTCAGTCCCCCCTTCCCAGTTTAATTTGTCCATGGGGAGCCCAATCCCCATCAGCATAATGGCCCCATAGTCATGTTTTGTCTGTGTCGAGGGGGTGCCCAATCTCCCTCGACATCATGCGCCCCCCACCCATTTCTGTGCCGACAGGGGCCCAATTCCCATTGGCTGCTGTCCCCTCCCCACAAATGCTGGTGGCACACTGGGAGCCCACACTAGTGTGCCAAACACACCTGTAAAAAAAGAAAACTGACCCGCGTTGTCTCTGTTCTTTTTTTTACCTGTAAAACAAGAAAACGGTCCTCTAAATCTTTAGTGCCCCTCCCCAACCCGCGCCCACCCTCTCGCTTACTTCCTTTCTACACCACCTCACCCCATGCTTACCTCCGGAGTCTGGCGCGATGATCTTCGGTGGACCAGGAACATGTCTGCACTCTTCAATGCCGACTGTGAACTGAAGAAATGCTGGTAAGCTGTATAATGGCATAAATAGGGTTTTTTGAACTTTGGTGCATATCTTGGGCATTTTGGGGAATTTTGGCACCAAATTTTCAACATGGGGTTAGTGGGACCCCTCCTCATGAATTCAGTCACTGTCATGGTGACATTTGTTCCAGAAAGGTGATTTCACAATCACTGTGTGGAATCACCTCTCAGGACCGATTAATGAAATGACAGTGCCACTCTTCATGAGGTGGGCTCTCAAAAAGCCTATGTTGCAAATTTGGTGGAAAAAATCAAAAAAATGACTGTTTTACAAGCATGCATTGCACAGTAGCCACGCACACTTGTAACTTCATGAATCTGCAATATTTTCACTCCAGATTTTCAACACTGGCATTTTTCGGCACCTCCTTATGAACGGTACAGCTGACATGTTACACATCCTGGTCGAAATGTGTTTTTGCACTTCCAACGCAGAATAGCGCAGTCGCTGTGGGAAATCAGTTTTCGGGACACATTAAGAAAGTCCCAGTGACACTGTTCATGAGCAGAGGTCCTGAAATGCCTATGCTGAAAATTTGGTGACAAAAATCCATAAAATGACTGTGTTACAAGTGTGCGTTGCGCAGTTCCACGCACCCTTGTAACTTTGCAAATCTGTAATATTTTCACGCCAGATTTTCAACACTGGCATTTTTTCATACCTCCATATGAACAGTACAGCTGTCATTTTTCACATCCTGGCTGAAATGTGTTTTGCACTTCTGGCGCAGAATAGCGAGTCGCTGTGGAAATCAGTGTTTGGGACAGATTAAGACTGCCAAGTGAGAGAGGGAGGAGCAAGCTCAACAGAGCTCTGTCAGGACTACTGTGGATTTCTTTGTGGGCAGAAAAAGGTGCCAACACAGGCAGGGGCCCAGTACAAAAAGGCAGCCTGCAGCACCGGGAGAAACAGAATGAGCGACTGAGAGAGGTGGAGTGAGCGAGCGCAATGGAGCTCTGTCGAGACTGCTGTGGATTTCTTTGTGGGCAGAAAAAGGCACAAATGCAGGCAGGAGCCCAGTACAAAAGGGCAGCCTGCAGTGCCAGGAGAAACAGAATGAGTGAGTGAGAGAGGGCGGAGTGAGCGAGCTCAACGGAGCTGTCGGGACAGCTGTGAACTTCTTTGTGGGCAGAAAAAGGAGCCCAGTACAAAAGGGCAGCCTGGAGTGCCAGGAGAAACAGAATGAGCGAATGAGAGAGGGGGAGTGAGCTAACACAACAGAGCTCTGTCGGAACAGCTGTGAACTTCTTTGTGGGCAGAAATAGGTGCCAACCCAGGCAGGAGCCCAGTACAAAAGGGAAGCCTGCAGCACCAGGAGAAACAGAATAAATGAGTGAGAGAGGGGGAGTGAGTGAGCTCAACAGAGCTCTGTCAGGACTACTGCAGATTTCTTTGTGGGCAGAAAAAGGCACCAATGCAGGCAGGAGCCCAGTACAAAAGGGCAGCCTGCAGCACTGGAAGAAACAGAATGAGTGAGTGAGAGAGGGGGATTGAGCGAGCTTAACTGAGCTCTGCTGGGACTTTAGAGTTGCCCACCCTCCCGCCTAGGTTCCTCTATGGTCCTACATTACAGCAGGGTCTCTGGGGTGGAGACAAAGTAATGATTAGATACTTTTAAGATTGCTGTAATAATACAGATTTGGTTGTTCTGTTTATTTCTCTGAGTTAAGTACTGAGCTATACTGTTAGGATTGCTGTAATAATACATATTTATTTGTTCTGTTTCTTTCTCTAACTGAGCTGAGTAATACTTGGAGAGCAAAAGGATTTCTAACTGGGCTAAGTGAAACTATATGAGAGCTGAGAACAAAAAGTATGGTAGCTGAGGGTGAAAAACAGACAAGAAGGCTTTAAGATTGCTACAGTACTACAGTATCTAATGGATGAGAACTGAGACTGAATTAACCCGGTCGGCAAGGGGGACAGTAGGGAGACTAGTGTGGGGGAGGACAGGAACTTGAGTAAATAGGGGCCTAATAGTTGTAGTAGGGTACAGAAACCTGGAATAAGAGCCAGTGACATAAGATGGGGGCCAAAATGGGGCAGGTGCCACATGTCAGTAGGGCAGGCATCTTTGGAAGGGTGGTAGGGTGTACAAGGTGTGGGTCCACCATGATCCTGGACTGGGCTTGGAGGATGGGGGGTGCATGGTCTGTAGACAACAGGCTAGTTTGAGGGAGGAACTGTGGAGGTTAGGGAGGAGTCTAAGTGGCAGGGCAGATGAGTGTGGTAGGCATCCTGGCTGGGGGGATAGGGGATGGCAAGGGGGGACGGAGGAAGAACAAGTAGGGACTGAAACTGACCCCAGTATCAGAGGCACTAGCAGAAAAGAGAGAAGGGAGGGTGCCTAATGTGAGGGGGAGGCCTCCTGATGAAGAAGGAAGAGACCACAGGGAGTACCAGGGGAGAGAGCAGATGGCTGCGGGTAGGGAGGGACCAGGGGTGGGACCAGGGGTGGCACAGAGGAGAACAAGTAGGAGGGAGGAACCGATAGGGGAAGAGATGTAGGAGGGGTATCAACTAGGAATAGATTTGAGCCTCTGCTATAATAGAGAAAGGGGGAGCAGGAACATACTGAAGGAGGGAGGACAAGTGGGGCATCAGAGGGATGGCAACAGGTAGGGGAAGAGTTAGTGAGGACGAAAGGGTAGAAGAGGGGCTAGTGAGGAAGTAGTGGGTGGAGACTGGAGGAGAGAAGGCTACAGGAAGGGGGAAGGGTAGGAGGGGCATCACTATTGAGGTTGAAGGGAATGGGGATTCTAAATTGACAACAACAGGGATCGGAGAGGGGTTGGAAATCAGCAGGGGAGATGGGGAGGTCAACATGGGAAGCCCAGTAGGAAGTAGTCAAGCTGGGAAGGGGTTCAAGGGGGATGGGAGGAATAAGGCAGAGAAAATGGGTGAGGTGGAAGTAGGGGGAACAGATACAGAAGTCACAGAGGGTGCAGCTGGCGGTGGTAAGGGCGGGGAAGAA
Organism: Neoceratodus forsteri; assembly: GCA_016271365.2. NCBI lineage: Eukaryota > Metazoa > Chordata > Ceratodontiformes > Ceratodontidae > Neoceratodus > Neoceratodus forsteri. The sequence goes on along the minus strand of CM057455.1, from coordinate 817,616,671 downwards.
CGAATACTGGGGTGGTGGAAGGGGCATTAGAAGGAAAGGGGGAAGGGATGGGGGTACTCATCCTGGGGGATTCTATACTGAAGGGGTGAGATGGGGTGGAAGGGGTGAAAGGCACAGCCGTATTTGGATTGAAGCTATCCCCAGGTTGACTGCAGGAGGGGCAGGGCAGGCACTGCTCAAGTGTGCAGTGAGGGGGAGGAAGAAATCTCATTTAGTGTCGCATGTGGGTACAAATGACTTGGCAGGGGAGACTGTGGAAGTAGTGAGGGGGAGGTTTGAGTAGTTGGGCAGGCAGTGTGAGGGGATGGTAGAGTCGGTGGCATTCTCAGAGGTACTCCCGATACCATGTACAAGCATGGGGAGGAAAGGCAGGATTGAGGAGTTCAACAAGTGGCTGAGAGATTGGTTCCACACCAAAAATTATGGGTTAGTGACTAATTGGGGTAGGGTCGGGGGGAATAGTGACTTGTGCATGGGGAACAGGCTACACTTGAGCAGGAAGGGGAGGGGAGTATTAAAGGCAGGATTAGAGGGGTATATCTCTACTAAGGTGGATTTTTAAACTAGTGGGGGGGTGGCCAAAAGACTGAGGTTGGTAGAAAGGTCCGGACAAGGGAGTCTAATGAACTCACCCCCCTAGATATAGGTAAAGGCGGAAGTGTAGTAACCCTGGGAGGGGACAGGAAGAGTGGTCTGAGTGTAATACTGAAGGCACCAACACCTGGTAAGAATAAGGAGGAGAAAGTTTGCAGACTACCAGGAGGAGGGACACAGGCCAAGGAGGAGAAGAGTGAGGAGAAGGAGGGGTACGGGAGGAAGGTGGTCTTTCTCAATGCAAGAAGCCTGGGAAACAAAATTGCAGAGCTTCAGGCGCTCCTTTCAGAGGGGAAGGGGGACATTACTGCAGTGACAGAGACTTGGGCCACAGAGTACCATGAATGGGACTTGGCAATCCCAGGATACAGGATATACAGCAGGAACCAGGGGTTTGGAAGGGGGGTGTGCACTCTATGTGAGGGAAGTGATTAAATGCATAAGGGACGAGGGAGAAGCGGAGAGGACAGAGGCGCTTTGGATGCAGCTCGTGGACTCCAAGAGCAGAAAGCTGAGGCTGGGAGTGGTGTGCAGTCCACCAGCCAAATCCAGGGAACTGGATGGGAAGTTGGCAGAGCAGATAAGGATGGTGTGTAGAAGGGAGAGTGTGGTGATAGTGGGGTATTTTAACCTACCACAGGTTGACTGGAGCACCCCGGCCACTAGCAGCACCAGGGAGCAGATGTTCCTTGATGCGTTCCAGGACGGCCTTCTGACACAATTGGTAAGTGGGCCTACAAGGCTTGGTAGCACTCTGGAACTAGTACTGGCAAATGGGGAGGTGGTGAGCGAGGTAAGGGTGGAGGACCCACTAGCAGGTAGTGACCACCAAACAGTGTGGCTTGTTCTCGCACTGGGCAGGAAGACAGGAGTCATGGGCACTAAAGTGGTGGACATTATTAGAGTGGACTTTTGGGGGATGGAAGCAATCCTGCAAGGGAGACACCAGGATATAAAGCTGGGGAAGGATGCAGAACAAAAGTGGGGAGTCATAAAGACTAGGCTAACAGAGGCAACAGTAGCCTGCACTAGGGCCAGGAGTAAGAAGAGCAGAGCCAAAAAAACATGCTGGCTGAACAAGGAAGTTCTGGAAGGGGTGAGGGCAAAGAGGGCTGCATACCAGAAGTACAAAAGAACAGGGAAGGGAGAGGATAAGGAGGCTTTTGGGAGTTGGTCAAGGGAGGTGGCCAGGAGTGTGAAAAAAGCTAAGGCCTCCAGGGAATTAAGGTCCACACAGGGCATAAAGGGAGGTGAAAAGGACTTTTTAGGTATGTCAGGGAAAAGAGTGAGTGCAAGGAACATATTGTGAGGATAAAGCAGGGAAGAGATTGGGTGGAAAAGGGGAGGAGCAAGTGGAAATTCTAAATGAGTACTTCTGCTCCATTTTCACTAAGGAGAGGGATGGTGGGGAAAGGGGGGGAGGAGGTGACGGACCAAGTGATCACAGGAAGTAGGGTGCTAGAGGGGCTGAGGGCAGTAAGGGTTGACAAGGCACCAAGTCCCGATGGCATCCAACCCAGGGTGCTGAGGGAGATAGCGGAACTGTGAGGCAGCCACTGGCAGATCTGTTCAACACCTCCCTGGAAATGGGGTGTGTGCCCAAGAACTGAGGGGGGGGGCCCATGTGGTGCCCATACATAAGAGTGGGCCTAGGGAGGAGCCTGGAAATCATCAGCCGGTAAGTCTCAAATCCATAGTGGGTAAGCTTATAGAGGAGATACTGAAGGAGAGGCTGGTGGCATTCCTAGAGAGCCATGGCCTCCAAGATGGGCGGCAACATGGGTTCATCTCAGGGAGGTCTTGTCAAACCAACCTAATAAACTATTATGACTGGGTGACAAGGGAGTTAGACAGGGGCCATGCGGTACATGTCCTGTACTTGGACTTCAGTAAGGCCTATGATACAGTGCCTCATGGGAGACTGGGGGGGAAGCTGATGGCAGTGGGGGTGGGAAAAAAGCTGACTAAATGGTTAGAGAACTGGTTACAGGTGAGAGTGCAGAGGGTGGTGGTGGGGGAGCTCTCGGCACCCAGATCAGTGACAAGTGGGGTGCCGCTGGGGTCAGTGCTGGGCCCAGTACTACTTGGGCTTTTTATCTCTGATATAGCACATGGAGTGGGGAGCAGGGTTAGTCTGTTCGCAGAGTATACCAAATTGGGGGCAGTGTTGGATGAAGAGGATGGATGGGAAAAACTGCAGGGGGACCTAACCTAATGAGAGACATGGTCAGTGGAGTGGCAGATAGAATTCAATGCAAAGAAGTCTAAGGTGATGCACTTCGGGGCTAAGAACCAGAAGAGGGACTATTGGTTGGGGATTACAGAGGAGGAGAAGGACCTAGGGGTGTTGGTAACTGGGACCATGAACAACTCGGCCCAGTGCAGGAGAGCAGCAGTGAAGGCAAACAGGATGCTGAGGTGAATCACAAGGGGGTTCTCATCCAGTCACAGGAATGTGATCCTACCTCTCTACAGATCATTGGTCAGACCACACCTAGAGTACCATGTGCAATACTGGAGGCCATACCAGAGGAGAGATATAAAGTTACTGGAGGGGGTGCAAAGGAGGGCAACAAAAATGTTAAAGGGGAATGGAAAGAAAGGAATATGAAGTTAGGCTGAAGGAGCTGAACATGTACACACTGGAGGAGAGGAGGGATGGGGGGATATGATTGAAGTGTTTAAATACCTGAGGAGAGTAAATAAACCTAGCACCGAGGGGGTGTTTAAACTGAGGAGTGGAAGAGAGACGAGGGGGCACAGACTAAGATTGGAAGGGGACATTTCAAGAGGGAAATGAGGAGGCACTACTTCACTGAGAGGGTGGTGTCTAGTTGGAATGCATTGCCAGATGGGGTGGTAATATGTAGGACAGTCAACAGCTTTAAGAAGGAGTGGGATAAAGCAAGAGGAAGAGTCAGAGGGGCAGGGGCTGGGACAAGCAAGGGAGGAGCTGAGGGGGAGGAGGCTGGGGCAGCTGCAATCCAGGGTGCTAGCTGCACACTTGGGCAGACTTAGATAGATCGATTGGTGTGTTCTGCTGGCAGATTCGTATGTTTGTATGTATGTTCATATGTAAAATCACAGTGACTCTGTTCATGAACAGAGGTCCTAAAATGCCTATGTTAAAAATTTGGTGACAAATGTCCATAAAATGACTGTGTTACAAGCGTGCATTGTGCAGTTTCCATGCACCCTCGTAGCTTCACAAATTTGTAGTATTTTCACTCCAGATTTTCAACACTGGCATTTTTTCAGACCTCCTTATGAACAGTACAGCTGTCATTCTTCACATCCTGCCCGAAATATGTTTTTACTCATCTGGCACAGAATAGCACAGTTGCTGTGGGAAATCAATGTTCAGGGCAGATTAAGAAAATCATAGTGACAGTGTTCATGAGTAGAGGTTATAAAACACCTATGTTGAAAATTTGGTGAAATAATTCCACTAAATGACTGTGTTACACGCATGTGTTGCGCAGTTTCCACATATGCTCAGAAGTTTGAGCATTTTTAATATTTTCACTACAGATTTTCAACATTGCCATCTCTTCACACCTCCCTATAAATGGTACAGCTGTCATTCTTCACATCCTGCCTGATCTGTGTTTTCGTGCATCTGGCGCATAATGGCACTTGGGGCCACCTCCTGTTCCAGGGAGACCCTCCAAGTCTTCCTTGACAAGTTTACCATGGCCCATCCTTCCCTTCAATGCACTGCTGAAGTATTCTCCTCTACACTGCCTTTTCTGGATATCCAGCTGTCAGTACAGAACAGTGGTCTGAAGACATCAGTTTATTACAAACCCACTGACTCTCACAGTTTCCACCTCCCCAGCTCCTTCCATCCTAAACATGTCAAGAATGGCCTGCCTTATTCACAGTTTCTTAGACTCCACAGGTTTGCAGTGAAGAGAATGATTTTTTTGAGCAGACCCAAATAATGCAGTTTTTTTATCAACAGGGGATACCCTATAAGCACAGTGGAAAGAGCACTCTCCTGGGTCAGTAACATGCCCCGGAACCTTGACCCCCACAGGAAGGATACTGTCACACAAGAACAATGGTAAAATCCATTAGTGCTTCCTTTCCATCAAAGCACACCTTCTCTTCACAGGATCATCACCAGTAACTTTCCCATTTTGCAAACTGACCCTAACATTAGTGCTTCCTTTACAGAACCACCTATTGCCTCCTATTGCCGGACACCTAACCTGTGGAATCTCCTGGTTAAAAGCAGCCTACCTACTCCTAACAGTTCCTCCCTCCCAGGTACCAAACTTTGCAACAGGACTCGCTGCTACACCTGCAAATTTATTTCCAGTGTGACTGAAATTCAGGAGCCTAGGGGTGCTTTCCACATCACCAAGAAGTTCTCATGCACCTCCACTAATGTGAGGTTTTGTATTCTTTGCAGGAAGTGTACAGCTATTTACATCGGAGAGACTGGTAGGTGCCTTGCTGCCCATTTCAGGGAACATTACAGAGCAGTCAGGAATGGTGACACTGCTAAACCCATTGTATCCCACTTTATCTCCAGGGACCACAGTGTCTATGACCTTTCTGTTTGTGTCCTCCTGCAGGGCTTCTGGGATTCTGATCATAGAAAAAACACGGAAGCCAAGCTGATCATCCGCCTTGGCTCCAAGCAGCCCTCTGGTTTAAATGATAGACTTATTTTCCACTAACATCTTTCAGCCACCTATTATTTTCCCTAAAGTCTATTTGTATTTGTACTCATTTAATTTCTTTTTCATTTTCACCATAAGTCTCCATCTTTGTCTCCTTTCCATACATTTGTCACCTTTTAGCCTTCTTACTAGGCCCTGTTAATTAATCCCCACCTGGGGACTTCCCCAGCTCTTTCACTTCTGTTATGCTTTATCTTTCCCATTATCACCTTTTTGTTTCACAGATTCTCTCTTAATCTTGCCATTTATTACTTCTTCTCCCTGATCCTCCCCTTTCTTCTTTCCCCACATATAGATATATATCTCTCTCATGTTACCTTCCCTCTACACTAACTTTGTTTTCTTTTTTCTCTTTTAGATATTTCCTGAAGAAGACCTAAGGTCGAAATGTAGAATTTTAACTGTATTTTCTGTTTTCAGCATGCATTTACTATAACCATTTTGTTTTGCTTTTAGACCACATGCTGACACAGCGCCTTGTTTTTGTTTTTTACATTTTGTATGCTACATTTGCTGCAGCTCACTATGCCTAATCTAAAATCTCTTCTGAATTCTCTACGATGCTCCTTCATTTCATCTATGTCTGCATTCCCTTCTCATATTTTTAACTCTACTCTTGAATTATTTTCTGCCATTTGCTCCAAGACTAAACTCTGTAGTCACTTACAGTTTTTTTCTAAATGCCGTCACCTGGGTATTATTCCTAAAGGCTTCTGTTTGAAATTCCATCCTTGTTCATTTGGGACTGAGATACATGTTTTCTCCACTAATAAACTTTTGAAAACTTTCTCTAGGAAACTTATCACACACACCATTCTCTCCATTAAAACACAGCTGATCTCTGTGGACAAAACCATTCAAAGGCAAAAGGATTTCCTGCAGCAAATAGCTCCACATAACCTTCATTTTATTAAGCACTGCATTCAAAACCTTAACTCCACTCTCTTTCAGTTCTTCAAGGACACCAAATCTGCAAATCTCCAGTCTCTCACCCAGCAGATCAACAACCAATATGAGCCTTCGAGTCAGACACAACCTAACAATTTGGTATTTTGTATTCCTCCAGACCTTCCCTGACACAAGATGAGCAATAACTCCTCAGCAAAGGTCTCTCTTTTGTGTCCACACCCAGATATCTTGATGCACCCCAGGTTCAAGTTGATCTGCAGTGCTTCTATCATAGAGTACGCCTTACAGCTCATTTTTCTAATGAGACTCCTCTTCCCACAGATGATGACAGTATCACCAGAACAATCAACGATATCAATCCCCAGTGAAGTGCATGGACACCCCCTCCAGGACGTTTTGCTGCTGTTGATTATTTTGTTAACCAATGCATGGAAAACACCACTAACGTCAATCTGCATTGCAGGCACGACCATTCCAACTTGACACCTGGTGAACTTGCAGCCCTCAGATCTCTGCAATGTAGGAATGACATTGTTATCAAACCAGCTGATAAGGGAGGTGCTGTTGTGGTCTGGCAAAAGGAGCTATACATCACTGAAGCCACACAGCAACTCTCTGACACCAGGTTTTATTATTTTCTTCCACAGGACCCCACTGCTGACTATCAGACTGAGGTCACCACCACCATCACCTCTGCTATTGAAAACAAAGAGTTCCCTGCTTCTGCTAAGAGACTTATAGTTCAGCGCCCCCAGACATCCAAATTTTATCTCCTTCCCAAAATCCACAAAACAGGTAACCTGGGTCATCCTATAGTGTTTGCCTGCTCCTGCCCCACATCCCACAATGCTGCATTTTTGGACAGTTTCATGAGACCCATCATTGAGTCCCTGCCCTCCTATGTTAAAGACACTAACCATGCTCCCCAGTTATTTAACAGGTCCAGATTCAGTGACTCTCATCAACACATCTTCACCATGGACATCAAATCTCTTTACACAGTGATACCCCATGATGATGGTCTGACAGCGCTGCAGCATTTCTTGAATAAGCTGGAAGTCCAGCAGCCACCCACACACACACTAACTCATCTGGCAGAACTGGTTCTTACACTCAATGCTTTTTCTGTTAATAACAGTTTTTTCCAGCAGGTCAGTGGAGTTGCCATGGGTACCAAGATGGGTCCCAGCTATGCTAATCTGTTTGTGTGTTGGGTGGAGGAACATTTTTTTCTCTCATTCACAGGGACTGTGCCTGAACTCTACAAATGCTACATTGATGACTGTGTGGGGGTCAACTCCTGCTCCAGGGAGATCCTCCAAGTCTTCTTTGACAAGTTTACCACGACCCATCCTTCCCTTCAATACACTGTTGAAGTGTCCTCCTCTACACTGCCCTAAAAGCACAGTGGACAGAGCACTCTCCTGGGTCAGTAACATGCCCCATAACCTTGACCCCCCACAGGAAGGATACTGTCACACAAGAACAACGGCGAATTCCATTAGTGCTTCCTTTCCATCAGAGCACATCTTCTCTTCACAGGATCATCACCAGTAACTTTCCCATTTTGCAAACTGACCCTAACATTGGTGCTTCCTTTACAGAACCACCTATTGCCTCCTACCACCAGCCACCTAACCTGCAGAATCTCCTGGTTAAAAGCAGCCTACCTACTCCTAACAGTTCCTCCTTCCCAGGTACCAAACCTTGCAACAGGACTCGCTGCTACACCTGCAAATTTATTTCCAGTGTGACCGAAATTCGGGGGCCTACAGGTGCTTTCACATCACCAAAGAGTTCTCATGCACCTCAACGAATGTGGTGTATTGTATTCTTTGCAGGAAGTGTACAGCTATTTACATTGGAGAGACTGGTATGTGCCTTGCTGACCATTTCAGGGAACATTACAGAGCAGTCAGGAATGGTGATACTGCTAAACCCATTGTATCCCACTTTATCTCCAGGGACCACAGTGTCTATGACCTTTCTGTTTGTGTCCTTCTGCAGGGCTTCTGGGAGTCTGATCATAGAAAAAACATGGAAGCCAAGCTGATCATCCACCTTGGCTCCAAGCAGCCCTCTGGTTTAAATGATAGACTTATTTTCCACTAATATCTTTCAGCCACCCCTTGTTTTCCCTAAAGTCTATTTGTATTTGTACTCATTTAATTTCTTTTTCATTTTTACCATATGTCTCCATCTTTGTCTCCTTTCCACATATTTGTCACCTTTCAGCCTTCTTACTAGGCCCTGTTAATTAATCCCTACCTGAGGACTTCCCTAGCTCTTTCACTCCTATTATGCTTTATCTTTCCCATCATCACCCTTTTGTTTCATAGATTCTCTCTTAATCTTGCCATTTCTCAATTCTTCTCCCTAAGCCTCTCCTTTTTTTCTTTCCCCACATATATATTTCTCTCATTTTACCTCCTCTCTATGCTAACTTTGTTTTTTTTTCTCTCTTTTAGATATTTCCTGAAGAAGATCTAAGGTCAAAACGTAGATTTTTAACTCTATTTTCTATTTTCAGTGTGCATTTAATATAACCATTTTGTTTTGCTTTTAGATCACATGCTGACGCAGTGTCTTGTTTTTGTTAATGGCACAGTCCATATGGAAACTCAAAGTTCAAGCCATAAGACTGGAGTTGGAGTGATCAGTGACTAAAACAAAAACATGAGATGAAGGTGAGAACTATTATTGTTATTGTTTCCACTCTTGCCCAGAGGAAGAGTGATACATTTTCCCATTTATCTAATATGTTTTTTCATCTTGTTGTGGATAGCATTAATATTATGCATTGCACTTTCCTCCAGGTTATTGTATATTGTGGTTTTAAATATTTTATTTATGTTTTTTTTTTTATTTAAAGAGGATGTAATAATTGGGTAGTGCCAGAGTCCAAAACAGTAAAAAGCAAAACTTTGCTTCTGTTTTTATTTAGTTCATCAAACTGAATAAGCTTCAATCCTCTCTATTTTCTTTAATACAGTAGGCAAGGATAGTTTTGGATTTGTCAGGAAAAGTAAAATGTCCGCATAGATGTTTAGTTTGTAATTAACCTCATGCAGCTGGATGCTCTCTATCTCCATATTATTACGAATCCTACTTTGGTAGCAGTTCTGCACAAAGTATCAATGCATGTGGGGATAGGGGGCTGCCCTGCCTGACTCAATTATTATGTAATATCAAATCAGAGAAATAGTTAACTATTGTTATTAGTAATCCTTAATTTAGCTTCTGTTTTAATATAAAGAGTTCTAATTAGTTGCAAGAGTCTCCATGGGTAGTCCCATCTTTCCAGGCAGGTAAACATAAATGACCAATTTAGCAGGTTGAAACACTTTCATAGCATCACTTATTTTGTTCTTGTAACTGTGTTTTTCTTTTTTATTTATGCTGTATGGACTATCTTTATTCAAATTTATTGATGAAATTATACTCTGTACTACTCTGAGATCCTCAAAAAGTGATCTTCCTCTGATGACCCTTGTTGCTCTTTAAGAACTACCACAACAACTTGTTTCAGCATTCTTTTGACTGTAAGTTAGTAAGTGTTTTATAATCATGATTTAATAAGGTGATAGGTCTACATATTTCTGGTTTACTTCTGTCTTTCTCTGGCTTAGGCAGCAAAATTGCAAGGTAGTCCATCATTGAAGAAGGGGCTTGTTTAAAAGTAAACATTTCTTTAAAGAGTCTTAACAGTCTTAACAATTTGGGCACCAGCAGGTACGTGAATACCATATAATGTAGTATTCAGAAATTAGCCCATGTGGACCCGGGGAAGAATTTGTTTTCATGGTTTTAATAATAGTTAATTCCAATTCTGCAAATTTTTCATGAGAAATATCCATTATTGAATCAGTAGACCTCTTTAAGTAATTTTTAATTTCCACTAAGTAATTAAATGAACTCTTGTTATAAACATATTTAAAATGTGCCACAAATTTGTTTAAGATTGCTGTATCTGAATTTACAGTTTCTCCTTTGCTTTCTGAATAGAACCTATTTTAACTGTCCCTCTTTGCATTTTTAATGCATGTGCTAATACTTTGCTTGATTTGCCCCTAAACAGAATAATCTGTTCTTTGATAATTTAATCTATGTTTCTATTACACAAGGTGGAGTGGAAAGGATGAGAAGGGACTTGGCAAGGTTGGAGGAATGGTCAAATGTATGGCAGCTCAGATTCAATGCAAAGAAGTGCAAGGTAATGCACATGGGAAACAAAAACCCAGGGGAAGAGTACACAATGGGGGCTGAGATATTGACAACAGTAAAAATGGAAAGGGACCTGGGGGTAATTATATCAGATGACCTAAAGGTGGGCAGGCAATGTGAGAAGGCAGTAAGGAAGGCTGGGGGGATACTGGGATGCATAGAAAGAGGCATCAATTGTAGAAAACAGGAAGTTGTTATCCCTCTGTACAGACAGTTGGTAAGACCCCATCTGGAGTATTGTGTGCAGTTCTGGAGACCCCATCTCCACAAAGACATAAACAGAGTGGAGGCTGTCCAGAGGAGGGCAACCAAAATGGTGCAGGGTCTGCACCAGAAGACATATGAAGAAAGACTAGAGGAGCTTAATATGTATACCCTTGAGGAGAGACGGGAGAGAGGGGGGACATGATAGAAACTTTCAAGTACTTCAAGGGAATCAACAAAGTCCAAGAGGGTAGCATCTTTCAGAAAAAAGAGATGTGCAAGAACAAGGGGGCACAATTTGAAGATAGAGGGGGGATGGCTCAGAGGTGATATGAGGAACTATTTTTTCATAGAGAGTGTTGTGGATGCATGGAACAGCCTCCCTGAGGAGGTTGTGGAGTCAAGAATAGTGGGGGAATTCAAGAATGCATGGGACAGACATAAGGCAGTCCTAGTGCAGGATAGGAGGAAGTAAGCTGTTGGTTAACTAGGATCTGCAGCTTATCTGTTAGGTAGGAAAATGGGCAGACTAAGTGGGCAAAATGGTCCTTATCTGCCATCAAATTCTATGTTTCTATGTTTCTATTGGCAAAATCACAGTGCTTCTGTTCATGAGAAGAGATCACAAATGCTTTCATGAGGTGGGGGGGTCACAAAAAGGCCATGTTGAAAATTTGTAGTGCAAATATCAACAAATGCCCAGGGTGTTAGGGTTTCTAACCATAACATCCCTCCCTGTACAGACTGACAGGCATCAGGGGTGTGCAGTTGGATTGCTGACTGTAATGCTCATGCCATTCCATCCCCACCCCCCATCTGCAGCTAGCCACAGGCATTGAGATGTACCTTGGACTCTTCGGCCCCAGAGTTCACCCATTCTCCTATATTACATCCATTTCAGCATATGTCCTTATGGAGTGGGGTAACTGTAAAGCTGAACACTGCAAGGCACACCTGAACAGTTATCAGTGTCTGCAGGATAGGGTGAGGTGAAATGCCATGAACATTATGGGCGACAACCCAAACGCATACCCCAATGCCTGTCCTTCTCTGCAGGGTGGAGGTAGGGTTGACATGAAATTTAGTACTTCACTGCCATTTCTACTCTGCATCTGTCTAACTCCTGCATTTCCAATGCTTATACCAGCAAGCACACATTCGACATTGACAAATGCTTGTTTGGAATGTTTTCACCACATTTTTAACATGGCCTTTTTGGGACCTCCCCTCATGAACAGTAGCACTGTGATTTTGTCAGTCTGTCCCAAAAGTTGATTTTGCACAGTGACCGCACCATTCTGCGCCACAGGTGCAAAAACACACTTCAGGAAGGAGGCAAAAATGACAGCTGTACTGTTCATAAGGAGGTGTGAAAAAATGGCAATGTTGGAAATTTGGAGTGAAAATACTAAATATTGATGAAGTTATGAATGTGCATAAAAAACTGTGCAATGGACACTCTTTACGCAGTCATTTTTTTGAGTTTTTTCACCACATTTGCAACAAGGGATTTTTGGGACCTCACCTCATGAATAGTGGCACTGTCATTTCATTAATTGGTCCCAAAAGGGGATTCCACGTAACGACCGCAAAATCATTTTTCAGGACTTAGAAATGAAATGATAGTGACAGTGTTCACAGGATGGAGTCCCAAGAACCCCATGTTGAAAATTTAGGATCAAAACTCCAAAAATTGGCTGAGATATCAACCTAAATTGAAACTCCCCCCATTGACTGCAATTATAGGGCTTACCGTCATTTTTTCAGTTCTGGTTGGTCTTTGAAGAGCGCAGACAAGTTCCCGGTCCATAGAAGATTGCTGCTCCTGACCTTCAGAGGTAAGTATGGGTGAGGGGGTTCGGGGAGGTGGGGTGCACAGAGGGACAGTGCGGGTTGGGGAGGAGGGGTGGTGGGAACGATGAGGGACTGTTTTCTGTTTTTCAAGTTGAAAAAAATATACATGTCGTGGGACTGTTTTCTTTTTTACTGGTGAAATATTACAAAATGTATTTCAGCACACTGGGGTGGGCTTCCAGTATGCCAGAGTACTGGGGGGGGATCAATGCTAACCCAGGGATTGGGCACCCCAAGGTTGACTGAGAACAAAAGGGTGTGGGGGGGGCTGCACATCTGACACTGGGAGTGGGCATCCTGCTGTCCGAAACATCAAAGAAGTATTTTAGTACACACTGGGGTGGGCTCCCAGTGTGCCACATTAATGGGGGGAAGGGAGATACATGCTGTCATGAGGATTGAGCACACCGATGTTGGCAGGGGATGGAGAATGGAGGATGCAGGGCGGGCAGCAGCAGTGGGAGGGAGCTAATTTGTTGTCCTGCTGTGTGACTGGTTGAGATGGAGAGGAGACTGCCGCTGCAATGATGAAACTGCCCCTGATTGCAGTGGCAGATTTCTTTCAAGTGTGACGCTCACTCTGAAACTGCCGTCATCGGCAGCTTCAACATTAATTGATGGCCGATGGATGCACCCTTTAAAGCGTTCACTGGACTGGCCACAACACTGCCACACCTCTGCAATGCTCTACTACACCAACATGTTTCTTGTGAAGCTGCGAGCAAGCAAACATAAAAATGTCTGTATCTGCTCTCAGAAAAACGTATATATGGGGGGGGTTCACAGGGAAGATTATGGGAAACTAAAGAACTAAGGCTAAATGTTACTGCTGGAATGGACTAGTGGTTAAGATTACTAACTTTGGTGCAGAGAATAGGGGTTTGAATCTGGGTGCACTAGAGAGACAGGGGTGGATTGAATATTATATAGATACAGAGTAGAACAGAGAGGGCCGTGGCAGGTTTGCAGTGACTACTACCGCAACAGAGGTATTTTATATTACATGTTCCAAATGCCAGTATGAATCACTCCTGAATTACTAGCTTGCCAACATGCTCAAGACCAGGCCTGGAAGGCAAACAAATCCTCAGATTTATCTGGTGATTTCCAAATTTACCGTACACTTTGTAACAAATGTATAAATGCAATCAGGCTTGCCAAGGCTAAATATTTTCAATCAACCTCACTCCCTTCTCTTCCATTTCCTTCTACCCCACTCCCCTTTCAATGCAGCCTCCACACAGGCCTACTTCTCTTCCTCCACAGTATCTCCCTCTGCCACTCTTGAAGCTAGTCTAGCCCTAAACACCTCCAAAAGCAGCTAACCTGATGGAATAGACTCCAAGCTCCTCTGCCTGTCCCAGCTATCTCCTCTCCCTTGTCTTCCTTGCTAAACCTCTCCTTTTTATGTTGTCTTGCGTGTGCAGGGCAGACAACATATTGTGGCTGCTTGAGTGGAGAAGCAGGTTTTGGCAGTGCGGACCTGCTGCATCCAGTGGTGCCACTGCTTTTTCTGGCAGGGCTCTGTGGCACCAGTGGCACTGCACGCTGTCTATAACAGCAGTTGAGATGCGTGCCACCAACTTGAAAGAAATTAGCTGCTGCAATCAGGGAGTGCCCTGGGGTGGTCCCTGATTGCAGCAGTGAATTACTGCTTGCCTTGTCTGGTTATCCCTTACAAGAAACATGGCTGCAGCTTCCCCGTCACTTCTCACAGTCCTCACAGAAGCCAGCAGACAGATGCCGCCTCTCACAGTGCCCCTGAAAGCTGACAGGGCTGCCCAATCCCCCTGTCAGCATGCTCCCTCCCAAATCAATTTGCCGCTGGGGTGCCCAATCCCCATCGGCATAATGCCCCCCATCTCTTATGTGCCGAGGGGGGTGCCCAATTCCCCCTTGGCTCATGCTCCCACACTATGTATGTGCCGACGGGGGTGCCCAATCCACGTCGGCTATGGACCCCCTCAAAAAAAACACTTAGGTGGCATGCTGAGAGTCCACCCCAGCATGCAAAAGTACCTGCAAAAATAGAAAACCTTCCTGCATTGCTTTTTTTTTTTTTTTGAAACCTGTAAAATTAAAAACGGTCCCTCGTTGAGTTTGGTGCCCCCTTCCCCAACCCTCAGCCACCCTCTGTGCACCTACCTCCCCACACCCCCCCTCACCTCATACTTACCTCCAGAGCCCCGGGGCGATGATCTTTGGTGGAGCGGGAACACATCTGCACTCTTCAAAGCCGACCGTGAACTGAAGAAATGCCGGTAAGATGTATAAAGGCATAAATGTTGTTTTTTTTTCAACTTATGTGGATATCTCAGCCATTTTCAGAAATTTTTGCACCAAATTTTTAACATCAGGCTCTTGGGGCCCCCCCTCATGAACTCTGTTACTGTTGTTTCGTTAATCAGTCCCAAAAGGTGATTTTGTGGTCACTGCGCGGAATCACCTTTCAGGACCGATTCACAAAATGACAGTGTCACAGTTCATGAGGTGGGCTCCCAAAAAGGCTATGTTGCAAATTTGGTGAAAAAATTCCCAAAAATGTCTATCTTACGGGTGTGCATAGTGCAGTTCCCATGCACGCTCATAACTTCAAGAATTTTTTATATTTTCACTCCAGATTTTCAACATTGCCATTTTTCCACACCTCCTTATGAACAGTATAGCTGTTGTTTTTCACGAGGCCCAAAATGTGTTTTCACACATGTGGCGTACAATGGCGTTGTTGCTGCGCAAAATCAATGTTCAGGACAGATTAAGAAAATCATAGAAACATAGAAACATAGAAGGTGATGGCAGATAAGGACCCCAAGGCCCATCCAGTCTACCCATTTCTTTTTGTATCTTATGAATGTGCCATCGGCCTTTGCTTTGTCAATGCCTATCTATTCAGACTCATCTGTATTGCTCCCTTATGCCTATCCCATGCCTGTTTGAAGCCCTGCACCGTATTCATATCTAACACGTTCTGAGGTAGGCTGTTCCAGGCATCCACCACCCTTTCTGTGAAAAAGAACTTTCTCACATTACCCCTTAATCAGCCTCCCTCTATTCTCATTCTCTGTCCTCTTGTTCTGCTATTTTTCTTATATTGAAACATGTTAGATCTTTCACCTTGTTAATGCTCTTAAGGTGTTTGAATGTTTCGATCATATCACCTCTCTCCCTCCTTTGCTCTAGGGTATACATATTGAGCTCCATTAATCTGTCCTCATATGTTTTCTGATGCAGTCCCTGCACCATTTTGGCTGCCCTTCTCTGGACTTCCTCAATTTGGTTAATGTCCTTGTGAAGGTGTGGCCTCCAGTACTGTACGCAGTACTCCATATGGGGCCTAACCAGTGTCTTGTAAAGAGGGATTATTACCTCCCTCTTACGATTTGTGATACCCCTACTAATATACCCCAACATTCCCCTAGCCTTACCTACTGCTTTAGTGGTCTGCTTGGATTATTTTGGGTCATCGGTGATGATGATGCCCAAGTCTCTTTCTTCCCTTGTGCCTGCCAGCAACTCCCCTCCCAGCCTATAGGTGGCTTCAGGATTTCTCCTCCCTATGTGCATGATCTTGCACTTCTTTGCATTAATCCCCAGTTGCCACTCTTTTGACCATTTTGACAGTTTATCCAGATCTCTTCTCATTCTGCCCCCCCCCCCAATCTGGATCATCTACTCTGTTGCAGATCGTGGTGTCATCTGCAAACAGACAAACCTTACCCTCCAGTCCATCTGCAATGTCACTGATGAAGATATTGAAGAGGACTGGCCCCAGGACTGATCCCTGAGGTAGCCCACTTGTGACTTGCATCTCTTCTGACTGTATACCGTTTACCACCACTCTCTGTTTTCTGCCAGTCAACCAGTTTGCCACCCAGTTGACCAACTTCTGACTCACCCCGAGCCTACCCAGCTTATTAATCAATCTTCAGTGTGTAACAGTATCGAAAGCTTTGCTGAAGTCAAGGTAGGTGACATCAACTGCTCCCCCTTGGTCCACCACTCTGGTTACCCAGTCAAAGAAATCTATGAGTTTAGCTTGACAGGACCTTCCTTCTGTAAACCCATGCTGTCTTGGATGCTGTGCTTCTATGGATTCCAGGTGTTGCACTATCCTTTCTGTAAGGAGTGCCTCCATAATCTTGCCCACTACTGAGGTAAGACTAACTGGTCTGTAGTTCCCTGCCTCCTCCCTGCTACCACTCTTATGGAGCGGGATCACATGAGCCCTTCTCCAGTCTTCTGGGACCTCTCCTGTGCTCAGAGACTCACTAAACAGTTCTGATAATGGCTCTGCTAGTTCCACCCTTATCTCCTTTAGTATCCTGGGATGTATGCCATCTGGTCCCATTGCCTTGTCCACCCTGAGCTTAGCAAGCTCTTGTAGGACCCTTTCTTTTGTGAAGGGACTAGTGCACACCTCCCTCCCCTCTGTGTCCATGGTGCTAATCTGTGGGCCCTGCCCTACCTTCTCTTCAGTAAATACTGAGCAGAAGTATCTATTTAGGATAGATGCTTTTACATGGTCCTCCTCCTTCTCACATGCCCCCTTATCCCCTTTGATCTTAGCAATACCCCCTCTGGACTTTCTTCACTAATGTATCTATAGAAAGTCTTGTCACCTTCTTTTACTGTGTGTACTAGTGTTTCCTCGGTTTAACATAGAAACATAGAATTTGACGGCAGATAAGGACCACTTGGCCCACCCAGTCTGCCCATTTCTCTACCTACTGGATAAGCTGCAGATCCTAGTTAACCAGCAGCCTACTTCTTCTTACCCCCAACCCCCAGAATTGCCTTATGACTGTCCCATGCATTCTTGAATTCCACCACTGATTTTGACTCCACAACCTCCTCCGGAAGGCCGTTCCATGCATCCACAACCCTCTCTGTGAAAAATGCTGTAAATTACCTCTGAGCACTTCCCTCTATCTTCAAATTGTGCCTCTTGTTCTTGCACACCTCTTTTTTGAAAGATGCTACCCTCTTGGACTTTGTTGATTCCCTTGAGGTACTTGAAAGTTTATATCATGTCCTCCTCTCCCTCCTTTCCTCGAGGCTATACATATTAAGCTCCTTAAGTCTCTCTTCATATGTCTTCCGGTGCAGACCCTGTACCATTTTAGTTGGCCTCCTCTGGACAGCTTCCATCCTGTCTATGTCTTTGCGGAGATTGGGTCTCCAGAACTGCACACAGTACTCCAGATGGGGTCTCACCAGCTGTCTGTACAGAGGGATAATAACTTCCTGTTTTCTCTGGTGATGCCTCCCATGCATCCCAGTATCCCCAGCCCTCCTTGCTGCCCTCACATTGCTTGCCCACCTTTATGTCATCTGATATGACTATCCCCAGGTCCCTTTCCATTTTGTTGTTGTTAGTATCTCACCCCATTGTGTACTCTTCCCTGGTTTTTGTTTCCCAGGTGCATTACCTTGCACTTCTTAGCATTGAATCTAAGCTGCCATACATTTGACCATTCCTCTAACCTTGCCAAGTCCCTTCTCATCCTTTCCACCCACCCTGTGCATCAACTCTGTTGCAGATCTTAGTGTCATCTGCAAGGGCATACTTTCCTTCGGTCCTTCCACAATGTAGCTTATAAAAGACATTGAAGAGGACCGGTCTTAATACTGAACCCTGCGGTACCCCACTAGTAACCCTCCTTTCTTCTGAGTGGACTCCATTTACTATTACTCTCTGTGTCCCATTCTCCAGCCAGTTCTTTACCCAGGCTGTCATCTTGGAACCCACTCCCAGGCTGGCTAACTTGTATATTAATCTTTTGTGTGAGACTGTGTCAAATGCCTTGCTAAAGTCTAGGTAGACCATGTCCACAGCCCCTCCCTGATCTACTACTTTGGTCACCTAGTCAAAGAAATCTATCAGATTTGTCTGGCATAACCTTCCTGTGAATCCATGCTACCTAGGGTCCTGTGCCCCTCTGGCCTCTAGATACTTGACAATTCTTTCCTTCAAGTGATTCCATCATTTTCCCTATCACTGAGGTTAAACTAACAGGTCTGTAGTTTCCTGCTTCTGCCTTGCTCCCACTTTTGTGAAGGGAATCACATCTGCCCTCCTCCAGTCCTCGGGTACCACCCCATCCTCCCATGATTTGTTAAAAGGGTAGTCAGTGGTGTCACTAGTTCTACCCTTAGCTTTTAGAATTCTGGGATGAATCCCATCATGCCCCATTGCTTTGTCCACCTTCAGTTTTAAGAGTTCTTTCAGAACCCTTTCTTCTGTAAATGGGCTGGTATCAACTTCTGTATCCAGAGTGTTACTACTGTTTGTTTATGTACCTCCCCTCTTCATTTGTAAATACTGAGCAAAAATATTTGTTTAGTATCTCTGCCTTTTCACAGTCTCCCTCTGCCCACCCTCCCTCCCTTTATTAAGCCTCACTATCCTCTCTTGGTCTTCCTTTGCTCTGATGTACCTATAAAAGGTTTTATCCCCTTCTTAACTGAGTTGGCTATCTTTTCCTCGGTTTGGGCCTTTACTGTTCTGACTGCCTTCCCAGCCTCCTTTTGCTTTAACTGATACAGTTCTCTATCCTGTTCCTTCTGCGATTCCTTGTACTTCCTGAATGATTTCTTTTTCTCTTGAACCTTCACTGCCACTTCCTTTGAGAACCATAGTGGTTTCTTACATCATCTTGTTTTGTTTATTTGCTTCACACAAAGGCTCGTTACCTCTGTGATGGCAAGTTTGGGCCTTTGCCTGCCTTACTGCCTTCCCTGCTTCCCTTAGGGAAGTTTGGTATGCCCCCCATCTTCATCCTGCTGCGTTCTCTTATATTACTGTGACAGTGTTCATAAGGAGAGGTCGCAAAAAGTGCATGTTGCAAATTTCATGAAAAAATTCCTTAAAATGACTGTTATCAGCATGCATTGTGCAGTTTCTACGCACGCTCATAACTTTACCAATAACTTGTACTTTTACTCCAAATTCTCACAATTGTCATTTTTGCACACCGCCTGATGGCGTGCAGAAGTCATTTTCACATGCTGAAACATGTTTTCACACCTGTGGCACGCAATGGGCGCTGTCGCTGTGCGAAATCAATGTTTGGGACAGTCTAAGAAAATCACAGTGCCACTGTTCAAGAGCGGAGGTCCCAAAATTCCTGTGTTGGAAATCTGGTGTAAGAATCCCCCAAATAATTGCATTACAGGTGTATGTTACAGTTTCTACGCACGCTCATGACTTCACCAATTTTGTTATATTTTCACTCTACATTTTCAACATTACCAGTATTTACACTTCCTCGTGAACAGTGCAGCTGTCATTTTTCACATCCTGTTCAAAATGTGTTTTCGCACCTGTGGTGCCAAAAGGCATAGTCGTTGTCCAAAATCACCTTTCAGCTAACAAACTGATAGTGTCACTGTTCATGCGCTGGGGTCACAAAAAGCCCATGTTGAAAACTTGGAGTGCAAATACCAAGAAATGCCCAGGGCGTTAGGCTTTCCCACCATAATGCCCTACCCTGTAGGGACTGACAGGTGTCAGGGATGTGACTTGAGACTGTCGACAGTAATGCTCATGCTATTCCACCCCTACCCTGCAGCCAGCGACAGGCACCGAGGTGTGCCTTGGACTCTAGTCCCAAAATTCACGCCATTCTGCTATACTGCACCCATTTCAGCATATTTCCTTATGGAATGGGGTGAGTGTAAAGCTCAAACACCCCAAGGCACACCTCAACACTTGTCAGTGTTTGCAGGATAGGGTGAGGTGAAATGGCGTGAGAGTTATTGCCAACGTCCCAAAGACACACCCCAATGCCTGTCAGTCTCTGTAGGGTGGTGTGGGGTTGACGTCGGTTCCATACCTCACTGCCATTCTTATTATGGATCTCTCTAACTCCTGCACTACCAATGTCAACAACAGCAAGACAACATTCAGCATCGACAAATGCTTGTCTGTATGTGACTCAACCACCTGGAAACATGTTACTCTTCTACCTCTACCTAAAGGTGGTGACTCTTCCACTCCAGCAAACTACCGAACTATAACTCTTCTCCCCGTCCTCGCCAAGCTCCAGGAACACATGGTACTCACACAACTCTCCTCTTACCTCGCTGACTCCTGCTTCTTCACCCCTTTTTAGTCTCTGTTCCGGAAGTATCACCCTACTACTACCTCCCTACTTAGGCTCACTGACTCCATCCTCTCTGAGATAAATCATGGCCTAATTACATCAGCCATCCTTGTCGACCTCCCAAAGGCATTCAACACAATCTCCCACCCCCTCCTCCTTGACAAACTCTCTACAGCTGGGCTCTCTGACTCTGCCACAAACTGGTTCAAGTCCTACCTTATGGGTAGAACACAATCAGTTTGGATTGCTGACCCCTCCCTATCAACACTGGAGTCCCCCAGGACTCAGTGCTTGGCCCTCTCCTATTCTCAATTTTCCTGAATGACCTTCCTTCAGTCTGTTCCTCCATCTCCAGCCACATGTATGCAGATGACCCTGTCCTGTATACCTCTGGCCATTCTCCCATTGATGTTGCATCCAGACTCCAGCACAGCTTTGTAAAGGTTCAACACTGGCTATGCTCCCATCAATTATTCTTAAATGCCAAAAATACCATTTCCATGACCTTTGGCACAAGACAGAGATTCTCTTGGCTCCCCTCCCTCCCTTCCTCCCCACACCTTCATACCCGAGATGGGACAACCCTGGAGGTCACCTACCTTGTGGTTTAGCCTGACCAACGCCTCAACTTTAGTAGTCACATGGATGCCATCCTTAAAAAACTGCACCCTAAGTTAGCTGCCCTGTACAAGAAATACAATTGCATTCCTCTAACTGCAAGGTGTGAATTGGTCCAGAAAATTATCCTCCTAATTTTTGACTACTTTGATGTAGTCTGTAGTGCCACTCCCAAGACTTCCATAACCAGATTGGACACCCTCTTCAACTCCTTCTGCCGCTTTGCCTTGGACTCCCCCTTCCCCACCTCACACTCATCACTGCGCCCTCTACCAATATCTCTCATTCACCTCTCTCTCTGACAGGTGTCTTTCCCACTGTGCTAAATTACTGTCCAAATTCTGGTTTGGCTGTCTTCTGGCCTTTCTGTCATCCTCTCTATCTATCCACCCCCACCCCCCACCTCCACACACACTACCTTAGATCCTATGATACTCAGACACTGGTAGTCTCCCATAGATTCTCCACTGCTGGTCAGGCTGCCTTCTCACACCATTTCCCCAAATTGTGGAACTCCCTCTCCCCTGCCATCCACCATGCCTCCTTCCCTTTTGCTATCTGTCTTCTTCTATGAGACTTCTATTCCTCTGCTTGCAACTGCCCTTAATCACACCCACTTCCCTTCATGTATAAAGAATGTGATGACTACTCAATGAATATCAATGGACTAGCTACCTTTATTTGCAGTCCATGACTGCAGTAAGTACCTCTGTAGATAACTGTCAAAATGTGTCAAGCGCTTAGCTCTTATTGTATTATTAGGCCCTGTTCCGAATTAAAAAACAGATTACTACCTACCATCGGCACTGCTTATAACAGGGCCGTTGCCAGGATTTTCACAAGTGGGGTTCTTTTTAGGCAGTCTGCAACTTTTAAAAAAAAGCTTTGGGTCTTAGGGCCACCAGGACCCCAGAAGCCATGGGGTCCTAGATGCTCTGTGGTGCATTTTGTGGCTTATTTTGAAGCTAAAGAAGTCATATCTGAGATCTTCTACACCACTTGCTCTAAGCAAAATTATCTGTGTGGCTGCAGGGTGAATACATATCCATTCAGTACTAGAGGACAGCAAGACGCTGCTAATGTAATATACCTAAGGCATTGTCTCAGATATATTATGTTATCAGCTTTAATATCTGCAGCTGTATCTACTGGTATGTAGGTAAGGAGTCTGGAGGTTGTCAGGCCCCTGAAGCTTTGGGGTACTAGATGCTGTGTGGCTCATTTTGCGGCTTATTTTAAACCAAAATAACTCATCTGTGAGTTCTCCTCCACCTCCTGCTCTAAGGATAATTATGACTATCTGGGTGGCTCAGATTGTGTGTGTGTGTGTGTGTGTATGTGTGTGTGTGTATATATATTGCTAATGCACTGAACCTCAATGCAGTCTGCAGCTGGTTTTGGCTGGGTGTTGTACACTACTAACTTACTAGCAGTGCTGGCTTGCTTTTAGGGCAGGGGCTTGGGACTGATAGGCCCCCAGAAACCATGGGCTACGGTATACTCTGTGGTGCACTTTTGTGGCTTATTTCAAGTCCAAATAACTTATATCTGAGCTCCCTGTACCCCTTGCTGTAACTCCCACCATCCCCAACTCAATATACCATTTAAGCAATCGAGTGAGTGCAACATGGCCTACAGCAAGGCTAGCAGGATGCTGGGATGTATCGGTAGGGATATTGATAGCAGAAGAAAGGAGGCAATACTTTCCCTCTACAGATCTCTAGTGAGGCCTCACCTAGAGTACTGTGCCCAGTTCTGGAATCCTCACCTCAGAAAGGATAAGGATAGGCTGGAGACAGTGCAGTGCATAGTAACTAAAATGATTCAGGGACAGCAGGGCCAATCCTATGAGGAGTGCCTCAAGGCACTAAATATGTGCTCATTGGAGACCAGAAGGGAGAGGGGAGATACGATAGAGACCTTTAAGTTCCTTAAAAGAATTAACAAAGTGAACTGCAGGGTACTATTTAGCCTGAGTACCAATTCACGGTCACATGGACATGAATGGAAATTAGGTTCAGGAGAGATGTGAGGAAGTACTACTTTACGGAAAGTATGGTGGAACTTTGGAACAGTCTGTCAGCTGAACCGGGTGCAAAAACAGTCTGAAGATTCAAGCAGAACTGGGACATAATAAAGGGAATAGTGGTTACTGGGGCGACCGAACCAAGGAGGAGGATAGAGAGAGATGATGGGGAGAGTTAGTACCCTGGAGAAACAGTAGGTTCCAGGAATTATAGGGAATTTGGACAGACTGGATGGACCTCTGATCTTTTTCTGCTGTCATTGCCTATATTTTTATGTTTCTATACCAGGCATCCTACATGGAAAAAAATCTGTAACATAATTCTTATTTCAGTATTGGATATTACAACTGTTGCCCCCACTCCATTCTCCAGTGTGGTAGGCATGACAAAGGGAGTGAGGGAAAAGGTAATTTGACAGTGGCAGGGATTCCTAGTGCAAAGTTACCATCTCCTAAATGCCTACCCCCCCCACCCCCACCATGCTTCCAAAAGCATAGTGGGTATGTTCATAACGCTGAACTGTGACAACAAATGTCCTTCTACTGACACATGTGGTCATCTGGAAAAACGTTTATCACAACTTATTTGCTTTAATGGTGACTGGCACAAATAACACAGACAAAAGTGGAACTGAATGTCAATAAAAATGGGCCCAGAGTGAAGACCTCTCTGAGCAGCACAATTAGAGATGTAGCAGTGTAGATCCCAGCCAGACCCTTCTAAACACTTGCATTGCCTTTCCACTGTGGTACCTCTTTTGCTTAACTTTTGAAAAGTTAAACCAGGCATATGAAACATGACAACTTTGTATTTTGTATAGAGGAGGATTTAAGTAATTTATTTCTAAATCTTCAGCCCACCCACTGAACAGCCTATCCCTTGATATACCGTTATTAAGGGACTCATCTTCGACAATAGTATCCAGGAAAATTTACCTGCCGGTGACTGATAATATTATTAGTCGAGGTCCTCTACTTTTTTTTTGCTGTCCTGGCAACATCGTCTTTGAGCCTGCCAACATATTCAACCTTCCTTGAGTGCTAGCTGACAGTGTGAATTGTGGGCAGCGGCCCTCACAAACACAGTGCTGACATGAGCTCCAATTGGCCAGCCAATCATGAGGGAGAGTGCGGAGAAAGACTTACAAAGCAGCTCCAGTCATCTTACTGGCACTGAAGGAGCTGACTGGCAGCAGATTGGGGGGGGCGCATGCAAAGAGAAAGTGCTGGGGTTCATCATGTATGCATGAGCACTCTGTGACAGTCACAAAATAATCAGAAATGATGAAAAAATGTTACAAATGATAACAAAAAGGGGGAGTTTCAAAAGGGGGGTTCTTTCGAACCAGACGACCCCCCCCCCAGCAACGGCTATGTGTAAGCATGTTTAAAAATGTTTTCAAGTTCATTTTACTGCAGTTGCACTACTGATTGTTTACCACGCTGGATGGAATCGTGCTGGCACTGAGCTTCAAGAAAGAGTAGCATGGATTGCAGGATCGGAGAAGTGAAATGAGCTAAAATCCTGTTTGTACAACCAGTAAGCACATTTTCAGTAATGAACCACTTCCAAGCCCGTGTTTAAGCCTAGGTCCAATCAAGGCTTAAACACGGTTTTGTGAAACGGTTCCCATTCCGTAGTAGGTGCGAACGCTAATCAAGCTGGGGGCTCTTAAAATGAATTAGGGCACCTGTAATTTTTAAGAGCCCCAGTGTGAACAAGGCCTTACTGTACAAATACATATATTACTGTTTGTTTCCTCTACTGATAGCTGATGTTCCCTTTCCCTTTCCCCAGGACACACCTGGAAATAAGCAATTGCTGCTCGGGTGTGCCTTTCCTGGTGAAACTTTTCAATAAATGAATCAATAAATAAAAAGAATGGGGGGGGAGGATACAAATAAGTATCACAGCATTGCTCCATAGATCTAAATAATCTTTGCCCACATTAAACCATTATTTCTGTGACACATTACAAATACATCTACATAGTGCCCATTAAACAAGACACACACTTAAAACTCTATACCCTGCAGCAAATACCTTGGACCCAGAGTTATTATATTTCACATAGATATTTTAACCATAATAATCATCCACAAAACTACCCACTTCACCACAAATGTTCAATTTTATATCACGTGTGTGCAAATGGGGCAAACCGATTATAATGAGTACAAAGGGAAAGCAGTTTAAAATAATTTCTAACCACCAAATACAAATGGCATGAAAACATATGGCATAAACCAGTCAAATTGCAGATCAGGGCTAAAAAGTTTAGTTTCATGAATTACATAGAGGGGGAGGGACATGAGAGGGCATGGCCTTAGATTGGAAGGGGAAGATATAAGACAGAAATGAGGAGACACTTTTTCATGGAGAGGCTTGAGGCAGAATAGAATGCTCCACTGGAGGAGGAGGAGGAGGAGGTAGCCTGTAAGACAGTGGGTAGTTTCAAAAGGGTATGGGACAAGGTGGGGGGGGTAATTGGGAAGGGGAGTGGGTGGGGCAGCTGCAAGGCTAGGGTGCTAGCTGCACACTCGAGCAGACTTGATAAACTAAGTGGCCCATTTCTTCTGGCAAATTTATATGATCGTATGTTTAAAAAAATGGCTTAAAATCATTCTGATTAATGAGACCAGATGGAATCAATGCATCCAATTCCACTGTCTATTGGGTTTCTCTCTGAAGTAGATTTCATACTCTATCGCCTCCCCATGGTAGGCGTGGAACACGGTCTAAGGGTCAGAATTTCAATGTCACTGTTGATGATCATAAGCCTCCCTGAAGTGTGCAGCCAGGGCATTATTTTCATTGCAATTAATCATTATTCTCACATGCTCCTGGATGCGGCACTTCGGGAGGCACACAGTCTGTCCTACATACAGTGAGTTGCAGGAACACCAGCATATGTAGGAGACAGAAAGACATCTGGCAGTTTATATCCTTATTTAGTCAGTAGACTTTGCCAGCCTTGGGATGTTCAAATTTATTTCCCATATGTGCATGTGTGCCCACATTGCATCACCTGGGCTTCTTGAAGCCTGCCCTCTGGATGGACACAGAAAGAGGATTGGCCATATAGTGACTATTGGTTATATGGCTAGCAATTGTCTTGCCTCTCCTAAATGTTACATGGGCAGATAAGGCTGATAAGAGCAATAGCTGACTAATGGAAGAATTTTTTTTTAAGTGTGTTTTTCTACTGAGCCAGATGTGCTGTAATTGGATGTTAATTACGGAATGCATCCATTTTAAAATGTCTGAATTTAGAATTGTGAGGCACACAGAGTTTGCAGCATGTGAAGCATTCTTTGCTATATAAGAGGTCTTCATATAGAAATATAGAATTTGTCGGCAGATGAGGGCCTTCAGCCCACCTAGTCTGCCCCATTACCTCTAACAGCTGTGCTCTTTCAAGCTCAGCTAGTATTAGGTTTCCCCCTCCCCAATCATCAGTATCCCTCTATGCCTATTCCAAGCATTCTTAAAACCTGTTATCATTTCTGCCCCCACCACCTCTGTTGGCAGGCAGTTCCACTTGTCCGCCACCGCCACGTCCCACTTGAATCTACCTCCCTCTAATTTCATTAGAATTGTGGCCCCTCATCCTTGACATCTTTTTCTCTGTAAAATTGTATTCTCCTGTACCTTTTTCTTCCCTGTGAGGTACTTAAATGTTTCAATCATATGTCCTCTCTCCCTCCTCTCCTCTAGGGAGTAAATATTGAATTCCTTCACCCTATCATTGTAGGGCTTGTGATGTGGTCCCTGCACAATTTTTGTTGCCCTCCTCTGAACACATGTGGCAGCCTTTTACATTCACGTGAAAGGACTGAAAAAAAAGAAATGCATTTAAAGCGGCAGTGTGTTTCAGTTGGCAAAAAATGTCATCATACAGTTTTTTTAGCAAAAATGTATTTATCATATCCTTAGAGTCACCCTCAGGGTATTTTTTGGTTTCTCTGTAAAACAATTTTCATAGCTCATTTTTTAATGACTCACATCATTAAAGATGGCCGGCACTTACAATTTTTAAAAATCTCCACTGTTGAGGTTAACTG
Source organism: Neoceratodus forsteri (assembly GCA_016271365.2). NCBI lineage: Eukaryota > Metazoa > Chordata > Ceratodontiformes > Ceratodontidae > Neoceratodus > Neoceratodus forsteri. Next base: position 817,589,381 of record CM057455.1, on the reverse strand, counting down.
TTGAATGTGCATGCTAGATTAATAATGTGGATGTATCAGGGTGGTGATACTATGTGTTTACATCAGCACTGTACCAAGATATTTGATTTTTTATGGTGGGCATAACACTGGAGCATGGACTTTTAAAAACTTTAAAATACTGCACCTCAGTTCAGGAATGATGGAAAACAAAACAAAATATCTTGATATTTTTGCCAGGAAAACATGAGGGTCCAACTCAGAGTTAGTTGCCCTCCTCTGGACTGTTAAGTGTATGACACTATGACCCGGTACAGGAAAACATTACTTATGAAAAAACTGCTTGGTGCTTAACAAATAATGCTACATTTTATTTTTTTAAATGTTTTTATAGCTTGAATTCTGTTTGGATTTCTGTTTGTACATGAAGAGTTCCAGCCATTAAAATAGCCATTTTAGAATGATGCCAGTCAATCAGATTACTTTATTTTTTTTTTTTTCATATAGGTGTTTATCCTACTGTGGTGGGCTGTAGTTGCTTGTCCACCAACCCTACTGTACTCTGGGGCATTTGGGATCTTGAATGCAATGCGTGTCCCAATGGCCCCCCCCCGAGCTGGCCCTGAGGCATTATCCTGCTGCGGCCCCCAATTTTCCACATTTTCTCCCTTCCTCAGTTACCCAGGGCCCCAGACAGAAAGGCACATATGTGTGGAGGCACGTATGAGACCTCTTGCTCTGGTAATGGCCCTTCCTCCCACCCCATTGGCCTAGTGCCCTGGCTCCCTCAGCTTGTTCTGCCCTCTGGCCTCCACTGTGAGGCAGTCAAGAGCTGAGGAAAGCACAGATCCCTTCCTGGAGAGGAGAGCTGCCAGTCGGCAGGTCAGTCCTGCACAGCACCCCCCCATGCTGACTTCTGATGGCCCATGCTTGTTGCCAAACATGGGTCGACAGCAGGGCGACAGGTAAGGTGTCCAGTGCCTCATCCCTCTGCACCATCAGGCCAGCCAGATTGCTTTATTTCTGCCATTTTTTTTTTTTTTTTATAATGACACTAGGTTGGCACTCTGGGTGGTATTTATCAAGAGGCAATTACTTGTGTTCCACATAGAAAATAACTTTGACCACAGAAGAAGCATTACAAGATGTGTACAACTGGTACAGAAAGGGAGTTAAGATGAAATCTATGGATGTGGGCAGATGTAGAGGATTTGCCTTCTTTAAAAGTGGCATTTAGGAAATGGACACTGACTGAGAACCACCACATCTAGTTAGTAACACAGTAACATTTAAACAAACATATTGATTAAAAACTGGCAGGAACATTAGGGTCAGGGAAGGAAGGGTGACCAGTGGGGTGCCTCAGGGATAAGTGCTGGGACCAGTCCTCTTTAATTTTTTTATAAGTGACATTGCAGAGGAGCTGGAAGGAAAGATCTGCCTCTTTGTGGATGACACCAAACTCTGCAACAGGGTGGACACTCTGGGAGGTTGGAAAAGACAAGAAGCAACCTCAGAAAACTCAAGGAGTCATCAAGAGTATGGCAGTTGCCTTTCAATGTAAGCAAGTTCAAAATAATGCACTTGGGGCATTGAAACCCAAGGGCAGAGTACACGTGAGGGTTGGTGTTACTGACACTCACTAAGCAGGAAAGAGACCTGGAGATATTCATATCAGATCACTTAAAGGTGGCCAGAAAGTGCAACAAGGTAGTTGGGAGGGCTAGTGGAATGCTGAGGTGCATGGGGAGGGGTATCAGCAGCAGAAAGAGGGAGGTGGTATTGCCTCTGTATAGATCACTAGTAAGATCCCACCTAGAGTACTGTGTCCAGTTCTGGAGACCACATCTCAGAAAGAACATACAGTGGAAGCAGTCCAGAGGAGGGCAACTAACATGGTGCGGGTCTCCATCAGAAGCCCTACAAGGAGAGATTAAAGGACCTAAATAAATATACCCTGGAAAAAAGGAAATGGGGGGGGTGGTTCCATGTGATAACAGTGATCGCGGAAAGGTGATTGCTATTAGGGTGAGTGTTCATCGCCGAAAATCAGTTTTGGCAATGTACACTCCTGGCGCACAGCAAAAGGGTAAACCCCCTCTCCCCTTCCGCCCATCACATGGCGTGGTCCCCCACACACACGCGTGTACATATAGTGACATCCTGTTGCTATATTTGCGGATCCCCCCATCCAGTCACCCTCCCTGCCCAGTAGCCCCGTGCACAGGTGCTGTGGTTGAGTCACCCTTTTTGAAAGCACTCAGTCATGATCACCATAATCACAGGCTACCGTGGGGGGGGGGTTGATATGATAGAAACCATTAACTACCTCATGTGGCAAAGTCTTTTTCAGAATTTTGCAGAAAAAAGATGCTCAAGGATAAGGAAGCATGATAAGAAGCTGGAGGGGGTAGATTCAAGAGAGATGTGAGGAAGTACTTCTTCAGAGAAAGAGTGGTATATTCCTAGAACAGTCTTCTAGTGCAGGTGGTGGGGGCCAAAACAGTGATGGGGTTCAGGAATGCATGGGATAGGCATAAGGGAATCTTAGGGAAGGGAAGAGTGGGGTGAATGGGCCAGAGAGCAGGTAGAATCTGCAATGATACTATAGGCAGGGAAAAATGGTCAGACTAGGTGGGCCAGGTCGACCTTATCTAGCAGAAAATTCTATGTTTCTATAGGCGCTTTTACACACAGGTTTCTGTAATGGAATGACTGTTACGGAAACAGTATTACGTTACATCCCTTGTGTGTAAAGAACATCTGTTCTGTTCCCTTCGTGAACGTTCATGCAAACCGCAATCTTTGCTTTTTGTGGTTTGCACCGATGTGTTCTGTTTCGACTGACTGTGTAAAATAGCCATTCCGGTAGCACTGCAAAAACAGCCTATAGAGAGGCAAACTCTGTGGGGGAGCCGAAACAAATGGAGGCAGGGGTTGCCGGAATACTTGCGGAGTGTAAAGGGAACACTGAACGCAACAGAGTACAACTGCACTACACGGGTAACGCTCATTCTGTTTCTAAACCCTGTGTGTAAAAGCGCCTTATGTTTCCTTATGTCCCCAACTCTGCTTAATAAGCAGAGATGAAACTAGAAAAAGGTGTGGTTCTCCCTAATGGAATCCCACTAGAATCTTCTACATATTTGACCCGAACTATTAAGGGAATTGTTATTTTCCCATTTTGGCAAAGAATCATGAAAGGTCTGAGAAGGCATAACTACAGTATCAGCGTCATAACAATACATGTGTCAATGTACAGTACATCATTATGCAGCATGTCAGTACATCAGTAATCATAATGTTATGGTTACAAGTGTAAAGATGTATATTGACATGTATTGAACTATACTGAAGGAAAAAATCATGCTGTCATGGTTCCAAGCATTTACTCTAAAAATAGCATGTCTCTAACCCTAACAGTTTAAAGGTTAGCCTTTTAAAATAAATTACCCATAGAATTACTTATGTTAGGGTAGATGTGTTTTTAAATCAGCATCTGTGGTCTGGGCAAAATAGATGTGTTATGTAAGTAATAAGCCAGGGCAGGGTGTGCATTGTAGGATTTTAATGCATGTCCCAGGGGTGTAGTAAGGCACGAGGCCAAAGGTTGAGTGTCCTTATATCCCCAGGAAATGCATTAAAATTCTACGATGCACACCCAGGGAGGGCTTATTAGACTTAGAAAATGGCCCTAAGTAGTTTTTTGGGGGGAGGAAAATGAGATCTGGCACCTAGCTGTGCATTTATAGACATTTAATGCATGGTCAGGTGATGTCTCGGCCAAAGAAATCTCTAGATTTTTTCTTGCCATTTTATAAATTGAGATATAATATAATTGCGTTGTAGAGCAAGTATATTTAGGGATGAGCAGGATGTTTAATTCTAAACCCAAATTTTTGCACCATAATAACTTTGGTGCCATTTTACAAAATTGTGATAAACTTGGCATGTGTGATCTGGGTGCCAAGTTTTTAAGATGTGGGATGCTTCTTGATGCATGCTTTTAGGATTCTGAGATGCAGAAACGTCAAAAAGCCCTTAAAATGCCACTTTTTGGCCTTTATTTTTTTGTTCCCACCTACAGTTAAGACTGCTTGAAAGTTTCTTCTGAAAACCAAAAGGGCTTGTACCAAGTGTGTGCCTTTCGAAGATACCATGAGAAAAATTATCAATCGATGCTAGAGCTATAAGGTTTTGAAATTTAGCTTTTGAGCATGCTTAGTAGGATTTTCATGATAATCCTCTGATATAATCCAAAAATTCTTCTTTTGCAAGCTATTTTTAAGTCACTTTTGGCCGGATATTCAAAAGGGTTGCGCTATGCGCAATAGGGTTGCACCAGCGCAAGTCCAAAAATGAGCCATTCTGCGATATTCAGCGGGAGGCAGTTGCACCACTGAAAACATGCTGAGCAACAGCGCAATGCAAATGAAGGCATGCGCAACCGAAGGGGGATGATCCATGCATAAAGAGCGCAATGCGATATTCAAAGGCTTGCGCAATGCGCAACTGCAGATCAGCCAGAAGTTGCGCTACGGCGGAAATGAGCCAAAATAAAAAGGCTCAAGGAAGAGGCGCAAGAACCCGACAGGGAATGCCTCATGAGGCAGCAAGGGAGAGTGAGGCCAGCAGCAGCCAGAGTAGGTAGGACAAAAAGTGGCAACTGAAGGCGGTGGGGACACAGAGGACGGAGGCCAGTCAGTGTACCCGGTGCAGTGGAGGTAGCAGTCAGGACAGCGTGGGGAACAGAACAACAACAGCTGGGGGGGACACAGGCCAGGGAGATGGACAGTGCCACCTTCCACATGGAAGCTGTAGTGAGGGGGGTGAGAAGGCATGCTGCAGGGGGACGTGGCCGTGGAAGGGCCCGTCAGCGGTACGCCACCAACAGGCTGTACCGTGCCCGCATCAGCTTTGAGCTGTATTTGGATGTTGAGATTGTGGGCCAGTACTGCCTGAACAGGGCAATACTGAGGTGGCTCTGTGAGCTGTGCAGTGATGTGATGTAGGCACCCTCACGACGGAGTCATGCCCTGTCAGTGGAGACAAAGGTAACAGCCTGCATGTGCCTGCTCACCACGGGTACCTTCCAGAGGCCAACAGGGGACACCACAGGCATAACACAGTCTGCCACATCACGCATCCTCACCCAATTCCTCAGTGCACTGCTGCCACATGCTGCGGAGTACATCCATTTCCCCAGCACCATGGCAGAGCGTACAGCAAACATGCAGGAGTTCCACAGGGTAGCACGTATGCCTGGCATGCTAGGGGTGATAGACTTCACCCATGTGGCTATTCGCATGCCATCTGGCCCCGATGGGGCCGCATATCACAACCGGAAGGGGTTCTCTAGTGTCAACTGCCAGGTGGTGTGTGATGCCAGTGGGCGCATCATCAATGTCTGTGCCACACACCCTGGTGGAGCACATGATTCATTCATATGGTACCAATCTGCACTGTGCCATCAATTCGAGAGTGGGGACATCCCCACAGGACATCTAGTGGATGAGTATGCATGTAGGGGTGGCAAAGTTGGGGCAAGGGTGGGACAGCTACAGGTGCCACGGTAGTGGCACACAGGGCTAGGGGCAATATGGACCTGAACATGTCACTATTCTCCACTATCTCCACACAGGTGACAGTGGATACCCACTCCGTCCCTGGCTGCTCATACCCTACTGGTGCCCCATGGCCCCATCGCAGCAACGCTTCAATGAGGCACATGCCGCCACACACAACATCATCGAGTGGGTGTTTGGGATGCTGAAGGCACGCTTCCGATGCCTAGACACCTCCGGTGGTGCCCTACAGTACAGCCCCTCAAAGGCCTGTGGGATATTCTTGGCCTGTTGTATCCTTCACAACATGGCCAAAGACTGTGGGATAGCCGTACAGGTCGAGGAGGGGGACGCCGGTGATGCCGGTGATGATGGGGATGAGCAGCCCCCCCTTGGACGGCGTGACCCCCGACTGATCCGTCAGGCCCAGCTGCACCGGGACACCATCACAGAGGAGCATTTTGCACAACACAGGTAAGTCATGGGGTCATGTGCAACCAACACTGTCTAGGTGCAACCCACATACACACAGGATAACACACCAGGGGTGCATGACGGCAAGGGGAGTGGAAGGGTACAGGCGCACAAACACACCATCAGGGAGGGGTGAATAGTTACACGCTACATGGACACACACACACACACACACACACACACACACACACGGCACACAGTGCACAGGGGCAGTTGCACAGCAGAGCAGGAACAGACATGTCAAACACACAGATCCACAGACCACCCCCACCACCTGTACTGTCCATGTACATGTGTCAGATGCTGGGCACCCTTGCACCTTGGTGTACAGTACAATGCAGGCATCATCATACACATGCACCTGTGGACAGCAGTCGGGTGGGTGTGCAGGTGGTCCATGTTTTGGCATGTTGGGCAGGGCACCCACCGGTGCAGTGCCCAGCAAGACACACATTGCACACAGGGCAGCACCAGACAGGGCCCGCACTGGGAGACAGGTCAGTCAGGTGGCACTGAGCCATGGCCACCACGGATGCGTGGGCGGCCCCGCTGTGACCCAGCCGCACTGGCAGGCTGAGCATGGGCCACGTGGGGTGGCACTGATGGACCACCAGGGGTCCCACTGCGTGAGCGCGACCTTGTCTGCACAGGGGTCTGCAGCATGCCGAACATACCTGCACCAGGGGTGCTTGGGATGCCCACAGCAGAACCCAGCATCGACAGGCTGGGTGTCCCACGATGCCGGGAACAGGGAGTGGAGTGCGTACTGCGTGGGGTGCGCAGTACAGGGGCACCTGACTGGGTGCCCAATGTGGCCACTACAGCGACCAATGCCTGGGTCATCCTGTCTATGGCTGCGGTCACATCCAGCCACTTTTGGACAATCTCTGCCAGGATCATTGCATTGTCCCTGCTGTGCCGCTCCACAGCCACACACAGTGCCTCCACAGATGTTGCAACCCGCATCTGCTGCTGTACTGATGCCCGCAGCAGGTGGGAGTGCTCGTCAAATGGGTCGTCTGCCAAATCGGCAACTTGTCCCCCAGGGGATGGAAGGGCCTGATGCTCAACACCCCTTGAGGGTGGGTGCTGGCTGTTCACCAGGACCAGGTATGGGCATGTCAACAGGCGGTGTGCATACGCCACCGCTGAACCCTGTACCCCCAGACCCGGTGGGTGACTGCCGCTGCTGCCCCTCTGCCTGCTGTGCCCAAGGGACCAGTCCTTCCAATGCTGTGTCCACAACAGTGCCAGGGACCTGCACAGCCACTGGTGCTGCCCCACCAGTGCTGACAGGCACAGCCTGGGACTGTGCTGATGTGCTGGCACACACGTTGGAACCCGCTAGGTCCATGGGTATGGGCTGTCCTGCTGTGTGTCCATTCTGTGACACACGTGTGTCACTGCCCATAGCGGCCGTTGCATCATCAATGGTGCAAGTTCGTGCCACAGCCTCAGCCACAGTGTGCTGGCATGCTTGCAAGCCAGAACGCTGTCACACAGGAAGGGCAACCCCCACACCTGACTCACCGACATCGGAGCTGGCAGCCAGGCATGCACACTGGTGCAATGCACGCCGGCTACCAGCAGAGGTGGATGGACCCTCCTCCAACTCTGGCTGCATGTCCACAGTGCACGGGCCCACCACCACTGTCTCCTGCAGGCACACAGGATCTGTAATAGAAAGTGAGAACATGTTAGTGCATGGGATCAACCTTCCCCACCCCCACCATGTCATACCGTGCAGTGATGGGCTTCCACCTGTCTGGAAGCCACCGCCTGGAACGTCTCGATGGCACTGCACTGCATGGATGCAGCAAGACGGTCCTCCACCGGGGTCAGCTGCGCCACTTCTGGCTGGCCCCCGCCTGTGGCAGTGCGTGCCACCCTGAGTGCTGCCACCTTCTCCTCAACCCGTCTCCTGTCTGTCCCCACCTTCTTCTTACATTCCTGCACGGAGCGCTGGTGGCTTCTGTGCAGGTTCATGGTGCTAGTTACCCCCTCCCATGCAGCAACACGGGCCTGAGGGGTGCCCCCGTCCACTGAGTAGTGGCTCCTCATCCAGGTAGGCCTCATAGAGTGCCTCTGTTTTGGCCTTATGAATTGGGCCTCCTCTTCCTCCACCATCTTCCTCCTCACCCAGTCCTTGCTCGGCCATGTCAGGGTCTGTATGGGTGGAAGAGGACACCTGTGACTGTGCAGTTCACAGCATTTTCCCATGACCATGGTCCATAACATCACACAGCATGCAACCCACTCATCACCTGCAGTAACCGAATGTGGCCACTGCAGATCACTGTCGCACATTTATAGCACAATGCATGCAAATCAGGAGTGGAGCAACTTTAATGGGAAGCAAATCGCGCTGCTGCGCCTTTGAATGGCAGATCAGCTGATTTGCATATGACGGCTGAATATCGCGCTGTTGCACTTTGCGCAATATGGTTGGGCCGGCTGAGCCTATGGCGCAGTTCTGTGACTGCGTAGTACACAGCACCGCACATGCCCAGGTACCTTAGGCAGGTGTCTGCCACACTGATTACATGCTGTGTGTGGTCAGCTATTCATGACACGGCCACCATTGTGCCAGTGGTGCTACAGCGCTGGTCGCCACATGGCACTGTGGCACAACTGCGCAATAGTCCACTGTGGCACTGGCACGCAGGCGACCTCTCACGCTGGACGTGTAGATGTCTGATGGTGCTGTGTGTGGCCTTGCGCCACAGACATGACCTTGTGCCCCGACCTTTGCCCCCTTGGTGCTGTACGTCTGGCATGTGTGCAGCTCTATTGTGCTGTTCGGTAAAAGCGCGATAGGAACCGACAGCGCTGCCTGAACAGCGCAATAGGGACAGACGGGGTTGTATTGAGCAACATTTCCATGTGGGTCTGCCGCGCTGCGGAGCACCATATTGCCTACTATCAGGTTGCTAGTATGGCACGCAGGAGAGCTCCCCAGTGGAGTACCTTGGAGGTGGCCAACTTAATGGCTGTGGTTGAGCCTCATTATGGGCCACTGTTTGGGGGGGAACCCCTACACTTGGCCCGCACCCAAGTGTGGCAGCAGGTGGCCACTGCACTGGAGCAGGCCACAGGGCGGCGCAGGATGGCAGAGCAGTGCAGGCACCACTACAGTGACCTGCGCAGGAGGGAGCAGGCACTGCTGGCATGCCTCAGGTCCTGTGCCAGGAGGGGCATTGTGCCTAGGCCAGGTGGGTGACCCATCTACCCACCTGTATTGTCCGTAGGGGTATGACTGTATATTGGGGCCACAGCATGGGGGAGGGTTGTTCCATGGTTGGCTGTGTCAGTGTTTGCAGGTGAGTGATGCATGGGTCTGGCTGTGTGGACAGGCACACTCATTGGTGCAGGGGTCTGTCTGCATTTGGATCTCACTAATGTGCTTCTCAACATTTGTTTCCCACAGGTGTGGAGGAGCGGAGGAGGGCCCAGGCTGAGTCACACAGGGGTGCTGCAGGGGTGGCCGATGGAGGAGGCGGCGGTATGGGCCCACATCAGCAGCAGCAGCAGCCACCACAGCAGCAGCAGCAGCGGCTGGATGAGGGTGAGTGTCATTACATCATGGATGCTATTGCATGCAATGGGGGGGATGGGGCATGGCCACCATCCATGGATAACACTGCCATGCCTGCGACATGTGACAGTCAGCACTGTCCAGTGGCACTGCGTGTCTGTGAGTGCGTCACTGGTGGTCCATGCATGCACTGGGCACATGGCTGTGGCACTACCTTCCCACCACGTAGACATGTCACTGTACTGCCTTGGTTGTGCTGTGCTGGGCATGGGGGGGTTGTCGTGGCACACATGGCTGTTGCTGCCTGGTTGGGCTTGGCCCATGCACGGTCACTGTGTGTGTGTGTGTGCAGTCCATCACAGGGCAGGGCACTTGGCTGTATGCCATGCATACTGGGTGGGCTTCAGGGATGTGTACAGTCCTAGCCATTGATTCTGTTCCTGCCCTAGGTGTACGGATCCTGTGCAGGATTGAGCAGGCCATCCACCGCCTGATGGAGGTGTCGCAAGAGGCGCTCATACTCAGGAGATGAATCAGAGGGTGTCGTCGGCGAAGGAGGCAACAGGGTCCAGGCCGTCCTGCAGACTCTGCAGCCTGGGGACAGTAGCTGCCCCACATCTACACCCTTTACCTTCCCTCACACCTGCCTTCCCTCACCAAGTTCTCACCCTACCCACACCACCCCTACCTTGTACCTGTACCCCCACACCTGTTTTGTATATACATGTATATAGTGTTATTGTTGTTCCTGTTGATGTTGTTCTTCTGTTTTCCATTGAATATATCTATTTTGTTATGAATACTATGGTGGTCTCTGATTTTCAGCTGGCTATCGGTGCTCAGTTGCAGTGGTGTGCATAGCAGCTGGTGTGGTGAGGTCCTGGGATTGTGTGTGTGTCTGCGTGGGGGGGTGTCCCTGGTGTGGTGGTGGCTGTCAGCCAGTCTGGCCGTGTACTGCCACACTCCACTGTGGGCTCCTGGTGGGTCTGGCTTGTATGGTTATGTGGAACACATGGTTGCATTGTGCCAGATAGGGGGGGGCATGGTGGTTCCGGCAGTGCCAGTCACACTCACTGCTCATGGGTGGTGTCTTGGGGTTCCAGGGCATAGTGTGCTGTGCACAGTGGGGGCTGTGGTACACCTGGGTTGTCCGGACCCTTTGTGTGGCAGTATTTGCTTGCCAGTGGGTGTGCTGGGGCGCCATGGCCCTGCTGTGCTTTGTAGGCTTGTCCCCATGGACCAGTGGATTTTCCAGCCCTCCACCGGTGATGCTGTGCTTCAGGTGTGGGGGTGTGTTGTTGGTTCTACAGTGTGTTCCTGTGCCCATCTGTGGCATGGGTGGTGGGCCCCTGCCTACCTCCCTGGTTGTGCAGTTCCATTGCTCTGCTGCTGGGGGGGCTCCCTGCTTGCGCTATGGCGCATCTCGACTGCTCAGCTGGGCTGGCCTTGTTGCGCTATGGCGCGGCATGTGTGCTCAGCTTCCCCTACCTGGTTGAGCTATGGCGCAGGTTGTGCGATATTCAGACATTGGCTAGTTGTGCAATTTGACTTGCTCCACGTTTGAATATCGCGTCTGTTGCGCATGTGCACAATTGACTTGTGCTTGCTCCTGCTGTTGCGCACATTTTGGGCGCAGTTTGAATATCTGGCCCATTGTGTTTTTGGATAATGGGTAAACTTCTTTCAGGGTGATGGCCACCACTGGTTTTGTTTGCAAAAAGAAAAGTTGGAAAATACATAAGAATTATAATTTTTCAGAAAACAAACACTTCAGCCTAAGTAAACAGGACCCATTAAGCTTAATTATGATTTTTTATTTTTATTTTAAATGACTCATACATATCTTTTCTGCCCCCCTCCCAAATCCTGGGTGTCCAGTTTAGCAAGGGCTGATTTTTGAATTGTGAGCTGAGAATTCTCTGATTGCACATAAAGTGCTGTGATCAAAGAATTTTCAGTTCCCAACAAAAACATTTCTAAACAGTCTCTTCCCTGCCTTTCTGTCTCGCAGAGACCCCCCCCCACACACACACACTTTTGCACTCATCAGCATTGCAAAACCAGTGACAGTCATAATCAAGAAAACATATCAAACATGGTTCATAGGTAAAAACAATAAGAAACACACACAAACACTTGTTGGAATAGACAGTTCTATTGTGCATGATATACTGTAATTAGAGGGAGAAAACTGGTAACATGAAAAGAGTTGCATTGCTATTGCTCTTTAAAGACTTGCCAGCCATTTGCAGTTTTCCAACACTTTATATTTTTATTTCATTTTAAATGATAATTCTGTGATGTAGGACGTAGGTTAGTGATACATATTGTGCTTGCTTGTTCTGCTAATAAACATTTCGTATTGAATGCATTTTTATGGTCTCAAATGTAAAATGGTGAGCACTCATAGCACTAACTTGAGTGAGATAGATACTCTGCACATTTATAAACTGGTAGAAGTAAAAGGAAAAACGAAAGCAATGTGCAGGGAGTTCAGAGTCTCCCTCTAAAAAATAAATCCAAGCAACAACCAGAATCTAATCAAAAGCAGTTGAAATTAACAGACATAATGGGGTAGAAGAGGAATTCAGCCACAGGGCTGGGCTCTTAAATAGAAAATCATTCGAAATCAGAAATGACACAGGCTTCCACTGTTTATTTAAAAACACACGATGGTATTTCAGGACTCAGCAGAAATTATTGAGCTGTTGGTATGCAGAAATCTCCTGTAAGAGAGCAACAAAGGGTCACGTTCAAGACCCAAAGCACCGGGGCTCTTTGTGCCACACTTTGATGGAGTAAACCAAATATTTTTGCATACCAATAACCTGTTGTTTTCTATCTCTTTCAGTGACTGGATATAGCTTCTACTGTGGTGTCCCATATCTAAGTAAACTGAATATGAATTAACATATTCTAATACTTTGTTTAAAATAAAATGCCTGATATCTCAGTCTTGGTTCCCAGCCACCTCCATTTCAGAAGTGGGTGTGTATTTCTTGAATGTGTATCTATACCTGCAGAAGTGCTGGCCCCATTGAGGCAAGTACATCTTCAGCCAGAATTAATGTTTCTATCTGTGGCTACAGCCTAAAGTGGCTGTGTATTTCTTGCACTGTAAACATGTATCTGTGGCTGAAGTAGGACCAGCACTTCTGCAGCCGGAAGTATGTAATTTCAGTTTACTGACATTCTCAGAAAGAAGGGAAATTTATTGTAAGAAACTACATTAATGCACCAGTTAGGGTTCAGCTTATTGTCCCCAAAGTATGGAAATGTTTTGTTAATGTTCCCAACCGTAACTCCCCACCCCTCAAGCATCAAAATGACAAGACCACACAAGCACTCAACAAGTAAGATCAATACATGCTACATAGAAGTGGGTGTGAATGTCTTGCACTGGTCATATGCATCTGTGGCTGCTTTATGCCATTTGCAAAACAGGAGGTGAGTCCTTCCTTTGTAGAGGGTACTTCTGAAACAAAGATCTGAGAACTAACATGTTTCTAACTTGTCTATTGAGCCCTGAATCAATCAAGAGAAGAGTCTTGACTTGCTACATGTAGGGCCCTTTGGGCCCTGTACATGATCCCTAACTTTCATTTAGCAGGGCCCTATGGTCCCTGTGCAAAGCAAGAGATGAGCCAGAGTGTTCTTACTATTCTGCTTGAGCGTGACTTTAAATGTTGCAAAAATGTACATTTTTTTTTTAATGTTCTCATCTGCTTTGCATGTTTCTCAGCTTTTAAACATTTGTAGGACTTAGTATACTTTTTGTGATAGTTTTCCTGCTTTAAACATTTGGTTTGATTAGGACTTAGAACATTTTTTGCAATGGTTTTTCTTCTTCAAATACTGAGTTTGTGTATGGCTTAGAAGATGTTTTTTGTGCTTTAAATAGTTTGTACATTTTTGACTTAGACAATCACGTGCTATATATTATGCCACTTGCCAAATTTCTTAAAGTCTATCTTGACTTTTTTGAGTGAATCATAAAAATGTTTTGTTTAATTTTGGGGGGAAGGCAGGTAAGACATTCTTATTGGACTGTCTTCTGATAAACCATACACCTGTCAACCTTTAAAGTTATTTTGGCTTTCAAAGTTTTTGTTCATGATCAATTTCACTTGGAAAAAAGATTTGTATTTTTCATTATTTTTTGGTGTCTCTTTCTTTCTTTCTTTCTTTCTTTCTTTCTTTCTTTCTTTCTTTCTTTCTTCAGAAAGGCTTTCTGGGACCAGGTCCCTTTAACAGGAATGACCCATGTGCAGGGACACTGGAAATCTGCAATTTTCACAATTCTCTGCAAAAACTGGCATGTTCCACAATTTCTTGCAATTTTTGAGTTTTTGCATTGAACTGTGTAAAAGTATTAACATTTTAAATAAAATACTCTCAAATATATTGACAATTTTGCATGCAGACTTGGGTTTGGCCGAAACAATGCAGTGCAAGGTAGGTCAAGGGTTTTATGTGACACTGATTTCTTTTGAATCCTTGTCTTGTTTGGTTTCAAAATCCACTGGCCAAGCATAAGTAAACTTAAGTACTTAACATTTGTTTTGTGTTGAAGCAGTCTATCAGAAAATATTTTGTTGCACACAGACTGAAACAAAAGATGGGAGAATAGGTGCAAATTATCCCATTCACTTAAATGGGGTGTTAACTGTGAAGCCTTTTTTTAAGTGGTAGGGCAAGTTTTTCTTTGTGAGCATACTTTCATTCAGACTAGTTTTGATTCAAACAGCTGAGGATTTTTGGATGGCCCTGCCAATTTTAAACTTGAATAAGCTAGTTGCTAACAGTGATCTCACTCTTATTTTATTTATTATTTATTTATTAAATTTTGGTGACCGGGTAGGCCCACTGGGCCCCGAAGGTCCCTTTTTCAGGGGCAACCCGGGATAACAATACTAGTAATATACAGAAAGAGCAAAACAAAAAGAACATTTGTATACATTGTTTGTTACAACATGTGGAAGTTCAAGGACACAGTGGGTACAGGCATGGTTATCATCATGACACAGTTTGAGTAGGTAATTCTCAGTATGTGGTTTAATTCAGAAGGAAGCATTTGACCCCAGGTAATGAGAGCAATAGGTAGGCATTTCTTAGTAAGTGCTTGCCCCCAATACCCAAACATCCCATACTACAATTAAATGAGTCACAGAAGAGCCACTATGTCGGCTCAATAACACACTTCTGACAGCAAGCACTCTTAGCAATCTACCATCTAAATGCTCACATGCAAAGACTACAATAAAAACCTGATTAAAGTCTAAAAACAAGCTTATAAAAAACAAAATGTATCTGAATATTTGTCTTTAAACAAAATCACTGCAGCCAGAGTAAAACAAAGGTAAATTACAGGGTACCATGACTACTGTATGATGCAGTAAAAATATATTGGTACTTTTTTACATTTTTTGGTAACTGCGTAAGGCCCACTAGGCACAAGTGCCTTTTTTTTTAGGTACAACCCATGAGCACTGAGCCAGCCCCAATAACCCCCAGATTTAAACTTTAAATATGTGATTTCAAAAATAGTGTACAGTTCCTACAGTACAGATTATGACCATTAAACACTTTTAACAACATTTTACTAAAACTCAATTATTCACCACTCTATCTGCTTATTTTTTTCTTGTACCAAAGTGGGAAAATAGCTGGCATAGAACTGTAAACAGCTGTTGATTAGACTACATTGTTCTACAGACAGAAACAAAAGAAAACATTTTTCTGGCTTCATTTAATATTGATTTGCTGTGGCTCACTTTATAGACTCTATTTAGCACTGTATGAGGCAGATACTTTTAAATTTTGGAAGATAGGCAACGCCTATGATAGCTCATCAGTTTAGTATTCCTTTTAGGAACATAAACTTTTCTTTATGTTTTAAACATATTCAGGTGTCAGTGTATTCATTTAGCAATTTATACTGACTAATATATGTTGCAGAAAACATAAAGAAATTTATTGTGACGCACTCATGGTCTATAGTTGAACCCCTGCAATTTCCTGCAATTTTTGCAAAACACTCCGCAATTTGGGGTAACCTTTTCTGCAATTTTCTAGTGGCCCTGCCCAGGTGCAAGAATAAGTGACAAAAAAACAAGCATCAAGAGCAGAAGTGAGGAAATAAATACCACGAGGAGAACAAAACAGAGAAAGTGTACACTGTATCTGCCATCTGTATTATGCAGTCAATCAGGTTTGGGAGGAAGGTGGGGGCTGAAAAGGGCACCTGGCCTCCACATTTGGTAGGTAGGGTATGGGCAGACTAGATGGGTCTTCTGGTCCTTTTCTGCCAACACAATCTATATTCACTATATTTTCAATCACACTGTATATTTAATTGAAGCAGTTACAGGCTATATTGTTGGTCAAATATTCCTTGAGCTTTGCTTCAAACTTAGCAAGCAAGTATACAGGCTTGATTTGTAATGGAATAGCCTTCAAAATTCTTCTGGCTTTGGCCTCTAACGTCTTGAGACTCATGGAGGCTTTCCTGTGGTATGCCCTGAAGAAGTTGGCCTCCACAGATCTTAGGTTAATATTATTGATGCAGAAGACGAGGGGATACTTCACAGTGACAGAACTAGGTGCATGATGCAGCAGCAGCTTACTACTATGGTGCTCAAGTTTCAAGTGTGCTTGTACTCAAAGGGGATCCAGTTTAACCCTAGAGGAAAGATGACAGTGGTGGGTGTGATGATCTGCCATTAAGGCAAATCTGGCAATTTTAATATGCAGTAATCTCTTCATTTTGAGAATATAGGCAGGGGCCAAGTCAAAGATCAAGGACTCATATTCTAATAGAGGGAAGAGCCATTGCCAACCTAATCTCTGGAAACGCATATAACTGAAGCCTATAAAGCCTTCCACATTTTGGTTAATTTTCCTGGTAGTCACGTCAAGGTGTTCATCGAAGTAAAGTGACAAGTTACAATAAACCCACAGCCATTTTAAATTATCCATTTGCTCCAGGATGATATTATCCTGGGCCAACAAATTGGACTCATTCTTGTTCCCATTGACTCTTACTTTTATTCCATATAGTGCACATTTTTTGGTTTTGCTTAACAGAAGCCTATTGGCATAGAGCCAAAGCTGAGTTTTAAGGAAATCACAGCACAGGATACTGTTGATTTCAGTGACACTCTTTACTTTTTTAGTATTTACCAGCATCATCTGCATAAAGGAGAGCCTTAGAGTGCTGACACATATCAGGAATGGGATTCACAAACCTAAAGAAAACAACTGGGCCCAGGATAGAGCCTTGTGGTGCTCCACAGTGAATGCTCCTAGCAGACAAGTGTGCTTCCTGATATTTGACAAAGTGGGACCTAAACAATGATCAACATAGCCACTGATCCAGCATAAGGAGTATTAGCCGAATCTTATCTCTTACACATTCAAAAGAGGCAGCTCAAAGTACGGGCAGTGCAAGTAGCAGAAAACAATCAAATGATTCTCAAAAAACGCAAAAGCATGCCTCGCCAGACATGAGTCAAATGATAATCTATGGATTCACAATAAATCACTTGCATGATAGAAATAACTGTGAAAGTATTGTACTTGTGCAAGTCCAATATACATTTACTTGTATAATGCAAGTAATTGACTTGCTTGAATGTAATAGAAACCCACAGTGAGGTCAGCAAAAGGTTAATCCCTGCTGCCAACTTGGGGGCAAGCAAGGGTAGATGTGTATGTGTGAGGAGGGTTACAGAGAGGATGACATCAGCTGGGGGGGTGGGCCACTAAACTACATAGGACTGACTGTTAAACAGCAGGAGATCAGGTGAGGGAGGGGGTTCTACTAGCACCAAAGATATTTCTGAAAAGAAGACCCCATATATGTTACTTAACAGCAAATGGGGAACAGGAGTGGGAGGTAGAATGTTGTATTTTGTGTTGAACATGGCATCAGTGTTGCAGGGGGGAGTCAGACATCATGGTGCACATTGGTAAAAGTAGGGTTTTGGAAGTACAGTAGTAAGTATCACTCCCAGATTAGCCTTTTAGCACTTCCAGAGTTCTTTCATTATGCCGCTGCATCCTATGCAACTGCACTCTGTATGCAAGAGGTTCCCTTCATTTGCATGGGCAGAGTAGTGTATTCAGAGAAATTAAGACACATAGATACATAGAATTTGTTGTCAGATAAGGACTTCCTGGCCCATCTAGTCTGCCCATTTTTTCTGCCTTTAACTTATGCTGCAGACTTATGTTGATCTGCACCTTTCCTACTCTTTCCTTTTTCTAGGGTTCCCTTGTGTGTGTCCCATACATTTTTTAATTCCTCCACTGTTTTTCCTCTTACCACCCATGTGGATATGCTGTTCCAAGCATCCTCCACCCTCTCTGTAAAGAAATACTTCCTCACATTACCCCTGATTCTTCCTCCCTCCCTTCAACTTCATCTCATATCTTCTAGTTCTTGTCCATCTTCTTTTCTGAAAGATGCTACCCACCTGTACCTTATTGATCATTTTAAGGTATTTATAAATTTTTATCATTTCCCACCTCTCTTTTCACATCTCTAGAGAATACATGTTGAGGTCTTTCTTTTTTGTAGACCTTCTTTGGACTAGCTCCACTCTGTCTATGTTCTTCCTGAGATGCGGCCTCCAAAACTGGACACTGTACTCCAGATGAGGTCTCACTAATGATCTCTAGAGTGGCATCACCACCTCTTTTTTTCTGCTTGTGATGCCTCCAACATCCCGTTGACCCTTCTAACTGCCTTCTCACACTGTCCGACCACCTTTAGTTCCTCAGATTCAATTATTCCTAGATCCCTCTCCTGTTTGGTGGCCGACAGTACCTCCTCCCCCATTGAGTACTCTTCTTTTGAGTTTGTATGACCTAAGTGCATAATTTTGCACTTCTTTGAGTAGAATCTCAACTGCCATACATTTGACCAATCCTCCAGCTTGCCCAGATCCCTTCTCATTTGTTCCTTCCCCCGTTGTGTTTCTACCCTATTGTAGATCTTTGTGTTATCTGCAAAGAGGCACACCTTCCCCTCCAGCTTCACTGCAATGTCACTTATGAAGACATTAAAAAGGACTGGGCCTAGTACCAATCCCTGAGGCACCCCTCTGGTCATCTCCCTTTCTACAGGCTGAGGTCCATTCACTACCACACTTTGTGTTCCACCACTCTGCCAATTTCTAAGCCAGTTAACCACCCCAGATCTGACTCCAGGCTGCTCAATTTGTTTAGTAGCCTTCTAAGCTGGACGGTATTGAAGGTCTTGCTAAAATCCAGGTAGGCCACATTCACCGCCTCTCCCTGCTCAATCTCCTTTGTTATCCAGTTGAAGAAGTCTAACAGGTTTGTTTGGCAGGACCTACCTGCTATGAAACCATGCTGTCTCAGATCCTGCTGTCTGCTGGATTTAAGGTATGTCACAGTCCTTTCCTTGAATAATGGTCCCATCAGTTTTCTTACCACTGCGGTTAGGCTGACTGGCATGTAGTTACCAGCCTCCTCCTTGCTCCCGCTGTTATGGAGAGGGACAACATTTGCCCTCTTCCAGTCTGCTGGAACCACACTCATTTCTAATGATTTGTTGAACAAGGCTGTCAGTGGTCCTGCTAGCTCCTGTCTTAGTTCCTTTAGAATTCTGGGATGTATTCCATCCGACCCCATTGCTTTATCTATTTTCAGTTTTTCTAATTCCTTTAGGACTCCCTCTGCTGAGAATGGATTGGTATCTACACTCCTCCCCTTGGTACTCCTTACACCTAGCTGTGATCCATCCCCGTCACCTTCTAATGTGAACACCAAACACAAATATTTGTTCAGGATTTCTGCTTTTTCCTGGTCCCCTTCTGCTGACACCCTCCCTTCCCTTTTTAGTCTTGCAATCCCACCCCATATTTTTTCTCTTCTCTCTAATTATCTAAAAAAGGTCTTGTCTCCTTTTTTAATTGACTTGGCTATTCTTTCCACTGTCTGTGCCTTGGCCTTTTTGACTTCTTTCCCTGCTTCTTTTAGCTTTTCCAGTTATATTCCTCTATGTTCCTCCCTCTGAGTTTCTTTGTATTTTCTGAATGCTATGTTTTTTCCTTCACTCTCCCTGCCACCTCCTGTGAGAACCAGTGACTTTTTCTTCCTCTTTTTTTACTTATTTGCCTAATGCAAAGGCATGTGGCTTCCATTATGGCTTGCTTAAGATGTGTCCGTTGTTCCTTTACATCCCCTTTTTCCACTCTACCCCCTAGGGCTTTCTTCAGACATACCTCCCTCTTTGCAAAACCAACCCTTCTGAAATACATGACCCTTGCCTTTGTGTGGCTGGATTCCTGTGTTGTCCTCACTATCGTCACATTAAACCATACCGTACTTTGATCACTGGACCACGAGTGACCCCCCACTTCTACATCCATACATTGGTGAGCAACAGATCCAAACTAACCTATTAGCACCATGTGTCTCATTGAATATAGCAGTGGCTATGCTAACACACTGTTGGCCATGCTACATCCACCTTAGTATGGCACTAGATTTATTAGTGTCTTACTTAGCATTTAAATGTGGGGGGCCGTAATCTTTAGAAATGTCTGACTTTGGAACCACTGGGGTAAAACAAATAATAAAAAAAATGAATTGCTGGAGTCAAGGGAATATTGTAAAGCACTTATGCTGATACAGTTTTTAATTATCAGTTTAAATTATTGATAATGTCTCATGACAGTTAGAAAACATGTTTTAGAATAAGTTTTTAAAAATGTTCAGATGTTTGGTTTACATTCAGACAAAATAAGTAAGTTCCCACTTATATTTGGGTCTCATAGTCCACTCACAAAGTATTGCAATCACATTGAAAAAAGAGCAAACCTTTTTAATTTTTGCACAGGTTTTCCCTAAATTCCCTACAAAAGCTGCTCAAAATAGGAAGTATTGTGTGCAAGCATGTACTGATTTATAGAGATTCCACACCCACTCTGCTTTTACTCAGTCAGTACCAAATAATTCTCTTGGTAAGCAGAAATTTGTTCAGACCTTTCTTAAAGGGCAATACTGCCTTCAATTCAGTTTCATATTTAATTGTAAATCCTCTACCTGATGAGAGAATGAAATTGGGAATATTAGTAAAAAATGGATTAGCCTGTTGGGAGTTGAGAATGAGCTTTTAAATGGTGAGTGTTACACTGATTGGGTACAGTGGGTAGCACGTCATATCTTCAGTACCTGACCACAGAATATCTACTGTATTGCATGTCATTTTGAGGCATTCCCATCTTAAAGCAGGGGATCCTGATTCTATTTTTGAAACTCTTCATACGTCCTACTTACAAAGATTTGATTATGAAGAGTATCAAAATGCAATGAGGGAGGAAAGGTGTGAAGAGCCACTAAGGCTCTTACATTCCACATTAGATGGGTGGGACTGGGCAGGCACAATGGACCAAGAGGTCTTTTTCTGTTCTTGGTTTATACAGTATGTTTCTATCTTCCATATTGCTTCTTCTCATTCTTTTCTTAATATATCCACCTATTTACCAGTGCACCATGTGACCAAAAATAGGATTGGCATGCCGTAGTCTATGTGAAACTGTATTTTGGAACAAAAAAAAAAAACATTGCGTAATTGTTATTCAAGAGATCATTTGTGTAAAAGAAAAAGCAATGCTTTTATCACTTGCAGTAGTAAAACGTGGTCCTTATCCTGTTCAGCAAATAGATTTTAAAGGGCTTATGCTAATTGCTCATTGTCTGAAGCAAGGCTGATTGAATTAGCTGTCACTCATGATTGAATCAGTTGTCTCTCAATGGTCTATTCTGGTGCTTACTTTGGTTTCTTCTGCTGGATACTGTAACAGGCCCAACAGACATCTAAAGGCAATCACAGTGTCAGAGTATGCAGATAACACTGCCCTCTGTACAATCATATCAGTTTTCACCATCGACACTGGTGAACTAAATGCATGGTTTGCGTTTCTCATTGTTTGTTGATCAATTTACGGACTTTCAGTGTAAATACACTTAAAACTTAATTGTTTTGGATCAAGCAATTGCTCTCCAGACTAGGCCATTCTCTTGCCCCATTTACAAATACAGCCGAAGATTAGCATTTTTATTTTCAGCTCTTCCTTATTACATTCTTCCACTCCCCCACTCCACTGGCACCCCCTATGGTATGGCTAAGATAATGCAATCTCGGTCACTTCATCCCCCTACTCCTCAAACACCCCCATGGCATGGCCAGGGTAATGCAATTCAGATCACTCCCCCTGCAAGGGGAAGAACAGGACAGGATAATGTCACAGGTGATTGAGAGGATAACTCTCAAGAGGGAAACTTCTGGTGGGGGACCTGAACCTCCCTGACATAGACTGGTCCATCACAGAGGTGGCCTCAGCCAGAAGCAGAGGGATTCTGGAGACACTACAGGAGGTGTTCCTGCAGCAGTTGGTCAAAGAGCCAGCTAGGGGAAACAACCTGCTGGACGTGGTCTTAACAAATGGTGAAAGTGTAGAGGAGGTGGTGGTGGGGAAGAAGCTGGAAACAGTGACCACAGGACATCAGGATCAAGCTGAGAGCAGGGAGGGAGGTGCATCATACAAACACGACAGTGCTGGACTTCAGGTGCGCAGACTTTGACATGTTAAGAAAGATAGTGAGGGAGGGGATGGAGGGGATGGAAAAGACGAATGATGTGGAAGAGTTATAGGAGCTATTAGGAACTGGGTAAGGGAGGCCACTCATATGTGTGTTAGGAAGGTTAGGAAGGGCACAAGGTACAAGAGACCACTCTGGTTCACTAGGTAAGTCACGAAAGTGGTTGGGTGCAGGAGGAGGGCTTTCAGGGAATACAAGAGAACACAAAATGATTTATAGGGAAATGAGGAGGCATGCAGGGAAGGTGATAAGGAGGGCCAAGGCCAATACTGAAGAAAAAATAGTAAAACAGGCCAAGAGGGGACAAAACCTTCTTTAGATATGTAGGAGAAAGGAGGAAGACTGGACAGGGGGTCGAAAGGTTGTGGGGCGAGGGTGGGAAGCCATTGGAAGAGACTGGGGAAAAAGCAGAAGAACTAAATAGGTACTTTTGCTTGGTATTTACAAATGAGGGAGAGGGCAGGGGGCCAGAGCTAAGGAGAAAGGGAAGGGGCATGGGGTGGACATGAGTCCCTTCAGTGTGGACAGGGTACAAGAGGAGCTTGGCAAGCTGAAGGTGGACAAAGCCATGGGACCAGACAGGTTGCATCCAAGACTGACCTGGAAACTGAGAGAGGAACTGGCTGCCCCATTGGTGAGGCTGTTCAACCTGTCACTGCAGTCCACTAGGGTGCCAGAGGACTGGAAGGAGGTGACAGTGGTACCGTTACACAAGGGGGGGGGAGCAGGGAGTTGAGGAAAAACTACTGCCCAGCCAGTCTCACAGCAGGGATGGGGAAGGTCATGGAGGCATTCTTCAGGGAAATGGTGGTAGACTACCTGGAGGAAAATGGGCTGATGGACGACAGACAGTGTGGGTTCTCAAAAGGGAAATCATGCCAGACCAATCTGATTGAGTTCTTTGACTGGGTGATGCAGCTAATCGATGGGGGGGGGGGCGGTGAATGTAGCCTACCTGAACTTCAGCAAGGTTTTTGACGCCGTCCTCCACAGGAGACTGGTCAACAAGCTGGACAGTATAGGGGTAGGGACAAAATAGTTAGATGGGAATATAACTGGTTGACTGACAAAACCCAGAGGATGGTAGTAAATGGGGTGCACTCCAGGACAGGGAGGATGACAAGCAGGGTCCCCCAGGGATCAGTCCTGGGTCTGCTCCTTTTCAGTATGTACATCAGCAATATGGCGGTAGGACTGAAGGGAAGGGTGGCCTCTTTGCAGATGTTATGAAAATCTGCAATAGTGTGGACTCCACAGAGGGTGTTGAGAACATGAGGCAGGACCTGAGGGCACTGGAGTTGTGGGCAGAGATCTTGCAACTTCAATTCAATATCAAAAAGTGTGTAGTTATACACCTGGGGCACAGGAACCCGAAGGCAGGGTACACACTTGGAGGGGAAGAAGTCAGGGTTATGGAGCAGGAGAGGGATCTGGGTATAGTGGTGACTAATAACCTCAAGGTGGGAAATCAGTGTAGCAGAGAGATGGGGAGAGCTTACGGGATGCTGGCACATATAGGCAGGAGAATCACTAGCAGAAGGAGGGAGGTCCTGATGCCCCTTGATAAGCCATGGTAAGGCCGCACCTCTATTATGGGGTCCAATTCTAGAGGCCATACTTGTGCAAAGAAATAGATATGATTGAATGGGTACAGAGAAGAGCAACAAAGATGATTCAGGGGATGAAGGGCATACCATATGAACAGAGGTGTAAGGAACTGGGACTCCTCACATTGGAGACTAGAAGGGAGAAGGGGAACATGATTGAGACCTTTAAATATGTCAAAGGGATAAACCGAGTGGGTTCAAGACATTTATTTCACAGGAAGGAAGGCACTAAAATGAGAGGGCATGGGTTGAGACTACAGGGAGGAAGCTGCAGAGGCAATGTGAGGGGACAGTTCATAGAATCATAGAAATCTGACGTCAGAAAAGGACCCTTCCGGACCATCTAGTCTGCCCAACCCTGCCCTTTCACATACCCCCCCTGCCTGCCCTCCCCCTCCCCGCAATACTCAGTCCCAAATGCCTGTCCTATGCCCTCTTAAATTCCTCCACCAGAGCACCCACCACTCTGTTCAGCAGTCTGTTCCAGGGCTCCACCACCCTCTCTGTGAAGAAGTGCTCCCTCACATTGCCCCTGAACCTATTTCCTTGCAATCTGAGGCTGTGCCTTCTAGTTCTGGCTCCCTCCTTCCTCCTCAGCAGTCCCCCATCACCTACTTTATTGAGTCCCTTTACATATTTAAAGGTTTCAATCATGTCCCCCCTTTCTCTCTTTGTTTTCAGTGGGTACAGATTCAGTTCCTCACACTTCTGCTCTTATGTCTTCCCCCGCCCTGCATACCCCGCGCCATCTTTGTTGCCCTTCTCTGAACCCTCTCCAATGCATCAATGCATCTATATCATTGCGGAGGTGTGGTCTCCAGAACTGAATCCCGTACTCTAACTGCAGCCTCACCATGGCTTTGTACTAGAGGGGCATTATAATCTCCCTCGTTCTGCTAGTAATGCCCCTGCCTATGCATACCAGCATTCCATTGGCCCTTCCTGCTGCCCTACTACATTGGAAACCTACCTTAAAGTTTGAGGAAACTATGATCCCCAGATCCCTTTCCTGTTCTGATTCTTTGATTCCCCGCCCCACCCCAGTATGTACCCTGCTTGCATGTTTTCCTCCCTAGGTGCATCAGTGCATCACAGCACATTTCTTGGCATCAAATTTCAGCTGACATTACCCAGCCCACTCCTCAAGCTTCTTGAGGTTCCTCCTCATGTCTTCCACCCCATCCGGGGTGTCCACCCTATAACAGATTTTTGTATCATCAGCAAATAGGCACACCCTCCCTCTCTTCACTTAGTTCTTCACTGAGAGGGTGGTGGAGGCATTGAACAAGCTTCCTGAGGAGGTTGTGGGGTCTGAAACAGTGTCAGACTTCAAGAGAGCATGGGACAGGCACATGGGGTTATAGGGTAGGGGGGATGGGGGCTTGCAGAAGGGGGAGGGAGGAATAGTGGGAGGGAAAAGGGGCAGACTGGATGGGCCAGGAGGTCCTTTTCTATTATCAAGTTTCCATGATTCTATGATTCTATGAAATAAATCCTGCATGAAACATGATTTCGCAGAGTGACTGCAAAAAGACATTTTGTGAGGATTTGAAAAATTTCACTTACCTAGTTCATGAGGTGGGGTTAAAAAAGGCCATGATGAAAATGTGGGGGGTAAAAATACTAAGAAATGACTAAAAGTTCAAAACACATTAAAATGCCATTAACCAAACTTACTGTTTTCAGTCACTTCCCTGGAGGAGCTCAGAAACATAGAAACATAGAATTTGTTGGCAGAAAATGACTGCTAGGCCCATCAAGTCTGCCCTATTTTCCCTGCCTGTTTCTACACCCTGGACCCAGGGGTTCAGTTAATTTATTTTTAGTGGAAGTTTAACATTTCCATGAGTTAAAATCTGGAAGTCATTCAATATTATGGAAGTCAAAATACTTCCCGTATCCCTCATTTTGGTAGTCTATCGTCTAGGAAGGACCAATTTATGGATGTTAATGTAAGTGGTAAAATATAATTTATTTCAGAAAATCCATAATTTCTGATTTACATGCCTGCAACTTTGGAAGTTATCTAATTTTTAATTTTACATTTGGAAGTCAATCTCTTTCTCTCCATTCATTTTTGCCTTATTTTTGAAAGTCAAATACTCCCGAAATGGAGTTAACTGAATCCCTCCCTGGACCCTATTTGGTCACAACTGTCCCTTTCTCCTCCTTTTCCTCCATCTATTATGCCCGTGCGTCTGTCCCACGTCTGCTTGAAGCTCCACACTGTCTTCACCCACAACACCTCTTCTGGCAGGCTGTTTCAGGTGTCCACCACCCTTTCTGTGAAGAAGTATTTCCTCACATCCCTCTATAACTCCCCTTCCCCAAGCTTCATTGCATGCCCCCATGTTCTGGTGCTACTCCTCCTCTGAAAGATACTCCCCTCTTGCACCTTGTTCACCCATGTCATATACTTTTAGGTCTCAATCATGTCCCCTCTCACTCTCCTCTCCACCATAGAGTACATGTTGAGCTCTCATAGCCTCTCCTCTTATGGTTTCTTATGCAACCCCCACACCATTTTTGGTAGCCCTCCTCTGGACTGCTTCCACCCTGTCAATGTCTGCGGAGGTGTGGCCTCAAGAACTGGACACAGTACTCTAGTTGGAGTCTCACTAGCCAGCGATATAGTGATACAGTGGCCTTACTACCTAACTTCTCCTGCTAGAAATCCCCTCCCCCCCAATGCACTCCAGCACCTGGCTGGCCTTGCTTACTGCCTTGTTACACTGCCCTGCCACCTTGAGATCATCAGATATGATTACCCCAGGGTCCCTCTCTTGCTTGGTGTCTGTAAGCACCTCCCCCCATCTTATACACAACCCCCAGGTTTCCTGCCCCAGGTGCATGACTTTGCACTTTTTGGAATTAAAACCCAGCTGCCAGGCTAGTCCATTGGTGCAGCAGTAGTGCTACTGCTTGCATCTCTAGTGACCTAAGTTCAGAAATGGGCTCAAGTCATCGGGGGTTGGCAGGGGGGGAGGAGGAGCAAGTGTCCCAGTGGACGCTCTCCTCCAGGGAGGGAGGCCACCATCCTGCACCACAGTGCTGTCACCTGGGTGACCACAGGTGGCAGTGCAGCTGGTAGGGCCAAAGGGAGGGTGGAAACATGGCTGACACCGGTGGGCGGATGCATGCGTAGTGTGGGCGGGACCACCTAGGTGTCCATGTATGCTGTGTCTCCAGGTAGATGGGAGAAGCTCAATGGAAAATCCAACCTCAGCCCTTCCACAATGAAGGCCATGACAGCTCCTGGGCCTCTGCCTCCTCAGCATGGCACAGCATGACAACTGGTGTAACTTTGGGGGTAGTCCTCCCTCCCAGTAACCCCGCGTGGGGGCACAACCTGGAACTCAATGGATGCAAATGATTGTGGCTGGGGGAGGCTTGGGACATGGCTGGTGGTTCAGAGGACCAGAAGAGGGATGGAGATGGGAGGCATAAATGGAAATTAAAAAAAAGCTGCCACACCCTAGACCACTCCTTTAATTTCACCAGATCTCTTTGCATTATCTCCATCCCTTTCTGGGTGTCCACCCTGCTGCAGATTTCTGTGTCATACGCAGAGACACATCTTCCCCTCCAGTTACTCGGCATATTGCTAATAAAGACAATGAATAGGACAGAACCTAGAACCAATCCCTGTGGTACTCCACTGGTCAGTCCCCCCCCCCACAGTGACTGCCATTTACCATCATCATCTGACATCTATCCTTTAATCATTTTCATACCCAGATTACCACCTTCTCCCATACCCCCAGATTGCTAAATTTCTTAATTAGCCTTCTGTGTGGCAGAGTGTCAAAGGCCTTACTGATGTCTAGATAAGCCATATCCACTGCCTTCCCCTGATCCACCTCTTTAGTCACCCAGTCAGAGAACTATATGAGATTTGTCTGACATGTCCTCCCTCCAGTGAAATCATGCTGCCGGTGATCTTGCAGCCCATTTGCATCTAGGTACTGCATCCATCTATCCTTCAGCAGGGTTTCAATTAATTTCCCCACCACTGATGTGAGACTGACTGGCCTGTCATTGCTAGCCTCCTCCTTGCTGGCACTGATATGCAAAGGGAACACATCAGCCCTCCTCCAGTCCTATGGCACAACCCCCAGCTCCAGTGAGGTGCTGAATAATGTTGCCAAAGGGGCAGCTAGCACCATGCTCAGTTCTTTTACTACCCTTGGGTGGATCCTGTCTGGGCCCATCACATAGATCTTCCAATCCCCTTTGGACTCTTTCCTTCGAAAATGGACTTGAGTCCACGCCCTCTTCTCCCCAGGTGCTAACTGATACGTGTTAATCTCTCCCCATCCCCCACCACTGTGGAGACCAAGCAAAAGTACTCATTTAAAATTTTCCCTTTTTCTTTGTCTTACTCTGTATGGTCCTCCCCCCATTCTCCTGATCCTCACTATTCCTCCCCTTGCTTTCCTCTTTTCACTCACATACCTGAAGGAAGTCTTATTCCCTTCACAGAATCAGAGAAATTTGAGGGCAGAAAAGGACAACACCGGCCCATAGTCTGCCCTTGTATTCGCCCCTTCTACCCCCTCCCCCCTTACTGGCTCTTAACTCCCCCCTCCAAACCCCATATGTCTGTCCCCTGTCCTCTTGAAGCCCTGCACCGTTTCGGATCCCACCACCTCCTCAGGTAGCCTGTTCCAGGCCTCCACCATCCTCTCTGTGATGAGCATCCCCTTCACATTGCCTCTATATTTCCCTCCTTCCAATCTGAGGCTATGCCCCTTGTTTTAGCTCCCTCCTTCCTTCTGAACAAGCTCCCCTCTGCCATCGTATTGATGTCCCCCCTCTCTCCCTTCTAGTGTTTAGTGGGTATAGATCCAGCTCCTCCATCTCTGTTCATATGTTTTACTCCGCATCCCATGCACCACTTTGGCTTCTCTTTTCTGAACCCTGTCTGTCCCTTCAATGTCCCTACATAGGTGCGGTCTCCAAAACTGTACCCCGTACTCCAGGTTCAGCCTCACCACGGTTTTGTACAGTAGCATTAGCACCTCCTTCCTGCTAGTTATGCCCCACCTGATGCAGGCCAACATACAATTTGCCTTTCCCACTGCCTTGCTGCACTGGTTCCCCACTTTAAGATCGCTCAATATTATAATACCCAGATTCTTACCTGCTCTATTTCCTTGATTTCCTCCAATCCAAGGGCGTTAGCTGCTCGAATGTTTTTTGACCCCAGGTGCCTCACTGCACACTTTTTACATTGAATTTTAGTTGCCAGGTTTCTGACCACCTCTCCACTCTCTTCAGGTCTTGCCTCATGGCCTCCACTCTCCCTTGGGCGTTCACCCTATTGCAGATTTTTGTATTATCTGCAAACAGGCACACCCTTCCCTCTAGTCCTTCTGCTAGATTGCTGATGTAAATGTTAAAAAGTAGGGGCCCCAGTACTGACACTTGAGGCACCTCACTCATCACCCCCTTTACCCTAGACTGCACTCCATTCACCACCACTGTGTGGCTCCTTCCTGTCAACCAGTTTTCCACCCACCTAGTTACCTTCTGTCCCACCCCTAAGTGCTCCAGCTTATTTACTAGCCTTCTGTGTGGGATGGTGTTGAAGGCAAGACAAGGCAATTTTTTTTTAAAAGACACCCAATTCTGGAGGCTCTGGGCACCATACATAAAATCAACATGAAACAAACAGCAATAAATAAAACATTATCATAAAAGCTATAAAACCCATTAAATAAAAAATGAATAGCAAGATAAATAATAAAAAGAAAATCAGGGAACAGGCGATATAGCAAGTCAGAACAGGCCGATATTTACAAACCTGAGTCAGGAAAAGCCTGTGCAAACAGGAAGGCCTTGAGATGTGCCTTGAATACCTTCACTGAAGAGGCCTCCCTTATAGATGGAGGTAGCGAATTCCACAGGATGGGGCCGGCAACGCTAAAAGCTCTACCGCCGACAGTTTTTAATCTCACCCTGGGAATCACTAGGAGGCCCCTCAAAGGAGGAATGGAGGGAGCAGACTGAGGTAGCAGGAGTAAGAATATCCACCAGGTAACTAGGGCTCACCTTAAAGAGGATCCTCCACCTGACTGGAAGCCAATGCAGTTCACGTAGCACCAGGGTGATGTGGCAATACTTAGACCGCCCCATCAGCAACCTGGCAGCTGTGTTCTGCACTAGCTGAAGCCAGCGGAGGATACCTCCCAAGATTCCAAGGTACAGCGCATTACAGTAATCAAGCCTCGATGTCACAAAGGCATGCACTAAGGTAGGGAGGTCCAGGGGCAGAACCAGGGGCTTAATCCTGGGCCTCAAGTATCAGGCTACTATCCAGAATAACACCAAGGTTACACACCCTGGAGGAGGCCTTCAAAGGCACAAAACCTAGGACAAGTCCTGTCTCTGTGTGCAAGGCCTTCCTATCACGCCCTCTGTTTGACTCTACTACCAGTACCTCCATCTTATCAGGGTTCAGTCACAACCAGCTGGAGGCCATCCAGTCACTGATTTCAGCAAGGCAGTTGTTAAGCACATCCACTGCATTGGATGTCCCCGGTGCAAAGGAAATATATAGCTGGGTATCATCAGCATAGCAATGAAAATCCAAGCTGTATTTTCTAATGAGCCCTCCCAAGGGCAGCATGTACACGCAAACAACACTGGGGACAAGTCCAAACCCTGAGGTACTCCACAAGACAGGAGGCTAGGTGAGAAGGAGAAATTCCCCATCACTACCCTTTTCCTCCTGTTTGTGAGAAAGGACTCAAACCAGCAGATGACTGTGCCAGCGAGTCCACAAAATTCTGTCAGGTGGTCAAGCAACACACAATGGTCCACTGCATCAAATGCTGAGGCAAGAGTGAGGAGAACAAGAATTGTCCCTTCCCCTTGCTCTCTCGCCATGAGAAGGTCATTGTTCATCCGAACTAAAGCAGTTTCTGTGCTATGCCTCGCCTAAAATCCAGTCTGGAGAGGCTCATATAGATCAAAGGCCATGATGTGTTCTTCAAGCTGAAGCACCATAATCTTCTCAACAACTTTACCCAAGAATGGAAGGTTGGAGATTGGATGGTAAATTGCTTTGACGTCTGGGTCCAAAGATGGCTTTTTCAGAAGGGGGGGGGTCTCACCAATGCCTCCTTCAAGGCATCAGAAAAGACCCCCTCAGACAAGGAACACTGGACAATCACGGCAAACACTGGGCCAATGGAGTCTACACATCCCATCAAGAAACACATCAGCACCTGGTCCAGTTCACAATATGTGTGCCTCAACTTGGAAGCAACACCAATGACCTCAGCCACCTCCACTGGTCTAAACTCATCCCAACTAGGCAGAGTGCTCTCCAGCAGGCTGAGGCGATCACTGTTGGTCGAATATTGGCTCACTGGCAGAATTCCATGCCTGATGGCGGACACTCTGTCCAAGAAGAACTGAGCAAACTCTTTGCATAAAGCATTTGAAAAAGCTTTTTTCGGCTGCAGACAGGCTGGATTTAGCAGCCTGTCTACAGTCTGAAAGAGCACAGTTGGTCGATTCTTCCTGGCAGCAATCTCCCTGGACAGGAACTCTGCCTTCTTATGGTTGATTGCCCCTGGTACTCACCATAGTGAGCGCACAGGGCCAGCTTGTTCACCTCCAGGCTGGACCTCTGCCAGCAGTGCTCCAACCTCTGACCCAAAATCTTCATCACCTTGAGCTCCCCATCAGACCATGGAGACCTCAGCTCAGAAGATCTGGGTTGTGCACAGACTTTTGCAAGGGAGTTGAGCGCATCAGACATCACCTTATTATAGGAGGTGACTGCTGCACAAGCACCCCCCCCATGCAATGCCCACACTAGATAGATCAGCCACCGCCAGAAGACCCTCGGTATTAGGGCCTTACTGAAGTCCAGATAGGCTACATCCACTGCCCCTCCCTGGTCTACTACCTGCATCACCCAATCGAAAAACTCTGTTAGATTTGTCTGGCATGACTTCCCACTCATGAAGCCATGTCCCCTTTGCTGACCTCCTTGTCTATCCTCTCATTTGTTTGTGCCTTTGCTGCCCTCACCTTCTGTCCTGCCTTTCTTTGTTTATCTAGATATACTTCCCTAGTCCCCTCCATCTGGATCTTCTTGTACTTTCTAAAAGCTGCTTTTTTCTCCCTTACTGGCTTCCTAGCCACCTCCATAGAAAACCACAGAGGCCTCTTCCTCCTCCTACCTTTGCTCATTTCCTTCAAACAATTTGTCATTGCCTTAGGTATTCCCTCCTTTATCCTTTTCCACTCCCCCCTCAGCCACCCCAAGGTATTTTCTAAGGCAGTCTTCCATTTCATGAAAATCTGCCCTCCTTTTTTTCAAGATAATATGCTTTATTAAAATTTTCAACAAATGAACAAACAATGCAATATAACCATAACAATATAAGAAATAATATCATACAAACAAGTGAAGTAGGGCTACAGGAAAAACCTGAAACAGGAACAAAACCAACTCCAAAACCACACACACACACACCCCGCTCGGAGCGCAGCAGGTTCACTGCAAAGAAATTGCCAGGGACTGATCCAGATTCTTAGGTATGCAAGCTATCCATAACAGCTATCTGGATATTAAGGCCTCCAAGACTGCCAACAGTCCCTATATTGATCCAATTTATGCAATTGGCAAGATGGATCATTTTGATATTATTATTGCTATCAGGCTCAGTACATCCTAATACTGGGCCATCAGAGAAGTCAGCTTTACTTAATCAGTACTCGGATAGTAATGTCACCCCCATTTGTATGGCCATCTCAATGTCTGTAGTTTGACTGTTAAAAATCTTTACTTGAGTGTTAGATGCTTGAAAATAAACTAGATGTAGTGGCTTTTTCTGAAACTTGGCTGTCAGATAAAATTACAAATCAAGATATCAATTTACAGGACTACACTATAATTAGGAAAGATAGGGTGGGGAGGAAGAGGAGTAGTTGTATGTTCTATGTAGCCAATTATTTATTGATAAATGAGCTTACCATCATCCCCGAGAATGCCTTGTATGAATCATTAACCATCACAATCACACTGGGCCCTAATAAGACATTGGCCATCTGTAATGTCTATGTTCCCCCCAAAAAATCAAAAGAATGTGTCCCTGCATTTTTCAACAATTTCCCCATCCAATCCCCCTGTAGGGAATTAATTGTATTTGGAGATTTTAATCTCAATTGGGCCTCACCTAACACATTTGATGTCAGGAATTTGGTTACTGAACTAGGATTTCATCAATTGATCACTGAATCCACCAGGGTGAACTACAAAACTGGCTATGAGTCGATTTTGGACTGGATAATTACAAACAGCCCTTCACACATTGCCAGTGTTGGGGTTTCCCAGATGGAATCAGTCATCATAGCCCTGTGCTATTTAACTGGTCAGCCAATGCCCCTTAAAAGACCCATAAAATTATTACTTACAGAAAACAAAATGATCTGAATGAGCATAAATTTATGAAAGAAATATAATTACTCAACTGGTCATTCCTAGATAACATCATAAATATTGATGTAGCTTATCAAACTTTTTGTGGACATTTTACTGGTATCTGTGATAGACTTCTACCATTTAAGAAAGTTAGAGTTAATTGGGATAGTAAAGTCTGGATAACCCCAGCCTTATTTAAATTAATAAGAACAAGAAATAAGGCCTGGAAAACCTATAGAAAAACAAAACAATTATATAATCAATTAAAGTATAAGAAGCTTAGAAATAAATGTCAGTCAGCTATTCAAGTTGCCAAGACAGAATTCTCTAAGCAAAAACTATTGGAAGCCAAAGGAAATTCACAATCCACCTGGAAAACCCCAAATTCTCTAATGGGAAAATCAGATGGCTTAATATTTACTGACCCAAAACTAGTGGCAGAATTGTTTAATTCACATTTTTCTAATTTGGAAAAATTTAGTGGTAGGTCACAGAACAAGGATAAGGTAAGGGATATTTTAGATCCTTTACATCAAAAACGAACAAATACAGTTACAAATACAATCCCAAATTTTTATTTTTGGTACTCACAACCAGGGGATCTAATTAATTATGTCTCAAAAATGAATCCTAGGCCAGTATTCGGTCCAGATAACCTCGACTTTAGGGTCATGAAAAAGGTCATACACTTAATTGCATTATCATTGATTAAATTGTTTAACTATTCCCTTTGTTATGGTGTTTACCCTAGGATTTAGAAAAGCTCTGCTGTTAAATCTATTTTCAAATCTGGTTCCAGGTCCAATATTAATAACTATTATCCAATCTCTTTATTGCCCCCGCTTTCTAAAATCTTTGAAAAAAATTGTTCGAGACCAAGTCACCGAACACTTGGAAAAGTACAATTTATGGATGGAGTCTCAGCATGGGTTCAGACCCAGCCATAACACTGAGACTTCCTTGGTGAGGTTCATAAGCCAAGTCATCAAAGCAATAGATGATGGAAAATATGCTGTAGCAGCTTTCATGGACCTCACCAAGGCATTCGATTTGGTGGACCACGCTGAGCTCCTTAAATGTTTACCTGGTGTTTATTTCTCCAAAGAAGTGATTTACTGATTTGGAAATTACCTATCACTAAGGAGTCAAAAACAGTAGTTAACTGTTCATTTTCAAATGAAGTACAGTTTAGATATGGAGTCCCTCAGGGCTCCATACTTGGAACATTTTTATTTTCTGTTTTTGTGAATTCTTTATCTACCAATTTTTCCCAAACGGAATGAATTTTATTCACAGACAATGCAGTACTTTTTTGTACAGGGACTTGTCTATCATCCCTTCAAAATTCACTTCATTCTGACTTTAGTGTATTGCATCACTGGCTTGAAACACACAAACTAGTTTTGAATTCAGTTAAGACCAAGACAATGTTTATTCACATCTAGGAAATCAACTTCTACTGAGCTTAATATTTTGGATAATGATGGTACATTTATAGAACATGTTAAGGAGTTCAAGTTTTTTGGGGTTAATATTAGACTCACACCTTTCATTTGAACTACATATTTTGGATCTAATTAGTAGATTGCATAAAATATTGGGGTTTCTATATCAGATAAGAAAACATCTTACAGTCAAAACTATAAATTTGTTAACTCATAGTCTTCTTTTCTCCATAATTGATTATGATTTAGTAGTTTATTTGTATACATCTGAAAGATTATTAACAAAACTTCAGACAACCTACCATTCAGTTATACATTTTGTTAGGTATCCTGTGAGTTCGGTGACTGCGATTGGGCACCTACCGCAATGGTGACTCAATCATGGTGCTTCACATCACAGTGACGAGAGAGGGTGACCAGAATGGGGGATGCATGAATATAGTGAATCCTGTCACTACATGTATATGCGAGTGGGGGGGAGGCGAGCACACTGAGCATGGGGTGGGGCAGGAGGGAGGATTGTGATGGGTGGTGCCACGGCGAGCTACCGAGTTGCTCCCATGGTGTGGTGGGTGGGTTCAGGGCTGGGGTGTGAATGGTGCTGGGTTTGGGTCTGAGTGCAGGTGCCTTTGGTTGCGCCTGGCCTGAATATTTATTTTTTGGGGTTTTGCACCCCCCTGACATGCACCCCCCTGGAGTTGAGAATCCTTAAGTAGGGAAGTGCGGGAGCATAGCCCCCCACATTTACAAGTAAAATCTAAGTCCCCAGTGCCCTTTTGCTGTGCGCCAGGGATTGCATTGCCGACATTTTTTTTTCAGCGATTTCCATTTACCCTAATGTCTATCGCTATTCTGCGATCACCGTTATCACATAGATACATTTTGCTACAGGTCAACCTAGAACCACACATCATTGTTTTTTGTACAAATCATTGAAATGTTCATTATTGGTGGAGTGGTTTAACTTTAGGTCCTTGATTTTTCTACATAAAGTTAAGTTGGGGATACTTCTGAATAATATATCAAGTTTATTTGCAAGAACTCCCTTAACTGCTCATACATGACTGCAATGTAAAAATTATTTTCAGATCTCACTTTATCGTACTGTGTCTGCCCAAATTCTGTGACTTTCTCAACTCCCAAACTCTATAATGAAATACCGAGCACTGTTAGATGTTGTTCAAATATATTAATTTTTACAACAGCGCTTAGAAGGAATATGCTCAAGAACTCTGTCTGTAGGTGTTTTACCTAGTCCTAGCAACCTTGTAACTTTTAAAATGTGTTTAAGATTTTGTTAAAATGTCTTTTCATGTTTGTATATGTTTAAACTGGACATCTGTGAAAACGGGTTTTAAGCCCACAGACCTTTTAGTATAAAATAAAAAATTAAATGAAAATGAAATGAAAAGAGCTATATGCTTTTCAACTTCCAAGGCCTGTGAGAGCTCCTGATGCCATTCCAGAAGTGTTGGGACCATATCATGCAGCCAATGGGAGAGAATAACAAGCTTGGCCATTATCGAAATGAGAGCCATATGGGCCTTACGTGGACCAATCAGCACTTGCGAGAAGATGCCCATAAGGCAGATCTGCGGGTTAAAAAAGGAATATCGCCCCAGCCATGGGTCCAGAAAACCATGGATGGACACCCAAAAAGGGTCAGCCTTGGGGCAATCCTAGAGAATGTGTTTAAGGGAGCCTTCCCCAGTACCACACCACCTTCACTCCGCTGAAGATCTGCGTCCCATCTTGCACAACTTCTGAGTGGTGTAATAGATGTTATGCAAGATATGAAATTGCACAAGACAGTATTTATCTTGCTTAATTAATTTATATAATTGACCCCATACCTTTTGCCAATCCTGGGGAGTTAGGTGTAAATCAAGGGATTGCTGCCAATAAAAACAAATCCCCTTAGGCGGCTCGGGTCTTGAGATTAAAGATTGGAATAAAATTTGGAGGAGGGATGCACCTGCCCTGCTAAGGACAGAAACTCTGTAAG
The DNA here is from genome assembly GCA_016271365.2 of Neoceratodus forsteri. Classification (NCBI taxonomy): domain Eukaryota; kingdom Metazoa; phylum Chordata; order Ceratodontiformes; family Ceratodontidae; genus Neoceratodus; species Neoceratodus forsteri. The sequence continues at coordinate 817,552,715 of CM057455.1, read as the reverse complement.
AAGAAGAAGATGTGGTTAGGAGTTAACAGTTGCAGATCCCAAAAAACTAGTGATAGCGTGAGTGAATTGGAGATGTTTGAACTGGTGATAAACTGGGATGGCATATCCCTGCCGTATTACCTGGGCGGGAACAGCCTTGCCGTTAGACAGAAAAGATCCCAAAGAGACATGGCAAAGTGGAGGACAAAAGTTATGAGGGATGGGTCGACCTGCTATCTGTATATCTGGGTTACCAACCAACAGTTGGGACGGATCCTTGGACCAGTCAATCTTCAGGTAAGAACACATATGCTTCAAGGCCTTAAGGGCCCACATCAGTGGGGTATTGCGTATTTGTGAGGGAAGGGAAGAAGGAGGGTCAAACAGGGACTAGAAAGTTGTAAACCATGTTGGAGGCAGAGTAGGGACTGCAAAGATGATCACAGAGGGGTATAAACCTCATTTTGGAAAGCATCCGACGATTAAGGCCATTGAAAAATCTTGCAGCTATGAAGAGCGTAATAGCATAAGAAAAAGTCAGGCAACCGAAGATCCCTTCTCTATTTAGAGAATGTCACTTTATAATAGGCCCAATGAGCAGCCCCGCTTTTCCATAAAAATTCCGAGAGAAGGCTTTGGAGTCGAAGGAACCAGACTTTAGGAAGAAAGGGGGTAAGCATACTCAAGGGGTATAATATCTAAGATAGAATATTCATTTTGATAGTATGAACTCTTCCCCAAAGGAAAAGAGGGATAGTGGACCATCTACACAAATCTGCCTTGGCTGCAGAAAATAAGGGCAAGAAGATTCTGTCCGCCAACTCCAAGAGAGATCGAGAAATCTGAATGCTCAGGTACATGAGCACACTGGCCACCCAACAAAGGCCCAAGTCCAATATTTGCTGTTTAGAGACATGAACATTTAAAGGGAGGACCTGAGTCTTATCAAGATTGAGCCTATATCCAGCCACAGATGAGAACAGATGAATTTCCTCTAAAGCCACAGAAATCGATGAAGCGGGAGATTCCACACGTAGAAGCAGATTGTCAGCATAAGCCGACAAAGTGTAGCGGGAGCCACCTACTGGAATGCCCCAAATCATCGGGTTACTATTAATTTTATGGAGAAGGGGTTCTAGGTACAAGTTAAATAAAAAAGGGGAAAGGGGGCACCCTTGCATGATTCCATGCTGAAGTGATACTGGAGCTGAGAGGACCCTATTACATCTGATTCTAGCCATGTTTTTTTTTTTTATCATATCACTTTTTCTATGCCTTGCCGATAGCCCCCATCTGATTGACCCCACTTCCAGCACCATCACCTAGAATTACCAGGGCTTACCTTATGCCCGACCCGGGAGCGGTGCCTGTGGGGAGTCGGTCGTCATCCTGCCACCGGTGATTTTCTCCTCCATTTTCTCCCAGGGGCCCCAGGAGTAGGAGCACATGCGCCTTATGGCACCAGTAATGACCTCTTTCCACCCACCCCATTGGCCTAATGCCTGGCACCCTCAAGGCCTGTACTGTTCCTGGCCTCCACTAGGAGGCAACCATTAGCCAAGGGTTGTCACTACACCTCCCCGGAGAGGAGAGTTGCCTGTCGTCAGCTCCATCAGCTCCGCCATCCCCCCCTCATTGCCAACCTCTGACGGCCCAGGCTTATTCCCGAACCCGGGTCACCGGTGTGCCACGAGGTTAGGCATCCAGCACCTTAGCCCTCAGAGCCACTGGGCCAGCCTAGCCATGGGGTCATGATAGAGTACCAGTATCCAATTACAGAAAGCATCTGGTAATCCAAACTTCTGAAAAGTGATGAACAGCAAGGTCCAAGAAACCCGGTCAAAGGCTTTTTCCGAATCCAGGTAGATCAAGATGGCAGGTATGTTGCTCTCCCTGACAGGGAAATAAGGTAGAGAATCTTGAAGACATGGTCACTGGAATGGCACCCAGCCATAAAGCCCACCTGCTCAGGCAAAATCAGATGATCCCATACCTGGAGAAGGCGATTAGCAAGAACCTTGGATAGTATCTTCAGATCAATGTTAAGGAGAGAGATATGGGATGATAGCTGTCAGGGAGAATTGCATTCTTCCCCGGCTTGAGAATCTATGAAATCCAGGCCTGAGTAAGGGAAGAGTCAGTTACACCTGAAGTCAGAAGATAATTAAACAGACGAGTCAATAAAGGGGCGAGGGTATCAACAAACGTGGAATAGAAGAAACATAGAAACATAGACTTTGACGGCAGATAAGGACCGCTAGGCCCATCTAGTCTGCCCATTTCCCCTACCTACAGGATAGGCCGCAGATCCTAGTTAACCAACAGCCTATATCTTCCTGCCCCCCACAAGAATTGCCTTATGTCTGTCCCATGCATTCTTGAATTCTCCCACAGTTTTAGACCCCACAACTTCCTCAGGAAGGCTGTTCCATGCATCCACTACCCTCTCTGTGAAATAATACTTCCTCACATTGCCCCTGAACCGCCCTCCTTCTATTTTTAAATTGTGTCCTCTTGTTCTTGCAAGTCTCTTTTTCTGAAAGATGCTACCCTCTTGGACTTTGTTGATTCCCTTGAGGTACTTGAAAGTTTCTATCATGTCCCCCCTCTCCCTTCTGAAGGAGTTCAGAAAGCCATCTGGGCCCGGAGCTTTCCCTGTAGGGAGGTTCTCCATCACCAGGCAGACTTCCTGCAATGTTATAGGGGCTCATAGCAGATCTTGCTGTTGGGCAGATAGAGTAGGCAGAGTAAGATGAGCAAGATACTCCTCTATGTGTTGCTGAGAGGGCAGTGATGGAAGTTCCTGACCTTACAGAGAGCTTAAAACATGCGAAAGGCATCAGCGATTTCTCTGGGATGAGTAAGGACAGGACCTGCTGGGTCAGGCTGAAGGTTGGGGAAGGCCGTGAGAGAGTATATATGTTTTAAGCTAAGAGCTAGTAGTCTCCCGACTCTTTCACCGGCCTCCAGATAAAGCATTTTTGTGCTCTGAAGCACAAATTCTGACTTCTCAGCCAAGAGCCCATAATACTGAGCCCTGAGATCATGTAACTGAGCCCAGGAGACCAAATCAGACCTAGTCGACAGGGAAAATTCTAACGCCCTAGTTTGAGAGAGAAGGTCATCCAGCATTTGGGAACAACGCCGCTTGAGCATGGTTGCCAACTTAATACACTCTCCTCTGACTGCACATTTCAAAGCCGCTCATAGGGTATCTAAGGCCTGCACCAAGCCTTAAAAAGTTATTCAAGAAACCCTGAAGGACATCCCGGGAGGCGGGGTCCTTAAGGAGAGAAGGCTTGAGTCACCAGATTCTGTCCAACTCCTCTCGGCCCTTTAGAGAATGATCTAGCAAGACAGACACATGATCCGAGATTACCAATGGTTCAATTGACAGTACACTAAACCAGAAAGGATTTCCTTGCTGACCAGAAAACAATCAATTTGGAAATACTTGGAATGGGGAGCCTAGTAGAATGTATACTGATGAGAAGGATAGAGAGTGCGCCACGGATCAGCCAAAGCTAGGGAATCCATGAGGTCCCACAACCCTATTTGCCCAGGAGAGAGGCCTTTCCTAAAAGAACTTGACTGGTCCAGGTCCGTATGAATAACTAGGTTCCAGTTTCCACCTAAGAAGATAGGTAGGTGGACAAAAGGGGCCAAGCATGTAAGAATGTTAGAGAAAAATTGCAGGGAGTCAACACTGGGGCTGTAAACTGCTCCTAATAAAACTTTGGTTAAACCCAGCCACCCATGCAAAAATAAAAACCGTCCTTCCAGATCCTAGACTTCCTTAATTAATGAGAAAGGGGTATGCCTAGCAACTAGGATGGCCACTTCTCCCTTGTTCTTACTACACCCCGGCCCAAAGACTTGTGCCACCCATTCCTTATGGAAGAGGGCAGTGTCCTCCCTACGTAGATGTATTTTTTGAAAGAATACATCACATGGATTAGACTTTTTGAGATGCATGATAACCATAGCCCTTTCTTTTTATTAATAATAATATTAATAATAATAAAACTTTATTTATAAAGCGCCTTTCAGCAATCGAAGCGCTGTACAATTGAAAACAAATAAAATCCAATAAAACATACAATTACATACAGCATGTTAGCCAAATAAATAAATATCTAAAAATAATTAATCTGGGTAGGCAATGTGCCACAGATGGGTCTTCAAGGCACTCTTAAAACTCTCCACAGTCGTGCACTCAAGTATCTGACAAGGTAGAGAATTCCACAGGGTCAGGGTCACATACATAAAAGCATGGGCCCCTGATGTTTTAAGATGTACCCTGGGACTCTCTAACAAACCCTCGTCAGCTGAGCGGAGTGGTCATCAGGGGCAGTAAGACAACAGGAGCTCTTATAGCTAGTCCAGGCCCAGTCCTGCAGGGCTGTAAAGGTCAGAAGCCCAACCTTGAAGGTGATCTGCCACTGAATCGTCAGCCAGTGCAGTTCACGTAGAACTGGTGTGATGTGACTCAAATGAGGAGGCCCCATCAACAACCATGCTGCAGCATTCTGCACTAGCTGCAAGTGGCAGATATCAACCCCTAGTAGCCCTAGGTACAGGGAGTTGCAGTAGTCAAGGCATGAGGTCACAAAAGCATGGATCAACATTAGAAGGTCACAGGATGTAACAAGGTGCTTAATCCTGGCGATGTTCCTGAGAAGGTAAAATGAGGACTTGATGACTGCCGACACTTGCGAACACAGTGTCAGCCCATCGTCAAGGACCACCGCCAGGTTTCTCACCTGTTCGGAGGAAGGCAGCTGGACACCTCCAAGACAAAGTCCAGAGGATTGTCCAGCCACCGACCCATCTGTCCAGCAACCTGCATCCACCACCATCACCTCAGTCTTTCCAGAGTTCAATTTCAACCAGCTGGATTTCATCCATTCCTGGATTTCTATGAGGCAGTTATTAAAGACCGAGCACACACTATCCTGGTTGGGTGCAAAAGACAGGTAGAGCTGGGTATCATCAGCATAGTAGTGAAACCTCAGTCCATACTGTTTTACAATGTCTCTGAGGGGCAGCATATAAACCACGAATAACATGGGGAACAACACTGACCCCTGAGGGACCCCACATGGCAGAGAGAATGGGCCAGAGGAAAAAATCCCCAACACCACCCTCTGAGATCTGCCAGTGAGGAAAGATTGAAACCATCTGACAACTGTACCAGACAGGCCACAGATGAACCTCAGGTGCCCGAGAAGCACCCCATGGTCCACGGTGTCAAAGGCTGAGGAGAGATCAAGAAGTACCAAGATGGAGCAGCACTTCTGATCCCTTGCCATCATACCCAAGGGCACTACCAATTGTGGTAGACCAATAGTCCTGGCGGCCTGAGAGGTTCATCCAACTCGGGTGGTGTTATGCAATGTTAGGTCCATTAAAAACAAGACTGCAATTATTGCAGATCTTGTTAATTCAGTGGACTTGACTTGCATCACTGAGACCTGGTTGGTTGAGAACTCTGGCCCCGTTTTGGAGGCTGCAGTTCCGGCTAGGTACTTGGTGATACACCACCCGAGATTGGATCGTTGGGGGGGTAGTAGTCTGTTTCAAGACCAAACTTAACTTCACAAATGTACCAGTTGGGGAGACTGAGTCACTTGAGTGTACTGTCATAACAGGTGTAGGGTGTCAGATTGTTCTCATCTACCGTCCACCAGGAGATGAGAAGCAATTCTTACAGGAAGTTGCGGACTTCGTCATGGATATGGCATTTGAGTCGCCCAGGCTGATGGTCCTGGGTGACTTCAAGCGACTGGATCTATGACGAACTCTCGTAATTTGGTCAGCACTTCCTCCAGTTGATGACATCTCTGGGCCTTACACAGATTATTACTACTGCTACACATAATCACGGTCACTCTCTTGACTTAGTCTTCCTGCTGAGGATTGAGGCATCCAACTTGGGGGTGGAACCAGTTGGATGGTCTTATCACTACACCGTGGGGTTTAGTTTTAGCACCCCCCATGTAGGCCTACCCCTGTGGAGATGACTAGGTACCGTCCTTTGCGAGATTTAAGTTCTTAAGGCCTAGCGGCAGTGCTTGATCTTTTATCCCTCTCAGAGGCAAACAGAGACCCTCATGATGGCTTATAACTTGGCCATTACGGTGGCCCTGGATATCATTGCTCCTGTCCATGTTCATCCTTTTCCCCCTTCACCCTCGGTCCCCATGGTTTGATAGGACTTTGAGGGAGATGAGGCTATTAGGACGAAGGTTAGAGCATTGATGGTGGAAATCCGCCCTTGATGCCGACCATCTTAGATTGATGGATCATTACCAAGTCTATCAATCTGCAGTCACTCACAGGCAGAGTTCCTGTCCGGGGAGATTGCAGCTGCTCAAAATCGACCAGCTCAGCTATTCCGAACTGTGGACAGACTGTGCAACCCAGCCTGTCTATAAGTCCAGAAAGCCTTTTCGCGAAGAGAGTGCGATGAGCTTGCTCGATTCTTTGAGACTAAGGTGGCCGACATCAGGGCGGCGCTCCATTCAGCACACATAGTGGACCATCAAGGGACCACTGTTCCTCAGTTTTGTTGGAGTTCCTTTGACTGGCCAGCTTTCATGGATGTGATGCAGATTGTCCAGAGTGTGCACCCTACATGCTGTAGTTTGGATCCTGGACCGACTTCCCTGATTTTGGGTTGTACTGATTCTATCGGTCTGGTCCTAGCTCGGATAGTCTGGTGCTCCTTGGAGACAGGTGAATTTCCAAGCTCACTGAAAGAGGCGGTGGTGACCCCACTCTTGAAGAAAGCTTCTTTGGACCCAGAGTGCCTTGCAAACTACAGACCAATCTCTAATCTTTCATTTTTAGGGAAGGTGATTGAGAAAGTAGTGGCCACTCAGCTGGAGGACTATTTGACCATCCATGACATTTATGAACCTCTCCAGTCCGGATTTTGAAAGAGGCATAGTACTGAGACAGTGCTGGTTCGAGTGCTCAGTGATCTCCTGATGGCTAGAGATTGGAGAAGCCATTCTATTCTAGTTCTCCTAGATCTCTCATCAGCATTCGACACTGTGGACCATGGGGTTCTGCTTGATCATCTAAGGTTCATCTGTGGACTGTCAGGTACAGTCCTTGGGTGGTTTACATCGTTCCTCACGGGAAGATCTCAGAGAGTGGTGTCCAGGGTTTATTCCTCCGAGCCAGTTTCTCTATTATGTGGGGTTCCTCAGGGTTCAGTGCTGTTCCCATGTTGTTCGCAGTGTATGTGCTGCCCCTCGGAGACATTGTAAGAAGGTGTGGGCTGAGGTTTCACTGCTATGCTGATGATACACAGCTCTATCTTTCTTTTGCACCCGACCAGGATGGAGCTGTCTCAGTCTTTAATAGCTGCCTCACTGAAATCCAGGAGTGGATGGATGCCACTTGGTTGAAGTTGAATTCCGGTAAGGCTGAGGTATTGGTTGTGTATCCGAGTCACCAGATGGGGGGTTGAGTGTGGGTTCACCCTCTGGACTATCTCTTCAGGGCTTGCTACTCCCAACCTCTGAACTGGTGCAAAACCTGGGGGTAATCTTGGACGAAGGGCTGACCCTGCATTCACAGGTGTCGGCAGTCATCAAATCCTCATTTTACCATCTTAGGAATATCTCCAGGATTAAGCACCTTGTTCTGTCCGGCAACCTTTCTACTCTTATCCATGCCTTTGTGACCTCACGGTTAGATTACTGCAACCCCCTGTACCTAGGGCTACCAGGGGTTAAAATCCATTGCTTGCAGCTAGTGCAGAATGCAGCAGCCCGGCTTTTGATGGGATCATCTTGGTCCTGTCATATTTTGCCGGTGCTGTGTGGATTGCACTGGCTGCCTGTTCAGTGGTGGATCACTTTTAAAGTTGGTCTTCTGACTTTTAAAGCCGTACATGGACTTGGCCCAGACTACCTGAAAGAGCTTCTGGTTCCTTACTGCCCTGGATGATTGCTCCGCTCAGCCGACGAGGGGTTGCTAGAGATTCCAAGGGTGTGTTTGAAATCTTCTGGGGCTAGAGCATTCGGGTATGCCACCCCTACCCTTTGGAATTCTGTACCCCATCAGTTACGAGAGTGGACGACCATGGAAAGATTTAAGCAGGCATTAAAACTTTTTTTATGGGACCAAGCTTTTGGTGTCTAGCTACTGGATGATATTAATCTGATACACTCCTGTTGTTGTGATGTTTGTTCTGTTTACTTTGTGATTTTAATATTGTTAAAGCACCTTGGTTTTTGAAAGGCACCACACAAATGAAGTTTTATTATTATTATTAGAAGATCATTGAGCACCCGAACCAGAGCAGTCTCGGTACTATGCCTCTTATGAAAACCGGACTGGAGAGGTTCGTAGATATCATGGATGGCAAGATGGTTCTCCAGTTGTAGTACCACAACTTTCTCAGTTACCTTCCCTACAAAGGGAAAGTTTGAGATGGGTCTGTATTTGGTGAAGCTGCTTGGGTCCAGAGCAGCTTTCTTCAGGAGTGGTGTCACCACTGCCTCCTTCAGGGAGCTAGGAAACTCACCTGACTGTAAGGAGCACTAAACTATCTTTGCAAGGACAGGGTCAATGACATCAGAACACCCCATTATCATGGAGATGGACCCGGATTCAAACTACAGCATGTTGGCCACATACCCTGGGCAATTCCGCATGATATCCACAATTTACAGCCAGTCAAAAGAACTCCAGGCAAACCAAGGAGGAGTGACCAAGCACCAACCACCATCAACTCCCATAGAGTGAGCCGGCAGGATCTCAGCCCTGATGCTGGCCACCTTATCCGCAAAGAAGCGAACAAGCTTATCACACTCAATTTGTGAAAAGGCTCTTCAAACTTGCAGACAAGTTGGGCTGCACAACTGGTCCACAGTTTGAAAATGCTGAGCCAGTCAATTCTGTACGGTAGCAATCTCCCTGGACAGGAACTCTGCCTTCTTATGGGTGATTGCTGACTGACAGATTTGATAATGTTCCATTAATCTAAGGCGATCAGCATCCAGGACGGATTTCCTCCAGCAACGCTCTAACCTTCGTCCTACTTGTCACAACTCCCTCAAGGTCCCACTAAACCATGGGGATTGAGAGTGGAGAGAGAGGGGACGAACACGGACTAGAGCGATAGAGTCCAGGGCCTCAATACCCACTGCTCTGCACTTGTTCCTTTGTTGTACCTGTATACTTCTGTAACTAATGTTGTACCTGTTTACCTCTGTAACTAAATACGGTCGCCCCTGAAAAAGGGACCTTCGAGGCTCAGTAGGCCTACCCGGTTACCAAAATTGAATAAATAAATAAATAGTGTAATGATCCGACCATCTGATAGGTTCCACCACCAGATCGGAGGTTTCAATCCCCTGGAGGAAAACCAGTTCAAGTGAGTGATCGAACTTATGAGTTGCAGAGGCAACAACCTGTGTAAAGTCCAGCAATATCATCAGCTGGAGGAAGTCCTGACCAAATTGCAAGAGTTCATCGTTGACCCAGGCTTTAAAATCACCCAGGACCATCAACCTGGATGACCCAAATGCCATGTCAACCATGAAGTCCGCTACTTCCTGTAGGAATCATTTCTCACCCCCGGGTGGATGGTAGATGAGAACGATCCTACAGCCTACACCTGCAACCACAGTACACTCAAATGAGCTGGATTCCTCAACTGGCACACCTACATGATCCAGTTCCATCTTAAAACAAATGGCTATATCCCCGCCCCTGTGGTCCGATCTCGAGCAGTGTATCACCAAGAAACTGGTCGGAACAGCAGCCTCCAATATGGGGCCGGCATTTTTATCCAACCAGATCTCAGTGATGTATGCCAGGTTTGCTGTCCCAACAAGATCTGTAATTACTGCCGTCTTGTTCTTAATAGACCTGGCATTGCATAATACCGCTCGAGTCGGACGAGATTCTGGTGCCGCCCAAGCTATCGGCCCAACAATGTTGGAACCCTTGGGTATGGAGACCAGGCATGGCGGCCCATGTTCCGGAATCCATTTTGCCCCAGGGTGTCTCCTGGACCTCACTACCCCGATATGAGCACCCGCTCACTCTCCCTCCGACGTTCAGGGCCCCCAACCCAGCCTCGCCATTTGTGAGCAATTCCTAATGCTCTATAATGTTGATAAACTGCAGCCTGAAGTGGGGGTGCATTTAAAGAGCAGAGGTCCCGAAGTTCAGAGGGCAAGTAGTGCACGACTGGGAGAGTAGCCTGCCAGCACATCTAGACCACCAATTTGTCAAATCACTCACTCCCGAAGACCAAAAATACACTAAAAAAACAACTAATCTACCAAACAATAAATACAAAGCATATAAAAATTATAAATCTAATAAACAATTTAAATTTTTAAAAACTAAATATTCCCCCCACAACCATAAGTAATCCAATATAATTCGATTCGATCCTCCACTCTCTCTCACAGAGTGGGGGAAAGAGATCCAAAAAATAAACCCCCCACACACTATCCCTATCTAAAATACTTTGATCCTCCACTCTCTCTCTCACAGACTGGGGGAAGGAAGTCAACAAACGATAACCCCCATATTGTCTCTCACACAGTGAAAAATAGACAAAACAAAACCCAATAACTCAAATTAACTCTGAATCCAAAATAAATATAAAACAAAAACAAAAAACAACAGAAACTTAACCCTACAATAAAATTTTTAAGACAGCATACAAACAAAGTAAGGGAAAAGTCACTTAAACTTTTTAAGTCAGTTTGTGAGTCCATAAAGCTCCCACCTCTTCAAAAAACAAATCGAAGCTTAATTAAGTCTAACTGCTCACTTTTGGCTTAGAGAGCACAAAAGTGCACCACCAGCTCTATAAAGCACTCTCACTGCTTAATAGAATGTCAAGAAGCAAAAGCAAAGAAAAGTCTAACCGGTATATGGCTTCAAAGATGCTGCTCACAGGAGTCCTGTCCTCAGCAGTGAGGGATCTTCCCAAAGTTCTGCAGATGAATCCGTTGTCTTCACCACTGGCAGGGGAACAATAAGGGGCACCAACTGAGGGTGGTACTAAAAAGGGGCTCCCTCAATACCCAGTCTGGTCTGCAGTTACCCCAGAGCGCAGAGACTGACACTATGATATATGGGTTTAGACCAGCCCTCCAGCCGGTCTCCCGGCCTATCTAGGAGAAACCACCACTGTTATGCCTGCCTTCCGGCAGATCCAATGCAGAATCTCCTGCACGGCCGCGGCACTCCGGAATAAACCACCCCACCAGGACAGGCAAAAAAAGTGCCTCCCCACACCAACCCTCAGAGCCCAAGTTCAAAAGAGACCCCTACCTCTGGGACTTATCACACAAAGGTCGATGAATTCAAGGAGCAGGGCAATGTTATTCCAGACAAGGTCTCCTCGCCACAGCTCCTCGTCGATGTTCTGGGTCAGCTACTCCCAGTCCAATAGTTCCTCCGGTACTCCTCCCGCACTATGGAAATCCTCACTCCCCTCTTCCTCAGTCAGCTAACCAGCACATCCCAGCAAAAAGTCCTGATGCTGAAAAAGCAGGGAGCACAAAAACTGGGCAGGTAAGGCACCACAATATAAAATATACTCCAGCGCATTTAGACAGTCACTGGAGCTCTCACAGTTTTTAAACAAGCTCAAAATTTTTTTTACTAACTACCCGTAACGTTACCTAAGCTGACTAACTCACTCAGATTCCCTTACTAAACTGCTATAAAGCTAAAACTAAAACAAATGAGTAAAATCGAACGAAAACAAATGAAAAGAAATAAAATAACTAATAAAACCCCCTTTAATTTCCCATGTAATGGATCTAAAAGACATAGCCATAGGCACTGTTGGCCAAGCAGTGAGATAAACAGCCCCAATTACCATATATATACCAAGACAATAAACTGGCTGTACTCCGAGCGTACACCTTCCCAAACCCACCCCGGCAACACCCTATCACACACTATCACTAAGCTTCCCAGCCCCCCAACCATACCCGGACAGACCATCCCTTTATAAAGTCAACCCCAAACAGCCCACCACCCCAAAAACAAACAATAATTAGAGCGAGAAACAGCCAAGCCAGAATATAACGCTGTCTACAATAGTAGAATCTATAATCCACAATGGTGGAACAGTATGGAGCACCCAAAGCACTACAATATAATGATTGCATAAAAGCCCCCACCCCCTCCAGCCAAATAACCCCTCAAAGACCATAAACCCAAAGAACAACAAAACCCCCTCCACCCCCGGTCCTAACAACTGAACTCCCATTCACTCTGCCCATGATGGGTGAGAACATGCCCCTCTGCCCCCCAAGAACAATGCCAAACCCAAGTACTCTACTGGCAACAAGCATAAACAAAAACTCCCTTAAAGTTCACAAGATAACTAACACCTTGAACAAGATATAAACAGTAACAAACATTGAAACATTGTAGATCCATAACATTTCAGCAATAAATGAGGCGTAGAAAAAAAAAAACAACTGACCCACAGTTCAGTAAAGCAGAGTCCCTGGGGGAAATATAGTAAGCTGTAGTCGTGAAAAGTCCACGTAGCTAAATGAAGTAGACTGACTTTGGGCCAGAGAACTATGCCCACAGGGGCAGCTGAGCTGAAGTCCAATAAGGCACACGCAGGAGAAGTGCATCCACGGAATGTGCAATAGAAAGGTCATTGCAGATGTGAAAGCCTCAAAAAACGCCTGTGGAAAAAGTCCAACAAGACTTCACAGTGCCACAAATGTGAGGGCTGCATAGTGAAAATGAACTGGGCAATAGTATGCTGGTAAAATATATACAATCTCCAGGGAGAGTACAAAAAGGTTATGCGCAGTCAGTCCACACATGCGTTAACATAGCAGTCTCCGTACCAAGCTCCTCCATTCAGTCCACAGTAACATGCAGCTCATTGTCCAAACCCAACCGCATGCACCTCCGCAAGGCCTAAATACAGTTCACTGTTTAGAAGCACTGATCCCAGTGAGAGAATAGTGATCCACATCCACAACCAGAAATGAAGCCCCAGATAGAAGTCCACGGCTAACCAAGGCAGGCCAAAGATATCAATTACCTGTAGAGATCAGGGATTCTCTTGGTCAAATCGGCTGTTGCAGCTTTATGGGTCTTGAAACTCAGTAAAACCCTGTCATGGAGCACTTGGAGTGTAGATGGATACCAGACCCAAAAGCAGATGACCGCGGCAAGCGGTTTAGATGCTACCAGGTGCAGGGCGGCACATCGTTGTTGCACTGAGTACAGGAGGTCCTGGGCAATCCTGATCTTTTTGCCCTCCAAGAGTACCTCCTTGAGCTCACGTACCTTCTCCAAAACATGCTGCATGTCCAAGAAATTCAGTAGGTGACAAATAAGCAGTCGAGGATGGGAACCTGAGGGCGACATGTGGCACAGGGACCGGTGTGTTCTCTCCACCACATACACCTGTCCATTGGGTGAGGTCCCAACAAGTTTCTCCAGCAATTTTTGAGTGAACAGCATGGCTTGGGAACCTTCTGCCCCCTCTGGTAACCCCAGCACCACAAGGTTATTTCTACAGGACCAGCCTTCAAGGTCCTCAAGCCGATCCTCTGTCTTCTGTAGCCACTGTAGCATTGCCACCTGTTCAGGGTCCTGCCGGTGATGCCAGTCTTCGAGAGAGGAAATACAGGCCTCAGCGTTGCCAACCCAGTGGGTAACTGAATACATGGAGGTCCGAAGTTTTTGTAGCTCTTCCTTAGTAGCTGCAGAGTACTTTGCAAAGATGCCATCTCTGACATGAATTTCTCCTCTGTGAGCGCTGTAGTAACAGTTGAAGATTTCCCAGTCCCCAAGGCCTGTGATTTCGATCTTTTGGCCATGTTGTCATGCTCGGGTGTAGGCGGGGTGGTATGGCGAGTTGGCAGAGTCTTCATGTTCACTTCCATCTCACTGAATATCAGCAAAAACCAGCCCAAAGTAGGAATCTTAGCAAGTAGCAGAGGTGACCAATGGTTTTATGCAGCACATTACTCAGATGATAATAAAAAAATTAGAGAATAAGGCTGAGGAGGAAGAGAGCAGAGAGCAGGCACATCTGTTTCTCAGGCTGCCATCATGTGATTCCCCAAAAATCTGCCCTCCTGAAGTCCAGGACCCACGTCCAAGGGTGGTTCCTCTCCTGCTCAATCTGTATGTCAAACTATACTGTAGAATGGCTGCTAATACCCAGGGGGCTGCCCACTGTGACTTCTGCAAGAAGCAAGATATTCAAAAAGGAGCAGTGCTGGACCAGATAGGTAATACTGAGCAGGTAGGGTGTGGGTTGGTGAGTGCTGAGAGGGGGTTTGGTGTGGGGGGTGAGGTAGTGGGGCTAGATACTGTCGTTGGACTCTTATTCTTTTGCAAGTTTATGGATGGGGCATGGGGAGGAATCAAGAGGTCTGAGGGATACTCGCTAGTGGGAGGGTATTTAAAGGTCATGGAGGGAGCAGGGGGGAAGGATCAGGAGGTGGGCAGGATACTTAGCAGTGGGTGGGCATTTAATTGTCACAGGCAGGGCATTGGGAAGGAGCACGGTCTTCACACAGTAACCTCAGCTAAGCCCACCATAAGAGTGCAGGTCTGCTTATGCCTTTCTTTTCCTAGGTAAATACTGCAGCCTGAGACTGCAATGGGAAAGTGTGACTGGTGGTGGGTAGCAGCTAGACTGGGATCTGCAAATGGACGTTGGGGAGGGAGGACAAGCAGCAGGCTGAGCACGATGACGCTCAGATGCTTGCTGGGCAGCTTCATACAGATGGAATTATTAAGTCGCTCTTTCATTGGAATAGCTTGATCCTTTCAATCACAAGAAGTTTCTGCCCCACAAGCACTAAACAGTGTCATGATCAGCCTGGCTGATCACTGGACTGTCACTTTTGAGCTCTCTGTAGCCTGAGCTGCATTGGATCCAATAGTAACACATCTCTGAAACCCCGTTCTTGTAACAAAATGTTTGTCATGCCTGCAGGCACGCAAACATAAAGAGGCCTAATTAGGCAGAAATCTGTGTGAAAGATACATTCTAAATCTGATTGAGTCAGCTGTGTGGAAAGATAAATTTTACCACATGATCACATGTGGTGGTTAAACCAATCACATTCTTCCTCTTCTCTCTGCCATTGTTTTCACACAGTATTAAACCACAGTTTTCAAAATGTTTTGTAAACAGCATGAAGATGTTTGACTGCTTATACAGTATCTGTTTGTTGGTGCTGCCACCAGAATGTCCATGTAAATGAGGTATTTTGCTTCAGTGGGTCTAGTCTAGCAAACAAAATTGAAAATAAAAAAAAATTCTGCTGTGAGTCTTCAGCTAGAGTAAATATTAATATGCCTGTTAGATAAAATTTACTAAATCAAGTGCTTGGGAGCAGAGCTGTGTAAATGTATTCTGAAGTTTGGTGCATTTACACAATTCATCCCATGAAATTTGTGAATGTCGTACAAATTCCATCACTTTGGAATTCATGTGTAAAGTGTCAAATGTGCCAATGACAGTGTCATTATGTGGATTCTTATAACGTGAAGATGGAAACTGGGTTGGATATGGGTGTTTTCCCATATCCGGTGAATAAGTTGCCAGGATTACAGTACATGAAAATCCGCCCTGCAATAATAGCGACTGACATGACAGCTACAGGGATAGTGTAGCGCAACTCAGCTAATGTGATCCCTGTAGCTGTCATGACATGGGAGGAAGAGGAGAATTGGTGTGCTCTGGTATATTTCACCAAGCTACTCCTGTGGTACAGGGGGCTAAGGCCACAAGCAGTTATGGTGATGCAGCATCCTGGAGACCAGGGTTCTGTTTCTGGTGTCCTTTTTCTTCTCCCCCCTCCAAAGTTTTATTTTTTGTGACTTCTCCCTCCATCCTCCACTTTTGGCCCCCACCCTCACAGATACAGTCCCCCCCCAAGTTCTTCCCCATCCATGAGTTTCACTCCTCATGGAGTTTGTTATCTTAATTTCAGAGGGTGTGCAGGCAAAGCCCTCTGCGATGGGGAGTGCGGGGGGGATGAAGCTCCCTCCCCGAAAACACTAAATTTACTTGTGTTTTGTTAGACATGGTAGCAGTCGGTGTTTTTTTTGACTGCTACCTTTGGCTTTTTTGTTGCAGTCGGTGTTTTTGTGGAGCTCTACTTTGTGTAGTGCTGCAGTTCATATGCAGTTTCTTTTTTTGTAATTTAACTTTTATTGATTTTATACGCCACTCCAGACAAGTTCACATAGACAATAAATGGAACCTTATGATAGTTAATACAAGAAAGAATTCAATAAACATAAAAGGGGCGTAATATATAATAAAATCTCCCCCCAAGAAATAAAAAAAAAATACATTAACTAATCCAACACAACCCCGTCCTCCTACCTCCCCTCAAGGTTACAATTGGATACTTAATGCAAAAACCATCCGGAAAATAAATTAAGCAAAGGAGAAACAATAACTATTCAGCACACAACTCAAGCTTTCAGTGTCCAAGTTTTCAATAGCGAGTCAAGACGACCCCACAGCGATGCAAAGGCTTTAACTTTGCCTCTAATATAGGCTATATGTTTTTCTAATTGTAATGCTAGCATACACTTCCGGTGCCACTCCAGAAGAGAGGGGGAGCTCTCAGATGACCAGTGCCTTAAAATGATTAGCTTCGTAACAGCAGCAATGAGTGACACGTAGGCTCTCCAAGACCTTGAAGTAGCCTCAGGAAAAATATGCAATAGACAGATTTCAGGAGTGTTCATGCTATAGGAGCCAAGGACAGGGCATACAAGCCTACTAATGGCACCCCAGAGGGTACGAATTTTCGGACACTTCCAAAGCATATGTAATAGAGAGCCCTCATCCGCTTACAACGCCAACATAGTGGGAACCTGCGTGCTTCCAGCCGATAGAGATAAGTGGGTGTTAAATAAAGATGATGCATGATATTAAATTGAACCAACCTGAGTCTATCTTGTTTAACATATGAATAAATGGAGTTCCAGAGCTTCCTCCAGAGCTCGGAGAGTCTCTAACACTCAGTTCCCCAACCCAATAATAACAGACCCTGATGGGAGTTTATTATCCCATTCTTGAAGTATTCTATAGACTTTGGAGACGGCATGGGGTTGTATCATGATCTTCAACAGACAATTAATATTGTCGGACCGACAAATTAAGGTATAAGGAAGAGCAACCCCCTGAAACACAGCATTTTTGACTTGCAACCATTTAAAAAAACAGCTATCCGCAATACCAAAGAGCCTTTTCATATAGTCAAAGGACTGTGTTTTATTCTGATCTAAAAAGTCCGCTACTGTTATATGACTGATCTGAGGCCAAAAGGTTGGGGATATCATCGCACCACCAATCTTAAAATGCAGATTTTCAAAAATGGGTTGGGCATCCGAGGTCCACCACCTGAAACCAAAGTGTTGCTGTAACTGGAGGAGAGCTCTCAGGGACCATCCCATAGGATTATTCTTTAGCAACCTCGGGATATTTGAAGGGGAGAGAAATAATAGGGCTCTTAAGGAGCACTTTAGTTTTTTAGCTAGATCACTCTCTATGTCCCACCAAAGTGGCCTGTACTCCAAGTGTTGATAATCCCTACTCCACCAACCCAGTTTACAAACATGCTGAGCCAGATAATATGTAAATATAGAGGAGCAGCCAATCCTCCTCTGTTTTTGGAGCTGTCAGGTAACTATAAGACCTGCGTGGTTCGCTTACCTTGCCATAAAAGATATTAAACATTTTGTAGTCTGATAAACCACTTTTTGGAGATAGACCCGAGCATCCCCAAAGGATACAGAAGTCTGGGTAATACATTCATTTTTAAGAGGTTTATCTTACCCCACAATGTCAAAGAGGCTGACCGCCACCTATTTAAATCATCCGATATAGACTGGATAAGGGTACCCAGATTCTCTTTAACTATCGATGAAAGGTTTATACTGATGTTAATGCCCAAATATGGCAACAATTTAGTTTCCCAACCCAATCCCAATGATTGTAAATCCACCTTTATCACTCTATTATTTAAAGGGAAAATTTTGGTCTTAGAGCAATTTAGTTTGTAGCCTGAAATCCTTGAAAAATAGTCAATTTCCTCAAGTATCGCTAGCAACGAAGTTTTTGGATGTACAACATGTAATAATACATCATCTGCATAAGCTGAGCAGATATAGGCATTGTTCCCTACTTTAATCCCTTCAATACGAGGATTCCCATTAACCTATGCAGGAGCTGCTCAATATATAGATTAAATAATAATGGGGATAATGGACATCCCTGCCTGGTACCTCTTTCTAATCTAATAACCTGTGACACTACCCATTACATTTCACTCTGGCAGAGGGTGAGGGAGTATAGGATTTTAACCCATTTATAAAGGCATCCGCAAGCCAAAAGCTGACATAGTAGAAAATAAGTAGTTCAGGAAACTCTATCAAAGGCCTTTTCGCATCAAGTGAAAGGAGCACCGAGAATATCAAACTCCTAGCCTCTGCCATGAGATGTAATAGTTTTCTAAAATGGTCTTGAGGAACCCTCCCTTTCATAAAGCCTACCTGCTCTCTGCAGATCAATTTATCCATTACTTTTGACAATCTGCCTGCTAGGATCTTTGCTAAGATTTTAACATCTGTATTTAACAAAGATATCGGGCGATAACTATCGGGATTTGATGAGTCCTTGCCAGGTTTCAGGATTAGAGAAATTGTTGCCTCGAGAAAACTTGGGTCTGAGATACCATGATTGTACCAGTGGTAAAAGACCTCTAACAATATTGGGGCTAATTGGGATGAGAAGGCTCTAAAAAAATTATTGGGATACCCATCAGGTCCAGGGGACTTATCCGGGGCATCTGCTGGATAGCTAGGCAGATTTCGAGAGTGTTATGGGAGCACCTAAGTTAGCAGCTTCATCTGTAGAAATTTTTGGAGAGAAGCCGACTCCAAAAAGTATTAATTTCTGATTCTGAGGATCACACTGCCAATCTAGCGAGTATATCTTTGAAAGAAGACTCTAAATGCTTCTGCCATATCAACGGATCGTTACAAATTTGGCCATCCTGAAATACGAATTCCTGCAATATGATGCGCCAGGTCCAACTGCCTTGTCCGCATAGCAAGGAATTTTCCTGCCTTCTCCCCCATATCTAGATATTGGAGTTTCGCTCGCAGTAGTGTAAGTTCGGCTCTTTGTTGCACCAGCTCCGAGTATTGCGCCTGCAACTTATGCAATCTGATCCTCTCAGAATCAGATGAATATTGGGACAAATTAGATTCAATTTGCTTAATCTGGGTCAGTAAGGAGTCCATCATGTTTCTTTGAATATGATTTTTCCTAGAGGAAATCTTGATTAATTCACCCCTTAAAGTACACTTTAAAGCAGCCCAGACCAAATCCTTTTGAGTCACTGAATCTAGGTTAAACTGTAAAAACCACTTGATATGATCCCTAATTAATTTTAAATGTGATTGCTCCTTCAATATTTGACAATTTAATCTCCACTGAGGTGAACGTTGGGAAATGGTTCGAGGTTTATACAGTACACTCACCGGAGCATGGTCTGAGATGACTCTAGCTGAAATATCAACCTGTACAATGTCAGGAATCAATAGAATACTAACTAAAATATAGTCTATCCTAGAATAAGATTTATGTACGAGAGTAATAAGAGTACTGCCTTGACCCTGGTTAAGTATCATCAAATATCAGTTAAAGCTGAATTCTCCATAAACCCCTTCAGGGCTCTCTGCGCAGGGGATAGGCCTTTCCGTCTATTAAATGTCCTGTCTAGGTCATTTTGGAGTACTAAATTCCAGTCTCCTCCAATAATTATCGGTTGGTGCGTGCCCGAGATTGCCCTTCGTAATAATTTTATAAAAAAGAGGGGAGAGTCAAAATTAGGGCCATAAACAGACCCTAATAAGATTGGTTGCAAGGCTAATTGTGCACGTATAAATATATACCGGCCCTCAGGGTCCCAGTGTTCATTCAATAGCTTAAAAGGGACATTTCTGGCCACAAGTATGGCCACACCAGCTCTTTTAGTTGAGGCTCCGGCCCCAAATACCTGGGCAACCCACATCCTCCTAAAATACTGTAAATCACATTTTTTTAGGTGTGTTTCTTGAAGGAAGGCAATATGGGTTCCCAGGTGGGACAAGTGCCTTAATATTACTTGTCGCTTAGTTCTATCCTTGGCTCCCTTGACATTCCAGCTAATAAATTTAAATGTCTGGCTCATGCATGCACATATGTAAATTCAGCATAAACATAAGACAGGACCTTAGAATCTTGTCAGCATGTGAAAGGCCTAAATCAGAGGCTGATGCATCCTTATATCAATAAGAGAAAGTTTTCCCAATAGATTGTAACCTTGAGTACAATTAATACCTCCTACCCTCTAAAACTATCCCAAACCCAAACACCCCTCCCTCTCCTAACAGAATAACAAGGAAGTAGAAATACCTCCCCTCTACTATAATCTCCCCAGTTCCTCTGAACTGCTCTCCAAAATAACACCTGCCACATGATAATCATTCTATCAGCCCATAACACCCAGCTACCCGCCTGGAGCCGCAGCCACCCACATCCCAAAATATTCATTCACTCATTCAGATCAAATGTGACCCCTAGAATCTGGTATATTACATAATATTAAAACAAGGACAGTTTATGTCAATAAGCATTTCACTAGGTAAATACTAAAGATATATGACAAGTCCTGTAATAGCTCACAGGTCATGAGAGAAGACAAAAAAAAAAAAAACATTGCCATGCTAGACAGAAGAACCACAATTAAGTGCGATTGCATATGCAACATGCTTTATCCAGCCCAAATCTACATTAAATTAAAGTCTAGATATATTCCATCGCCACTATAAAGTGGACTGGGAATGAAATTAAGGCATAGTCCTCGCCGGGATTTATATTACATCCACAATATATTATCTTGCAATGGCTCAATAAAATAACTTTATCCTTAAAAAAAAAAAAACAATCCATTGGTCTTCATAAGTTCAGTGGAACCTTAAGCAGGACCGCTCCCAACATTAGGCCAGAACATCCATCTGAGACAGTCCATGTCCAAGCCCATGTCCCAGACCAACAAAGAAAGTGCATCAAAAGATGAACCTCAACTCCAATTTGCCAATAGATACTCGCAGGGGACCGTGTGGCCCTAATCAGTCTCACTTGAAGAGATCAGGAAGGAGACGCTGCAGCTCCTGGTGCGCCTGAGAATATGATTCAAATGTATGCCAATTCTCTTCTAGTTTTACCATTAATACCGCAGTGTACCTTACTCTGAAGAGTTTAGATGCAGCAATAAGCTTAGCCACGATTGGGTGTAACTCTCGCCGCTTCATTCTCACTGAGTGAAGGAGATCCTGGATAAAACGAATGCGTTTGCCCTCCCAAAGTAGCTCTTTCACTCCTCTCACTTTGTCTAGCACATGCTGTCTATCAAGATAGTTGAGAAATTTTACAATAAATGGCCTGGGAGGCTGATCCGGCATGGGAGGAGGCCGCAGGGCCCTGTGCGCTCTTTCAATGATGTAATCCCCTCCACTTGGGGGGGGCCAGCAATCTTGGAGCAAAGCTTCTGGATAAATGTAATCGGAGCACTCCCTTCCTCTTTTTCCGGAATCCCCATCACCACTCGTTGTTAGCCTGCCATCCCTCAAATTCTCTAATTTATCCACCAACTTTTTAAATCTTCGTTTCACAAGCACAAGCTCTGTTTCATGGTTTGCCTGTTTATTCTCCAGGGAAGTTACTTTTGTTTCAGTGTCCCCCACCCTCTGAGCCAGAGTGTCCATCGACCTCTTAATTGCCTGCATATCATTTGCTACTGACGCGATCGCCGTCTGTAAGGGCTGCAGAGCTCTAAAAATCTAAACTCCGATAGCGGGGCATCTGTTGTAGGCAGGCTTGATAGGCTAGAGGCCTGTTGCTTTGCCCTCTTCGCTGCCTTTTCTTTTTCAGGCGTCTGTGGGGGCATATGCTTTGGTCTTGTTCTTTTCACGAACCCCTCCATGTTATAAGCCCACTCACGGACTCTGGCTGCTCTCGGAAAGTCCTTAGGTGGAGTTTGAAACTGCTGGATGCGAACTTAAATAAAAAAAAGATTTATTTCTTCTCGGATGGCGGCGGAGCTCCGCGAGTGCGCTGCTTACGCTCGGGCTGACATCACGTGACCTCATATGTAGTTTCTGACTGCACTATACTTGGAGTCGACATGTTAACCTAGTGCCGTGTTTTTCTGAACCCCAAATTTACTGGAATGCTGGAACTTGCGTAAGTGGTAAAATCAGAAACTGCTGGAACCACTGGAAAGCCAGAATGTATGCTCATTTTGCGTCAGTTCCTACATTCCAGTGGTTCCAGCAGTTCCTGATTTTGCATGTTGCATGGGTTCTGGCATTCTGGCAATTCCAGAACTTTTAGAAATGACAACAATTTTCTATCGGGGCATGCTAATTTTTGAAACCCCAGAAATGCCGAAATGCTGAACCAGCGCAAACAGTAAAATCCATGACCACTAGAATCATGGTATAAAAAGGGACTGATTAAGAATGTACGTGCATTCCGACATTCTGGTAATTTTGGATTTCTTTTCTGCACTAGCATGAGTTCTGGGCTTCTGGCAATTCCAATGTTTCATAAATTACCATGTCCCAAAGAGAGAATCAATACATAAAAAGGCTGCTGTCTGAAAATGACCAGACTTTCCGATTTGCTTGAGAAATTGTTATAGCTATGGAAACGGCCTAAAAAAAGTCACAGCAGCTGGCATGGAAAATGGATTATCAGCCCTGTAGTGCATTTAAGGTATAGGCAGTGTAATACCTGCCACAATTCCTCTCCAAAACAAACCCTCTGTCTTAAATATATTGAAAACAATGTCTAACACAAGCACTTCAGTGGGGAAAGATTGCAAACATGGTGAGTCAGCAATCTTGGTAAAGGTGTGTGAGGAAACATTCACCTAGCACCTGCAAACTTAACAATCTCTGCTAAGAGCCATGACAGCTGCTAATAAACATAGAAACATAAAAACATAGAATTTGTCAGCAGAAAAGGACCTCTTGGCCCAACGGGCTGCCCAGATGGTATCTGCCTAGTCTATCTCTGCTGACCCTAACTGGTCTCTGGCAACCCTCCCTCCTCCCTGCATATTTACTAATATTCCCCTATGCCTATCCCATGCATGCTTGAGGATCCCTACTGTTTTCGCCTCCCTCACTTCCACTGGCAGTCTGTTCCATGCACCCACTACTCTTTAGGTGAAGCAGTACTTTCTCACATTTGTCTTAAGCCCCCCCCAAGCTTCATTGCATGCCGTCTGATCCTGGTGATCTTTCTCATTTAAAAGAGACTGCCCTCCTGCACCCTATTCTCCCACATGAAGTACCTGTAGGTCTCTATGTACCCTCCCACTCTCCTCTCTTCCAGGGCGTACATGATGAGATCCCTCAGTCTTTCTTCATAGGGCTTTTGATGCAACCCTTGCAACATTCTTGTTGCCCTCCATCCTCTGGACTGCCTCTATCGTGTATATGTTATTTCTGATGTGTGGCCTCCGGAACTGAACACAATAGTCCAGGTGGGATCTCATAAGTGAGCGATACAGTGGCAAACCACCTCCACCTGCTGAAGATACCACTTCCTATCCATCCCAGCATCCCACTGGCCTAAAATTCAGTCCACTTGAATCTTCGTGCTCAGCCATTCACCAGGTGCAGAGAGAGGAGGGTAGCTAGTCCTCTTAGCAATACATATACCAAAATTCAATCTGCAATCAATAGCGCAATAATTACCTGGAGAGTTAGTTGTGTTCCCACAAATTTTATTGTTATTGTGGATGATTATAAGCTGTGTCCAACATTTCTTTCATTCATTTCACTCAGCGTTTACAGCATTTGCAGCTATTCATCATCAACCACAACTTCTCTTGGTGCCTTCACAACTGAACTAACCCCAGCACTTCAACCAAGAGGAAGACCACACCCTGATCGAAGCGCCAGGGTTAGTTCAGTTGTGAAGGCACCGAGAAAGAATGAAAGAAATGTTGGACACAGCTTATACTCATCCACAATAACAAGAACATTTGTGGGAACACAACTAACTCTGCGGGTAATTATTGCACTATTGAGTGCAGAGTGAATTTTGGGTATATATATATATATCCCACTGGCCTAGCCACTGCTTTGTCACACTGCCCTGCCACTGTGAGGTCATCAGATATGATAACCCTAAAGCCCCATTACTGTTTAATGACTGTCAGTCCCTTCTTCCCATACTATACTCAGGTCCTGAGTTCCTACGCCCTAGGGGCATGATTTCTGTGCACTTTTTGTCATTTAACCCCCAACTGCCATGCTCTTGACCACTCCTCTGGTTTCCCATGGTCCTTATGCATTCCCTCCAACCCCTCCCGAGTGTCCACCCTATTACAGATGTTGGTATCATCTGCAAAAAAGCATACTTTCCTTCCAATTCTACTGCAATGTCACTTATTAAGATATTGAAGAGATGGTATTGCTATAATGTCATTTATACGTAAATGTAACCCCCCTGTTACCCGGGGTTACAAGACTCCCAGTTAGACCTAGTGGCAGGTAGGGAAGGCAGTTTGTGAAACTCCAGTTAAATGGATTTCACACTGTCTCACTCTGTTCTCAGTCTCAACTGAGACTGAGGGATGACATCATTTTAGAACTGTCGCAGTTGCATAAGCCACACTGGAATGTTGCAGCTAGGAAAGTTAGGATAGAATGTTGGGGAATTTGAAGAGAGTCATTAGTAGTTCAGTAGTGGGCTGAGTACAGTGAATAGGTGTGCTGCAGCTGCAGGCCCTCAGAGCCCTAAGCTCTGACAAAGAGCTATATTTTTGTTGAGGTGTGTGTTCTCACCTAAAGAGGAACATAAGAAGAGCCAAGTGAAGTGGTAGAGACCACTTTCAAAAGGTTCAGGGTCCCATCCCTGCAGGGATGGGGGGAAGGATTCAGCCTGCTTCCAGGGGCAATCCCCTGGCCCGGATAGAGGAAGAGGAAGCTGCCTGTGAGGATTTGTGCCGAGGCACCAGATGTTTTTGTGAGATTTCTTTGAAAAGAAAAAAAACTGTGGGGCACCTGCAACCAAGGGGTGAGTTTGCTCTGCTAAAGGGCCAAAGTATTTTCACCTGGGACAATGTGAATTCAAGTGACTGTTACTGTGGGGTCAGGAAAAGACAGCCAAGTACAGTTTTAAAAGTTGTGGGAATTGGACTGCTTAACTCTGTGGGGGTCTAGAGAAATGGACACAGCCACTCCTTAAGTATGTTTCAAGTTCAGCACATATTGGGATGGAAGGAACCATAGATCAAGTGTGACATATATTTACAGAGAATCTACAAAGTAAAGTGTTTTCAGAGATGAGGTGTTAAAGTTCAGAGGAATGGCCGGGTATGATTTATGGGAGCAAGAGGTGGGAGACCCCCCCCATCAGCAGTAACCAGATTCACTGACTACCCTTTTAATAAATCATGGGAGGATGGGGTGGTACCGAGGACTGGAGGAGGACAGATGTAATTCCTCTTCACAAAAGTGGAGCAGGACAGAGGCAGGAAACTACAGACCAGTTGGTTTGACCTCAGTGGTAGGAAAATGATGGAATCACTTCTGAAGGAAATAATTGTTGAGTACCTAGAGGCCAGTGGGCACAGGACCCAAGGCAGCATGGATTCACGATGGGAAGGTCATGTCAGATGAATCTAATAGATTTCTTTGACTGGTGACCAAAGTAGTAGACCAGGGAGGGCTGTGGACATGGCTGCCTAGATTTTAGCAAGGCATTTGATCAGTCCCACAAAAGATTAATACACAGATAGCCAGCCTTGGAGTGGGTCCCAGGTGGTAGCCTGGATAAAAATTGGCTAGACAACAGGATGCAAAGGGTAGTAGTAAATGGAGTACACAGTGAAGAAAGGAGGGTTACTAGTGGGGTACCGCAGGGTTCAGTACTGGAACCGGTCCTTTTTAATGTCTTTATAAGTGACATTGCAGAGGAACTGGAAGGAAAAGTATGTCTCTTTGCAGATGACACAAAGATCTGCAACAGGGTTGATACACAAGATGGAGTGGAAAGGATGAGAAGGGACTTGGCAAGGTTGGAGGAATGGTCAAATGTATGGCAGCTCAGATTCAATGCAAAGAAGTGCAAGGTAATGCACATGGGAAACAAAACCCAGGAAAGCGTATACAATGGGGATGAGATACTGACAACAGTAAAATAGAAAGGGACCTGGCGGTAATTATATCAGATGACCTAAAGGTGGGCAAGCAATGTGAGAAGGCAGTAAGGAAGGCTGGGGGGATACTGGGATGCATAGGAAGAGGCATCAATAGTAGAAAACAGGAAGTTGTTATCCCTCTGTACAGACAGTTGGTGAGACCCCATCTGGAGTACTGTGTGCAGTTCTGGAGACCCCATCTCCGCAAAGACATAGACAGAGTGGAGGCTGTCCAGAGGAGGGCAACCAAAATGGTGCAGGGTCTGCACCAGAAGACATACAAAGAAAGACTAAAGGAGCTTAATATGTATACCCTTGAGGAAAGAAGGGAGAGAGGGGACATGATAGAAACTTTCAAGTACCTTAAGGGAATCAACAAAGTCCAAGAGGGTAGCATCTTCCAGAAAAAGAGACGTGCAAGAACAAGGAGGCACAATTTGAAGATAGAGGGGGGGACGGCTCAGAGGTAATGTGAGGAAGTATTTTTTCACAGAGAGGGTTGTGGATGCACGGAACAGCCTCCCTGAGGAGGTAGTGGAGTCAAGAACAGTGGGGGAATTCAAGAATGCATGGGACAGGCATAAGGCAGTCCTAGTGGGGGGTAGGAGGAAGTAAGCTGTTGGTTAACTAGGATCTGCAGCTTATCTGTTAGGTAGGAAAATGGGCAGACTAGGTGGGCCAAGCGGTCCTTATCTGCCGTCAAAAAAAAATTCAAATTCTATGTTCACTTTGAGACAACTGTTCGCTTTCTCTCAGGTACTTGGCCGGTGCCTGAGGAAAGTACCCAGACGTAGGATTGATGATGAAGATTCCCTGATAGAACCAGGAGAGCTCATGTGTGATATGGGGAGCCACAAATAATTATACATGATAAATGGAAGATAGTCCAAGGGCTGGCAAGGGAGCCGAGCCAGGGAAACCAGAGAAGAGTCAAGTTCAGGCCGAGTACCCTGAGTGTTTCTAAACCTAAGGGTTTAAAAGTTTAGAAGATGAATGTCTGTTTCAAGAGCAATCTGCATTGCCAGGAGTGTAGCCCTTGGGGGTCCGTCTATGCTTTATTGTTCCCTTTTGTTGTGAATAAAAGCCACACTTTAGAATCCCACTCCTAGTTTGGACATTACAGTTATTGCTTCCTGTGTCCGGAGTTACTTGGGGGCCCCTGTGCAGAGTAGCCAGACCTAATCACCATGCTGAGTGACACCTTTCTCCCCAAGTTTCAACCTATTAAAAATGGAGGCACCGTGTCATAGGACCCAGGCCCCTCAACCTGTTCACTAGCCACACAGGCAGGGGTAGAAGCCCTCTCAGTTTAGCGCCAACTGGGGGTTACATAAAGATCTCCCACAGGCCAGTCAGTACCTTGGTCTCCGCAACAGCCCAGTCAACAGTCCTCTCAGTACGACGGCCAGGTCAGTAGCTGTCCTGAACCCCACAGGCCAGTGTGCAGCCCTTCCTATCCCCACAACCATGTACCTGGGAACCCATTAAGCCTGGGTTTGGTTTAAAATTTACAACCATCACTCATATTATACTGTGTGACCCTGAACCAGTGGGAATTCCCTGCAGAAGTCACAATATACTGTATTATCAATATATTACATTTCTCAATATGGCTGTACTTTTGACTAACACTATCTAGTGTTAGTGGCATGAGGATTGTAGCAAAAGTAAATGAACGACTAGTCAAAAATAACTTCTTGTTTCCATTTTTCCCTTATGAACAGAGGGTGGGGGAAGAACACACAGAGGGAAGGGAGTTCTTATTTTTTTACACCAGGCTGGGCAGAGAACAGAGGATGGGGGTGGTACAGCATGCAGAAGGAGGGGGCAAGAGTTTTTTATTTTCTAACACCAAGTCAAGATCATCATGGTTGGGGATTTCTTTTTGAGGGGAAGGCTCTACAAAAGTGATGGGGTAGCAATGCTGCAAGGGACAGAGATGGATAGGCTTGGTTTCAGTGCAAGAGGGGCAAAGTGGGGGACAGAGAAAGAAAGACAAAGCATTCAAAGTAAAATGTGCCAGAATAGGGAAGGGGACTGAAAAAGAGAGAGGGAGCAGTGATCTCATGCATAGCATGCTGTGATGAGATTCCACAGAGCACAGGATTTGGTGAAGGAAACCATTCAGAGAGGAGAGAAAAAAACTGGCTACTGTCAAAGGGACTCCATTGTGAGTGCACACTGGGGCAATTGGTAACAGGGAACAAGGCAAGGTAGCATTGGGCTGCACAGTGTACACTGTATTCACAGCATGCTGAAAGTGACACAGGAAAGCATCTAATGTTTGTCCAGCACACAGCAGATGAGGTATACAGGTTTCAGCCATTTGGCTGAGAGGTTGAGGGTTTGCTGGTATGTTGGATGAAGGCGGCAAGAGATTGGAGGGGAGAGATAGACAGACAGGTGGGAGAACCAGAGGAGGGGAGTGGGCAATGGTGGCACACACTACAGTTGCTCCCAAATCCAGGGCAGGCAGTGGGGTCAGGAGATGAGAGATATCGCTGACATCAATAGATGCACCACAGTCTATGCTAACCTTATGGCAGGCATAGGGAATGGGAGATGAGAAGAGTGGCAGACAGCAAAAGATGCACCACAGTTGCTCCTGACCCCAGGACAGGCAGCAGGGGTGGAATGTGAGAAGAGTTAGAGGGTAGGGGTTGGAGTGTACATAAAATGAGAGACTGGAAGGGGCTTCTTTTTTCAAACATCAGGCTGGGAAAGGAGGGCGGGGGTGGGTGAGCATGAAGAAGTAGGTAGTGGGAGTTTTTTTTTCTTATAACACTGGCCTGGAATGGAGGGTGAGTGTGGGAGAGCACGCAGAAGGTGGGAGTGGGAGTTTTTTTCTTGCACTGGGCCAGGAACAGAGGGTGAGTGTGGAAGTGTATACAGAGGGAGGGAGCAGAAGTGTTCTTCTTTCTTACACTGGGCCAGGAATGGAGAGTGTGGGTAGAAGAGGACACATATGGAGGATGGGAGTGGAGGGCTTTTTTTTACAGCATGTCAGGAATGGAGGGTGAGGGTGGGAGAGCTTGCAGAGGGAGGGAGCAGGAGTTTTTTTCTTACACTGGGTCAGGAACAGAGGCTGGGAAAGGGAGAGCATGCAGAGGGAGGAAGCAGGATGGTTTCTTTTCTTAGAGGCAGAGAGGAAGTACAGTGAAGAGAAAAAGTGCCAGAAAGGGAGTGGGATTGAGAAAGAGAGAAAGAGTGCATGATTTCATGTATAGCAATGCTGTGATGAGTTCCACTGCAGAGGAAGTAGGCAATTTGTGTTGGATCCGGATACATACTTCCTGACCCTGATCCCTCTCTTCTGTTCGTAATGTATCAGTATAGCTTCTGCTGTGCAGCCATAGAAAGGTCAGCTTCAGAAAACAAATTCTCTTGTACCCAAATGCAGGTGACATATGGCAACATTGAAAATAAAGCAAACTTTTACTAAATTCAAACCTGTCCTTTAATATAGTCATAGCTCCATTGTAGACAAGCATAATCTATGAATGTTTAGAATATAAGAACATAAGAAAGTACTGGCAGAAGGAGACCTTGTGGTCTATCGAGTCTGCCCGAGATATCTACCCCCTCTCTTATCTACTGCTCTTGCTTTGGTGACTACACTGACTGTCCCATGCCCATTTAAATTCCCCAGCTGTGTTTGAAACAAACCACTTAGACATTTCAATAACTCCCAATAACAGTAGTTTAATGGGTCTATGCAACCAGAGTAGTGTTATGCTTGTGCAACTGTAATAACTGTCTGGCCATTCGCACTCTCTATTCCATGGAGAACTACCACCCTGTAGGGGTACCAAAGGCAAGGAACCTTCAAAGAGGGTTCCACCACTAGAGGTGCCATGGGAAGATTCCCTTGGTTAAAGGTACTTTAGGAAGAAGCCCTCTGAGGAGAGAGGTGTGCCACTGGAGGAAGAGGGGAGGTCAGTGGGGCGAAGAAAAAAGTGCTTTAGAGAGAGGCTGGGAGGAACTGCTTATATAGCTCAGGAAGAGGATGTGGCCGGTTGCTTACCCCATTGAACTACAGGCATAGCCTTACAATTTAATGGGCCTATGCACCCAGAGTAGTATTATGCTTGTGCAACTATAATAACAGTTTGGCCATTCACACTCTCCATTCCATGGGGAATTACCACCCTGTAGGGGTACCAAAGGCAAGGAACCCTCAAAGAGGGTTCCACCCTTGAGGTGCCATGGGAAGACTCCCTTGGCTAACGGTACCTTAGGAAGGAGTCTCAAAAAGCAGCACTGAGCAGTTATACATTGACTACAAGGCTGAGAAGCATATTGTCAGCAATGAGACAGATTGAGAATACAAATGAGATGCATATGTTGTCAGGATTGCACTGATGACATAAGGGCTTCCTAAGGAGAGAGGGAATGGCGACTAGGTTACCATCCACCTCCATCCAACTGCGGAATCTACCTAAGTGAACTAGAGAATACCACTGAAAACTAAGTTTTATGACCTTTGGCTCAGAGGAGAAGAAAAATCCCTATGAGGAGGTAATCTCTTGGGATCCAAGACTCAGCTTGCCTTCCCTCCAGGTTTGGGGTATTTTATTTAGAGACAGCTCAGCTGCTGTAATTTAGAAATTGAAGTGGTAGGGTAAGTGGAAAGTATTCCAATTTAAAGGAAGCACTCACTCATTCCCTCTAACGGCAATGCCTTTGAAGATTGCGAGGCAAGTCTCTGCAACAAGTTCAGCGAAAGCAGGAGGAGGAGGAGAGAACGTTTGCTGAGGTGCTTCTTGACCTACTGACTATCCCAAATCAAGCAAACCAAAATCAGTCATAGGGAGAATGCATTGAAGGTGCTGATGGTAGTAAATATGTACTACAGCCAAGGGCGATTGAACATAACCACCCTTCGTAGCTTGTCAAATTCTACATCAAGAGCCGCTGCCGAATTACGAATGGCCAAAGCTCTGCCCAGTGAGGGCATTCCCACTATGGGCCAGATGAGAAGGACTCTGCCTCAGGTTTCACATGCTCAAAATACAGACTTTGGTGCAGAGCCAGACCATTGGCTGCAGGGAGGCCTAAGCCACAGAAAGTAATAGTCATGGTTGGCAAGCCTCCAATTTATAAAGGAGAATACAGATAACTATGAAGTGCTAATATGATGGGCTGGGCAAAGCCAGCAGCCATCAGGTAGGTATTGGTATATGGTAGGATGGTCTGAGATGATTGATTGATACAATGGACTGATATGATTGGCTGATGAAATTGAAGGATAGGAAGGTTCATTGATGAAAGGAAGGTTTAAAATGGTTGAGTAATATAAGCAAAGCCAGTGAAAGCAAGCCAACCAATTCCGCTATGGAAGTCAAATTAGCGGTGTCATGGAAGGTAGGTGACTGAGTAATGGGAGGCTGTGAAGCCATTAAGCAGTGAGAGGCAGGATGCCAGAAATTGAGTCAGTGAGATTTGGTAGATTGAATCCATGAGGTTTAGCAGTGATTGCTATGGTTGCAGCATAAGTAGAGAATTGAAATAGATGGTTAAATAGTATTGATACAGATGGCCTACGGTTTCAGCATGAATAGAGAATGATATGATTGGTATGAATACCTCAAATGCTATGAAGGCAGGGTCAGGTTATTGGAAGGCAGGAGGTATTTGGAACGCAGTAATGAAATGGTACCAGTAAGGCACATTTACAGGCAGTAAGTGTTTGCAGATGAAGCAATGTACTGCAATAAACAGCTAAAGCCAGTAGGCAGTGAAGTAAAATATATTGAAGCATGATAACTAAAAAGCCATGAAGGCAAAGGAGCAGCTAAGGAACATGTGATTCATTTAACTTACTTAAAGCATACTCCTGCTACCCGGGGACATGGTGCACCGCCAAGATGCCACAGCCCTGCATGGTAGGAATAATAGAGAGCCAGGAGCAAACCACCATGAAATCAAGCAGCAATGTAATAGCAGGAAGAGTCAGTGTAGCAATGCAGCATTTGTCCTGTAGAGCTTGCACTAAGTAAATCATGAGCAAAGCTGAAAACAGGGAATAGCAGCTAACTGAGCAGCAGAGCCAGGACCAAGTGCAATCAATTATGGTGGAGCACAGGAAGCAGCAAAATGAAGTGTGAGATGAGACATACAATAACAATTGCAGGAAAACTGAAGTTTGGTAGGAGCCAGGATCACAGGTGCAGGATAAACACAATGCAAACAAAGGGCAACAGGATACTAGGGGAACTAGAAAACCCCAAAAGAAAACACAAACTGAGGAAACAAGAACCCAGGGGAAGAATACACAATGGGTGGGGAGGTAGTAACAACAACAAAACAGGAAAGGGACCTGGGGGTAATCATATCAGATGACCTTAAGGTTAGAAAGCAATGTGAGAAGGCAGTAGGGAGGGCCGGGGGTATACTGGGATGTATAGGGAGAGGCATCAGCAGCAGAAAACAGGAAGTTGTTATCCCTCTGTACAGACAGTTGGTGAGACCCCATCTGGAATACTGTGTCCAGTTCTGAGACCCCATCTCCTCAAGGACATAGACAGGATAGAGGCAGTCCAGAGGAGGGCAACTAAAATGGTGCAGGGTCTGCAAGAGAAGCCGTTGAGGAGAGACTAAAGGAGCTTAATATGTATACCCTTGAGGAAAGAAGGGAGAGGGGGACATGATAGAAACTTTCAAGTACCTCAAGGAATCAACAAAGTCCAAGAGGGTAGCATCTTTCAGAAAAGAGACTTGCAAGAACAAGGGATACAATTTAAAGATAGAAGGAGGGCGGTTCAGGGGCAATGTGAGGAAGTATTATTTCACAGAAAGGGTAGTGGATGCATGGAACAGCCTTCCTGAGGAAGTTGTGGGGTCTAAAACTGTGGGAGAATTCAAGAATGCATGGGACAGACATAAGGCAATTCTTGTGGGGGGCAGGAAGATATAGGCTGTTGGTTAACTAGGATCTGCGGCCTATCCTGTAGGTAGGGAAATGGGCAGACTAGATGGGCCTAGCGGTCCTTATCTGCCGTCAAAGTCTATGTTTCTATGTTTCTATGTAAACACTGGAGAACAGTTAAACAAGCACACAAGAAAGCACACAGGAGCCAGAGGCAAAACCAATAATAACCAAGGCAGGAGAAATACACAAACAGAATCCAACAGAAACCAGGCAGCCCAGAGCACAGCAACACTGTGTGTGGGGGAGGGGGTGGCAAAGCCCCAGCAGGCCCCAAGAGGGAAGACAGACCAACAGAGTCTCTGGCTTGCAAAGAAAAAAGTGCCTCAGAGAGAGGCTGGGAGGAACTACTTATATAGCTTAGGAATGGAGTGTGGCTGGTTGCTTGCCCCTTTGAACTACAGGCATAGCCTTCCAGTACCCACAACTGATCATAATTGCTCCAATCTTAAATAAACAAACTACCTTACTATGTGAATAACTCAAGAAAAGCATTGATTCTATGTATCAACTGTATATGAGCACTATATTCAATGTATGGTTACCAGTTAAGTGTTTGTGCAAAGTTACTTTACATACTTTTGCTTGACTCTTTCCTCCAGATTTCCACCATTGGTAGAGGTGCCAGGAAAAGTTTCTTGAGCCTAAAGGAAATTGGTAGCTAAAAGAGCCACACCAGAGGCAGAGTGCCAGAGAAGGAAGAGGGGCAGAAGGTGGTAGTGGAAAACACTAGGCTAGGGAGGTGTGTGAGTATGTGGATTAGGTAGGGCAGGGGTGTACAGCCTGGCAGCCCCCCTTCCCTCGAAGCTACAGATGAAACCTTTCAATTCAATGTGTGGCTGCCAGTTAATGTGCCTGTGCAACATTATTTTGATGATTTACTTTGAATTGATGCTTTCCTCTGGATTTCCTCCTTTGGCAAAGGTGCCAGGAGAAGTTTTGTACGGTTAAAGGAAATTGGTAGCTGAATGAGCCAGTAGGCCAAAATGTGATGTAATAGAACCCACCTCCTTTAACTCATGGAACAGACCCAATTACATGGAGGAAAAACAAAGAAAAAGTTGAGGGAGGCCTCAGGGGAACCAAAGTTGCAGGGTTAGCCTTCTCTCCAGGCTTCTAAAAATTCTGAGGCTAGCTGCTGATAAGCTTGCTGTAGTTCGGAATTTGCATCTCTAAGTTTTAAACAGGATGAAGTAAGTGGCCCATGATCATGACAATGTGAGCCGGTATGTTCTTTCTGGAAGCAGAGATGTCTGCTGCACTCCTCAATGAATGGATGGAAAAAGATAAGGAATTGAGACCTAGATGAAATAGCAATACTCTGACATGAAGGACAAACCAAGAAGTAGTCATGATGTAATAGTGTTCAGTAAACAGAAGTGGTTGTGCAGAATCAGGATATCTGTTCATACCTTGCAGTTGATTGAGGACTAAAAGAAAAAAACAAGTTGAGTTTGTTACGAAATATGATATGTAAACCACTCTATTACTTCTGTTAGTTTTTGATCTTGGTAAGGTATGAATGAAGTGATCTGCTGATGCTTTCTTGAGGCCGTTCTTTCTTGGGTGAATTGCAGGATTGAATTCAGAAGAGGTAAATTGTAAGAACTGCTAAGGTCATGGCTGCTTGTAGATTAAGATCAGTAGAAGATTTGAAAACTCAATCTTTCGAGAGGTCCATCACTCAAGAATATATATTGTAATATATAGGCTTCCTTGTGGAAGTATCTTAAGGAATAGATCTTTTTAAACCTTGAACTAAAGGCTTGATTGTTAGGATAGGTTAGATCACATGGCATTAGGATGGCTGGACAGAAAGGTAAATTGTATGTTTGAGATATATTGCTTGATTGTTGTTGCTGTCAAGTTAAATGTTTGAGACCACTATGATGCAAGAGCCAGAACATGAGGAACAGAATATTACAGAGGGTCTGTGTTTTGAATATAGTGTATTTCTTCCATGCTACTCTATAGGCAGACTTTGTTGATGCAGCTAGAGAATTCCAGATGGTAGCAGAAGTATGGTTAAGATATAATATTTAGTTCATTTACAGCTTTTGGAATGCTGGAGAAGGAGTCATTTCCTTGTCTGCATGAGGGTGAGCAGCTCAGACTTGATAGACAACTGGATAGTGGGATTGAATGCAGCTCAGGAAAATGTACACTCCCCTGGTGTTAGGAATCCAAAGAAGGCATGGTCATAACCTCTTGTGAGTGCTGAGTGGTTAATGAACTGAAGACTTCATCTTGTAGGAGATTTGTCACTTTGTAATATAGAGCATGGACTACAAGTCTCCTTGAAGGCAGTCCTTGAGGACTAGATTTCTCAGGTCTTGAAGGAATACTTTAACTACTGGACTGGATGAGTGTGAGTTAGGACAGATGGATATTAAGGTAAACTGACTGACAAGTATATATTGTCTGACAGTATTGGCTAACAAATCTAAAGCTTAAGAGCAGTAGGTGTGGCTGACAGCCAAATGCTTCAGACAGTATAATGTGGCTAACAGGCCTAATGTTTGTGAGCAGTATTATGTGGCTAAAAGGCTGATTGCTTGCCACTGTATGATGTGGCTAACAGGTCAAATATTTGTGAGCAATATGTTGTGGCCAACAGGCCAGATACTTAGGAACAGTTGTGAGCAGTATGATGAGACCCAAAGCCCAACTGCTTGTAAGCAATATGATGTGGCCGACAGGCCAAATGCTTCTGAGCAGTATGACATGACCAACGTGCTGACTGCTTGTGAGAAGTATGATGTGGCAGACAGGCCAATTATTTGTGAGCAGTGTGATATGGCAGGCAGGCTGAAGCTTGTGAGCAGTATGCAGATCTTAGGATGTATTTTGCTTTCCTATTTTCCCTGCACATCCAGCCGATGGGGCAGTTTCTGGCTGTTCTACTGCCAAAAGATATGCCAGTGATTGGCTATACCCCACAATTTCTCCAGCAATCCTCAAAATTATTAGCTTAGAAATGCTTGCTAACGGTAGGTGTTCGAAAAAAGCAGATGAGTACCTTCCAGTAAAACTCCTTCCATAATGGGGCTGATGTGACTCCAATTCTTTTAAAGCCAGGATTCCCAGTCACTATCTTGTATTACTATGGCTGTTGCATTCTCCCATGCCTCTTTAATCTTATTTATTGTATTCTTTTGGGCCACTTGTAATAATTGATATATGCATGAGATGTACCACTGTGGTATCACTAGAGTCACCATTCGGTATATATAATCCTCCCAGCTAGTCATTGGTCTGCTGAGCTTTTCTTTGTTCCCTGGAGTGTTAATAAAATGCCTGGCTTGTAAATATTCCATAAACTCTTTGTTTCCCCAACCAAATTTCTCCTTTGCACTGTTAAACATAAC
The DNA here is from genome assembly GCA_016271365.2 of Neoceratodus forsteri. Lineage (NCBI taxonomy): Eukaryota > Metazoa > Chordata > Ceratodontiformes > Ceratodontidae > Neoceratodus > Neoceratodus forsteri. The sequence goes on along the minus strand of CM057455.1, from coordinate 817,516,164 downwards.
ACATTGTTGTCTTTGTTCCAACAACTGTATAAATCTCATCACTCCCACTCCCTCCCATCGTGCATACCCCCCATCTAATCTAGGAGGCACAAAATCAGGCTCACACCTAATCTATGACATTGGTCCTAACCCCTGTGATCTTTGGGTGAGATGATGAGCTTTCTGTAAAACTTTCCAGCTATGAATCACCCACCTATTGCATATTGTACGTATTGTCTCTGAGGTAGTTGGCATGAGGGCAAGGGTAAACAAAGGTTGTCCCTTAAGTGCTGTTTTCTATTTTATGCCATCCTGATTCTAGTCATTGTTTTCCCCATGTACAGACTACAGACAGTTGGGCAGCTAAATATTTCTGAAAGTCCAGAAGGGCAGTCCTCCTTTTTCTCTGGGTAGATGTAGTATGTTTTGCTATTCTTGGGCATTTATTATTCAATATAAACCTCTGTATATTAGCCATAATAACTGTATTCCAGAAAGCCATTGGGATGTCGATGAGGAAGGTCTGGAAAAGGAACAGGAACCTGGGAAACACATTAATGTTTATAGTGACAATTCTCCCAATCATAGAGAGGGGTAAGAGGCCCCATCTTCCTAAATCTGTTGTGACTGTGTTCCAAAGTCTCTCATAATGTAAACAGTTTTGACAGTTTGGTGGAAACATGAATACCCAGGTACCTAAACTCACCCCTTACTGCCCAATTGAACAGAAAATAGTTTGAAAACCCTTGTGGCATTTGATCACTTACTTTTATGGCCTCAGATTTTGTAAAGTTGATTTTATAGCCTGAGACAGATCTGAACTGTTAAAGGTGGGACACCAGAAGTGGAATCAATTACTCTGGGTTGCTCGGAAAAATAAGAGGGAGTTTTCTGCATACAGAAATACCTTTTGCTCCTTGCCTCCCACTGTGATGCCACTCACATTGATGTCCTGAAGTATATTTGCTGCTCATGGTTCTAATCAAATAGCAAATAGTAGCAGGGACAAAGAACATCCCTGACAGGTCCCTCTAGTGAATGGGAAAAAGGATGAGTTGATTCCATTAACTCTGACCAGGGCTTGCAGATTTGGATAGAGGGCTTTTATAGTACCTAGTAATTTAAGGCCAAATTGTATTTTCTCCATGGTTTTAAATAAATATTGCCAATTTATCCTATCAAAGGCTTTTTCCACATCCATGGAGATAGCTATCTGAAAATTTCCCTGTCTTCCCCCTTCTTCTAATATGTTTAAAAGTCTTCTAATACTGTCTTGTACGTACCAACCAGATATGAATCTAGTTTGGTCTTGATGGACCACTGTTGCGATTATCCCCTGTATACACTCCGCCAAAATACAGTGCCTGTAAATATCTTTAAATCAGTATTTAGGAGAGAGATTGGTCTATAGGACCCTGGTTCTTTAAGATCTTTGCTGGATTTTGGCAAAACTGAAATTTGAGCATATCTCCATGAAGCTGGGACTCTCCATCTTCTTGTATTTTCCTATACACTTTCTGCAGCAATGGAATAGTTGCACAGCAAATATTTTAAAACACTCTGCTGGAGAGCCATCTAGGCTGGGCAACTTACCATTTTTTAACTTCTGGATCCTGCTATGAATCTCTTGGTATCCTATGTCCTGGTCTAAACCTTCTGCCTCTTGATCTATTAGGTGTGGGAGATTTAACCCTGTGAAAAAGGTGTCAACTTGTTGCTCAAAGGTATTATTGTTTTCCTGGGTATACAAGTGTTAATAATATTGTGCAAACAATTAATTATGTCCCCTGGGTTTCCACTCATCTGACTCCTTTCTTGTGGACCCTTTAAGCAAGAGACTGCCCTAGTACTTTGTTGTTTTCTGAGGGTATATGTCAGCAAGCGTCCTGCCCTGCTTACCTCCCTCATAATGTTTTTGCTGCATCCTCCTATATGCTCCCTCTATTTCAGTGGTTAACAGAGTCGAGAGTTCTTTCGTTTTGTTGTCTAACTGGTCTTTAACTTGGTCATCAAGAATCATTTTATGTTGAAATTCTAACTCTGCAATATTTATCTCTAAAGCCTTTTGTTGTGCCTCCCTTCTTGTTTTTCTCCTGGATAAGTATTCAATAATAGTTCCCCTCAATACCGCCTTTAGCACATCCCAATCCCAATGAACTGCATGGGGGTGGCTCCCTCTGGATTCTCCTGTAGGTATTTCTGAAGATGCTGTCTATTAGTTCTTTGAATTCTGAGAGTTAAGAAGTCTTATATTCAACCACCAGTTTAAGTTGTGAACCGAAGGTGACAGTATCATCTTTAAGTGCACAGGGGCATGATTTGACACTGTCAGGGGTAGAATGACACAGTCATCCATCTCCCCCACCATACTGTGGTCACAATACTTGTATAACTTTTATGTCTGTTCAAATAATGTGAGAAATCTCTAGTAGCCCCATATATACATCTCCAAACATCTGTTAAATGTAGTTTAGAAGCCAGGCATTTAAGCATTTTACCTGGTCTGCTATCTGTCTTGTTTGTCCTCCCCAGTCTTGTTCTGTTTAACAGAAAGTACCATATTGAAGTCCCCTTCAATCACATATAGCCTGTTTGGCTCTTTATCTGTCTCAAGTAGCATTTAAAAAAAAAATGAACATTGTTTTTCATCATTGGCTGCACAGATAATTAAGAAAGTGCACTTAATACAGTATCTCTATAGAGCCCCAGAGCTGTTCATAGCCGACCATTGGATCTATTTCAGATTTATCAATTTGTATTGGGGAATCTTATGTATCAAAATTGCAGTGCCCCACTGGTGTGGGCAGTCCTCCCAGAAAGCTGCATAAATCTCCCCTACCCACTTATGTTTGAATTTGTCATGTTCCTGAGACATCTAGTGGGTTTCTTGCTGGAATGCCAGTGTGGCCCGTGTTTTTCCCAGTTCTTACAATACTCTGGCCCTTTTTATGGAGCTATAAAGGCCCAGGACAATATAAGTAATCATATTTAAGTCAGCCATTTTATGTCTTTTCTATAAGAATCTGGCCAATATCCTACCAAGTGCACTCTCTTAGTTGTCTTTTTCATTTTTGTATATCTTGGTAACCAATAAACTTTAACTTTCGTAACTGTGTAAATAAATATTGTAATTATACAGTGTGAAACTTTAACAATGAATTCATAACTCAAAATCATACTTCTCTCCTGTCTCCCTTCCATATGCAGCACTTGGATCCTATTACTTCTGTGGTCTAAATTAGTAACAGGTGGTACAGACATATAGGGCTATACCTTCCTACTGCCTGGAACCCTTTCCCTGTGGCAGTAGTAAGCGCTCATCTACCCATGCGATGCAGGGCATGCCCCTCAACCTTTACTGTATGAACTTGTAGCCATACTGTACATGTGTCACTTCATAAGACAGTAAAAAGCAGAGAAATACACATTTAACCTCCGTACTTTTCCCTTGCCTAATGTTGCTGTAGGGTAAAGGTCCCCCTGAGCTGTGGAAAATCAATTAACATCTTAATAGACTAGAGATATCTTACCATTGTTCTAGTTTGAAATTGTAAACAGTGTGCTGCAAAAAAGAAAAAAACTAGATTGTTCCATCTAAGGCCACCCATCTTCTTGTAACCTACTCATTTTTGTTTAATTTTTAAAGAAAATAAACACCCCCAAAAAATTGCATTTTGTAATAGTTATTCTAGGTCTCATATATATATATATATATATATATATATATATATATATATATATCCTCACCATTGTCTATGACAACCACTCTATGTATGTTTTATTTCTTCTGTACTACTGTACCATTGTCTGTAACAATCGCATAATGTATGATTTGTTTTCTTCTGTACAACTGTATCATTGTAAACCCTCTACCCCCAGGGCACATCTGAAATCAAGTGGTACTCCGCTCAGTATGCCTTCCTGGTAAATCTCTTAAATAAATATATATATATATATATATAGAGAGAGAGAGATAGATAGATAGATAGATAGATAGATAGATAGATAGATAGATAGATCGATAGATAGATAGATACAAGAAGAAACCAAGTAACCTTTTTCAAGGTCCCTCCCCCCGAACCTCATCTACTTCAGCCTGTGTAAAGAAAAAGATCTCATTCATAGAGTGAATTAAGAAAGTCAATGAAATTGAGAGTTGCTGCTTACTGCCACGAAGTTTCAATGATGCGATCCTCTTCTGTCCCCTGAAGTGCCTGGCTGATCACCAATATTCTGATCTTCAGCTACGCATGATCCCCGTCGCTCTGTTGCTACAGAAATGGAAGAGGGTGCCTTCTTTGTAAGCCGCCACCATCTTAGTTCAGGGGTTGAGTCCCTGTGATGCCCTCATTGAGTTTTCATTATTTGTTCTCTGTCCTTGTTGAATCCACCATCTCCTTTTCTCTATATCCTTTAAGTTCTGTGCCAATAAAAGACAGCTCATAGAAATGCCTGTCTTGGTAAGATATGCTTGTACCTCCTGGAGCATTTTAGAAATTTATATTTCTGCATCTGATGTTACTCTCAGCTTTGCTGGGTAATCTATCCATGCTAATAGACCCTTTAACCATAACTCCTTCAGTACTGTAAACATCTGTTTTCTTCTGTTCATTGTAGAAGGAGTGTAGTCCTGTTAAAATAAAATCTTTTTGTCCCTGAAAACAATCTCCTTTTTGTCCTATGCCCTCTGCAGCATCATTTCTTTCATGTAGTAGTCCAGGAAAGCTATTGTTACTGATCTTGGTCTAGCTTTTTGATCTTTTTATGGGGCCACCAGTGCTCTATGTGCTCTGATGATGTTGCGGGGTAGTCTGGTTCGAACTAAAGCATCTTCCATATGAAACTTTTCATGAACTCGACCATGTTACTGCATTCTGTTTTCTCCAGGATGCCATGAATGTGTAAATTAATCCTTCTGGATCTATTCTCCAAATCCTACAGCTTTTGCAGCAGGGACACCTCTCTATCATGTAGCTGTAAAATGGTGGCATTGTGTAGGTCTGTAGTGTCCATTAGTTCTGTTAGTTGTTGTTCCATGGCAGTTACTTTTTCCTCGTGTTGCTGGATGCTTCGTTTGTTGTCTGCCACATCATTTTGTATTTTATCCAATGTGTCTCCCAGATGACAAAGTTCTTTATACAGGCATTGAGATTTAATGATATAGGGCTTCTCTGTATCCTCCTACTCAAAGTCCATGGATGGATTCAGTGATTCTGTATGCCACGAAGATGAGTGGCTGCTACTGTGAACCCAATCTTTTTAATCCTTTTTCTGCCCTTTGTCTGCATCTACCTAGTAGGCTTTTAGTTTTCGACATGTTGCCATCCTTATGTCTTCCACAGTTGACTCTGCCAGTCTTTTTGCCATGTTTAAATAGGTTTAGTTTTTAAAGTTAGTAATCAGGTTGGGGAGCTCCATTTTCTCACTCCCTCATTGCACTGTGATGTCACTGGAAGTCGGACCACCAGGGCTATTTTTTGTTTCAGTGCATGCCCTTATCCGGCCTGTTCCATTCTGCTGGATCTCCCCAGTTCCATCACTTGCCACCTATGGGTACTTACCCAATAACCTCCTGAACTTTCATGGCCCACCTCCCATGGCAGGGCATCAGGGGTACCCACTGCTCTCTGGAAGCCTTGCTTGGTAAAGGAGGGAGCCCAGTCAACAAAGCAAAGCCTATGGAGTGATCCCAGCAGCATCCTGCATTGGCTTGGGTGATTTCCTTTTTTCTTTCCTTCCCATCCCAGCCCCAGGGATGTCTCATGGGTGAAAATAACCCTGCATGTGCATACAGTGCATGGCCCCACCACCATCAAGAGGAAACCCATCCACCCTAAGTGGTTTTGATTCTACACTGCCACCTTTAGTCATCCAGATGATTCTGTCAGAGCAGAGTTCACTGCTTCCCCTCCCTGAAGCAGGAAAGCATCCTCTGGGATGCTCTGTCCCCCTTCTCTCGGCTGACCCCTGGTGTCCTCAGCTCATTCCCAAAGCAGAGTAGCCAGCGCTGTGAGCGGTAACCCTACTGCTGAGTCGACAGGCCAGTTGGGTTATTTTTAAAATACTGTACAACTGGTAACTATAAAACTATAAGCTATGATATGTAGTTACTGCCCTAGTTCACCAGGGATATTTATTTATTTATATGCACATCGGTAAACCTTTGCGCTATGTGCTCATTTGCAAAGGTTCCAGGTCAAATGTTGTAATAAACAGACTTGGTTACAGGCAGCTCAGGTAAGCATTTGTCAAGACAACAATAAAACAAATGTACAATGCATGTTGCTTTAATAAATGAGAAGATTACAATAGATGCCTTTAGGTTAAGTAGGAGGAGGAGGGAATGGTGGAAAAGGGAGATAGGGTTGCAGGAGGGCTTTAGAGGTGGGAGGGTGGATGGGTAGAACAGGATGGGCCAGGTGTTAGGATAGGCATCTGCATGAGGATTCTCGGTTTACACAGCCACACTTCTACCCCAGTCTCCACTCTGGTGCTGCTTCTGTCTCCTGAGCTGATGCACGGTCATGTTTACACAACCCCACTCTGCTCCGATTCAAGCCACACTAAAGAGGGGCCATGTGTCGGAGGTGGGCGGCTCTTGGCAATACCAGAAGTGCTGGCAGTGACAATGATGTAAAAGGAGGATACAGTATTCAAGGCTTTTTAACAGTCACCCATTTTCCCACAACAACTTAGAGGAGGACTGAGTGGCAAAGTGGCCGACATACTGTAGATGGTGGTGACTGCATGGATGAGATGGAAGGTGTGGGTGTATTGGGGGTTACGACAGCATGTGGGGCCTGTCCAGTCAGAGATCATGGGGGTGCCTGCCAGTGGTGGGACAGCATTCATGTGGGCAGCAAGTCAAACACAATCTGCAAAGTGCAGGTCACATTTCTGGGTTCCAGTGGGGAATTTTGTAGGAAACAAGCTCCTTGCAGAGATGCAAGCGGTGCTGTTAGTCCAAAGGGCAGCCTACACCACTTGCATTGCTGTGTGTTCCCAACTCCACTGAGGTTGTGGGTGCAGAGTAAGGAGCGACTTACCACTATCCGGTAAGAGTCTGCACTGCCACATTTGCATCACAGCAACCCAACACATGGGTTGTTGCAGTGCAAATGTGGCAGTGTAAACAGGCTTCATATTTGACTTAGAAATATGCTCTTGAGGGAGCTTGCTGGCAATCTCGTTACCACCATCACCACCCTCACACACAGTATATCATTTTTTTCTTTTCACTCTCCCTTTCTACCTTAGTTTTTAATTTACTAACATTTAGTCATTTTTCTATTATTTCTCTTCATACTCTATTGAATCCTTTTTGTTCTATTTCACCCTGCCTTTTTTTTAAGCTCTTCCTCTGGAAATCCACCTAATCTCTATTTCTATTTTTTTTAATAGGACTGTTCTGTCAAATCTCCACATCTTGTATCAAACATAGTACATATCTTGTTTCTAATTACAACTAACATAAAATCTATTTGTGCTTCAGTCCATAGGAGGAGGCAGTGTGATCTAGTGGTTGGAGCACTGACTGACTTGGTCACCAGGTGATCACAGGTTCAAACTCCCCTAGGGCCAGAAACCTGTTGCATGACCTTGGGCAAGTCTTTTAAAGGAAAATGTCACTTACCAAAGCATTCTCCTGCACCAATGCTTATAACCCTGATTAGCATTTCTATATGAAAAATATATTTTTAAAGGACTTAAGAGTGGTTTAAATTAACATCGCAACAGAGTGCCAAAACTTTGGTTTTACAGTTCTTCCTGTTGCTGTCTTGTGGGAAGCCACTCCCTCCCTTGCCCACATCATGCTAAGGTACCCAGTGAACCAATGTACTATACATTGGTTAGCAGTAGGGATGGGCGGATATTAAAAAAACACTAGATATTGGATCTGGATATTCTTTGTATGCAATCCTGCCAGTTCGGGTTATGTATCGGTTCAGATACCATCCATTGCATAGTATAGTGTGGACAGTGGACACAAATGCAGGTCAGAAAAAAACTTAATTATCTCTCCCATTCATGAAAAAACATACTTAAAAACAACACCATTTCAGTGAATAGTATACAAGAAAAAGTAACGAAACTTAGGTATTTTAACAGAAGAATCCCGTTCCCATTAATAGCCTGGAATAAAAGCAAACCAACAGAGACAGTCCATCCAAAGGTCCAAACGGTCCAAGATCATTGAAGCGGTTTAGAACAGCCATATTCTGCACTTCAGTAACTGGGCAGCAGCACTAAAGGTTACCTTGGCTCAGCTATGCAAACAGCATTACTAACTTTTAAAACCTATACTTAGCAGGGTACATTAGCATATTCAACCAGATGAAACACAACACACACAAAAGGAATTCCTTTCATGTGTACTGTGTTTCATTCAGTTGAATTAGTAGGGAATTAATGTTTCTCATCAGCTGCACTGGGGCTAGCACCAGGGAGTATGTTCACTTTTCTGTTTGGAAACATTTGCATAATGAAGGCCAGGCAAGTGAGTGGCAGCCCACGACATTGCTGCTGCAATTTTGTAAAACGGAAGTTGTTGGCACTTTATAAAAGTTAATTAAAATCATCCTAAAGTCCTGTGGAAAAACATAGTAATGTTTATTGGGGACTTCGCAGGGCAGTGTGCTTTGGTAAGTGACATTTTCTTTTAATCTTCTAATACACCAGTCCAATCAGCTGCAGAAATGAGTTAAAGCAGGACCCCCACCCCCACCAAAAATGAGATGCTGCATCTCAGCTGGGCTATCCTGACTAAATAAATTGTCAGATAAAACAAATAACCATAACCTTTTAATTTTTTCTAGGTTCCCAACTGGTTTATGAGCCCCACCACACATCCCTCTTTAGAACATGTATGTGCTCACTTTGTTGCATATGTGTTCCGTATGTACCATGTGGATTTAAACAGATTACAGCATCTGTTGCAAACATGTCTTCCGCCAGCTTACACTCCAGCCTGCATCTGCAACCACAATACTCAGCATGGCATTATTCCGGGCATTAAGGGCAATGCCATTCTAAACCATAGTTATTGCTTGAAGCACAGGCATCCAGCTCAGAAGTATCCTGTCCCTATAACCTACTCTGAGATACTGTACATGAGCCTTGGTGTTCCAATAACTTACACCCCTCTGCAGCCCAAGGTTAGTCTGTCTGGTAATGCAGTGGAGCAACCAAGTGGTTTTCCATTTGCAACATGGCACCTTACAAAGTTGGGTGCCACATACCATACCACCCAATGGTTCTCTAGCTACCTAACTGGAAGATTCCAAATAGTAAAGGCGGAAGGCTTTTTTTCTGCTGCCTTGCCAGTTGCAAGAGGAGTCCCCCAAAGATCCATCTTAGGCCCTATCTTATTTTCTTTGTACATTAATGACTTAGATGCTAACATATCTACGTCCAATCTGCACTTTTTTGCAGATGATACTGTGTTGTATATTTCTGGCTCATCATTATCTGAAGTCAAGGGAGTGCTTCAAGCGGACTTCGCACAACTTGAGCATAATCTAATAAAGGCAAAGCTTCTGCTCAATGCTAAGAAGACTAAAGCGATGATATTCTCCCACAGTGCTGTCACAAGCCCCCCCAATACCCTTGCCCAAGACTTCATTGTCACCACACTAAATGAGCTTCTGAAAGTTGTAACCAAATTTGAATATCTGGGTATCTGGATCGACAATAAATTATCTTTCAATGACCACATCGAAGATGTCTCTAGAAGGTTAAAAGCAAGGTTAGGTTTCTTCTACAGAAATAGGTCCCTTTTCCCCCTTGAAACTCGAAACAAGCTTGTACAGGCCACTTTTCTCCCCCTACTCAACTATGGCGATGTAATCTATTCCTCCACCACTCTTGCAAATCTAAGTAAACTGGACATCTTTTATTACCGTGCATTACGGTTCATTACCAACTCCCCTTACCGTTTGCACCACTGTGACTTATATGCAGTTGTTGGTTGGACATCCCTTATTACTAGACGCCTGCTCCATGCTGGGCTATGGACTCTTAAACTGCTCCTGCAGAAATTGCCAAGCTATCTCTCTTCCCTTATTAGTATCTCACATAGTGCATACTCATTAAGAAAATCTGACTTTATTATGCATGACATACCAAGGACGAAGACCTCCTTTGGTAAACGTGCTATTGCATATGCCCTTCCCTCCATTTGGAACCAATTACAAACCGTACTGAAACTAACTAGCACAGTTTCAATAAACTTCTACAAATCGCTAAGTTCAGCCAAAATAAAAGACACCTGTAACTGTTATTAAGTCTCTTCCTTCCCCATGTGTGCCATATTTATCCACTGGTAAGGTATAATTGCTTTGTCATATTAACTGCTTTCCTTCCCTTCTACTCCTGGCTTTATCTATGCTTACGCTCCACTGCTACTCTATCAAATCACTCCTCCCCCATATCAGTTGTAGTCTGTTGTTTGTTCTAGCTGCCAAAATATATGTATTGCACACACCAGTCATCATGTTTCATTTATCAGTATGCAACCTGTAAGTCGCTTCCCTGTCTCATATTAATGTTTACCACCTGCGGCCATCCTATGTGGTACCCTTGTATGTATATCCAGCCTGTATCATGTAACGTGCATTTCATGTATATACTGTTATTACCTATCTATGTTTGTACTTTAAGTGTTTATGTCACAGGACCTCCTTGTGAATGAGCTTGCTCAATGGAGTTTTCCTGCAATAAACTTGAACTTGAACTTACTTGGTGACCATGGTCCAGTCATCATCTGCACCACATGGGCCAGTTTATTGGGTGGTAACCAGACAAAGTACAACTGAATTGAATGTATACATCTGTTGAAATTTTGTCAATAATAACACTCATGCAGTCTGCTTCATTCTCTCAGTTAGATTGCACATGAACTGAAATCACTGCCTAATGCTAGCAATGTAACTGAATACAAGTTAATGCACGGAACATACAAACATCACATATGCTGATTTATTGCACCTCTGTGCAGCTCGGAAGAGAAATTGTCAAAAAAGCCTTTGTGCAGCATACCTCAGATACTGGGCAAGATGCTGTAAACACATGTTTTTATTTCCTGGATTTAATGTTCCTTAATGGTCTTTTGCTGACTGGTGATTTGCTGTCCATTAGGCTGTCCTTGTTCATCTACTCCCCCTGCAATGAGTTCTCTGCCATCTGCTCCACAGTCTCTGCACCTCAGGGAGGATAAACCATGGTCTTCTAGACTCATGTTATGTGAAAGTTGGAAACAGAATGAACACAGTAGCTGAGAGAACTACAAGAGATAGCAGTCAGAAATTATTTCTGCACTCATCATCACTTGGGAGGCTAGTTTATAAGGGGGTCCATACTTCACGTTAAAGCATATTTTAAGGTTTTCCTATGCTGGGATAAACAGTTCAGAGGTGTACCTTCCTACTGCTTAAATATGTGGGTCAGTCACCATCCCACTTGTATAACTAGTAACAGCCCCACCACTCATTCTCTTCTATATATACGTCCAGAATCTATATATGTTCAAACATATTCAGTTCTCAAAGGGTTAATGTATATTTTATTTTCACAGTACACCAGATTCTTTGTCTTTTCTTTCAATACATTTATTTTAATTTTAGATACCTACTGCCATGAACCCACTCCTGAGGGTCAGGTCCACTGAGCTCACAGTGCCCACCCCTAAGTGCAGGAAGGGGGAAAACAGGGATACCCTCCCCATGTTGTAAGCACAATTACTATTAATCAGTTTAATTTTGTGACTGTTTTAAGGAAAGGCATACAGTAAATTGTGCCTACTTGTTTTTGTGGTTAATTCCTGAGACGACAGATTTCACTCGGACATGCAGTGCAATTAAAAGCTGTTTATTTCAACACACATTTAACATATTTCTAACACTCAAACCGCACATTTCTAGAAAACCTTATTTAGACCGTTGTCTTAATTTGTGCACTTTAAATCATTACACAATCTTTACTACGTACGTATAAGACCTAGTACTCCCTATCTGGAGGCACTTTAAGGTAGTATTCTTTTTAGAGTAGCCGGGACTAACCAATACACCATTCTTTGGTACTAATAATCTTGGCTAGCATTTAAAACAATATGTCACTGCAGTTTATATCTATGTGTATCAATATTATGGAACAAGGATTCTTCAAAGACACATTTTTAGGTACCTTAAATCAAAGTGTATACTCAATTAGTCCTTTGGCAAAGAGTCTCTTTATCTCCCTGATGTCTGGAGATTTGAGGTACCTTTGAGAGCTGTATGAAGAAGAAGATTTCTTCCTGATTCTTTGAATTTTTTTCCCTCGAGGCTTTGCAAATGAAATAACACAGTTAGTTTAATTTCAATGTTTCTTACTTCTGGCAGGAGCCAAAAGTCTTTAGAGTTTTAGCAGAGTGGTAGTTTTAAAGTCAATAGCAGTAGAGTAGGTGTGAGATCTCTTTCAGCGATGAAACACAGATTCAGGTCAAGTTAGTAGGTAATACAAATTGTTGGTCCTTGGAGCAGTCTTTTATAGGCAGAATACTTCCTCAGAAATATCTTGAAGTTTCATACCTCAAGAGTAGCATGAGGCTTTGAAATGGTATAGCCACATTTGTAGAGACCCGTGTTTTTCTTAAATAAGAAATAACAAGAATTATAAAATGGTAAGGGAAAATTCTGAAATCTGATTGGCTGTTGTTCATGTAGCAATTATGTTCCACTCATGGAGAATAAAAAGTGCTGCCAAATGTGCACTGATCACCACTGGAATCATTACACTAACACAATGTTAAGAATTCAACTGGCAGCCATTGTTTTTTTCCCTGTAATTATAAGAATCAGATTTACTTGCACTGGGCCCTAAAATAAAACTACCTTAAATACAAAATAAAATAGATTAATTAAATCTTGTTTCCCTAATCATCACATTCTCCTTACACACATAAACAAATTAGAAACAATAAGTATTGTTTATAGTTTTCATTACAACTGTTTCTTTGCTGACAATGAAAAATCCTCCTTCTATGTTTACCTGCTCATCAGGGAAGTCTCTTCTCCTTGCCCTGACAGTGAGATAATTGAGTCTCTGGCTGTAACAGAGGCCTTTGTTGTGTGTGTGTGTGTGTGTGTGTGTGTGTGTGTGTGTGTATAGTATGTTAGGAGAGCAACATTCTGCAAGTGGAATTGAGCAGAATTTTTAATCCATGTATTCCATGGTAAACATTCCATGACAAACTTCCCATATCTTGAATGTGGGGAAAAACAGAGGGGAAAAAAAAAAACAGGAAGAAGAAAGTAGGCAAAAATACAATGACATCATCAATTGCATCATTTGTAGTAGGCCGAAGGACTATTTTATCATAAATGGACACAAGTAAATCTATTGTTTCTACATATAAACATGCTTTTCCCAACTGTAAAAAGTTTTTAAAAAAGGAGCCCATTTTATAAGCACAATAAGGCAGTTGGGGATGTACGTGGAACACATTTTGCTGCACGGCCAGCATCTAAAGTCACTCGGCCTTTGGTCTTGTGCCTTATTACGCCTCTGTTAAAGTAAATGTGTTCTACGCACACCCCATCATATCTTATTGCTTACATAACAAGAATTCAAGGTATAAAAAGAAATAACAAGAAATTCAAGCTATAACAAGAAATTCAAGGTATAACAAGAAATAACAATTCAACAAATAAAAAGAATAAAACAAAAAAAACACATGAATAAAGTGAAAAAATTGCTTTTTGGGGGGCAAAAACTAAAAAATTCTTACAGCAGTTGTTGTTTAGGCTCCGTTGTTACCACAGAGACAGCCCACAAGGAAGCAACAGCAGAATTGTTTCACTCACAAAATCTTTCAAGACCATAGCATAATGCTGCTTAATATAATGTAGTATATAACAAATGTGATTTCTAGTGTGTATAAGGTCATTTTGAGGTAGTGTGTTAATGTAAATGTAATAACAAGAAATAAAACTAAATTTTCAATGAATAAAAAGAAATAACAAGAAATTCCAGAAAAATAAAAAGAAAAATTATAAAAAATAAAAATAATTTCACGGGCCTCTACATATTTGGTCAGAAGCCTTATAGCACACATGCAGAGATCTTCTGACTCATTGGGAGCTCTGTCATTGACCTGCCTATTTGTTCTTTTGAACTTTGTCCATAAGGTGACAATTAATAGATTTATAACCACAAGACCTTCCACTGTGCATGTTCAAGATGACATGATGGAAGATTATCTCATTGCAGTCTTATAACACTAGGGTAGTTGGTAGCAGGTAGTCCCCTGTTTCGAGGACCCAGTTCCTTGGTTATATGGTTTCAGAGGTGAGGCACTGTCTTATGATATGACTCAGTGACCTTAAGAAATGCTGGATACTGATTTCAAAATACTTTTTGAAGCTGTTAGCTCCTGGCACAATGTCTGCATCTAATGAATTTATTTGGTTGGCATTTTGAATGTCCTTGAAGCCAGCAAGCTAACAACATATTGTTCAATGTAGATTGTTTCATGCTTTCTGCGTATTGAGATGAATTTCATACAGTATACCTGGGTAAAGCATTTGCAGATCACTTGGTTTAAAAGAGAATGTTTTTATGACCAGTTCTTTTAAGGCACATTAAGGCAGCTGAAATTCAAGGTGAATCATCCTTTTTATGCTTTGGCAGAGTCTGGTGGCTTATGGCCACTATTGTGCCTACAGTGTCCTTCTAGAATGCTCGCCAAGGTCACAAGTGAACACCCGCCACAAGGCCCCAGGGCTCCTCCTTTACTCTGGATAAGGGTACAATATCAGTTTCGAGTCTTGTAGTTAAATGAGAACCCTTTCTTAGTTGCTACACAAAGGGGGAAGATCCGGGCATTACAATCTCTTTGGGGTAGCCTTGTAACCCTGATTTTGTCTTCTCCCATGGTTATGCAATATCCTGGTTCAAATCCCCACAGACTCTTCCTTGAGACTTTGGTAATCTCTCTTTTTTACCCAGATTTCCCTCTACAGACCCTTGTTTGATTAGTAGCTTATGGTGACACCCCTTAGCAGCAACAGTTTAGTCACAGATTATTATTAAATGTCCCACAACCACACACAATATGAAAAATCTCACTCAGGCAGGTTTCTCAAAATCAAATGTTTTTACTAAAATATTTAATTAATAATCATACAGTTACAACTAAAAAATTTGGAAAATTTTGGTCACAGAATAACACAAATAAAAGTGGAAAATATACATAGAAATGTCACATATTTTGCAAGACCTTTTCTCATTTCCTGTGATCTTTCAGTAAAACTAGGTACTCCTTTAAAAAAACACATGGGCATTTTTTTGTGGCATTTAACATACACAAAATCACATAGAACAAATATAACAGAAATATATCTGCAAATTTTGACTGGAAGTTGGCTAGCTCACCACACCTATCAGTTTAGTGACCCCATGCCCTGTCGGTATTGCAAAGTGTGTGACTGTTGGTGACTTCATCCTGCCCTGTTGGCAGTTGATGAGTGAAGCAACATGGCCCCCACCCCAGTAGAGGAGAATGATCCCAGGAATGCAGAATCAGGTTCCCCTTCCCCACACTAGCCTCCATGAGTGAACCAAGCCCATTGTCACACTAAGGTAGGTGCTGTGGTTACCAATATTGCCCTTCCTGACCAACCCACTTTAAAGGGACACTGTCAACTCCCTTAGGCCTCAAAGTGAATTCCTTTCAGAGATTGTTAAAGAAAGTTAATCAAACAGTTTATAGATTAGGTAAATTCATTGTTAAGGGTGAATATAAAATGTATCACTGTAAGTTATATGATCAATTAAATTGGTTGCATCCTGAGGCTCAAAGAAATTATGTATGGTTAATTAATTGTCAGAAGATTATATATGCAAAAAGCACTCATCCTGTAGCTAAGTATGTTATGTTACAGTTTTAGGACAATCAAGGTCTTTGTACAAGAAATTCAGAAAATAGAATTCCAATACTTTAATATTGTAGTAATATAGGGGAAATGAAGCTACAAAATAGATTTGCTTCTTCATGGAACAAATATCCTAAATATCTACAAAATATAGTTAGCCTGTCTAGTTTTAAAGGTAAATTATTTGAATATTTGCAGAATGAATGTGTATGTTATGGATAATATTAATTACTATGTCAATGTTGTTTGTATTGTAGTTTGTTGATGTTTATTTATGGAACTATTTCACAGGACCTGATTGTAAATAGTGTATTTGGTGTTAATCATTGTTCCTGTTTAAAAATAAAATTTTAAACAAACAAACAAAGTTTAAAAAACACATTTTATGATTGCCAATATTCTAAAAAGATTGCTGATGTGGCTGATAGTTTGATTCTGACTCTTTTTGTCTTTAAAAAAAGTGAAAAACAAACTGCCCAGCATACTGGTGTTGCCACACAAACACAGGGTTGTTTACATTTCTTGATCAGCTCCAACTGCATATTTCCTGGACTTGGGAACACCTACAACGCAGTCTAGCCCCTCATGATGTAGTGGGAGGAAAGGAGCCTAATGAATGGGTATTTACTCACCTGGTAAAGGTGATTGTGTTAGTCGCATCCATGACACTCCAGACATTACCTCTTGGGTTTCCAACCCACCTGATAGGCTAGTGATGCACATGTGACCCAGATCAAATTTCGCAGTACACCTTGGTCCCAGAAGTCCCCTTTCTCCAGTTCGAGTCTTCCATAGCTGAAAAAGACAACTTAGGCCAAAAGAAACAGTCTTTCCTGTGACTCCCTCATTAAACCCCATATTAAGGAAAAACATGGAATTCTGAGTGCAAATTTACCACCATCTTATGTTTATTTTCTATGTGTACAATTCTAGGCTCGGACCATTCTGGTACTGACGGATATCAACTTTTCAGATACATGTAATCAAAACTGCACATATTCAAATTATGCTCGAAGTTGTAATGTAACCCTGTGGTGCTCAGTAGTCAGTGTGTGAAACTGCCTTTGTGATCATCCTGAAGGGAGGGCCCTGGAGTGTCATGGATGCAACTAACATAATCACCTTTACCAGGTGAGTATACACCCATTGTGTTAGTAGCTATCCATGACACTCCAGACAGTACCTCTTGGGTTACTTATAAGAAGTAGTTCATCGAACCTTCAGGGTGGGTCAGGGCGATCAGAAGACAAAGAGCTCTGGCACGCTGTAGTTAGGATTTGATTGGCAAAATTAGTTCTTTGTCTATATTATGTCTCAAGTCTGTAATGTCTTGCGAAAGTATGGATGGAGGTCCAAGTTGCTGCTCTGCAAATGTCTTTCATGGACACATTAGCTCCTTCTGCCTAAGACGTGGCCACTGCCCTTGTGGAATGAGCCTTTGTTCTGTCTGGTGGTGTGAGGCATTTTGATTTGTATGCCTCTTGTATTGTCCTCTTTAACCAGCTGGTGATGGTGGTCTTGGAGGCTGCCATTCCTGCTTGTGACCTTTCATAATAATAAAGAGTCTCTCTGATTGGCGAATCGGTTGTGTCTTTGTGAGGTATTGTTTTAATGTGCTACCTACATCCAAGGGATGATGGATTCTTATCTCCCCTTGTTGTAGTTGTGTGTATAAGGTCAGCAGTTCCACAGGTTGCTCTCTATGGAATGTGGACATGACCTTGGGTCAGAAGGCAGGTACTGTCTTCATGAACACCCCCTCTGCTGTGAAAATGGTAAATGGTTCTTTACAAGAGAATGCCCCTAACTCACTAATCCTGCAAGTGGAGCAAATGGCCACTAAGAAACATGTCTTCAGGCCCAGCCAGTAAAGATCTGACTGCTGCATGGGCTCAAATGGGGCTTCCCCTAGGAAGTCTAGTACCATGGGGAGATTCCAAGGGGCCACTGGTGCTCATGAGCAGGGCTGTATTGCCTCTGCAGCCCTGAGGAATCAGATGGGGTCTGGATGAGCTCCGGGCTGTGTAGGGCCAACTTTTCCTCTAGCTGCTCCTATGGCTGACAGTTGGACCCTTAGGGAGGAAGGGGAGAGGCCATTGTCTAATCCCTGCTGTAAGAACAGCAGAATTAGGGACATGTCAGCCTGCAGTGGGTCGACTTGCGCCAGCTTGCACCAGTTTGCAAAAATATTCCACTGCCTACCATAAGTGGCTATGGTAGATGATTTTCTGGACTGTAAAATGGTTGAGATGACAGATTTGTGACACCTGGCTGTCAGCAATCTTTGCCTCTCAGGAGCCAAGCTGATAACTTTAGTGTGTGTGGTGCTGGGTGCATCATTGGGCCCTGCAACAGCATGTCCACTTGGTATGGGAGAGAATATCTGTCCAAACTCATGGATACCACTGAGGCAAACCAAGCCCTCCGTGGCCAGTATGGTGCAACTAGAATGATCAGCCTGCAGGATAGTCTGATCTTTGTTAGCATCTGAGGGATCAGGGGAATTGGAAGAAAGACATAGGAATGGTCCTGGTCCCAGGTCTGGGATAAGGCATCTGCTGCTAGGGCCTGCTTCTCCCTGAATCTGAAGACGTATGCTCTGACTTGGGTGTTTGAGTTGGACGCCATTAGATCAATTGGAATGCATCCCTAACTGATTTGAATCAAGTTGACCAATTCCGGGTGCAGCTTCCACTCCCCTGGGTGCACCTGCTGTCTGCTGAGCCAGTCCGCCGTGACGTTCAGTTTGCCTGCCAGATGAACGGCATGAATGTGGGTGAGATTGGACTGGGCCCAGTTGAGCACCTTGGCTGCTTCCCTGATCATGGCCTTGCTGCGTATCCCACCTTGCTTGGCTATGTACGCCACTGTGACCTTGTTGTCGGACTTTACTAGGACTGACCTCCCGATGATGTTGTCCCTGAACACTTTCAGGACATGGAGCACTGCCCTCATCTCCAGGACATTGATAGACAGCCTTGCCTCCGCCGTTGTCCATCTGCCTTGAGCTGAGTGACTGTCCATGCATGCTCTCCAACCAGCCAGACTGGCATCGGTCTCCAGTGACACCTGATATGACAGCTCCAGTGGGGCACCTTTCAGGAGGTGAGGGTGGTATATCCACCACTGTAACGATTCCCTGACCACCTGTGGTAGGAGTACCTTCTTATTGAGGTCGTCCTCCAGTGGGGAACCTTGCTGTAGAACACAGTTCTGCAAGGGGCGCATGTTCCACCTCACCCAGGGCACTAGGTCGATGCAGGATGCCATGCACCCTAACACCTGTGCTGTTTGACCCATTGTTGGTTCGGGAGTGGACCAGAGGGCCCGAACCAGTGCGATAATGGAGTCTATTCATTTGCAGGAAGGTCTTGCCATTCCCTTGGCCGTATTTATCTCTGCGCCAAGATGCTTTATGTGTTGAGATGGTTGCAACAAGCTCTTGCTCTCATTCACCACCCAGCCGTGCTGCAACAGGGCAGCCAGCACTAGGTATGTATCATTCTGAGACTGTTCTCTGGAGCGTGATCTTATCAGCCAATCATCCAGATATGGGATAATATCCACTCCCTTCTCCCGTAGTCGGGCTGCCAGGATAATGGACACCTTTGTGAACACTCTTGGTGCTGATGTGAGACCGAAGGGTAGGACCTGATACTGGAAGTGTTGGCCCAGTATGTGGAATTAAAGGAATTGTTGGTGACTGGGCCTGATTGGTCTGTGGGTATACGCATCCTTCAGGTCCACTGAAGTGAGGTAGTCTCCTACCCAGATGTTCCTCAGTGTGGAACTGAGGGTTTCCATCTTGAACTTTGGCGTAGTTATGAACTTGTTCAAGAATTTTAGGTCTAGGATCGGCCTGAGATCCCTGTTCTTCTTCAGTACAAGGAGGAAGATGGAATAGACCCCAGTGCCTACCTCGTTGTCCAGAACAGGTTGTATTGCATTGTTCTCAAGCAGGTCCCGGAGAACATCCTGTACCTGGTGGGCTGTGGCCCTTTTCTTTGACATGGGTGAGAGAACCACCCTATCTCTGCAGGGCTTCTTTGAAAATTCTATAGTGTATCCTCGAGATAAGATCTCTAGGACCCAGCTGTAGGAAGATGTCTGCTGCCATTGTTGTAGGAACAATGACAGTCTTCGTTCCACTGGAGGGTAACTGTGTTGTGGGCTCAGGGGAGGGGCGGCATGGGAGCAGTAGTCAAAATTGCTTTGGCTTGCCACCTCTACCTCTTCCACCAAATCGGGGGTTTCTACCTCTAAAGGTGAAGTAGGAGCCTTGGGAGGAGCATCTGAAGTTATTGCTGTGCCCTCTCCCCCGGAAGGAGTTATTAGTGTAAGTCTGCTTTCTGTTCTGTTGAAATCTGCCACTCCCTCGAAACCTGCGATGGTTAGATGGTAAGTAAAGGGTTCTTTGCTTGTCCTTGGCAAGGTCCTTTACTGCTTCCTTTTGTTTGAGGAACTCATTTAGGCCTTCACCAAAGAGATTGTTTCCTTTCAGGAGCAGGTTTTGTAACAGTGCTTTTGATTCATTGTCCGCTTCCCAAAGTATTAACCATAAGGCCCACCTAGCCCTGTTTGTTAGGGCCCCTGCTCTGGATTCAAACTTCAGAATGTCCACGGCCATGTCCCCCAGGTACTTCGCTGTATCCAGAGTGCATTCTAAAAGTTCTGCTTCTTTGGACTTGGGGTCAGTCTTTTCCATAACTTCCTCTAGCCAGTGAATTTGAGCTTTAGCAGAGTACACTGCTGAGACTGCTGCTTTGGTCACCATTCCTGTGATCTCGAACAGTTTCTTTAGCATGTCTTCCATTTTTTTGTCAGTGGGGTCTTTGAGTGAGATGGTGCTGCATGGTAGCACTGTTCTTTTGCTCAGTGCTGCAATTTGTGGATCTATGATAGGTGCTGTGCACCACAGTTTAGCCCTTTCCTGCTGTATCGAGTACATTCTGTCCATGTTCCTTTTCTCAGACATTCGACCCAGTTCTGTGGACTCCCATTCTTTTGAAATTATGTCATCAATGGCTGGACAGCTTGGGAAGGTGTCCTTGACCTGCTGATTCTGCTGGATCATAAGATCGAGCTTGGATTCTGGCTTTGGTGTTTCCATATCGAACCCCATGGTGGATTTAACGGCCCTCATTAGCCCTGGGACCAGGTCAAAGGAGTAGAGCTTTGATGTCATTGAGGGGCAATCGGATACGGTGTCCATGTCATCGTCCCCTGATTCTATGTCTAACACATCTTCTGGAGCATCCCCATGGTCCTCATCCACTGGATCAGGGGGGCTGTGTTTTCATTATTGTCCAGTTAGTGGTGTGGGTTGGCCAGGGTTTGGCACTGGCATGGGCATAGGTAGAGGTCTAGACCTAGTTAGGGATTCCAACTTCTCTATGACCTTCAGCATGAAGTTTTGCTGACTCTACATCATAGCAACCATTGTCTGCTGGGTCTGGATGAGAAGAGCCCCTTGATTCATCCAGGCAGACGTGCTAGATCCCTGGGTATCCAGGTCTATGTTTGGGGTTTGCTCTGCTTCTAACTCCTCTTCCATGTGTTCACAGGTGGGGCAACATGGACCCGGGTAGTGGGGCAGGAGGACGGCACTACAAGAGGTGCATTTCTTTGCCTTCGCCATCTAAGGGATGAGAGAAGGACAGAAAGAAGAAGAGCGTTAGAAAACATGCACTCATAGGAAGTTACCTGCAAGAGGTAATAAATTATGAGCAATGCCTTTAAAATGTAAAAACAATAGGTATAACATCCAGATAGAGTACTCTGGTGAAAGGTTACGAACCCCATAGAGACTATGGTGCTCGAGGAGTGATTCCATAGGCCCAAAACCTTTTTATGTCCCAATAGTAGCATGCTTCATAATAATGACAATAAATTCCTGCCATCGATAATATAGTTTGATGTAGGGAAGGAACAGACACTGTGTGCTTAAGATGGTGGCTGAAGAATCATGAGGTCATCCTAGGGAATGACTGGCCCCCCCTATCTAAAATGGAGGCTTAGGAAGGATGCAGCCATCCTAAACAAAATGGAGGCTGAGTCTAACAATGCCAAAGTAAGGGAAGCCTCATGCAATGGAGGCTGAATCCCACAAATCCAGATTAAGAGAAGCAATGTGCTGATTTTTGGAAAGAATTATCCGATTATGTTGAGGGTCCTCCTGATGCCTGCAGGGTGCCCAAGTATGCACTGAAGTGAGGAAGTATGCACGCCAGTAAGCCACTACCATGAGGGGTCTGAACTGGTTAAGTGAAAAAAAACATGAGAAAAGGTTGTTTTCAGCTCCACTGAGTGGTCGCTGCATTGGGGACCCAGATCGGGCGTCTTACTGTAGCTCCAGTGTAATCCGCTGCAAGGGGACATTAGATGCGGTTACCGAAGGGTGCCACATAGTCTCCACTAGTGAGGGTGGGTCATGGAGTGATGCTTGGCCTCTAAGATTGCCTGCCAGGGTCCTGCCTGTGAGGAGAGATCGGGGGCTACAAAAGCGCTGCAGTCGTGTGCAAAACAGAAGGCAAATTGGACCATGCAGCTGCGAAGCATCCTACTTGTGAGGAGGAGACCGGTGGCTGCAGAGCACTCTGAAGCACGCGTGAATTCAAAAATAAGCTGAAATTGTGCAGCAGCGAGGAAAACACGCACTGTGATGATCATGGTCTGAGCATTAGGCTATTTTAGCATAGACTGTAGCTGTGCTGTAATTTTACTTAAAAGCGGCATGAATTCTGCAGACTGTGTAGCGGTTTAGCATTAGCTCATCAGAACGAACTAAGCCCCTGCTGATAAATGCAATAAAATGAAGTAAGCCCCTGCTGTTTAAGTGACAAAACGCACTATGCCCTTGCTGATTCTATCTAAGAACAAGGTTATACAATTAACCACAGCTAACAGCCTTGGGAAGACAAACAACGATTTACCAATTAAAATCAGCAAACTAAAAGGACCTAACAAGCATAGGTCAATAAACTGTGTCCCAGCTGCCTAGCTAAGGATTTATAGAAACAGAGGTAAAAGGATGAATAAAATCTCTTAATCAGCAGGGGCTCTAAGGATTTTCCATGTAAATGCATTTTCAATTAATCACTTAAGAACATTGACGTTTTACTAGCTTTTGGCCTACCTTTGATAATTTGCCGGACAAGGGACTCCTGGTGTGCTTGTAGCCTCTTCAGATGCAAAGGTTGAACTGGAGAAAGGGGACTTCAGGGACTAAGGTGTACTGCGAAATTTGATCTGAGTCACATGTGAATCACTAGCCTATCAGGTGGGTTGGGAACCCAAGAGGTAATGTCTGGAGTGTCATGGATAGCAACTAACACAATCATGAGTAACTGCACTGTTTGGGGGTATTTCTAATGCTCAGGATGTATGCAGCAATAACAGATCCAGTAGTGTAAACAAAACAAGGTTGTTTATAAATATACATTAGCATGCATTTCAGTTCTACTAAACAAGGAGACAGAGAAAACAAACAGCAACATCAATTAATTTTAGAGAAGGTGAGCAATCATAAAATGTAGGTTTTTAACTAGAAATAATATGATGAAAAACAGGCTGACAGGGTCCCTTTAATACTACCTTGTTGTTATATAGTTACAGTACTGAATAGCTGAAGAACAAGAGCCTTTTTGACCCCAAAGCTATTCTTATTTTATAGATATGACTGGATGCTCTCTTGACACCCCCTTCTCCCATTCCAGGATACCTAGAACCCAGGTAAGAGATCTTTTACTTATTATCTTCGCTAGGATGCTAAGGTGTGTCAGTGCAACTCCAAGTGTGAAGACACTGTTGGGTTTCGCTTGTTATGTTGTTGGTGATGCAGATCTTGAAATTTCTCTGCCCAAAGGAGGATATGATTTCACTATCATAAACAGAAGGGAGAATTCACTGAAAAACGCTACGGTTAATGCAGACATTAGGGTTGAAGAAAGCAAAGTGCGCTAGGTAAGGAAATTAAAATTACTAGGGGATGGCTAAGATGGTGAGTAAAGGGTCTGTGTTGGTCACCATCTCAGAAAACAGGTGGCAGCTATGGTACATGGGGGCCAGGTGAGGGTGGGCATGGAGATTCCGAGTGGGCAAAATTGAAGGGGGGTTTGCTGCTCACTCAGGGGCTGGGGATTGGGAAGTGGGTGACCACTGAACATCAATACAGGGTTGCTGCTATCTGGATGGGTTATAATAGAATATTAGGATTCTGATCTATACTGGTAGTTCAATAGGAAACAAATGTGAACCACCAAATACATCCTACACCACCATCCCGCTAGTGCAGCAGTTAGATTTCCACCTGCGATGCCAGCTTGTGGCCATATTACAATGTGAGTCAGTATCAGCACAGCACATAGTCGTTATGGATTGCACAGACACAGCCCCATATTCAGACTGTGCAGTCTGTTTGGTGCACACTAACTGAATATTGTAGCTAGCCCACTGGCACAGTGGTAGGACTACTGCTTGTGACATCAATGACCAGAGTTCAGGAGTGAGCTCAGGACATTGGAAGATCGACCAGGAGGGGAAGAGGATAGAGCACTCAACGGGCTGCTCTCCTCCTCTGGATAGGGAGTGGTGCAACACCTGGCACAAGCTTGGTTCAACTTCATTCAGCTGTTCTGCATCCAGTCCTGGATTTCTACTAGGCAACTATTAAAGACTGAGACCGCACTATCATGGTCAGGTGCAAATGACAGGTAGAAAGATTGAAATCATCTGAGGACCATACCTGATAGCCCACAGAGGTCTCTCAGGCACTCAAGCAGCACCCCAAGGTCCACGGTGTCTACTAGGTCTAGTACAAGGTGCTACTAAATTTCTGACTTTGTCGCTATACAAAGAGTGCTGCTGCCGTCACTTTCTAGATGCAAAGTCTGGTTTTCTCATCAGAAAGTTTCCTTCAAGTCTGATGACATTGGTTTTCCACCTGCTGTTTGTTTATTATATCCCTAAAAGAGCTGACAGACAGAAGGCTGTTTGGAGGAAAAAAAATGTAAAATTTAAGCAGTGCAGAGGCTTGTCCTAAAACCAATAACATTATAAACTGATAAGCTGTGAGAGTGTCAGGTTGTCAGGAGGGCTCTAGAACACTTTTTACAGCTGATTTGGGAGGAGGGAAGTAAGATGTGAAATGGGGGACAATAAGGGAGACTGTGACTTCACAGTGCTACTTTGTGATAGATCTGCTAATTATTTTACAAGAAAAGTATAAAACTTACAACTTTCTATCATATTTCATCATATGTGTAGTGGCCCTATATCATACCTTCAAATGGTGTTGTGAGTCACATTCTGCTTGGCTGTGGACTCTGGTCACCAGCCAGAGCAAAGATAGTTAGATTCAGCATTACACCACTGGAATCACAAAGGCTATTGGGATTGGTTGCAGCATGGCTATGTGATTCCAGTGCTGTATTTTTTTTTTGTGGGAGTGGGAGTGGGAGTGGGGGGGGGCTGCATATATACCCTGTTCCCAAATGCAGAGTATGTATGCAGGCCCCCACCCCCACAGAAAAGGACAGGGAATGAAATGCATCTATACAGGTACTGTGCATGGCCAGTACAGGTACTGTGCAGGTCTGCACATTATTTTGAGTGGACCAATGCAGGTGCTGGACAGGCCTGGATGCCAATCAAACTGCAACAAAATCAGCCCCTGTTAAGGCCTGTGATAAGCCTGTAAAGGGTTCATTAATATGAACCCTTTCAGTCACATTGGGGGCTATGCATGAAGGTGAGCTGAGTATGCATGAGAAATGTGTACCTGGCTGGCTTGCCACAGCTCTGCACCCATGGACAGGCAGAAGGGCATGTCAGGCACTAACACATGCCTCTGCTTGGTGCCTGTCTGTGGCCCAGCTCCCCAGCATGCTGCTGTGTGGGGGAAGATTGGAAGACACAGGTGGGCATCCAGTCAGATGCCCAACCTGGTCCCATAGTGGATCACCTGCTTCGTGTGCAGCAGGGGATTCTGGGATGGCACAGAATGGTCAAAGTTTACAAAGATGGGCAAGTGGGGGCATGGCTTCAGCTGAATACAAGATGGCCGCTTAACTCAGGAGCGCTGTAAATCGTGAGCCTAAATCTGATCGAATTCGCGAACGGGGCCAAGAATGTGTTTTTAATTTGACAGAGCTATTTCTCAGTACCATAAACTACCCACTGATCCCAAATTTGTTTTGCTTACTCACGGGATGGTGGTGAGGTTCAATCCTCAATTTCATCCCAAACCCACCATCGGCATGGTTATGCTGCCAGCTGAATCCATGGACATTCGTTCAGTTACAGATATGCTGGTTACTATCCTTAGCAGACTGGACAATGTCACAGCGGCCACCAATAATACCACCGCTGGTTTCCAGCAACTCGACGCTAGATTTGCACAGACAGGGAGGTCCATCACTGCCCATGACATGGCCATCCAGGAACTACAAGCCACCATGCGGGAAGAGGCCAATTTGCTCTGTGCCATGCATGATTGTGTGGAGGACCTAGAAAATAGGAGCTGCTGCAACAACTTGCGGTTCCTAGGTTTCCCTGAGGGTGCACAGCAAGGCAATGTGAGGGACTTCCTTCGTAATGACCTGCCCAAAATCCTGAAATTGCCAGAAGGAGCCCAGCTGATGATCAAAAGGGCTCATCACACATTTCAATCATGGCCACAGCCTGGGAAAGAATCCGGTTCATCCTTGCAAGTTTCCTGAACTTCGCAGAGAAGGAGCATCTTCAAAACAGGGTGAGGGAACTCAATAATCTATCCTAGAATGGTCATAAAATCCTGATGTTCCAGGACTGCTCGAGAGAACTGGCTGCAAAGTGAAAGGAGTACACAGAGGCCAGGAAACTTTCACCTGCTGAATGTTCTCTTTTCCCTTCGGTACCCGTCCACCATGCAACTGATGCACCAAGGCTCCCCTCTATTGTTTGTGACACCGGAGGCCCTTATGGACTTTATCCCCATGACCTGGCCTCAGGAGCTGAAGGAAAAGCAACATGTTCTTGACTCCAACAACCGGAGTGCTGCCAGCCAGCGAGGTACCTAAAAGGGTGAGCTATGAATCTAGGGAAACTCCCTTGCATGCCCCCACTAGCCCTCCTCCTCCTCATGACAATAACCGTCTGCAGGGCAGCCCAGGGTCAGGGCTGTCCAAGGCCAAGAAATGACTGCAGCTGCAGAGACATTCTCACAGGGAGCACCCGTTGGATAGGGGAGGTCGTGCGACCGAAGACAAAACTGAAAAGTTTGTGGAGCCAGACATCAGGAGCCCCTGCTTCTTGGACAATCGTTATGTAGTGCTGGCAGACAGAGAGGAAGGGGGTGAGGACTGTATGGACTTTACGGATCTTGCCACTGAGACTTTGCACCCAGACACTCTGGTTCTATCTTGGGCTGCCAAAGATCCTGCTGACCCAGCTGAGGAGATGCCCGACCCACTAGTCCAAGAGGATCGTTGCGACCCAACTCAGAAGCAGAAGAATGCAGGCCAGGCAGATGTTGTGCACCTCATTCGATCAGCTGCTGTGCAAGTATAACTGCCACTGTGATCTCATTATGTCAGATAAGTGACGATTTTTTTTCTATTCCTAGCCTCGTTGCTTTGGGGTAGTGGTGGGGGGGGGGGGATTGGGGCTGGAAAGGTTGCAATGAATACACGTGGAAGGCCCAGATCCTTGGACTTTTCTAGCAGCCCACTCCTGCCACCACTCAGGCATTGCTCTGTGCACCTGTCTCCCTGAGCCTGGGGCTGGGGATGGAGAGCTGACACACCAGACCTCCGGGTCCCACAAGTTATTGGATGCTGGACTTGTCTTTGTCCAGGGTTGCAGCCTTAAATGTTGCTGGATGCTTTTGGTTTGATGGCTCTATTTTGTTATATGATGTACTGGGACTGTTGGTGGGGTTCTTGAGGGATCTATATTGGGGTGTGGGGGCTGATGAGAGTCTGTACCTATAGAGGGAGGGGCGGGTGGATGTGTACAGCTTTGTCTGACCTGTGGTGGGGGGGAAGCTGGTGCGAGGACTGCACGTGCTCATATTTGCTGGTTGATGTCTAAGACATCTCCCACAGGCAGTGGCTCACTCTCCCCTATCCTTGCACCCATTCATCCCCACCTCAGAAACACTGTCGGAAGCACTGCAGCTCTCCGACATATGGCCCCGAGGAGAGATGGCCCAGGTCGAGGAGGGGTGAATCTGATTCATGCCTGAGCTCCGGTTCCTCAATGTACCTCTGGCTTGCTGCTGGTGGGGGGGGGGTCTAGCCATCTAGATACCTGGGCTTGACTACTTGGGGTGACATGGGGAAAGGACACCTGGCTATCGGGCGGGGGAGTTGATGGCCGGGGGACAAAGATGCCCTCACTTAGTGACTTCTCAACCCCCCTGCTGAGCTCAGGCCCTGGCTTTGGTCTGTGTGCTTACACCCCCCCCAGATGAAGGATGTGGCCACCGACTTTGAGGGACCTGCCCAGGGAGGAAGCCATGGCATTGTCTATAGGAGGATGCCCACCCAGTAAAGACCCCATGTCACTTCTCCCCACTTCTCACTGTCTGTAAAAGGGTGCCTGTGTTGGCACTACACTGTTGTAGCACTATGGCAGGAAGCTTCAAACCCAAGGTGCAAAATACACAGCTTCACTATGGCCTCTTCCAAGTAGAGTTGGTCCCCCCCCACCCTCACCAGGTTTCTCCCCCCCCAATCTTTTTTTCTCTCTGGCATGTTAGGTGATTAGCCCCAAGGTACTAAGCAGAGACAGCTCATAGAGCAGCGACCGATGTAAGATGGTCTACCCCATATAGTTCGAGATTCACTCAAGGTCTAACTGGTCAAGCCTTGGCTGACAGGGCCTCATGGGGTGCTTGGCTGGCCATGTGGCCTGTACCAGTGCCAGCTATGGTCATAGCTCATACCCCAAACTACTGTTTTATTATGATTAATGTAGATATTGTTTTCTCACTGGTATTTCTTAGGTATGTTTTCATGTTGCTATGTGTCAAATGGGCTGTGAGTTGCTGTGATAGAAGGGTTATGTACCAGCCTTTGGGACCCTATGGTGTGAGTGCACTGGCAAAGGTGGGTGGGCCCCCCTTCAGACAGGTCAGATGGTAATTCTTGGGTTTAGCATGATCTCTGTGTGGCTAATAGTTCAGTCCTCTCCCCTCCCACATTGGTATGCACTAGTTGTTTGCACGATACCCCCGCCACTGGAATATGGCTGATATTACGAGCCATATGTGGAATGTTAGAGGACTGAACACCCCTGTTAAGAAGAGGAAATTCTTCGCCCACCTCAAAAGACTAAAATTACAAATTGCCTTCCTGCAAGAGACCAGCCTTACACAAACTGACCATAGATTTCTGATTCAGGACTGGGTGGGGACAGTCTAGAAAGTGTGGGGTCACTATACTGCTACACAAATCACTCAAATGGCAACTGTGTTCCCAACCAGCTGACTCTTCCATGAGGTGGATTATGGGGGTCTAGGATACACCACAGGGGAAGATCCTTATTCGCAATGCTTATGGACCTAACCAAGACTGCCCTGCTTTCTTCCATGACCTGGCCAGCACCTTTAGTTTCTTTGTCCCCCAGGACTGCCCTATCCTTCTGGGGGCGATTTAAATCTCACTTTGATTCCCGCCATAAATAGGAGTGCCCTCAGTAAGGAACCTCATGTCCGGGGAGTGCAAGCGGTAGGGCAACTCATGACGGACTTGGGGCTTATCGATATTTGGCACACCTTTCATCCACATGACTGTGACTATACGTTTCAGTCCGGGGTGCAGAGCTCCCTAAGTCGGCTTGACTACTGGTTCATGTCCCCGGAACTGACACACGCTGCCTTATCCACTACCATCCTGCCCATCATAATTTCTGATCATGCACCAGTACAGTTTTATTTTATTTGGGACTCCGAACTGCAGGCAGTGTCCAACTGAAAGCTGGACCAGCTTTTGCTCAGGGATCCTGATTTAATTGTGTGGGCAAGGGAAGAAACTGCTTGTTTTCTCCAGGAGAACCCCATCGAGGACACCAGTGTGGGGGTGATTTGGGAGGCTCTTATGGCCTGCATGCATGGCAAAATTATGGGCTATGCTTCTAGGCTCCACAGGGAAAGGGAACAGTGCCTAGTGGCTCTAGAAGTGGATCTGAAGACTGCCCAGGACCTGTATAAATCACAAAAACTGCCATCCCTGAAATCCCCAATAGGATGAAGGGTCCTGGGTCTCTGCTTAGAAATTAACTAACTGGTCAGTAGGAAAGCTGAAGTTGCAATCCTGCAGCTGAGGCACAGACACCAGGAGGGAGGAGACAAAGGGGCAAGGCTTTAGCATACCAGCTGAGGAAACAAATGGTAGATAGGCACATTGCCAGTCTTGTGGGGCCCCAAGGAGAGGTGCACTCCAGTCCGCAGGCAGTGAATGACATAATGGCTGACTTCTATGCCACCCTGTACAAGACCACTCACTTATCCCCCCCTAAGTCCAACAAGCCCTTCCTGGAAGGCCTCAGTCTCCCTAAACTTACTCCCATGCAGACAGAACACTTGGATGCACCCTTGTCTATGGAAGAGGTTTCGGCCGCTCTGCTTTCCATAAAGGGGGATAAGGCCATGGGAGGGGATAGTTTCCTGGTGGAGATTCTGCAGGCCCTCAGACCCTGCATCAGTCAACTCCTCAAGCAGGTATACAGAGAGGCAGAGGGGCGAGGAGCCCTCCCCCCGGGCCCCTACATTGTGTGAGGTGGTGATCGTGGTCCTTCCTAAGAAGGGTAAAGACCCCACCAAGGCAGCAAGTTACAGGCCAATTTCCCAGATCAACTTGGATAGTAAGATATATGCCAAGGTACTGACTAACTGCTTCAGTCCTCTACTGTCCACCTTGATCAATCCAGCCCAGGTAGGATTCATCCCAGGGAGGAATAGCTCAGACCACATTAAGTCGCTGCTCAATCTCATATATACTGCCAAGGGCCTGACCACTCCAGCAGCAGCTATGGCAGTTGATATTGAGAAAGCTTTTGACTCCCTGGAGTGGGACTACCTGCACACAGTCCTCACTCACCTGGGGTTCAGGGGCAGGTTATGGGCATACATCATGCCATCTATCATGCCCCCTTAGAGCGTGTAGCCACTAACCACACTACTTTGGTGGCTTTTCTGCTAGAGCGAGGCACCCGTCAGGGTTATCCCCTCTCCCCACTGCTTTTCATCCTTGTGGTTGAACTCCTGGCCTTGGCCATTCAACACCACCCTCAAATTAAGGGCATTGAGATAGGCTCTCACAGTTATAAAACCCTTATGTATGCAGATGATCTGCTTATTCCTATGGTGGATGTCCCACGGTCCCCCCCCCACTGTCCCTCCTTAAAGACTCTGCAGGTATCTCTGGACTCAAGCAGAACCAGTCCAAAACAGAGCTAATGCCCCTGAACCCCCACTGTTCCCCTGAGTTGGCCACTAATCACGGCCTGGTGTGGGCCAGTGATTGCCTTACTTACCTGGGGATCAGATTG
Organism: Neoceratodus forsteri; assembly: GCA_016271365.2. NCBI lineage: Eukaryota > Metazoa > Chordata > Ceratodontiformes > Ceratodontidae > Neoceratodus > Neoceratodus forsteri. The sequence goes on along the minus strand of CM057455.1, from coordinate 817,484,743 downwards.
TCCGATCAGATAGATCAAATGTGGGAGCTGAACCTTCAACCCCTTCTATTTGCCTGTAAAACTGAATTTGACAGATGGCGTAAGCTGTCCCTTACCCAGTCTGGAAAGATAGTGGCAGTCAAGATGATGACCACTCCCAAAATCTCCTACCTGCTTGCCCATATCCCACTTCATCTTCCCTCTAAATGGCTGCAAAATATTGATAGTTTGTTGGGGGATTTTCTCTGGGAAAGGAAAAAACCTAGGTTCAGCCACAATAAGCTTCAAACCCACTGAAGGGGGGGGTGGAACCTTCCTTGGTTCGGGGCTATAAGTTAGCCTTCCATGCTGTCAAAACCAGGCACTGATTCCATCCCTGCTCTGAGAGTTCTCCGCTGTGGGTCCGCATGGAACAACCCACAGGGGGACTGGGAATAGCAGCAGCCCTTCTTTATCTTTCCAATAGAAGGCCCCTAAATCAATACGTGACCATTGCCACCATGGAATATGGCTGGTACAAAGTACACCGTAGGCTAGGGATCAGTCCAATTCCTTTGGTCCATACCTGAACCTGGCACAATCCATGGGTGCAGATAGCCAATTGTTCATTTTGCTGGGCACAGTGGGCTTCCTCAGGGATCCACTTTATGGGAGACATACTGGACGGGACACAGGCTCGGTTGCCACTTTTCAATCCCTGCAGCGCAATTAGAACCTTCCCAATAAGGACCACTGGCATTACTTACAGCTCAGAGAAGCCGTTAAGCTCTACTGTCACTGGAGACCATTCTAGGCACCCAAACATGCTCACCACCTGGTTGAAGGCCTCTAAGGGACTGGTGGGCAAAATATATGGCCAATTAAGAGATACCATGCATTCCCAGTCAGGGGAGTTCAAGCACAGGTGGGAAAGATTTTTGGGGTGCTGTATCACGGATGCCTAATGGACCCAGGCCTGGCACATGGCACATAACCTCCTGAGGGATGCCCGCAGCCACCTTATCTAGAACAAGATTCTGCATTCATGGTACAGGATGCCTGCGGTACTTCAGGTGGTGGGAGTCCTGGATCATAACAGGTGTTGGCGTTGCCAAGCCTCGGGTGGAGATTTATATCATATCTTCTGGTCCTGCTCCAAGCTGGTGCCCTTTTGGAGGCAGATTTGCAAAATGGGAGATGATGTGTTGGGGGTGACAATACCCCTATCACCTTTACTACTACTACTAGGTGTTCAGCTACAGGAGCTGAAGCTCTCACTTCCATTGTTTAGGTGACTGACCATACTGGCCCTACAGGCCAAGAGGACTACTCTGTGCAACTGGCATAGTACCATTATCCCTTGCCTGGGAGGGATCCTTACCTCTCTCACTGGTGTTGCTCACCTGGACAGAGTTTCCTATTTTAAGGCTGACCAAATGGAGTGCTTCACCTTCTGCTGGGCACCTTACATGGCCTATGTGGAGCCCCAGACAGGGATAGGGTAGCTGCCCGCACGGGTGAGGCCACCTTGCTGGTGGATAGCGGGTGGTCTCATATTCCCTGTACTTCTACGCCCCCCCCTTTCTTCTTCTTCTTCCCCTTCCTACTAGTTGTATCTGACTTACCCCCCTCTCACGGTGGTCTGGAACCCTGTCCCCTCCCTTTACAGGCTATACAGAATGTCAGGATACATAGGACTATGTTATTGCACTGAGTACTCTGTGTCTCCTTTGTTGTTTTTCAGAGCCCGGTACTGCCTCGGGTTGCTGTGTCTGTGGATCCAGCCATTTTGACTTCTGCCTAATGCCGTGCTGTGAGTGTCCTGACTGGATAATGTCCTGAGTTTCCCTTCTGTCACATATGGTACTCAGTAAACAACAGTAGCACAAGAGTCACTTGGTACACAGGTTAGAGTTTATTATGCTAGTGGAGGTATAATTAGTTTACTCCTTACCTTACTATATCTGGTTCCAGCCCCCGTTTAGATGTGCAAGGTGGAGTAGATGTGGGGGACAGCTCCATAATTGCCTCTTCTTTGCTAATCAAGTGCTTAGTACATTATAGAACAATTCTCTTACTGTAGTAACTCATTCATTCCCCTCGCACATGCCTGCAGTGCCAGTAGTACCTGAATAATTGTTGTTCTCTCCTTTCTTTTGTTCTTATGTTTTTTCTCCATACTCAAGTCTGATGCCTACAAGATGTGTATGTAATGTGTTACTGATGTACGTCCATTTTCTGTCCATATCTAGTTTGCACTATGTACTATACCTTTTGATTACAATAAAAATCATTAACAAAAAAAAAGATGGGCAAGTGCCTGAATAAGTGCCCCCAGCCCTCCTGTCAGCCCAGAGGGCTGGGGCAGCACGGTGGGGGGATTTCTCTTTCCACTGCAGCTACAGGGTGTAAACTGAGGGGGCACGTAAAAGGTACAGTATGGTCCCTGATGTCATATCCTGCACCCCCCCGGTCTGGTACTCTGCACCTCTGTGAATGGTGCAGAGTGCTGGCACGCCCCCAATGCCCCAAGGCTGGCTGTGCACATAGCTGCACAACCAGCCAGGGGATCCAGTGTGGAATAGATACACATCCCTTCCTTGAATGCACACAGGGATCCACAGAACCCCCAGTTCATAGCATTCAGGCATAGGAATGCCTATGTGCTGCAGATTCCTCCCCCCCATGTCCCACTTCCACAGGTTTGCAGCCATTTCATTGACTTGGAAGAGAACAAGGCCGATCTTGCCAAGTTCCTATCCGAAGTCCTCATGAACAGGGGTAAGGAGATACATCAGCGGTATAAACTGGTAACAGGAGGTGGCTTCACTGATCCTACAGATGCAAGATCAACCAGGAGAGATAATATCAGCCTTGGTGGAAACCATGAGGAGGCTGACACCAGCCTGATACTGCCGGCATGAATACGAGGCAGTCAACAGAGGCTACAGACCAGTGCTGGTCATCTCTAGAGATACATATGTCGTACTTTTGCTGGTGCACTGTCTGTCCCCAAAAGCAGCTGAAATATGAATGATCTCTGAAACAGCCAGGAAACAAAGATGCTACCCAGAGCATGCCATATCCGAGAGGCTTGCACAGCCAGTAATGGACAACCTGCTCAGCTTCAATGCACTAACAGGCTGCAACACAAGTTCATCCTTCAGTGGCCATGGGAAGAGGTCATGCTGGAAAATTTTCCAGAAACAACCCCTCTTGTCAATGAAATTGGCCATGATGGGGCTCTTGCCACAGCTGAGAAGTCTGTATGCCACCTGTATGGTACTCCTGAGGTGACAGCTCTTGACCATGCTAGGCTACAGCTCTTTGCCAAGACCAAGAAGGGTTCGGAGGTATTGCTCCCAACAAGAGATGCCCTGGAACTTCACATTGCACATGTCAACTATCCAGCAAGGATATGGCTATAGGCAGACTAAGAGCTGATAGAATGCACATCTCCTGCCAACACCTCTGCCTGGAAGAAAGAGTCAGCTTTCCTACAAGTTGTTTGGACAAGATTACTCCCTGTTCCAGATACCTGTCTAGAAATACTGACCTGTGGGTGCAGATCAAAGTGCAGCTCAGCTAAATGCACCTATTTCAGGAATGGCTTGAAGTGAACCACTGCCTGCGGCTGTGATGCGAGTAACTGTTGTAACCCAGCCAGCCAATAGATCTCCATACTGTAACACAGCTGGCTAATAGACCTCCATACGTGGACCAAAAGATAAAATTCATACATATTGCAATTGCAGGGTGATGAACAAAGGCTCACAGAAAGCTATATGAGTTCATTGCAAATATTTGGAACAACTACAACGTGTACAACTACATTTTAAGAAAAACACACTTTTGTTTTCAATTTCACTATACATTCCAGTGTAAATTCAAAATGTAACTGTTGGTAGCATACAGTATATACATCTAAGTGATAATAAAGTTAGTTTTTCAGAAAGGTATAGTGAAGTAGATGTCAATCTACATGAGATTCAGAAAATACTCATTTTGACCCTGCTTGACCTTTGTGACCTTGAAAATGACATTCAAGGTCAAATCGAGGATAGCATCCACCCACATCTTTTCCTCATCCTATGTGTAACTGATCTAGTATGGATACCTGCTTTCAGCAAATAATTCCGTCTCAAGTCTAAAATAACATTTTGGCTAGCCTGCTATACAATATTTGATAACTGGCACATATTAAGCTAAGTTAAAACATGTAACGCAACAGAAACCACGAGTGGTGTTTAAACAAGGCCAAAACCTGGCAGATTGAGTTACGTATAGTCTATACAGAGACGTATCACAGAGGAATGGTTGCCAGTTAGCTAGTGGTACTTTTAAATGTAGAAATTGTACATTTTGTGAGAATTTGAAGGTGTGAAACACTTTTTTAGTATTGAATGTTGATAAAGAACTTACATCTAGGAACTACATTAATTGTATAACTATTACTATTGTGTATCTGGCATTACACAGGTGTGGTAGCTATTATGTTGGTAAAACTAGTTGCAAATTTAAAATAAGAATACGAGAGCATTTGAGCTGTACTGCCGAATGGGATGTCAAAAATATATTAGCTACCGATGCTATGTCATCTTGTGTCAATCACAATTTTTATTTTGGGGGTATAGAAAAGGTGACCATTTTACCTAGAGGGGGTAATATGGATAGACTGTTTTGAGAGAGAGAGAGAGAGAGAGAGAGAGAGAGAGAGAGAGAGAGAGAGAGAGAGAGAGAGATCTTTTGGCAATTTAAACTCATCATACATTAAATCTTGCTTGAATGACAGTTTTCATTTGGGACCTATTTTGGGTTAAATAAATGTACATTGTGGTGATCTTCTCACTTCCTGTTGCTTGGACCTAGCGGTTTTGTACATATGTATATTTGTATATATCCATGCCTTGTTATATATGTTTTTTAGTATGATGACATCTTATATATATTATATGCTATTTATTAATTCCTGTCTCTCTCTCCTGCACTTCCTCCCATAATGTTTTTCCCTTACTTCTTTTTCCTCTTCCCCCCTCCCCCCCCCCATTTTCCTCCTCGGTGCACAATATATATATATATATATATATATATATATATATATATCTCTATCTATCTATCTATCTATCTATCTATCTATCTATCTATCTATCTATCTATCCATCCATCTATCTATCACTCACTTATTGACTGGGTCCTCTACTCCCATTCACACAGAATAGCTGCCAGTGGTGTTCTTGCCAGTGCCTTTAGTGACCACTGCATCACATACTGCATCAGGAAACCCCAGCTACCCAAATCTGCTCCAAAGTACAGAAAAATATACCCATTAAATTCACTTGACAGCTCCGCCCTTCTGCTCGACCTAAGAAATGCAGACTAGCAACAGGCCTTTTCAGCTACAGACGTAGACACAGCACTGTCTCAATTCCTACATGTTTTCTTCAAGCTGTGGGACTACCATGCCCCCCAAATTAAATCCAGGGTAAAGAAGCACCACCACCATCCATGGGTCATTGCCCTACTTATTGCCCAGTGCAAAGCCCGTAACAAGGCATGGTCTCATTTCAAATCCCTTCAGACCCCACAAGCCAGGCAAGTCTATAACTTCCTCAGAAATGCCTGCAGTAAGGCCAAAAGATGTGCAAAAGCAGACAACTTAAGACCACATCTGAAAAATGCATGCCCTCCCTCCTTCTGGAAGGTAGTATACAAATTACTTGACCCCACCCCACTCAAGCCAGTACTCCATTCCTGAAGCAAGATGGCCAAATTATCCCGGACACTACCAGCATTGCCAACACACTAAATAAAGTCTTCACCTCCTGTTCTCTCCCTGACCATCCTACACCCCCCCCCCACAGAAACCCTCCCTGATCATCCTACACCCCCCCCCCAAAAAAATAAGCCTCTCTCACCTCATATAGCAGTATCTTCCTGTTTGCACCCATCTCCCTAAAGAAGTCCTGGATGCCCTTCACTCCCTAATCATCCCCAAGTCCAATCCCAATGGGATCCACCCAAATCTGCTTTTTTTATCTGCCCTGGAAATAGTGTCACCTCTTACCCAAATTCTTTTTTTTTTTTTTTCCTATTTTATCCTTTTGTCCCCCGCTGCCTGCTGCCGATTATCCACCTGGTCATGGTTCCTCTGACTTCCACCTTCCGTCATGCTCCTCCCCTGAAACCCCTGACTTACCCCTCAGAGGGTGGGGTTGTGACACTGGCCTGGTGCCGCGATCAATGGGACTATCTGGGGGAGCCAGTCAGAAGGTTAATTAAAGCCAAGGCAGGCTTTACGGAAGCAGCAAACTACGGGAATGTTTTCCCCATTTTACCGGGGGTGGGGACATGCAATGACGTCCGGCATCCTCCCTGCCCCCTTGGTGCTGTTGCACGCCAGTAGCTGCGGTGCCCCTGGCCTCCACCAGGAGTCTGTCATGCACCAGATGGGATCCCCACCTTCTCCCTGGAGAAGGAGAGCAGTCCATTGGACGCTCCAACCTTCTCCCATGGCCAGCCCTCTAGTGACCCTAGTCTGTTCCCAAACCTGGGTCACCGGTGTCGCAAGCGGAAATCCAACTACTGCGTCAATGGGCCGGCCCTCTCACCCAAATTCTAAATCTGTCCTTCTCCTCTGGTATTGTCTCCAAGCCTGGAAATCAACAAGTGTAATCCCTCTGTACAAGAGTGACCCCTCAGTACCCAGTAACTACACGCCGATCTCCCACCTACCTGCCCTTGCCAAAATTCAGAAATCTCTTGTCCTGACCAGACTATCTGAGTTCCTTACATCCACCAATTTTCTTTCCCCTACCAAACAGGCTTCAGAAAACAACACTCCACAATCTCTTCCCTGTTGCATGTAACTGAGCACATTCATTCAGTCTCTGACTAAGGACATCTAACAGCAGCAGTATTTGTTGATCTGGCTAAAGCCTTCAATTCAGTCTCCCACCCTCACCTCCTAATCAAACTTGAGGCAGCAGGCTTAGCCCCCCCCCCCCTTACAGTCCAATGGTTCAACTCCTACTTAAGCAACAGGCTTCAATCCATTAAAGCAGGAAACTCCTCCTCCTCTTCCTCTCTCCCCATTCTAACTGGTGTACCCCAAGGATCTGTCCTGGACCCATCCTTTTTTCAGTATTTATTAATGACCTCCCCGCTGTGTGCTCCAGTTCCTGGATACTTATATATGCAGATGATACCATACTCTTCTCCTCCAGGCCTCTCTTAAATGATGTCCAATCCAACCTTCAAAGGGACTTCTGTAATATGCAGACCTGGTTCCAAACAAATCAGCAAAGTGTCTATGACATTCAGGATTGTGCAAAAACTGGCCAGAGACCCTCCTTCCCCTGCCATCATCTCTTTGGACAGGATGCCCCTTGACTCAGTGACATTGTACAAATACCTAGAAGTATGGCTGAACCCACACTTGACTTTCTCTTCCCACATAGAAGCCATCAGCTCCAAACTATGCCCCAAGCTCGGAATGCTCTACCGCAACAGAGACGTTCTCCCTTTGCCAGTCAGACGCGAAATCCTAAATAAGATGATCACTCCTATTTTTGACTACGCTGATGTGATTTACACCACTGCTTCTGCCTCAACCCTATCCAGACTGGACACCCTTCTAAATGCATTCTGCTGCTTTGTCACTAACTTCCCTCCCAGAACTCACCATTGTTCCCTTTACTTATCCCTCATTCTAACATCCCTCCCCCATTGATGATAAATCCACTCTATTGTGTTTGTAGCCAAATACTGGTTCAACTTCTTGCCTCTCTACCCCTCCACGAGCCTATCCCCTGCAGATCCATCCCCATATGGTCTTAGATCCAGGGATACCCTGACCTTCTCAATCCCCCTACCTTCTTCCACCTCCAGCAAATCTGCTTTCTTCTACAGGTTCCCCTTCTGATGGAATAAACTCTTCCCCCTTATAAGAAACTCCCCCTCACTTTACCCTTTCAAACAGCAACTTCATGCAATTCCACCCCTCATATGTTCCTGCCATCCTGGTTCCAATCCCTATACTAAAGCTTTCATCCTCGCCTTCACGTCTTCCTACTTGAGAACGTTGACTGCATCTCACCTGCATTGTAATTACCAACTGTATTGTATTATTATTGTATTGCATATCCTGTCACAACATGATTTCTGTTTTTATGTAAATAATCTTATTCCACTATGAAGTGTGTGAATATGTTTGCATTGTATAACTTGTCCTGGTATGCTTCTGAGTATCTGTACAATTTTTTGTCTGTTTTATGCTTGTAACATGACAGTACCCCCAGCCCCAGATCAACCGGAAAATGAGCCCGGACTCAATGAGCCTTTCCCAGTTGCCAAATGTTTTAATAAATAAATACATTTAAAAATCTATCTATCAATCTATCTATCTATCTAGCTATCTATCTATCAGTCTATCTATCTATCTAGCTATCTATCTATCTTTCTCTCTCTCTCTCTCACTCTCTCTCTCATATATATATTCATGGCAAAAAACTCAGTTTAATGCATCAGTTGAGTTGTTCACAGCAACAAAGAGGAAATCTAGTGTTAAGAGTTAATACCCTCGTACCCTGACGCTATTCTATCCCTTACATTAACAAGCATCGGAGAGTGTGTTGGTTGTTGGTCCTTACTTCCTCACCCCATTCCATGTGTAAATAAGCTGAGGCAGTGCAGTGTAGGAGAATGGGGTGAAAGTTAGGACTGATGACCCCAATGCACACGCCGATGCCTGTTGGTGGGGATGGGAGGACATGGGGTGCAAGGGGTGGCAACCCTAACACCGAATTTCCTCACTTTTGTTGCTGTGGAACAACCCTAATTGATGCATTAAACAGAGTTTTTGCCATGAATTTCTTCTTTGAGAATGTGCACTATAAATAGTGAATGGATGTGGGAGGAGCGCGGGCCTTGGGCCCTCTGCGCCCCACCATGTAATTATTTGTCACTTCGCTGCACAATAACTGTATGAGTGACTGAAATTAAAATTGGTAAATGAAGACATGTACCATGGCACACTGTGTGTCCAGAATTGTGTGTACATCCATTCAACAGTCGCACAGCGCCAGGAGCAAACAACGTAACATACACAATTCATCAACAGTAAGTGCCAGTGACCCAAACATTGGCACAGTGAAAGATGAATTATAAGTCTTTGTACATTCCAAATGCCACGCAAATTGGATACACGGCTCAGAAGTTACTGAAGCATAATGAACCAAATTTTCATTCATCGGAGTAGCATAATTCCACACCTGTTAATGTTTTGCACATGAAACTACTGCAAGGCACCTCTGAGCCACTAGGGCTACCTATGCTATAAATTTAAAGGCAGTAGCACCATGCAGAGCGCTATGTGCAAAACATTAAATGAGCCATGCAGGATCTCCTCAGCAAATTATTTTTAAAATATGTAAACAGTATAATTCACACCTCCAGGACATCCACCCAACACCCTCCAAATTTCATGTGAAAAGACCAAACCGTTCCAGAGATATTCAATTTTTATTTTTGTGTACCTTTAAGAAGTCTTCCACCACAAAATGGAGGAAATCACAGCCAAAAATGCACTAAAATGGCGGACTGCAAAGCAGGGCAACTTCAAATGGCCATATCTCTGGAATGGAACATGTTTTCACCAAACAAAAACTGGAAAGTTTCAGACCAATCAACCACACACAGGCTGTGCTATGTGTCGCTGAAGACAGTGCAGAAAAATCGAAAAAACATAATGTTTTGCACTGCACTATGCAAACACTAAAATACAAATGGTAATGTTAACTCAAATGGTGATGGAAACAGAGAGGTCAAATAAAGTAGTTTATTTATTTATTTTATTTATTGAAATGTTTCACCAAAAGGGCACACTGAACAAGTTGCTTGTCTCACTGTGTGACCTGGGGGAAGGGGTTATATAGGGTTGTGAAGGATAATCAGTTACAACAGTATGTGGGTAGTCTGCAAACATGTGCACAGTACAAATCACATTAAACTGTTCCTTCAGTGAGTTGCTGTAGCATTTCTGACTGAGTTGCATAATTTATATATAAATATATTATATTTATATGTATATATTATTTATAAATAGAAATGCTAACTGTTACGCAAACACAAGCACAAATGGTAACGCACGTGGTGATGCAAATGTAAACGATAACGCAAATGGTAAGAGAAACGCAAACGTTAATGAAAACAGAAATAGTAACGCAAACGGTAAAGCAAATGCTCACAGCAACGGAAACGCAAATAATAATGAAGACAGTAATGAAAATGCAAATGGTAACACAAATGCAAACAGAAATGCAAATGGTAATGGCAAAGGCGATGCACAGGGAATTAGAAATGCACTCGACAACAGAAACCCTACCAAAAACACAAATGCTAAGGTCAACAGAAATGCAAATGGTGATGAACATGCAAACAGTAATGGTAACGTAATTGGAAAAGCAAATGGTTATGGTAACACCAACAATTATGCCAAAGGGAACAGTAACAGAAATGGAAATGTAAGTGCGTACGCAAATGCAAATGGTAATGCACACGGTCACAGTAGCACAATTGGAAATGCAAATGCTTATAATAACACCAATGATGATGCCAAAGGAAACAAAAATGCAAACACAAACAGAAGCGTGTATGCAAACACAAATAGTAATGCACACGGTGGCTAAAAGGAAATGCAGAAAAACAGTAATGGAATCACAAATGGTAACAGTAATGCAAGCATAAATTACAAGGGTAATGCACATGGAGACATAAATGGAAACGCTAATGCAAACGGTTACGGAAACGCAAGTGTAAATGTTAACTGTAACAGTAACACAAATACACACCCTTTTTTCCCCAAAAGCTGCATTCAGAAGCACAATGAATACAAAGAATGTATGCATAATAATGGCCCTCGGAGCAGAAAATGAGCACTTGGAATACTAAATTGCTTATATCTCAGGAACCATACAACATAGAAAACAAATTAAAATCTCATACTATTTATGACTTTCTTGGGTAGTTTTGCATTTAGCCCTCTAATGGGGGACTAAGCATTTTTCCGATAAGTCTGTATCTTGAATTGTTTTTGAGATATGGACCCCGAAAGGCGCGGCGGACGTAATGTTAGCCTATGAGAAAAATCATCAAATTTGGAGTGCCGTAACTTTGCAGCCCTCTAATATTTTGTCACTAAAGCACAAAAAGGCACATCTATGGGATCTTGGCTTTCTTTCCTCCAAATTTCAGCCAAAAAGACCAAACTGTTCTTTTGCAGCAGTGTGGCAAATATTTGCTATTGTTTTGGGCATAGTGTCGCAAAGTAGTGTCGTGATTTGCGACCCTTTCAAAAAAAAATCACAAAAGTGTCACATGTGCGACACTACTTTGCAACACTACTGTTTATAAAAATTTCAGAAACATATTTCTGGGGTGTTTAAACCCCCCCAAAAAAACATGGCTAGTATCTTCAGGACTCGACTAGGTGAACACAGCAAGAATAGTATCCCAAAAGGGTCCCAAATTTAAATGCCAAGCAGTTCTGTGACCACCAGCTGAAAACAAGATGGCAGATTTGCGACACTACTAGGGTCATTTGCGACACTAACAACTGCATTTGCAACACTTTTAAACTTTTTGTTAACTTTTCCCATTGACTATAATGGGAAACTGGATTTTTGAATAACCTTTGAATGGTTTAATATTTTTTCACAAAATCTTCAAAAGGCACATCGGGAACCCTGCCTGGATGTTCCCTGAAGGTTTCAGACTGGTCGCGCAGACTGTGAGACCTTTAAGTGTGAGCAAAGAATGCACAAAAATGCATAATTTGTGCCTTTTTCTGTGCTCTGTAGCTCCGCAACCGTATATCCGACTGTTACAAAACTTAGCAGATCTAGAGAGCTATGGTATTAGACTGTGCATTCCACATTTCAGGCAAATCTGTCATATGGTAGCAAAGTTATTAAGCTGCCAAATTTCAGATTTAACCTTAAATGGGGTACTCAACCCTAACTATAGTGGCACTACCGCGCCACTATAATATATATATATATATAGATAGATATATTCATTACAAAAAACTTCATTGATGCACTAGTTAGGATTAAAGTAACAAAAGCAGGGAAATGTAGCATTAGGGTTTCCACCTCTAACACTCCACACCCACCCTGCAGGCAGCAAAAGATGCAAGGTGTGCCTTGTGGTTGTCAACCCTAATACTCACCCCATTCCATGAGTAAGTAAGCTGAGATGGGTACAATATATGAGAATGGGGTGATCATTATGCAATGAATTTCCTGACTTTTTGAGATAGTATAATCATATCCTTGTTTGCCTATGAGATCATAGCCTGCTCTCCCATTCCTTTATAATTGTTTCCTTATTTGAGTATGAGAGGGCCCTGCACTCACATTTATCCATAATTTTTGGCACTGCATTCCTACCCCTCCTTAGTTGCATATATGTATGTCTGATGTACATAACTGTGCCATTTTTACAAATTTTGAGCCCAACATTTTCAACATACCCTTCTTATGATATCAAAATCCTGTCTCTCACACTTGATGAAGTGCTTAATCCTCTGACCAGAATTTTCAACCTCTCCCTCAGCCTTAGCCAGTTCCCAGACAGATGGAAATCTGGCACTGTCACCCCAATCCATAAAAGTGGTGACAAAACTGCCCACGATAACCACAGACCTATCTCCCTACTACCCCTACTCTCCAAGGCACTAGAACACATCATCTTGGACCAGCTCACAGAATACCTGGATACATACAACATCCTGTGCAAGCAACAACACGGGTTCCGCAAAGGTCACAGCACCTCCACAGCCCTATTTGAATTCACTGGCACAATCCACAATGCACTTGACTCCGGTGAACTACTAGGCTCAATCTACATTGACTTAACTAAAGCCTTCGACACCATCAATCACCGCATCCTGCTTGTCCTGCTTCAAAACACTGGGCTGTCAACTGACCCCATTGGCTGGTTTAAGAGCTACCTTGAAGAATGGTCCCAAACAGTAAGAATTGCTGATACACTCTCAGACCCTAGATCGGTCTGCTCGGGAGTCCCCCAGGGCTCCATTCTGGGACCCCTCCTCTTCAGCCTATTCTTAAACTCACTACCGGACAACTGCCCAGAACAAATAATTCTCTATGCCGACCTCGGACCCTGATCCAATCCAATTACAAAATAAACTTCAGCAGGCCTTCTCCTCCCATCAAATCCTGGTTTCTAAATCATAAACTGCTTCTCAATCAGAAAAAAAACAAGTCAATGGTCTTCTGCAGCCCCCACAACAAAAACAAACAACTCCACCTCTCCATTGCAACCAAACAAGGAGCCATCCTAGAGCAAACACAATCGTTCAAGTACCTCGGCATCACCCTTGATTCCCACCTCTCATACGCTGTCCATATCAGCAATGTTGCAAAGTCTGCCAATGCGAGGTTAGGCGTATTATTCTGGCACAGGAAACACCTAACTCCAGAAGCACTGGCAGTGGCTGTCCAAAGCTCTATCATCAGCATCATAGACTATGGTCTTATCATATATGGGTCTGCAACTACCTCTGCTCTCAAATGTATCGTAACCTCCCTGAATAAGGCCTGTCATCTCATCATTGGCTCACATCACTGTACCCACACATGTGACCTTTATTCCCAATTTGGATGGCTTCAACTGGACAAATGCATAAAATATCAAACCTGCATCATGGCCAAAAAAATTATAATGTGTCTGGCCTCACCTGGTGTCTGTGCCCTCCTTAAGCCTAGACATAGGAACGTCACTATAAGGAGATCCATTTCCCATCTACTACATATCCCATGATGTCGCACGACCCAAGGACAAAGATCATTCGCCTATCGGGCATCCAACTGGCTCAATTCTCTAGGCAGCGACATAGTGCATGCTCCAACACTCGGTCTCTTCAGGTCCAAGCTGTGCCTCTCACTGCTTGTATCCTATGATTGACCATCTTAACATTTCCACCATTCCACCTGCAAATGCCCCAGCACCCAACACTTACAATCAGTCTTTGCACCCCTAGCACCTTACCCATCATATTCCCTTGACAGGGCCCCCTGGCTGCACATCTCCCACCATCGCCCACCTCCACCCCATATCTCCACTCTTGCACCCACCCAAACCACCTCCCATACTCCCCTTTACCTCCTGCACCACCTTCTCCCCGATCTCCTACCCTCACTTCCCCATCACCCACCCCTTCCTTTGTCTTGCTCATAGCTCAAGTCTTTGTACTGGTTATTACATGTCTGTAAGTCAATGACTATATGTTTGTAACTAAAAATGATGACTGTTGCACACTGATTTGGAACCTTTGTAAAAGAGCCTCGGCTCAAAGGTATTGTAATCCTAGATTGAAATAAATAAATAAATTTCATAAACAAGAATGGTGAAAAATGTCAAATCTCAACAGAAAGGTCATTTCACCAACCAACCAAGAAATTGTCTTTCAGGCTGGATTTGTATAATTCCACTGACATACAGTAGTTCATGAGGTGGGGTCTCAAAAAGGCCATATTGAAAATTTTGTATAAAAATATGCAAAAATGGCAAATCTATGCATCAAAGTTTAAAACCTCTTTGAAATACTGTACATTGAAACTAATTTCCTCCAAATGAAACCTGTAAAAAAAGTTAAGTCTCAAATCCTTCTCATGAGTAGAAATCCTTTTTCACAAGAACGACTAAAGCTCATGAAAAAGGATCCATTCTCATGAAAAAAGAATTGGGAAAAAAAAACAAAGTCCCTAATCCTTTTTCATGTGTAGAAATCCTTTTATGTGAGAATGACAAAAACTCATGAAAAAAGGATGCGTTCTCATGAAAGAAGAATCAGAAAAAACACTCAGTCCCAAATCCTTTTTCGAGAGTAGAAATCTGTTTTAGTAAGAATGAAAAAGGACTAACAAAAAAAGAGTTAGTGAATCACAAAAAAGGATTTTAAATGTTAAAAAACAAATGCCTTGCAGGGTCATTTTGCCACCAGATAGCTGCAGATTCCACCTAACATAGTCCCAATGACCATGTGCTGGTATCTCTGGAGGAGTTCATTTTTGTGGGTTTCAAGGTGTTTCATTTTTTAAACCCGGAAAACAAGATGGCAGTTCACAAAAAAAGGAATTTTTCCTCATGAAAAAGAATTTGCCCACACGAAAAAGAATCCTTTTTCATGAGGACCAAATTATTTTTTCATTCCAGGATTCTATTCAAAAGACTGTACTGATAATGCTCAGAACCCGAAACTTTAAAATTAAATAATTTTTGAATGGATTAATATTTTTTTCACCAACCAGCAAAAGTCATTTCTGTGGGGAAAATACTTTCTACCCTGAAAATTTCAGACAAACATTCCAAACTGGGTGCAGCACAATGACAAAAATAGCATTTTTTTACATTTTTTCACTGTGTGCAGTTCAGAATCAGCAAATCCTACCAGAACAAAACTAGATACATCCAGAGACCTGCCCCATTAAACCATATATGCAAACATTTATGCAAATCCATTGAACGGTTCATAAGTTATTAACATGCAAAATTTAAGGTTTAACATGGAAACCACAGTTCAACCCTAACCATAGTGGTACAACTGCACTACTATAATACGATATGTGTATATATTATAGAGGCATGGCTGTGTCCCTATAGTTAGAGTTGAGTAGCATGTTTAATGTTAAAGTTCAAATTCTGCATTTAATAACTTTGCAACTGATCAATGGATTTGCACAAAATTTGGTATGCACTGTCCCTTGGTGTAGATTTCATGAAGTATCGAGGTCGGCTCAGGTCAGATGTACAAATTCTGAGATCTGGATGGTGCAAAAACCTTAAAAGCTGGAAATTTGTTGTGATATTTTATGGTAGATACAGTTTGGGTAACAGAACAGCCATGGGTTTACTTCTTGAAAAAAATTTAATCTGTTGCAAAGTTATTCAGTTTTTAAGTTCCCATGGTTGTCAATGGGAAGATCACTTTCCAGGAGAGAGGGAGAAATTTTGACAAAGGATTGCTCCCATGAAAAAGTATTCTTTCTTGAGAGATCCATTCCTTTTTTGTGAGGAAAAAATCATTTTTCATGAGCCACCATCTTTTTAATTTTCACAAACTAAAAAGAGTGGAAAATACATAAAACCTTTGTCATTTTAAAAATCAAACACCAGATTCTGATGTTTCATTTTAGAAATTAGGGCCAAAAATACTTTGTCTAGGCACCCAAAATCCTGGGTTCCAAGATTAGTGAGAAGAGCCTTCCCCTGCATTCTCTGTAGGAAAACAACTGATTTTCTTTAGTTCTGTAGCTGCAGCTGAACTCCTGCTGCTCATTGTAGTGTTTGACATGAGCCCCCTTGGCTTGGTGTCTAGTGGCATCCCAATTCTCTGATTGCCATTTTATCCATTTCCCCGGTGTCTAGTGGCACCCCTCACCCTCCAATCACTGTTGCCCATAATTTGAATTTTATCCCTGGTGTCTAGTGAACCCCCACCCTCCAATCACCGTCCCCATATTTTTTTATTAATTCCCTGGTGTCTAGTTGCACCTCCACCTTCTGATCGCTGTCCCTGTAATTTTAGATTATTTCTCTGGTGTCAAGTGGCACCCCCACTCTCTGATTGCCACCTCTATAATTTTATCAGCAGAGTCTCCTGCTGCTCCAATGGAGTTCTGCTTCTGATTTCCCAAATCCCAGCCCTTTCAAACATAAAAAGTCACAACCATTTAATTAAAAAAAACAGACATTCCAACTATCTTCCTCATAATGGAGCCTGAGACTTGTTTGTCTTTCTTTCTCACCCAAAGCAGGAGCAGCCCTCAGAAACTACCAGCCTACAGGATTTGAACCCTGGAACTTTGCCATCAAATGATAAACTTTGCAACCATTTTCACCATCACTGCCCTTAACATTGTCTTCCTGCCCCTCATGCACCAAGCCTGCACCTTAGCCTCAGCAGCGATCAGTACCAATTCAAGGGCTATCCTGGGGATTTGGGTCCTATACCCAGTCCAAACTCAACTTTGGGGAGTGGCTGCAGCCCAAGTAGACCCAGCCTGGTCCCAAATGGGAGACCACATATGAGGAGGGCTGCAGTACCGAAGGTGAGTGAGCGAAATGTGTTATTGCCTCCTTCTCAATATTCTGAACACACCTGCAGCGTGACGGTGTGTGATTTAACAAAAATAAAAACAAGGTGCAGTATTATTTATAGCATTTAGACTCATCTGAACTGGGCCAATATACATTGTTTATTGTTCCCTAAAATGAGCCGGAGATTAAAATGTGAATAACTGGGAATCACAGCCTCAGCAGAATACATACTCCAGAATCATGGCAGTGCTGTATTCATCCACTGTAGGATATTAAAATAATTTTTTAACGTAATTATAAATAAAATTTATTTTTGAGAAAGTTAAGCTTTTGCTGACAGTAAATATATAATCTCTACAAATAACACTGTGACAGATAGATATAGACAGACAGACAGATAGATAATCATTAAAAAGTAAAATATTTTTGGACAGTCCCTACACATTTATAAACAGTTGAATCCTCAAAGTCTGATCCTGAAGTTCTGCTTGTGTTACCAGTGCAAAAAAAAATTTGCTTATTAATGTAAACTCACTACACTGTTTAGATCTCTCTTTCTCTATAAACACATATCTTAATACTTGATCACAGAACACGAATAAAATTAGATCTTCTATGGTCTGAAGATGCTTGAGCCTGGCTTCGCTCCTGGATTTATTTGGGGGAAGTGGCTGTCCCCTGGTCTCAGAGGGAATGTAGTTGTTAGAGCTGGGAGACTGAGGCCTTTTAAAAGTCATTCAGATACAATGTTAGGATATACTGTATATAGAGATTTAACTCTGCAGCGACTTGTGTTAATTATACAGTAATATCAATCCTACTGTCTTCTTCCCATTGTCATGTTTACGATTCATATGAATTAATTTCTATAAGTAAATACCATAAACTGATACTCACCACATTATTGCCCATGACTGATGGTTCTGGAGAAAGGGGCAGATAATCAGATAGTGGGAAACATGACTGTAGGTAGTGCAGACATAAAGGTTTGCCTGGCCTCGAACCCAGAATGAGACTCGGACACCTGGAACTGAAATGTACACAGCAAACACCAATGGTATAATACAGCCATGTCCATTGATCAGGAAAGTGGTGACATTAATTAAATAATATATTTTCTGGACAACTGGGTGTCACAGACGTCATAAGTAAGTAAGTAAGAGTTTTTTAGGCGCCCAGTCCCAGAAGCTCTGGACGCTGTACATAAAATTCCCAGGTCATAGTAAAATCACAATAAAATCACAAAACATTCAGCAAAATCCAAAATTCAATCAGAATAAGCTAGCTTAAATAGATGAGTTTTCAGGCCCTTCCTGAATGCCTCCACTGTAGGAGCTTCTCTCAAGGATCTTGGAAGTGAATTCCAGAGGACTGATCTGGCCACCACGAATGAGAGATCACCCAAGGTTTTCAGTCCAGTCCTCAGAACTGCAAGGAGGTCCTGGGTGGAGAAACGGAGGGAGGAAGTTGGAATAGCTGGAGTAAGGCGGTCTGACAGGTAGCCTGGGCCCAATCTGTATAGGGTCTTATAGGTGAGCAAGCCCACCTTGAAGAGAACCCTCCACCAGACCTGCAGCCAGTGCAGACCCCACAGGATCAAGGTCACATGACAGAATCTGAGTAATCCTGTCAGCAGCCTGGCCACTGCATTCTGCACTAGCTGCAGTCGGCAGAGATTCCCCCAACTGATCCCGAGATATAGAGCATTATAGTAGATGGAAGGTCTTCAGGCGGAATATGGGGCTTAATCCAAGCAATGTTCCTCAGGTGGTAGAAACTATTTTTCATGACAGCTGACACCTGAGCTTCAAATGTCAGCCCATCATCGAAGATCACACCCAGATTTCGCACCCTAGAGGACACCATCAATGGTGTTGACACCAGGACTAAGCATGTTGTCATCCCCGGAGGCACCCTCACTCCACCCATGGCCAGGCTCAATCACTAGTGCCTCCAACTTTCCAGGGTTGAGCTTCAGCCAATTAGAGTTCATCCAGTCCTGGATCTCAGCAAGGTATTTATTCAGCACTTCGACAGCACCCCTTGTCCCTGGTACAAAAGACATGTACAGTTGAGTATCATATGTATAGCAGTGAAAACTCAAACGGTACAATCTGATGATCCTCCCCAGGGTAGCGCGTTTACCGAGAACAACATCAGTGATAGGCTTGAGCTTTGAGGAACTCCACAGGTACGAGGCAGGGGGGAAGAGGAAAATTTCCCCATCACCACCCTTTGCCTCCTGCCTGAAATAAAGGACTCAAACCAGTTGATGACAACATCAGCAAGTCCACACCACTCTCTAAGTGATTGAGCAACATGATGTGGTCCACAGTATCAAATGCAGATGATAGATCGAGGAGAATGAAAATTTACCATTCTCCTCGACCTCTGGCCATGAGGAGGTCATTATAGACCCAGACCAGTACCATCTCAGTGCTGTGCCTCACCTTAAACCCTGACTAGAATTGCTTGTAGATGTCACAGGTCTCCAGGTGTTCCTCGAGCTGCAGAGCCACTTTTGTCTCTACAATCTTCCCTAGAAATGGGAGGTTGGAGATTGGTCTATAATTCACTAGGACATCGGGGTCAAGAGATGTGCTTTCAGAAGGGGCTTCACCAGCACCTCCTTCAAGGCGTCAGGGAAGAGCCCCTCTAAAAGCAAACACCCAACTATCCCAGTGAACACTGGTCTGATAACCTCAACACATCCCACTGGAAGACATGTTGGGCCCAGATCCAGTTCACAAGTCAGCTGCAGCTTCAAAATCACCTCAGAGACCTCGGCCACCTCCACTGGACAAAACTCTGCCCAAGCAATAGGAGTGCTCCTGCTCCAACCAGACCCCACCCTGCAGGTCTGGCCTAGTCCAACTGGCGAGATCCTGGCCTGAATAGAGGGCACCCTGTCAGACAAAAATAGAGTGAATTTATTGCACTGTATTGCAGAAATAGCATTTTTCAGCGGTAGACAGACAGGGTGGAGGAGCCTATCCACAGTCCGAAAGAAGTGAGCTGGTCTGTTTTTCCCTGCCACAATCTCCCTGGAGAGGAACTCTGCCTTCTTATGGTTGATTGCCTTTTGATAGTCACCACAGTGATTTCTGAAAGCCAGTCTGTCATCATCTAGCCAGTTGCTCCACCAGCAACGCTCCAATCTTTGACCCATGGTCTTCTTCACCTGGAGAGCCCCCATCAAACCAAGGGGGTCTCGGGCGAAAAAACCTAGGTCATATACAGACAGTGCGATGGCATCGAGTGCCACTGATTCGCCCAAGCCAATCACACTAGCAGCGCTACCACTGGAAAAATCAGCCACCACCATCAGTCCCTCTGGGGTCAGAACCCTTAAAGGGAAGTAGCTGATCATCTCCAACAAGGGAGGGACCATCAGGGGGAGCCCTGAATGAGAACTTCACTGTACAGTGATCGGACCAAACAACCAGATCAATTTCGAGGTTAGTAACCTCGAGTCTCAGTGAGAATACCAGGTCCAAGGTGTGGTCATGATGGTGGGTTGCAGAGGCAACTGCCTGTGCTAGGCCCATCATGTCATCAGCTGGAGAGGGTCAGATCCAAATTGAGAGAATTCATTGTCGATCTAGGCATTGAAGTCACCCAGAATAAAGCCATCTGGGAGACTCCAACACCCTGTCGACAATGAAGTCCACCACCTCCTGCAGGAATCCCCCCCTCACCCCAGAAGGTGGTAAACAAGGAGAATTATGCAACCTGCACCTGGACCCAGATGTGCCGCCACACATTCAAATGACCTGGTAGAACCCACTGAATGTACAGAGAAGCTCAAGTCAGATCTAAAACAGATGGCTACACCCCCACCTCTGCCATCCCTCTTCGGGCAGTGCACCACAAAATACCCAGCTGGGACCAATGCCTCTAACACTGTCACCCAGCCAGGTTTCCATGATGCACTCCAGGCCGACTGAGGAAATCAAGTCCGACATAATTGCAGTCTTGTTCCTCATTGACCTGGCATTGCATAGCACTGCCTGAAGGGGATCTGTGTTGACTCTAGACCCTCTAGCTGCCTGCCCATGCAATCTGGTGGGAACCCTAGAGATGGAAGTCAAACACATCGAGCCTCTGTCAAGGCCCCTTTTAACCCTAGGGTGCCTCCTATTCTAGACCACCCCGATTTCTCTCTCTCTCTCCTCCATTGATCTCCAGGTGCCCATCCACCGTCCCTCCCCTCCTAGCGATACCCACCTCCCTACAATGCCTTATGACCACAGCAGGGAGGGGGAGGTCATAGAAGATGTGGAGATCATGCAGCAGGGTCCCCAGGTAGCTGATCTAGAGGTGCCCTGAACTCCTACACATGCCTTAGTTCTCTAAA
Source organism: Neoceratodus forsteri (assembly GCA_016271365.2). Lineage (NCBI taxonomy): Eukaryota > Metazoa > Chordata > Ceratodontiformes > Ceratodontidae > Neoceratodus > Neoceratodus forsteri. Next base: position 817,463,307 of record CM057455.1, on the reverse strand, counting down.
ATATAAACCCAAAAGCAGACACTAATAAACAACCCAACAAGCAAAGATAAAAAAACTAGCTACTCAATCACACTTCATTCATGCAATAAATACAATATACAAATAATCTACCTACCCACTCATACACCATCCATAAACTACATACAATACGGTTCTCTACTCAAATAGCTCCACAGTCGTACTCTATCAATAAATTCCCACGATTCCACACATAAACCACCCGCCTTAGTAGATCAGCTTTTGCTAAAGTCCAGGGGAGAATTCAGAACAGTAATAAGTCTGTAGCTCCCCATATCCGGGGGAACCAAAGTTCAATAAAGCAGAGTGAATGACTTCTTAATGTTTGGGGAAAGCTTCCCGAGGACTGATTTTCCCATTCCAAAGCAGCTCACTTTCATCAAGCTGAACTGAAATTCCAAAGTCCTGACATCAGACTTTAAGGAGAGACTCTCCTGGGAGGGAAAGGACAGTTTTTAAAAAGCTGATCCCAGTGAATTCTCACCTCTGCTGGGGTAGCATGGTTTAGAGATGCAATCAAGGAATGAACTCACTGGTCACAGCAAGGTCTAACTTCACCCTCCAATGCTTCTCTCACCAGTGCCAGAGGCAGTCTGGAAAGGTCTTCACTTGAGCAATGGACACACCAGCAGAATAGAAGTCTGAAGCTGAATTTCCACACAACTTCACCAGCCTTGGCTGTACACCAGCCTACAAATCCACAGCAGTTATGGCAACAACTGGTCTGGCATCTGAATCAGCAAGGCAAGCCCATGCTGCCACACCATGGGCTCCCTCAGCACGGCGACCATAACAGACTTTGCAATTCCAGCAGATGGACTACTGGGGAGATCTTTCAGTACTCCCCAGCACAGCCAACCTTGAAGCTTTACTAGTAGCCTAGATGGAAGAGGAACACTTGGATATTGTGGCAGTCACAGAAACATGCTACACGGGGAACCATGACTGGGATGTCAACATAGCGGGGTACACAGTCTACAGAAGGGACAGGGAGGGGAAAAGAGGAGGTGGAGTAGCTCTATACATAAGGGAAGGGATCAAAGCTACAGAACTAAAAAGTACAGGGGGAGGACAAGAGGCACTCTGGGTCACCTTGGAGACAGGGAATGGCATCACAATCCACACAGGGGTTGTATACAGACCCCCATCTCAAGGGGAGGAAATGGACAAGAAAATGATAGAGGACATTCTCAAAATGGCTGAAAAAGGGGAGATACTGATAATGGGGGACCTGACTATGCCAGGTGTTAACTGGATGACATGTACTGCAGCCACATCCAAGAGCAGGGTCATTCTCGATGCCCTGCAGGGGGCAGGCCTTAGACAGCTAGTGTTGGAACCCACTCGGGAGGAAGCAATACTAGACCTGGTACTCTCAAATGGAGAGAGGATCACAAATTTAGAAGTCAGTAGACATCTGGGAACAAGCGACCACTGCACTGTTTGCTTCACAATAAGCACAACCATGGAGACAAGCCATACAAAAACAAGCATACAGGACTTTAGAAGGGCTGACTTTGGCAAAATGGGTGAATACCTGAGGAATACACTAGCAAATGGCCAAAAAGGAGGGGTGGAAGAACAATGGAGAAAAATCAAAACTGCCATCATAGAGGCAACAAGCCTTTGTGTGAAACAGATAAAGAAAACAAAGCAGAGTAAAAAACCACTATGGTTCTCAAAAGAGATGGCAGGGAAGGTTAAGGAGAAAAAGGCTGCATTCAAAAAGTATAAGGCATCACAGAAGGAGCACAACAGGGAACTGTATCAATTAAAGCAGAAAGAAGTGGGGAAGGCAGTCAGAATAGCAAAAGCCCAAACTGAGGAAAAAATAGTCAAGTCAGTTAAGAAGGGGGATAAAACCTTTTATAGGTACATTAGGGAGCATAGAAAGGATAAGGAAGGAATAGTGAAGATTAATAAGGGAGAGGGGAAGTGGACAGAGGAAGACAGTGAAAAGGCAGAGATACTGAATGAATACTTTTGCTCAATATTCACAAAAGAAGATGAGGAGGAGTTAACTAAACCAGACAATAGAAGCACTCTGGGTAGGGGGTTGGCACCAGTCCATTTACAGAAGAAAGAGTCCTGAAAGAACTCCTAAAACTCAAGGTGGACAAAGCAATGGGGCCTGATGGATCCACCCAGAATCCTAAAAACTAAGGAGGACCTAGTGACACCACTGACCACACTTTTAATAAATCATGGGAGGATGGGGTGGTACCTGAGGACTGGAGGAGGGCAGATGTGATTCCCTTCACAAAAATGGGAGCAAGGCAGAAGCAGGAAACTACAGACCTGTAAGTTTGACCTGAGTGGTAGGGAAAATGATGGAATCACTTCTGAAAGAAAGAATTGTTGAGTACCTAGAGGCCAGCAGGGCACAGGACCCAAAGCAGCATGGATTTACAGCAGGAAGGTCATGTCAGATGAATCTAATAGATTTCTTTGACTGGGTGACCAAAGCAATAGACCAGGGAGGGGCTGTGGATATGGCCTACCTAGACTTTAGCAAGGCATTTGACACAGTCCCGCACAAAAGATTAATAATCAAGTTAGCCAGCTTGGGAGTGGGTCCCAGGGTGGTAGCCTGGGTGCAAACTGGCTGCATAACAGGACACAGAAGGTAATAGTGAGTGGAACACATTCCAAAGAAAGGGGGGTCGCTAGTGGAGTACCTCAGGGCTCAGTACTGGGTCCAGTCCTCTTTAACATCTTTATAGGTGACATTGCAGAGGGTCTGGAGGGAAAGGTATGCCTCTTTGCAGATGATACGAAGATCTGTAACAGAGTTGATACACAAGGGGGGTAGAAAGGATGAGAAGGGACTTGGCAAGGTTGGAAGAATGGTCAGACATATGGCAACTTAGATTCAATGCAAAGAAGTGCAAAGTAATGCACCTGGGAAACAAAAACCCAGGAGAAGAGTACACAATAGCAGGGGAGGTACTAACAATAACAAAAATGGAACGAGACGTGGGGGTAGTCATATCAGATGATCTAAAGGTAAGCAATGTGAGAAGTCAGTAAGGAGAGTCGGGGATACTGGGATGCATAGGAAGGGGCATCACAAGTAGAAAAAGGGAAGTGGTTATCCCTCTCTACAGACAGTTGGTGAGACCCCATCTGGAGTACTGTGCGCAGTTTTGGAGACCTCATCTACGCAAGGACATAGACAGGATGGAAGCAGTCCAGAGGAGGGCAACTAAAATGGTGCAGGGTCTGCATCAGAAATTATATAGAGAGACTGAGAGAGCTTAATATGTATACCCTTGATGAAAGGAGGGACAGGGACATGATAGAATGTTCAAGTACCTCAAGGGAGTCAACAAAGTCCAGGAGGGTAGCATCTTTCAGAAAAAGAGATGTGTAAGAACAAGGGACACAATTTAAAAGATAGAGGGGACGGCTCAGGGGTAATGTGAGGAAATCTTTTTTCACGGAGAGAGTGGTGGATACGTGGAACTGCCTTTCTGGGGAGGTTGTTGGGGCTAAAACAGTGGGGAAATTCAAACATGCATGGGACAGACACAAGGCAATTGTAGTGGGGGGGTAGCAGGAAGTAGGCTGTTGGTTAACTAGAATCTGCAGCTTATCCAGTAGGTAGGGAAATGGGCAGACTGGATGGGCCAAGTGGTCCTTATCTACCGTCAAAGTCTATATTTCTATGTTTCTATGTTACTACTGCAGCAGTCGGAGGTACTATACCAGTCGGCCAAGTTCAGCTAAAGCCCTACAGCATACTCAGACTGTTGAGAGTCGATGTCCAAAGCCAATGATTCTTTCCTTGCTTCACACTTCACACATCTCTTCACCCTTACCAAATGTGTTGCAATGGCAACACAGTGTTTTAGTAATGGCAATACCTGGGTATGTCTGAAATTGTGCAATGGTACTATCCAGTGGTAGTCTGGTAGTACAATGGTGTCAACTCAGTCAGGTTTCTGGCCTCAGTGGTAGTGCCATGGCACAGTGGCATCCCTATGGCAATTTTGGCAGGTTGCCTGGACTGGTAAATGGGTAATGGTACCACAGTGGTACTACATAATTTTGAGTCCACTTTCATGTGGGACTGTATATTGCCCTAGAATTTCCCAATGATAATGCAATGGTAGTACGACAATGTTTTCTATATACCACCAAGACTTATTTGGTACCACCGTGGTATCAGTATTTTGTAATGTCACCACACAGGTATTACGTTAGAGGAGCAGATTGGTGCACATATAAATCCCAAGCTTATTTGGTATCACTGTGCTATCAGTGCATCTTGGAATTTGATACCACTGTGTTACCAACATGGTACATATGAAAATCAAACAAAGTTTGAAAGAAATACAAAATGAAACATGCACTGATAAACACATTATGAGCTGCACAGTATACGCAAATTACAATAACAACCCTCAGTTAAGTTCCCAAATTTAATGGGATATCACTGCTTCATTGAAATCCATTAAAATTCTATTAAATTCCATTAATCTTCCATTTTCTTCACGCAATCCCATTACTTTATACTATTACATTTTGTAGCACCCTTTTTAATGGCCAGTTTTTATTCCCATTGCATTTAAATTAATTGCTGTTTCATGGGCGCAAACCATTAATTTACTCACTCATGCCAAAAAATTAACCACTACAGGTATCCAATAAGTATTTAATGTGTGTGGTATGCCCCTTAAATTTTGTATTAGCCTATTCTAATGGCATGTTTAATAACCATTGAAACTGAGCAATGAGCTTTTTATTGCCATGAAAATGATGGTCATGTAGTGCTAATCCATTAATTGCCATTATAACTGTCCAAATGAGCTTTTTATTACCATGAAAATAACAGTCATCTTGTGGCAATACATTAATGTCCATTAGGGATAGTTTTATTTACTATCAGTACTACTTTTCCCTAAGAACTATGGGTCCCTTTTGACTCCTATGTAACCTTTTGTTTTACAGATACTCGCCATCCACTCTCCAGAACCAGCATCTCCAAAGAGGTTCCCTCACTTGGACCATAAAGTACCAAGGAATTAGTTACATGATTGGGGATGGGGAGTTTGAGCCATAATTGAATTTGCTTCCATCACAATGGGAGTCCAGATAGTTGTTGCCATGATGCTATATTGTAATGAGGGGCAGTTAAGAGGTATAGGATCAGTCTCTCCGGATCTGGTCCCCTATAGCTGGACCCCACCTTGAAACTGGACCCCCACAGCTGATGACTAACTTTTTGCTACAGCACATTGGCAACACCATTTACAGTGAGTGACACAGCAATGCTGAGGGATAAAATGAGTGACATGTCGCTAAGGGACTGTTGAGAGGTATGGTACAGTCCCTTTCCCATGTGTGGCCACCCTGCACTGTGATGGATTTTACAGACTGACACAGGGGTCGATACTAACTTTTTTAGCCATTAACCATCAGGGCTAGTGATTAGAAAAATCCACTGACCCAACAGGGAGTTTCACTAGCCCTGCACAAAATTACCAGAAAAATCTCCATTGAAATAATTGGTCCCATCGAAATGTATATAGGCCCATTCATTTCAGTTGCATTTTGTTCTCGATATTTGCGTAGCAACAGCAAACAGTCCTGGTTCAGACCAGATACCAGGCCAATGGGAAAGGAAATCAGTGTGGGATGTGACTTCCTGTCAGAAGCTCATGAAGAGGACTGTTATTTTTGTACACAGATGAGGAAGGAGCAGTCATCAAAATGAGGGGAGATGACAGCCTCTTGTTTTAGAGGTAGTTTAATTTCTGAGTATGTTTTATTGGGCAGCAAAGGCAGGCATGTAATATCCCCAAAGACTGGGTCACCAGTAAGCTCTGTTGATGCCAACAAGCCCCAGTAAGGTGACCCCAGGTGTCCCTATAGTTTAGGTTGCAAGGGGGGTGAACATAGTGGCCAGAGCCATATAAAAATAATGTGCTTGTCTGCAGTTAAAAAGTGTTTTTCTTCTTACTGCAGCCTGCCCAGTAAACATGGCACAAGCCAGTGTCACACCTAAGGTCCAGCTTGCACTGGACATCTGGTTGTTATGAATTCAGCATCCTGGATGCCATGGAGGATACTGAGAGTGGCCAGTAATGGCCATTAGGGGAGTATGAATTGCCTGCGAAGGAGGACAGTCAGGGGAGTTCAGGTGCCCCGAAGAAAATAAAATGCATGAAGAAAGTGCAGCAGAATAAAGAGGGGACACAGGGAAGTAAATTCAGAGCAAAATGCAGTACCTGCAGTCCTCCTCTCAACCCTATGTCAATCTCAGTGGTCTCAGCAGTGTCAGTGGTCCAGTAGTTGTGGTGGTCCCCAGGATCAGCAGTTGGCAGCTGTATTGTGGGTTCTGTTTAGTCCCTTTTGTGTTTTTTTTTTTGTAAAGAAAAAGTAAATGGCAGTTCCTTAGCAGTGGCCCCCAAAAACAGGAAAGCATCATTAGATGAACGAGCATCAGGAGGAGCCAGCTACCTATCAAGGGAAGACCTCCCACCTGCCTGCAGCCATCGGGGCATCCAGCATATACTTAACCCACCTCCTGTCTCAACTTCTCCCCAGTTTGGGGTGGTGAGTCGGTGACAGTGTCATAAAACAGGCACTGTCCACCTGAAATAATACCGAAATTAAAAAAAAAAAGATGTTTCTTTTCATGCAGTGAGCACAATAAAGGATGGCCGTGGATGTTAGTGTGGGCAGGGCAAGACCTTGGAGCAAGGAACTGCCAAGGGTGGATCTATTCAAATGTATTTAAAATCAGCCCAGGAAGTGAGCATACAGTGAGATGGTAGCCATATTCAGAATTACCTAAATTTATTTAACTCGCTCTCCTAAATGGAGCACAAGGGTGGGCAGTATTCAAGTTAAGTAGTTATCGGAGGTGCAGCAGAGGGCATTCATGCCCTGAATTAGATAGTGAACAGGGTGCTAAGGAGCAAGGTTAGGGTAAAGCCCCAATATATAGCCAAGCTAGCCAGTTGGGCTAGTGAATAACTGCTAGCTGTCCCAAAGGTTTCTTGTATTCAGAAAGAAGCGCCGGGGAGCTAGTTGTGGGAAGTAAGTCCCAGATTATAAAGTCAGAGTGCCCCAGGGTGAAACAGGTGACTATAATAGCCATGTTGCCTCCAGTAGCCAGACTAGTGGTATAGGAATCTCTAGATCTGTTACTCAGGTCACTAGTCCTTTGCTGGGGCTGTGGCAACTATGCTGCTGGGGTGGCTAACAGGCTAGGGTTGTGGCAACTATGCTGCTTGTGTGGATAACTGCCTGGTCCATTCCCTTTCCCTTGCTCCTGACTGAAACTGCTACCCAAGTGCACTTTAAATCAGTAAATTCTACTATTTTACAACATTAGCTTGGCTACTGTTTGCCACTTGGCTATAGCCACCTTTATCACCTTGGACACACTCACTTTACACTCTGGGTTTTACTTAACCTAACTGGCCATTGGTGCTTATTTCTAAATACATTTATTTATTTTGCTTATTTACTAAAAAGTTTCACCAGGAAAGGCACACTGAACAAACAAGTTTAAAAAACTCACTGTTCCAAGATCCGTAGCGGCTGTGAACTTTTGCACGCGTGCACAAGACAGTCTGACTCACCATGGGATGGAAGAGAGAGCGGGAAAGAAAGTGAAGCGGCCTGCTGCTGCTGCTGCTGTAATTTGAGTCAAGCTGCCTTGCCTGTCTGCCTTCGATTCTGTGAGTGAGTCACTTGCCGTATTCATGTTTTTCACTGGTCCATCCATGACTCCAGATCACAACCCAACCAGATCCAATACCAACAAGAGGGACTAAAATAAATGTGAGGAAGTTGCACTAGCTGCTGAGGACTGGCTTTGCCTTAGAGAAGCTCTATAAGACTTGGCTTGAGGTTGATTTTTGATTGGATAATCGTTGGGGACTGGGTCTGCAGGACAGTGGTGGTGAGGTCAGTGGGGATGTCAGTGTTGTTGGAGCGGGAGTCTGACTCAGCACGGCCTGGAGGCGCAGGATAAAGCAGAGAGGATAGAGCAGGAGCTGGAAGACTGATCAAGGCCTGCTTGGGGACGGGGAGTCCCTGCTGACTTGCTGGAGGCTGCTCTGCTGCGAATGCTAAGACATTAAAACTGCTTGTCAAACTGTAATGCTCTTCAAAGTACAACTTTTTTTTTTTTTATACTACTGAATCATGAATGAAGATTAGACAGCCAAGGATTTAAATTAGCCAATTAAGGCTGGGTACATTACCATGCATTTCAGCTCTACTAAGCAAGGAGACAGAGAAAACAATTGTTTTTATCTAGAAATATGATGCAAAAAAAAAAGTTGGCAGTGTCCCTTTAAAAGTTTTACTTAACCTAACTGGCCATTGGTGCTTGTTTCTGAATACATTTATTTATTTTGTTTATTTACTAAAAAGTTTCACCAGGAAAGGCACACTGAACAAACAAGTCTAAAAACCTCACTGTTCCAAGATCTGTAGCGGCTGTGAACTTTGCGCGCATGGTAATGAGAGGATATATTTCTTCACAGAGGAGGGTTGTAGATGCACGGAACAGCCTTCCTGAGGAGGTCATAGAGTTAAAAACAGTGGGGGAATTCAAGAATGCATGGGACAGGCATAAGGCAAGTCTAGTGGGGGGGGGAGGAAGTAAGCTATTGGTTAACTTGGATCTGCAGCTTATCCGTTAGGTAGGGAAATGGGCAGACTAGGTGGGCCAAGTGGTCCTTATCTGCCGTCAAATTCAAATTCTATGTTTCTAAGTCTATACTAAACACATCAGTGAACTAATTCCCCTGAATCACTTCCTGTCCCTGCCCAGCCTGAGGAATTGCAGGAGCACTGACTGCCCTTACCCAAGCCGACTGCTATATTAACAGTATATTAGCATGCAGATTATTCTGCAAAAATAGAGTTCCTTAGTAATATTTTAGCAGTCAATAAGTTTAGCATTCAGTTTAATACAGTCATTCTGAGCTGATTCTAATGTTAAATACTGCTAACCATGTTTACTGTTATTAATAGTCATTAGCCAGTTGGCCTGGTGGCGCTGAGGTGCTGGACGCCTTACCTCGTACCACGCCAGCGACACGTGTTCAGGAATGAGCACGGGCCATCAGGGGTCAGCCAAGGAGGAGAGAAGGATGGAGTGCCCAGTGGCTGCTCTCCTTCTCTGGGGGGTCATCTACACACTCCCGCTGCAATACTGCCATCTGAGGGAGCTTGAGTGGAAGGTGAGGTAGTTGGGGGAAGCAGTAAGGGCATTGGGCAGATGTCAGCAGAGGGGCAGAGCAGGAGGCACGTCTCAGCATGCCTCCTAGCTCATTGGCCCTCATTGCATGCCAACATCTGGGGACGAACAAGGGGAAAAAAACACCTCGGTCTCTCCTAGGTGATGACACTTCACTGCATGTCTTTGGCTCATCGAGGCAGACTCCAGTGTACCGGCCCAATGTCACAGTATGTATGGCTCTGGAGAGGTAAGAACGGGGGGGTCCCTCCTCACCCTACTTGGGGGGGGGTTAACTGGACACTTAGGTTAGTGGAACTGTGTACTCTAGGGGCAGACCACGATGAGGGTGGATCGTGCAAGAGAGGCTGTCTGAGAGAGTGGAGAGAGGAGGCAGTAGGGTCCATAAATACAAGGTAAAAAACAAAGTCATCACTCATTAGCAATCATAAGCAGTATAAAGATTCCACAGAATAACCCATACAGAACTGCAGTCACCAGCGCTTTTTTAGTGCTAGGTGTTGAGCACTTAAACTAAACCAGCACTCAACAAAAGCTCAACTTGTGCAACTGAATGCTTTCTGAGTATTTAAATTAGTAACTGAGTACTGGTTCAGGATTTTAGTTTCAGAATATGTTAATTAGAGATGCATTTGAGCACATATTGGGATCTTAAACTTTCAGAAAGCACTCAACAAAAACTCTGCTTGCCAGATTGCAGGCTTATATAGTCCCCATCCTCCAACAACTGCAGCTGTATACTGATTCCACTCAGCCTTGGCTCTTTGTGCCTGAAGATCCATCAAGCCAATTCATGGAATCTGGTTTGCCCCCTCCCCAGCTGCAGGCTCCCAGACCCATCCCTAAGCCCATGCTGGGGCTCCGTACACCGCCCACTACAAGTGGTAAGTCAGTGTGATTACTTCTGGCTCTTTAACAGTTGTCATAAGAAGTTACCATTTAACAATGTTCATCAAATGCAAAAGGACACTGCTGTTTTGCAGGACAAGTAATTACCTTTATTGAATTAATTGTATATCATACACTCTCACGGCTCATACTTCACAGATGCTCTATGTATTTTTTCAAGGTGTGAAGTCAAGAATGCAAAACCCTCTATTTATAGTGCTTAATGGTAAGACATTTAAAGTGGCAATGCAATTTCCCATCAAGATGCTTATACAGTATACAGTAAATATTGTGTGTGTGTGTATATATATATATATATATATATATATATATTTTTTTTTTTTTTTCAATCATATTATGGGGCTGGACCAGTGGTGTTGAGGAACTGAAGTGCTGGATGCCACATGTCACTCTACATTGATGACTTGAGTTTGGAAGTGGATTCCAGTTGCTGGGGCCAGTTTGGAAGGGGCAAAGACTGAGCTTGGGACTGCTCTCCTTTTCCAGGAGGAGGCTTGCATGCCCAACCTCTGACTGTGTATTAGCACAGGATAGAGTGGCAGAGATACAGGGCTGGTGATGCTTGTGTACCCTACATGCATGTCCTTACACTGGTTGCAGAAGGATTGAGAAAACTGGAAAATGGAAGCTGGCATTTCAGTGAAGCCTGTATGTTTGTCTGTGGGATCCATACTGCCACCCTAACCATGGTCTGAACTAGACTGTCTCAGGTCGGGGGTGGGGTGGGAGTATGGCCTTCCTCCTCCCTTGGCCCCTGCCATCAGGGAATCTGTGGTGCACCCTCCATGATGACACCGGCACACAAGCACTGATCTGTAGAGGAATAGTGCTGAGAAGCCCTCAAAACATCCCGCTCAGTAGAAAAAAAAAAAAAAGTGCAAAATGTAATGAGCTGCAAAATGCTTTTTTTGCCATCATCTGGTCACCATCTGTCCAACCCCGCCACCTAGTCCTCCTTTCCAGGGATTTACCCACCCACTGAATGCATTCTTGACTTACCCCCAGGGTGGGGCTGTTACAGGAACTTCTCATAGAAATATAGAAGTTGACAGTGTGTGACCTCTTGCTCCACCCAGAGTGGCCTAAAATGCCTTCCCACTGTGCTATTGCAGATCTACTTTCCCCAAATGGATGCTGCTTCGTGATCCTGGGGAGGGGGGAGTGCCTAAGTTGACTGCATGGGTCTAGTTGAGGGTGGATGTCCTCCTACATGGCCTATGTTGTCTTTTCTGAATATGCTGATCCCCAGGGAGGCATGGCATGCAATGACATAGTGGTGCAAAGAGCGTTGGATGTCTGACACATCTTCCAAAGATCTCAAGCACCGGCTGTCAGACCCCAGTCTCCACCAGTGGTTGTAAAAGTCAGATGCCTCACCACTGCAGAGGAGAGCAGTCTATGAGTCATTCAATCCTCCTCTCCCAGTTGGCCTTCTGACATTCCCCAAGTGGACTCACTCAAACCAGGAATGTCAGGTCACAAGTGAAAGTTATACCGCCTACTGGCAGGTCGGCAAAGTTAACCATAAAGTGCCCAGCTGTGCTCACTACTAATTTCACCTGGCAATATTGACAAAAACACTAATAAATAAGGCAAATACACAAATGATTTTTTGTAGCATTTTAATGTGTGCTCCTCACACATCGTGTTTTGCCATTTGTATGCATCAGTATTTGCTTTTACTCACCAGTGTTCAAAAGTAAGCAGTACCCACTCTAAATATATCTTATCAGGAGCCCTACATGGCACAGCACAATGTTGGAATCACATGTGACACAGCACAGTGTCACATGTGATACAGTACAATGTCTGTATTGCATGAGTCAAAGTGCTGTGTCAGCATCACCATGGCACAACATAGTGTTAAACAGTAGTATGCCACATGGCAGTGTTGTGTCAGCATTGCCTGTGGCACAGTGATGTGCAAACAGTGCAAGTGGCACAGCTTTCTGATGGCAATGCACAGTGTAGAGTTGGCAGTGTATGTAGCACCGCACAGTATCTGCATGTCATCTAGCAAAACGCGATGCCTGCATAGAATGTGGCACCGTGACTGACAACAGTGCACATGGCACTGTGCAGTGTTAGCAGTGCATATTGAACTGCAGAATGTCAGCCCTGCAACTGGCACATTGCTGTGTCAGCGCTGTTTGTGTCACACTGTGGTGTCTACACCGCACGTGGGCTATCTACGGGGCTGCTACTGTACGTGGCCCAGCAGTGTCTGCACTTCATTATAGAGCACATCTTTTTCAGTGCATGGTACAGGGAAGTGACAGCAGTTCTCAAGTGACACAGCAAAGTATCAGTAACACATGTTGCATAAAAGCAATAGTACTGCATGTACACAGCATGAACCGGCAGAGCATGTGCAGGGACAGTGCAGTGACACTGGTTGGGCATGCGGTACAACCACAGCGAAATGCCATGTGTAGTGCCTGCCACCAGGTGTGTTGTCTCAGGAGCCTGCCATCTGTGCTGGAGGAATCAGAAGGGGAATGGCTATTTACATGCTGGGAGAGTGGTTACGAGGTGATAAGCCTGAGGCACGGTGTCTTCAGGCGATTGCTTTTACCCCTTGCTGCCTGTATCTGTTCCTATGAGCTACTTTGCACAATTGCTAGACACATAGCATCCTCAGTAAAAGCATAGTCTGTGGTCTGACACCCCAAATAGTTTTCTTTCCCCCACTCCAAGCAGCACCCTCCCAGTACACAAAGCTGAGCAGCACTTCTGTTGTGGGATCTTCCACTCCCTGAGAGAGGGAGTGTAGCTGCAGGGGGGTAGCTTGTCTGTGGGAGAGGGGTTCTGCCATTGGGTGGGGCAGAATACAATAGTGCCTCCAAGTAGCACTGAACTATGAGCCCTACCAAAAGAACCTTGCTCACCAGGCATCTCAGGTAGGCATGATGTGTGCTTGTGATCCCTTTGGACCAGTTTGCCTGCAGGAGAGAAAACATGTTTACTTTAGGCATATTCTGCCCAAACAAGTTGCCAGTAGCCTCAGTAGTCCCCACTAGCAACTACTGTGCCCAGGTAAATTGTCCCACAGCTTGAGCATCACCTGTGGCAGATTGGTGATGGCTGTGACATTGTGGGGTAACTATACAACATCATGTGTCCCTCACACAGCAACCTGAACTGTAGGGTGGCTGAGAGATGCTGGTGGGTAAAAGTGAGAAAATGCCTCAGTTGGATGGCACTCAGACCCCCGCCCCAGGAGGAATACTGTGGTTGCGTCTTAGACATCATGCCCCATTCCATTTTCCTTGTAGTCCCAGCTTAATTCTTTTGACTCCTCTCAGTACAAGAAGTCATCACTTCTTGTTCATTACTGTAGCCTCCTATTAATATTATCCCTTTCACTGTTGCACCCTCTCTCAAGTCCCTCTTTAGCCACATAATCATGTTTTTTTTTTTTTTTTTTTGTGCTGCACCTCCTTTTGCCATCATCCCCTTTGTCATTTCCAGTAACTGAAAATAACTTTTACAGCCACTAGCAGGCAGGGCTAAAAATCCATCTGCCTGACAAGATTTTCTGTAGCCCAGAACAATTCATTCCAACAATGTTGTTTTGTCATGCACATAGCTTTCCTTCCTTTTAGTTATTCCTACTTTTTTACTGTTGGGGGCTTATATAGGTTCCTTCTAACAAACAAAGCAAAATGTAGAAAAAATATCAAATAGCAAAAAAACTATGAGTAAAAGAAATAAAATAGAATGAATGAGTAAATTTCTCTGGATGAGGTTGCATGAAAATATGCCAGCTTGGAAACAGCAACACAAATTTTAGGTCCAGTAGGAATGTTCCACAGGCACATTGTGCACCTGGGGGACCCTTTTCAATGTGACACTAAACCAGAAGGGTTCAGGGTGGAATGTGCACAACTCATCCATTAGAACAGGCATGCTTCAGTGAGTAATCTGAGACCAGCTACTATCCAGACAGACTTCAAAGCATTCTTTCACCAAGCAACAAGAAATGGTCTACAAACAGAAGAAAAAGTTGGAGCAAGCTAAGGAAAAGGTAGAATTTTCTTGTTTATCTTTTAAACAGTAATTTGATGAAAAACATTTAGGCCAAACTGTACCTACAGAGCAAGATCTGTCAGATCTGAAAGAGGGGCCACAAAAAGTTTGAAAATAATATACAAGTAAAAGTCAAGGGGTCTTGATCCACAATCCCAGCCATTAGTTCTGAAGAGGCTGCTGCATCTCTGCAAATTCAAATCTGAGTGAGGAGGAAGGGAGTCTTGGTTAGTGCAGTAAATTAAACTTTGAGTTATGGAGGATTGAGGGGTCTGTACTGTAGCCAATGAATTCAAACCTGAAATTAAGTAAGGGAGAAGAAAAGACTTAGCTCTTTGAGAGGGCAGCTGTTCTATTAAAATTCAAACTTAAAGGAAGTATTTAATTACTGCAATATTGAGCTATGACTCTGTAGATCTACTGTATCTTCCCATTTAAAGTGATGTGTCGGCTACAGGAGTTCACTACAGAGCTTGGGAGGTTGGAGGAGACAGGGGTTTAAATGGTGCTGGGGTTGCAAGTAGTAGTTGCTGAAGGGAAAGAGGGCCAAGGGAGACTGAAGGTGCCAGTGGGGAGGAAGGCCTAGGAGCCAGTAGCTGTGGGAGGGCTTTTGACCATGCATCTGGCCAAATGATTGTGTCACAGCCTGCAGGATATAATTATATATGGACAAGGCTTTAAGTTTTCATGCAGCGCTTGATTTCACGATTATCAAGTGAAACAGGTGTCTCCATGACATATAAGCCCTAACTTGTCATGTTTGTTAACTAATATGCTTGTTGCAGCTAAAAAACAAGGTTATTTCTCTTTCCTGCAGCCTTGCTTCATGGAGCCACTAAACCTCCTGTTGCTGGAAGGGTGGGTGGTGTTGATCCACGTCCCATTCTGCTGCTGACTGTGCTCAAAAAGGAATGCATCCTTGCATTGTGGAACCTCTTGGCCTCCAGTTGCTGGATGGATGGGAGCACAGGCATCAGGTTGCTGTAAGGGTGGGGGTTGTTGCTCCAAGTCCCGTTTGGCTGCCAACTGTGCTAAATAGGAATGCAGTCCAAATATTTGCTGTGTCACATCTGTTCTAGATGGAAAGGGCTACTTGCTCCATGCACCAATTGGCTGCCAACTGTACACAAAATCAAAGGCACACTTGCTTCTGTGAAACCTCATTTAGCTTGAGCCCCTTCCTAAAATGCCTTCTCTTTTATTTCCTGTATTATTTGATTTCCTTTCTCTATGTGTCTTTTTTTTCCTACTTTGACCCAACTGTTCCTTTAATTCTAATTGTACCCTTTTCCTTAGTTCTGTGCTGTTCTATACCTGTTGCATTTCTCAGCTCTCTGTTTCTGCTCTTGCTACAATATTTTCTCCATATTAACCTGATTTTATTTTATAGGTCTGACAGGACACAAATTGTTCTTCCTCATCAGATAAGTATCGTCTATCTTTAACTTGTTCTTTCCACCCTATTTACTAAGAACTGCAGATCCTTTGTGACCCGTTTTTGTGTTTTATTTTACAGGGTCCCATGTACATCATCCCTAGAAGACCTGCTTCTAGCTTGCTATTCCTCAGGTAAGAGACTCAAATTCTACCTATATGTGGGTTGGCTGTAATGCTGTGGCCATGCCCATTACAGTGTGTGTCAGAGGGGCGGCAAGAGGGAGAATGAGAATGAACCTGGAGGAGAGGGGTTAGTACTGTGGCTGTGGAGGAAATAGGGTCATTTTGTGGGACAGTGGAGGTCAGGATATTTGGTCATCAGGAGGAAGGGTGCTGTCTGGGGCAATGGAGGAAGGAGGCTAGTTTAGTTGTTTTTTTTAGGGTGGGGCCTAGTGTCTGAGCAACTGTCTTGTGTTGTGAAGGAAGGGGGCTAGTGTTGGAGCATGGTGGCAGGGAGACTATTGTCCAAAGCTGTGGAGTGAGGGGCATTTGAATTGGGGCTGTGGAGGGAAGAAGCTAGTATGGTGGGGGCCAATGGGGGAGGTGGCAGGTGGGTGCTTTGGATGGAGGTGGTCTGGTGTAGGGTGCTTTGGACAGAGGCGGCCTGACATAGGGTTTTGTTGATGGAGGTGGGCTGGTGAAGAGTGCTGTAGACAGATGTCATAAGCGTGGGGGTGTGGTCAGCAGACTGGGAAGTGGAATGGATCAGCTGGCTGTAGTTCAGCCAGAGTTACGATCCTTCTGGCTTTTACAGGACAGCATTAACATTTATAGTTTTGACAAGGAGGACTATCACTGCAGCAGAGTAATGGGCTACTAAGCCCAAAAATTGGACACCTTTACTTTAACAGATGTGTGTTATATGGTCATATTAAGCTCCAAAATACACCACTGTGCATCTAAAACCCAAGAGCTCTTAACTATTTCCTCCAGCAAAACAACTCAAATTATCCAACAAAACTTAAGGGTTCTTTCCATTTGCTGCTATGAGTTCTTTATTATGGGCACTTCTGGCTGTTATGCTTTTTTCTTGCAGCCAATCCTTTAGCGCACCAGGGGCTAACTAATCAGCCACTGCACAAGTCTATAGTATGTGGTGCTTACTGCTTTCATGCTCCTCTCAGGGAGTCCACTGATTTCCCCCTGACTACTTCCCACAACTACTTTTAAGCCCATTTTGGACACTGGCCTTTAGCCGCAGTGCAGCTTTTCCATTGGCCCCCATCTTCTTTTTTTTTTTTTTGTAGACTCTATTTTTGCATTCTGGATGCCCAGGGCATCCTTCCAGAATACCCACTCAACTCAGCCTTCTACTCCCAGCCTAACCCCCCACACACACACACATTGATCTCCTTCTGATCCATGGCAAGTCCAGCCCCAAGATCACCCCCTGAGGAGGGTCTGCCCACCCTTGGTGGCCTCTTAAATTATTTATTTAGTTTTATTTGACCGGGTAAGTGCACTAGACAAATCCTGCCTATTTTCAGGCACGACCCGGGGGAAGGGGAATACAGATGAATGCCAACTGACCTTGAACCAGATTAAGCTGTCAGTGGTATTTTTAGTGAATGAGGGAAATTTGGCCAGGACACCGGGGAAATTCCCCTACTCTTTTTCGATAAGTGCCATGGGATCTTTAACATCCACCTGGACTACCACCAACCCAGGCAGATGGGACCTCGGTTTAACATCTCATCCGAAAGACAGCACCTCAGACGTGCAGCACCCCTCTCATGCTGCACTACAGTGTCAGTACTGGGATATTAACCCAAGTGCTAGATGTGGGAACTGAACCCACAGCCCTCAGATCTCCCAGCCTCAGAGGCGAGTGTGCTACCTACTGAGCCACTGACACTGAATTAGAGGGACCTACCATGAGATCAGGTTGCCCGTGGGAGATCATGATGCGAGTGGGTCTAGTGGCGGGATGGTGGCAGGTCTCCAGGGTCACATCTACTTCCGCTGGATCACAAGAGGGTTTTCCTACATGGTTGCCCCTCAGAGTTACAAATGTGCAATTGCATCCAATGACACTACATGCTGACGTACACTGGAACTCTGCTCCTTGCAGCTGCAATGCTGCTTGTTCCTTACACTGCCCCTGACCACCATCAGAGGCTGCCCAAGAGCAGCAAGTTCCCTGGATCCCCACCTGGGAAGGGAGATCAGTCCTCCGGATGCTCAATCCCTTCCCTCCCCTGCCAACTCTCAACTGCCTGAGCTCGTTCCTGAACCTGGGTCACTGTTGTAGCATCCAGTGCCTCAACCCAGTTGGAGTGAAACCACACAGAAGGAAACAGGCAGTTGGAGGTAGAAGATAAGTACTTTCTCTGTGCTGTTTGTTTTCCTTTAGGATTGAGCTAGCATTTCATGAGATGGCAATGTGTGCTGTGTGATTTCAACAGTACAAGTTTGAAACAAATGATTTTGTCTTGGCTGGGAGGAGGGGGGCATATAACTGAGGAGAGAGGTTGGAAATACATAGGAGGGGTGGTCAGGAGGGGAGAGGGTGGTCATTTAGACTGGATCTAGCTAATAATGGGCTGGGATCCACTTATATTTCAAGTGGACCAAGCGACCCTGAAACCTGAGTGCCAATGGAGGGAAGTGTAGCATCTTGAGTAGCGCCTGCAGGGCATCAGCAGGGAGAAGAGCAAGAAGCAGAACATGCTGGTAGACAGGAACAGCCACCTGGGAGGGCCATATATCCATTACAGACATGGGGAGTTCAAGGTGGGGAAGGGGTCCATGGAGTGGCGGGACCAGGTTAAGGGAGGAGAGGATGCAGTGGCAGTCAATTAGGGTGAGAGATGGGAAGGCGTGTAGCTGCCAAGGATGTGAAGCAAGCCATATTCCTGGGAGTGGCTTGAGGGCAGGGGCTGCAGAGTGTGTTGGCAGATGGGCCAGCTCAGGCAGGAAATAGGGTGGTTGATAAGGGAACTGGAGGCATGGAGGAGACAGAATGGGGAACACAACCGGGGGACTAATGAGGCATTCAAAAGAGCTCTAACAGGCACAGATAAGGGGAACTAGGTAGGACAGCAGGAGGGCCACATAGTGGCTGCAGCCTAGGGAAGGAAGTGACCACTGGAGTGGGCGGCACAGGAGCATGACTAAGACTGGGTCGGAGCAAAGATATCAGCCTGGGGAAGGGGAACTGGACTCATTAACGGAACGAAGATTAGCACCGCAAACAGATTCTCAAGGTTGGGTAGTCCAGAAGACCAGGAAGCAGAGAGGAGGAAAGTTACAGTGAAGGAGCAGGGAGAGGCCACTATAGGGGAAACGTTACATAGCAGGGAGGCAGTAGGCAGTAGGCAGTACACCAAGAAGACACAGTGGCGGGGGTGGCTCAGCAAGGAGATGGTGATACAGTCTCTCTGGAGGGAAGTTAGGAGCAAGGAGACAGGAGGACAAGGGAAGCAGCAGGCAGCCTGGGGAAGGCTAAGGATAGGGACAGGAGGGGAGTCAGAGTGGGGAAGTGCCACATTTGAGGGAATACACGGGAAAGTAATAGCAGAGGAGGTGGTAGCATGGTGGAAGGAGCAACAAGTGATTGCAAAGGGGAGTTTCCACAGACGGAAAATAGTTCAGAGGTGGAGGTCAGTACCCCGGTCATATTTGTGAGGGGGGAGAGGACAGGACAAAGGTTAGAGGAGGTGAAGGGGAGGCTGGTAAGGGGGAATGATCAGAGAGCCTCATAAGTTCGGGGTCAGGGGAGTGATGGTCAACAAGACAGCAGGGTAAGCTCCAGCGAGTCCTAATTCTGGGGGATTCTATACTTAATGGTATAAAATGGGGGGAATGGGTGCCAGAAAAAGTAACATCTGGGTAGAATGCATGCCAGGCATGACAGCAAGTAGAGTGGGGCAGAATATGGTCAGATATGTGGGGAAGGTGGAGGGTAAGCCGCACATTGTGGTGTACCTGGGAACAAATAATCTAGAAGGGAGAGGAATAGAGGAGGTACAAGACAGCTTCAGGGAAGTGGGGAAACTAAACAGCAAAGAGAGAACAACGGTAGCCTTTTCAGAAATGCCACAGTGCCAAAGGCTAGTACAGACAGGAAGAGAAGAATCAGTGACTTCAACAAGTGGCTGAGGGAATGGTGTGTCCTGGGTATGGACTGGTGGGGACAGGGAGTAGCACATGGGATAACACAGATCTTATGCAGGGATAGGGTTACACCTCAGCAGGGCAGAGTCACAGGTGTTGAAGAAGCTGGGGATTTCATCAATGTATCAATTAAACTAGGTAGGAGGTATTGATTGTGAACCACCAGGAGAGGAGGTACAATGGACCTCCCCACCACTGGGATAGATACGAGCTTAGTGACATAGGGGTTGAAGTGAAGGGTAAAGAAGCTGGAAGGCTAGGAGCAGTGTGGAGAATGGTTTCACTAAATGCTAGTAGCCCTGAGAATAAATTGGCAGAGTTGCAGGCATTGATGGCAAAGAGGGAGGTGGACATAGTCATGGACTGAGACATGGGCAACCAGGCACCATGACTGGGATCTAACCGTCCCAGGGTACACACTATTCTGGAGGGATAGAGATAAAGGGAAGGCTAGGGGGGCTGCCATTTACGTTAGGGAAGGCATCGGATGTCATTGGGAGGAAGGGGAGTAGGGCAGGTCAGAAGTAATCTGTCTGCAATTACACAGCCAGAAAGAGACCAAGATTTGTCTGGGGATCATTTATAGACCTCCAGCCGAGAAGGAGGACATTGAAAGGGAACTCTGTGAGCAGATAAGGAGGCATAGTGGCAAAGGGAGCACAGTGGTCGTGGGAGATTTTAATCTACCAGGGGTGGATTGGAGCATTCCAGCAACCACTTGCACCATATCATCCTGGAACCGTTCCAGGATGGCTTCCTTACCCAGAGGGTAATGGAGCCAACAAGGGAGAGAAATATACTAGACCTGGTACTGGAGGATGGTGAACAGGTTGGGGATGTACAGGTGGAGGAACCTCTAGCAAGCAGTGACCACTGCACAGTGTGGTTCTCAATCAATCTGGGTAGGGAAGTAGCCACTACAAAAACTAGGGTCCTGGACTTCAAAAGGGCGGACTTTGGCAGGATGGGACAAATACTGGAAAGTCATATGGCAAGCATCCACCCAGAAATGGACACGGAACAAAAATGAGCAGTCATCAAGGCAGGACTGGCTGAAGCCACTAAAACATGTGTCAAGAGCCAGGGCAAGAAAGCCAGGACCAAGAAACCAAGTTGGATAAGTAGAGAGGTAGTGAAGAAGGTGAGGGAGAAGAGAAATGCATTTAGGATCTACAAGAGATCCAACAGGGCAGAAGACAGAGAAGAGTATGTGAAGAAATCCAGAGAAGTGAGCAGAGTGGTAAGGGCAGCAAAGGTGGCTAGGGAATGGAGGTTAGTGCAGGGGATCAAAGAAGGAGAAAAGGATTTCTTCAGATACATCAGAGAGAAGAGGAAGAGCAAGGATCTAATTGTTAGGATCAGGAGGGGAAGTGGATGGGTAGAAAAGGGGGCTGAGCAGGCAGAAGTACTTAATGAATACTTCTGTTCAGTCTTCACCAAGGAAAGGGATGGACCCATACCTGAGAAGAAGGGCGAGGTGGGAGAGGGTGGAGGAGAAGCAACCATGGATCGGGAAATCATGGTGGAAAGAGGGAGGGAAGGCCTAAAGTCCCTGAAGGTGGACAAGGCACCTGGCACAGATGGAGTTCACCCCAGGGTGCTGATTGAAGTTGGCAGAGGTCCTGGAAAGGTCATTGGTGAACCTATTCAATGCCTCTCTGAACTCCGGGTACATGCCCAGGGACTGGAGGGAAGCACATGTGGTACCTTTGCATGAGAGTGGGCATAAGGATGAACCAGGAAATTACAGACAGGGAAGCCTTACTGTAATTGTGGGAAAACTGATGGAGACAATCCTCAAGGAAAGACTGGTGCAATTTCTTGAGGATAACAATCTCCAGTACAGCAGGCAGCACAGTTTTGTCTCAGGCAGATCCTGCTAGATGAACTTGGTTGGTTTTTACAACTTGATTAAGTGAGGGTACTCAGACAGGGGGACATGGTGATGTCCTCTACCTGGATTTCAGCAAGGCCTTTGACTCGGTGCCACATGATAGGCTGACCTGCAAGTAGAGGAGTCTTGGAGCAGGGAGGAAAATGATAAGATGGGTCAAGAATTGGCTGCAGGGTAGACAGCAGAAGGTTATAGTGGGGGGAGGGGCATCGGAACCCAGGGCAGTGACAAGTGGTGTACCACAGGGCTCAGTGCTGGGACCAGTTCTGTTTAACATCTTCATAGCTGACATTGCAGTGGGGATTAAGAGTAAGATCAGTCTTTTTTCAGATGACACAAAGATTTGTGCAGAAGTAGATGGGGAGGAGGGAGAAAAAGTACTTCAGGAGGATTTGATGAAACTGGAGTAATGGTCTCATATTTGGCAGCTTGGTTTCAATGCCAAGAAGTGCAAAGTGATGCATTTAGGAGGCAAGAACCCAGGGCACAATTACTGGCTGGAAGGTGTCCCATTAACAAAATCCAAAGAGGAGAAGGATCTGGGTGTGCTGGTAACCGGGGAGATGAACCACTCTGCTCAATGCAGGAAGGCAGCAGCAAAGACAAACCGGATGCTAGGGTGTATAGCAAGGGGGATTACTTCTAAGAGTGGGGAGGTCATCTTGCCCCTGTACAGGTCCCTGGTGAGACTGCACCTAGAGTACTGCGTGCAATTCTAGTGCCCCTGCTTGAAAAAGGACATCAGACTAATGGAGGGGGTACAGTGCAGGGCAACAAAAATTATCCTGGGGCTGGAGGACAGACCATATGAGGAGAGACTGAGAGAGCTCAATATGTATACCCTGGAGGAAAGAAGGGAGAGAGGGGATATGATTGAGACCTTCAAGTACCTGGAAAGGTTTGAACAAAGTAGACACCAGTGTGTATGTTCAATCTGAAAGGTGGAAGGAACACCAGGGGCACTTTTATGTTCAAGAGAACTCATGGAGGCCCTATTTCACAGAAAGGGTGGTGACAGAGTGGAATGCTCTGCAGAGGAAGTTGTATCATTGCAGAGAGGTTAGTTTCAAGAGGGACTGAGACAGATTTGAGGGCAGGCACAAAAGACGGGGTGAGATGGGGCATATATGAGGGAGGTGGGGCAGCTGCAGTCTAATGGACTGAAGTGCTACACACTCGAGCAGACTAGATGGACCGAATGGTCTTTATCTGCTGACAGTTTTGTATGTTCGTGACCCCTTAGTGTCACTGGGCCAGCCTTGTGGCTCACATCTTGTGCTTTTATTGTACCAGTTCCTTCCTAACAAGCCCCTCAGGACACTTACACTTGGCTGCCATGCAGCTTAGCTAGTGCTTTTTGCCACTTCCCGCTGGTTTCCTCCGACCTCATGCAAGCCCTTGGTGGTCTGCACAGAGCACTATGTGGCTGATCGGTGAGTGAGGCATATTTATTTCATCTCTCCCACCTCCCAAAAATTCCCATCTTTTTTCCCACCTACATGTTTCAGGCCACAGTGTGAACTTCTGTGGGCTGAGACTTGAAAGCACTTGCCGGCATTGCCACTGTAGCTAAGTAGCACTAAACTGATGGCTGCTATAGCCACATCATTTCTGATTGGCAGTTTTCTGACCAACCTACCTGCCTGCTTCATACAGTCAGAGCCTACAGACCTCCCCCAGCTAGATGCTAGGAAATGTTAAATATAATTAAAAATCACCATTTACCACCAGTGTCCTCTTTTCTTAATAATATAGGGGCCACTAATCCAAAAAGCATCCCCACCTGCCCATCTGGGACTACTAGTAAATTTACTGGCTACCTGCTAGATCACCTAGCTTAAGGGGGTTATGCTGAGCCCCAAATCACTTTATTCTCTCTGAAACTTAGTTGTATGCATTTTTTTTTCCATCTTTAGTTTCCTTACTTTGATCTAGTTTTATCTTTTCCTCTAAAACTCCTTTACTCCTATGCTGTACTGTGCCCTTTTTGTATCTCTCTACTCTCGCTATTATAAGTTCCCAATACTGATCCATTTTTCCCTTTATTTCTACAGGTCTGGCCAAACTGTATGCCAATCGGATAAGAATCTTTATTTAATT
Organism: Neoceratodus forsteri; assembly: GCA_016271365.2. NCBI lineage: Eukaryota > Metazoa > Chordata > Ceratodontiformes > Ceratodontidae > Neoceratodus > Neoceratodus forsteri. Next base: position 817,439,578 of record CM057455.1, on the reverse strand, counting down.
CTATCACCCTAATCTCTCCTCTAGCACCTCTGACCCTTTGTGTCCCCTTAACCTTCTCTGTTCTTCCCTTTCAGGTCTTACCAGAATACCCCGAACCAAGGACACACCAACTCTGATAGAGCAGGTAAGTCGTAATTACTTAACTGCTTTAGAATCCTAGAAATCTGGTGACAGAAAGGACCATTTTGGCCAAATGAGTCTGCCCCTTAACCCCCCAACTCATCTCCTTGTCAAGAGACACCCCACGCCTACGACTGGTCAACTCCTGGTGTCTGTCCCATGCCCTGTTAAATCTTTTAACTACTTTTTGCTCCTACCACTTCTTTCTAGACCTCTCTCATAGGGCTTCCTTAAGCATAGTATGCACCGCTCTTGGTTGCCCTTCTCTGAACTCTCTTTAATCTTGTCTGTCCTCGTGTAGATGAAGTTTCAAAACTAGACCCTATACTTCAGGTGAAGTCTCAACATGGATTTATAAAGGAGCATCAGCACCTCCTCTTTCTATTTTATACCTCTCCTATGCACATCAGTATTCTATTCAGTTTGGCCACCACCATGTTGCATTATCTCTTTGCAGATGACACAAAGATCTGCAACAGGTTGATACAGAAGGTGGGGTATGAGGATGCAAAGGGACTTGGCAAGTTTGGAGGAATGGTCAAATATGGCAGCTTAGATTAAATGCAAAAAGTGCACAGTAATGCACCTGGGAAATAAAAAATCCAGGGAAGAGTACAATGGGGGTGAGATAATAACAATAGAAATGGAAAGGGACCTGGGGTAGTCATATCAGATTACCTTAAGGTGGGCAAGCAATGTGAGTAGGGAGTAAGGAGGGCTGGTGGGATACTGGGATGCATAGGGAGAGGCATCACCAGCAGAAAACAGGAAGTTATTGTCCCTCTGTACAGACATGTGGTGAGACCCCATCTGGAGTTCTTCATTCAGTTCTGGAGACCCCATCTCCACAAGGACATAGACAGGATGGAGGCTGTCTAGAGGAGGGCAACTAAAATGGTGCAGGGTCTGCACCAGAAGACATATGAAGAGAGATTAAAGAAGCTTAATATGTATACCCTCGAGGAGAGCAGGGAGAGGGGGGACATGATAGAAACTTTCAAGTACATCAAGGGAATCAACAGAGTCCAAGAGGGTAGCATCTTCCAGAAAAAGAGATGTGCAAAAACAAGGGGGAACAATTTGAAGATAGAGGGGGGACAGCTCAATGGTAATGTGAGAGTAAGTATTTTTCACAGAGAGGGGTTAGATACATGGAACAGCCTTCCTGAGGAGGTAGTGGACCCAAAACAGTGGGGGAATTCAAGAATGCATGGGACAGACATAAGGCAATTCTAGTGGGGGGTAGGAAGTAGGCTGTTGGTTAACTAGGATCTGCAGCCTATGCATTAGGTAGGGAAATGGGCAGACTAGGTGGCCAAGCGGTCCTATCTGCTGTCAAATTTTGTTTGTTTAGTTCCCCACCTTAAAGTTATTTGAAATTATAATTCCAAGATCTCTCTCCTGCTCAGTTTTCTTCTTCGTGTGTAAATGGTTTGTGGGTTTATACACCCCATGTGCTTACTGTACACTTTTGGCATTAATTTCAGCTGCCAAGTTTCCAGACCACCTCCAGAATCTTTTTAGGCCCTCCCTCCTTTCCTCCCTCCTCGGTGTCCACCCTATTGCAGATCTTGTACACATCTAGAAATAGGCACACCTTCCCTGCAATCCTCCACTATATCATTGCTACAGATATTAAAAAGGATGGGTCTAGCTTCTACCCTTGGGGCACACAGATCATCACCTCTTCCACCCTGAATGCACCCCATTTACCACCACCCTCTGACTTCAGTCCTTCAACCAGTTCTCCACCCACTCTTTATTTTCTGTCCCACCCCTGAGCCTTCCAGCTCATTTCCCAGCCTTCTGTGCAGCAAGGTGTCAAAGGCCTTGCCGAGAAATCCAGGTGAGCTACATAGCACCCTCCAAAATCCACCTGCGTTAGGTTGCCAGTCAAAACCTCAGTGGGTTTGTCTAGGCACAACTTCCTCCTGGAAAGTCAAGCTGCCTGGGTCCTGGAGGTAGTATAGTACAGTGGGTAAGGGTCTGAGCTGCAGATCTGGAGACCTGGGTTTGAACTCACAGCCGCCTAGGTGCATACTGTGTGATCCTGAGCCAGTTACTTACTTCCTTGTGCCCTAGGTTGCATCTGGAAACAAGCTTCAGCTCGTGTGCTACTCCTGGTTAAAATTTTCACAGTGTCTCTACCCCTTCCCTGTAGACCATTGACAACCAGGTGTTCTTCTATTCTTTCCTCTGGTAGTATTTCCATGGCTTGTCACACTGTTGAGGTCAGGCTGACCAGTATGTAGTTCCTGCATCCTCTCTGTTAACACTTTGTATAGAGAGGGACCACATCAGCCCTCCTCCAACCTGGGCACATCACCTGTTTACAATGACAGGTTGAACAGGGTAGTGGGAGGCCCTGCTATACTCCCTTAGCTCCCTCAGTATCCTGGGGTGAACCCTATCTGGCCCCATAGCCTTATTGCTGCCAGTTCCGTGAGGATCCTTTATTTTGCAAAGGAACCTGAGTCCATTTCCGTGATCTCCCTATCCTTATTACTGGCCTATTTCCTGCCCCTCTTTGTAAAAGCTGAACAGAAGTATTTGTTCTGTATTTCTGCCTTTGGTGGTCATCACTGGCTTACTCTCACTCCATCCTCCCTTTCAGACCTCACAACCCTCCCTTTCCTTTCCTTTTCTCACTGATGTACCTCATGCAAAAAGGTTTTGACCTTCCTTACCACTACACTAACTGGCTGCTTTGTGGCAGGGGATCCACAAGTGTGGGTCTGGTCCCAATGTGCACTTTGCATGTGGAGCCATTTTGGCTTGCCTGCTGTTGCTGTGGTATGATGGATATGGTGAGCTGGTTTTGCTGATTCTGCACTTGCGGCTTAATTTGCTTGAATCCTGAGTCCTCTGCGGCTGGCTTTGGTGCGGTGGAGATTGTGTCACAGTGCATGTTAAGAGTTTATATAAGTGCTCATGTTTTGTTTACTGGTCCCCACTGAGCCCTGAGCTAAGTTCTGTCACCGAGGACTGAACTTAGCCCCTGGAGAAAAGCAGGAAATGGAAACATCTGATCAGAGGCTGTGGAAGCTAGAATGTGCACTGTGGGCTATTGGCGCTTCAATTACTGCCTGTTGCTCTGGTACCAGCTGCAGGAAGTTATGGGACTGGTTGGCTGGAGATATTGGCCTAGAGATAGTCATATTTGCCTGCTATGGTCTGCTTACTGCAATGAATGGTGGTTGGAAATCTGTCGAGGGGAATTTAGAGGAAACATTAGGAAGTATTTATTTACTGAGAGAGTGGTAGACAACTGGAATGGGCTGAGGAAGTGGTGGGGAGAGGATGGTTGGAAGGTTCAAGAGGGCATGGGATAAGCAGAGGCAATTGTGCTGGGGGAGCTAAAGAAAAGGCCTAGTGGATATAGGCAAACTGGGCAGACTAAGATGGGCCTCGCGACGCTTTTCTACTGTCACATACATGTGTTTCATGTGTCTATAGGGGCAGGTTAGAAAGGGAGGGGATCCACTACACCACCAGGGTAGCATACTGTATATTTTGCTGGGTAAAGTTTTTGAATATTTGTCCCTCGGTGTCTTTATCCTGCCCTGTGTTGTCCGATGTGGAGCAACATGACCTCCTACCCCAAAAACTATCAGTTCTAGGGGCACAGGGCAATTTATTCCTCCCTCCCCAACTATGACATACCCTGAGTGACCAAGTCCATTCTAAAAGCCAGGTGATGTGGTGCAGGTTTGGTATCCCCTCAAAAACACACAACCCACTTTTTGTTCTTCTTTTTCATACTGACCCATTTTCCTTTTATGTCTACAGGTCTAACATGGCGTTGACCAGGTGTAGGAGGACACTGTGACCATATGTATCAGCAAGTATTATTTTTGTGTTTATCTACACTGTTTGTCATAGTTCATAAGTGATGCAGATTCTTTGTGATCCCATTGCTGTTTTGTTTATAGGTATGAATGGTTGCTATATGAGGCACTGGAGTTGAAGCTGTACCTGGCACATAGAAATGAGACTATGGGATGGGTGGGGATGGGCATTAAGGTTGGCAATTCTTAAGGAACACCCACATAACCAATTTGCCAAGACTTGTGAGGCTCAAACCCTGTTTTCATTTTCTTGTTTGTGTGCATTTGTATAATACCTGCATTAATGTAGTGTTTTGTTTTGCAACAAGTACTGTATATACTGTATGTATATGTGGTGGGGATTATGTGCTGTTTTTGAGGCACTTGGGCACTGTATGCTTGAAGGCAGAGCACTGAGCAGCAAACGTGGACAGAGACACAGGTTTTATCCCTGTGCCACCCACTTACACACTGTATAACCAAGAACAAGTAAGTTAACTTTCCCTTTACCAGGAAATGCAGTTAAAGACTTCCAAGATGGGTGATTGCCTCAGGGATGCCCTGAAAGGGAAGAGACTAGGAGAAATACAGGGACAGTGGGTGATTTAGAAGAATTATAGTGAAAGGTGTTAGACATGTAAACGTAGAAGCAAGAGGAAACAAACATTTGTCAATGCTGAATGTTGATTGTGTTGTGTGTTGAGCTTGGCCACTGCCCCTCTGTCACTCACTCAGTCTGTTTTCCCTGTGCTGCAGACTTCTTTTTGTACTGGGCTCCTGCCTACGTGACACCTTGTTCTGCCCGCTAAGAAATCTGTAGCTGTCCCGACAGAGCTCCGTTGAGGTGGCTCTCCCTCCTCTCACTCACTCCATTCTGTTTCTCCTGGCTTCAAACTGCCCTTTGTGGGCTCCTGCCTCTGTTGGTGGCTTTTCTGCCCACAAAAGAAATCTCTGCAGCAGTCCCGACTGGGTCTGTTGAGCCTGTTGACTCCCCTCTCTCACTCACTCATTTCGCTTTCTGCCGATCTTGCAGGCTGGCCTTTTGTACTGGGCTTGCCTGAGTTGCTGTCTTTTTCTCCCAACAAAGAAATCTGCAGCAGTCTGCGAAAGTGCTCCGTGAGCTTGTTCCTCCCCCCTCTCTCACTCGCTCATTGTGTTCTCCCGGTGCTGCAGGCTGCCTTTTGTACTGGGCTCCTGCCTGGAATTTGCCTTTTTCTGCCTACTAAGAAATCCAGCTGTCCCGACAGAGCTCCATTGAGGTTGTCACTCCCCGTGTCACTCCTCATTCTGTTTCTCCTGGTGCTGCAAGCTGCCCTTTTGTACTGGGCTTCTGTCTGCCTTGCGGTTTGCACCTTTTTCTGCCCACAGAAATTTGCAGCAGTCCTGATTAAACCTCCGTTGAGCTTACCCTTCTTCTCTACTGTCATTCCATTTCTTTGGCGCTGCAGGCTGCTCTTTCTATTGGGCTCCTGCGTCAGATGTCTTCTTTACAAAAATTGTGGCAGTTATAATAAGCTCTGTTGAGCCTGCCTACCTCCTCTCATTCTGTTCTTTCTGGTTTCTCTGCGGCCAGTCTTTGTACGGGCCTCGTGCGGGATTGCTGCCTTTTCTGCCCACAAACAAATCTGCAGCAGTCCCAGCAGAGCTCCGGCTTGCTCACTCTCCCCTCTCCTCGCCGTTTGTGTCTCCTGCCGCAGGCTGCCCTTTTGTACTGCTTTGCCTGCTGCTGCTATTCCGGCAGAAAGAAATTGGAAGTAGTCTGACACATTCATTGAGCCTCTCACTCCTCATTCCTGTTTCAGTCGCTGGAACTGGCCTTTGAATTGGGCCTGCCTGCTTTGCTGCATTTTCTGTAAAGAAATGCGCCTTGATCTGTCGTTTCTGTCACTCCCTCGTTTTGTTTCTCTTGGTGCTGCAGGCTGCGCTTGTGTGGGACTCCTGGCTTTGGCACTTGTCTGTCCGCAAAGAAATCCAGGTCCCGACAGAGTCTGCTGAGGTCTTTCAGTCTCCTCTCTCGCGCCATTCTGTTTGTCCGTGCTGCAAGCGTCTCTTTGTAGGGCTCCTGCCTGCATTGGCCCTTTTTCTGTCCTGAGAAATTTTGTCCTGTAGAGTTCGTTGAGCCTCCTCAGTCCCCTGTCTCACTCGTCTGTTTCTCCCACCGCTCAGGCTGGGCTTTGTACTGGCCCTGCCTGCATTGACTTCTTTTCTGGTCACAAAGAAATCCGTAGTGGTCTGATAGCGCCCGTGAGTTCGCCACTTCCGGCTTTCGGCTTCTCGTTTGTTTCTCCCAGTGCTGCAGGCTGCCTTTGTCTGGGCCTTGCTTTCAGGCCTTTTTCTTACAAACAAATCCACAGCAGTCCCGTGAGCTCAGTTGAGCTGGGGTCACCCTCACTGTCGGTCTAATCTGTCTCAACAGGATTTCACAGCGATCGTGCTGTTCTCTGTGGTAAAAACATATTTTAGCTAGGATGTGAAAGGCAGCTGTACTGTCTAATGAGGTGGAAATGTTACTGTTGAAAATCATGTGATATTACAAATTTTGATGTTATATAAGGCGTGGAAAGTGTGCAACACATACTTGCAACACAGTCATTCGAATAATATCACAATTTTCAACATAGGTATTTTAGGACTCTTTTCTAAACATTATCACTGCATTTTCAATCGTTCGGACAGTGATTTCTAGCGACCGCCTATTTTCTGCCGAAGTGCTAAAACACATTTGGCCGGTATGGGAAAATGACAGCTGTACTGTTCATAACAGGTGTGGAAAATGGCAATGCTGGAAACTGGAGTGAAAATATTATAATTTTGTAGTTACGAGCGCGTGGTGTAACTGGAATGCATCTGTGAATATAGTCATTTTATGGAGTATTGTTACCAAATTTCAACATAGCATTTTAGACCTCATCATTGGTGTCCTGCTTTTCTTTAATCTGTCCCAAACACTGATTTCACAGCTTAACGGCTATTCTGCATCGAAGTGTATAAACATATTTCCGCCAGGATGTGAACAATGACAGTTGTACTGTTCAAGGGAGGTGGACAAACGTTAGTGTTGAAAATCTGGCATGAAAATATTGAAATTCATGGTTACGAGTGAGTAGCAACTGCGCAGCGACGCTTGAAACAGTAATGTTTGATTTTTTCCACTAATTTGAGTAACATAGGCTTTTTGAGAGCCCACTATGAACAGTGGCACTGTTTGTTTGGTTAATCGACCTCGTAAGATGATTCTGTGCAGTCACCGTGAAATCACCTTCGGGGTGGATATTATGACAGTTCGCACCTTTGAGGAGGGGTCCCTAAACCTATGTTAACATTTGGTGCCAAAATCTAAAAATGACTGAGATATGCATTGTTGGAAACCCCTATTTATTCCATTATACAGCTTACCGCATTTCAGTTCGCGGTTGGCTTAAAGGTGCATGTTTGGTCACTAAATGTTGCCAGACTGGAGGTAAGTGGGGGGTGGGGAGGCAGGGTGCAGTGGTGGGTGCGAGTTGGCAGGGGCCAGGAGACTGCCAGAGACGTTTCTTTTCAGGTTAACAAAAAAAAGGCCGCGGGGACTGTTTTACATTACAGGAGCATGTGGCATGCTGGGGTGGGCTCCCCAGCTGTAAAGGACTCTTTGTTTGGGGGCAGCAGTAGCGACAGGTTTGGGCACCTGTCGGCACCCAACAAAAAGGGGGGTTTAGATTATGCCGACGGGATTGGGCACCCCTGGCCAGCACACAATAAAAAGTGGGAGGGTTGGTTACAGCAGAATGCCGATGGGAGTGGGCTCTGTTGGCAATTCAACAGGGGTACCAATGCCGACGGGGATTGGGGCCCCATTGGTACATAAACACAGTGGGGTTATATTGTTTGTGAACAGCGAAGCCACCACCATGTTCATAATCAAATTAGGGTTTGAAGTTCCACCGCATGATTGATCGCCTTCATTGCAGCGGATGGCTGATTTTGTAATGACAGGGCCTGATTACAGTGGTGAAATTGTCACAAGTTGGTGGCAAGGTTCCAAACTACTGTCACTAGCAACCGCGTTGGAGTGGACAAGCCTTTTCAGGCTGTGGGGCAAACAGTGCTGTGCTTCCACAACCTGCTGAGCAAGTTATTCTATATGTTTTGCCCCCTGCAATCAATATATAAAAAATATGCCGAGGAGGTGTTGTAATGTCACAAAACACTGCAGTCTTCTTAGTTGAGCAGTGGCTTCATTTTCTATCAAAGGTTGTTAAATGTCTATAAACCATTGAAAATGAGCCCTAGACTTGTATATGCCCTATGTCCCTGGAGACATGTAGTCAGAATGTGAGCAAGCAGACCAGGAAGTGAAAGGGGTCGGGTGGACACAGTTCACCAGGGTTATCATCCTCCCCTTACAGGACAGCAGTATATTTTACTGCACCACAGATTATCACCACTGCAAGATGGGCTAAATGAAGCCCAATACAGAATGTCACACCTTTATTTTTAAAAGGCAATGACTGATCAGGTCAGAAAATAAATTTACGAGTGGATTAACATTGTACAGTGATAGCCCACAAAGGAATCATTTGTGGAAAAGTCTCCTGGACAGGTGAGTTGCCATATACATGTCAGTGGGGGGCTAGTTGAGAGCTGCTCTTTAATCATGGCCAAATATTACAAGCCTATTTATTTATTATTTGTTTATTTTATTTTATTACATTTTGTTGACCCAGTAGGCCCATCAAGACTAGATGTCCCTTTTTCACGGGTCACCAGGGGGAGGGGGGATACAGATGGTAACCAACTGAAACTGAACAAGATTAAGCTGTTGGTGGTATTTGTTTTAGTGAATGCCTATGACCAAGCATGATCTGTGAAGCAGATGCTGATTAGCTGCCAATAACCTGCATCAGGTATTGATTAACTATGATGATAAAAGAAAACTTATGGTTTATGGCAGCTTTGAGTATTGATCGATAATGATAGATAATGATTTAGCATCACCAAAAGTACTGATTAAAATTTACTATCACCGAGCAAAACTGTTACATGTGTGGTCCTTATTGTGCAGCTGCAGATCTAAGTTCAGTGAGGACTGGTGACGGAGAGATAGGCATGGGGAGCCAAAGTGGAGGGTGTGAGAGGCATGTGGGAGGGGGGCACACTGGGGGAGGATCTGATGTCAAGTCTGATGGGGGGACTAGTAGAAGGACCTGGAGTGGTCGATGTCATACCACATGAGAACCACTGTACTGACAGGTGCTACCCCTTGATTACCAATAGTAGTGGTAGTGCAATGTCATCATTGAGCAACCAGCATCCCTTAGAGAACCACAGCACTACCATTGCACACAGATGGTACCACAGTGTCACCAATGATATGGCAATGGAATTGAAACAAAGACCAGTTTCAATGGTTTTGCAATGGCAGCTTATTGTGTTACCATTCTACATGGAAATCACCCCAGTGTTACCACTATGGTACATGGTACCACAGTGGCAGCAGTGGTAATACACTGGAATTGAAACAAATCCATTATGTGGGAATACAGTCGTGTGTGTTTGAGCCATTGTAGTACCATCCATGCATACGTTCTCATTGCGATACCACTGTCGATGTGGTACCACAATGGCAACAATGGTTTCACAATGGAATTGAAACAAATCCTGTGTGTTACCAGTCAAGGGGATGCAGTGGTACTGCAGTGGAATTTACAATGGTATGGAAATGGTGGACAAATGGTAATGCTACAGTTTTCCGAGGAAATTTACGTAAGGGCACCCTCCCAGGAGCTACTCTGCAACTTCTCTTTAACGATAAGTTTTGCACTCAAACCTTTCTCAAAATAATAAAGCTAATCTCCTACAAATAGACTCACTTACTGGACCCTAAACCTAATTCTAAAAAACCTAACTCACAACCCTAACTAAAGTATGTAAAATATAAAACTTTTGGACATCAGACTAAATTAGCCACAAATGTCAGGTACCAACAAATTAAGCTCTTCTGTAGCGATTTAAATTTTTAAATAAGGTTTCTAAGGGTTTAACAGGAGGTTTCTAAGAGGTTGCTTCAATACTATTCAGAGCCCTTGCTGCAACAACACAACAACGCCTGCTATATGCTGTTCTTAGGTTTCAGGAGTTACTGTCTTTTCGGTACTGCACTCAATATTGTCACATTATATGACTGGTTTTGTAACAGGTTTTATGTACAGTAAATGTATAATATTAACTGTATTAAACTGTGTGTTTCTGTCTGTATGGTTATGCCCTGTATTGAATCTTACTGTATTGTGTTTGACTGACATGAAACCTTTGGAAAAAGAGTCCCAGACTCAAAGGTATTAATCCAAAACTGAAATAAATAAAATGAAACCTACAAATGCCACTGAAAGTTCATTGCTGATCTACTGCCTCAAAACGGTCATACTTTTGAGATGAAATTGGAACTGAATTTGACAATTGGAGGTATGGAATAAAAGTCAATGCATAGCAGAAACAGGAATGGTAGAGTGAGAACATTTTCTCATTGTATATTGGGGTTGGGGATGTAGTTTATAGCATTTAGAGTATTATATATTTCTAAAAAAATGATAACATTATCCAACAGTATGACTAGAAATGTTATACTGACTCATTATAAACTGATGTTTAATAATCACTGGCTATGTCGGCCGGTGGTGCTGAGGTTGAGACACTGGACACCCACTTTGCGCATATGCCAGAGACCTGTGTTCAGGAATGAGCACAGGCCACTGAGAGATCGGCAGGAAAGGATAGTATTAGCTCAATGACAGCTCTCCTCTCCGGGGGAAGGGTGGGCATGTCGTCCAGCTCATGGCTACCCACGGTGGAGGATGGGGTGTAAGCGCCAGGCCAGGGAAACAGGTTGGCATTGTGATGCGGCGCATGACTCACGCATGCACATTCATGGCCATGAGGAGAGGGCCACAGAAAAATCGGCAAAATCGGCTGCTGGCTTTGTGGAGCCCTCAGGTACTCTGGCGCCGTGGCTTCATGGAGCTCTCGAGCCCGCTCCGGATATGTGCTTGGGAGGGGGGAGGATGGCCCTCCCTCCTTCTGCCCCACCTCAGAGGGTAATTCAAGGGGGATATTGGGCCTCAGGGGTGCTGGGGGGGCAAAGGCAGTGTCCGGGGATTGGTGGGGACAGAAAGCTTGCCAGTAGGCCGAAAAGAGGATAAACGCTTGAATAAAAAAAATAAATAAATAATCACTGGCCATAAGGGGATAGATAGATAGACAGACAGACAGACAGGAAGAGATAGACAGGCTTAGGTCCCATGGTCCATAACCCCATCTACTTGCAGCTCAGAATGTTTAACTTGACTTTTTAAATGATTAAACAAAACATTTTGAAAGTGGCACCTCCCCCACCCTCCAATTGCTGTCCCCGTAATTTGAATTTTATCCCTGGTGTCTAGTGGCCCCCCCACCCTCCAATCACCGTCTCTGTAATTTTTGTTCAATTCCCTGGTCTCTAGTGCCACCTCTCACCCTCTGATCTCCATCCCCATAATTTAGATTAATTCTCCGGTGTCTAGTGGCACCCCCATGCTCTGATCATCATCCTGTAATTTTAGTTCAATTACCTGGTGTCTAGTGGCAACCCCGATCACCATCTCTGTAATTCTTGCCTGAAAAACAGTCCCTCGGTTTAAATTTTTTTTTTTTTTTGTAAAACCTGGGAAAAAAGAAAACGATCCCTCATCGATCAGCCCCCACCTCAGCATCCACCACCCCACACCCCAGTACACCACCACAGCCTCATTCACCTGAACAGGACCCAGGTTCAAGACCCACTCTGATAGAAGACATGTATGCTGCTGAAACCAGCGACTGCACTATGAGAAACTAAGGTAAATGAGGTTCAATGTACTGTATTTCAATGGGGGTATCAACTTTTAAGCATAACTTCACCATTTTTTGAGATTTTGACTCCAAATTTTTAACATGGCCTTTTGGAGACACCACCTCAAGAATAATAGGACTGTCATTACACAACTCCTGCCTGAAAGGTGATTTTGCAGTCGCTTGATGAAGTCACCTTTCGGTGGGATTTGGAAATTTGTTGTGCCCTTGTTCATGAGGTGGGGTTATAACATAGAAACATAGAAACATAGACTTTGATGGCAGATAAGGACCACTTGGCCCACCCAGTCTGCCCATTTCCCTACCTACTGGATAAGCTGCAGATTCTAGTTAACCAACAGCCTACTTCCTGCCACCCCCCCACTACAATTGCCTAGTGTCTGTCCCATGCATGTTTGAATTCCCCCACTGTTTTAGCCCCAACAACCTCCCCAGGAAGACAGTTCCACGCATCCACCACTCTCTCCATGAAAAAAATTTCCTCACATTACCCCTGAGCCATGTCCCCTTGTTCTTACACATTTCTTTTTCTGAAAGATGCTACCCTCCTGGACTTTGTTGATTCCCTTGAGGTACTTGTACGTTTCTATCATGTCCCCCCATCCCTCCTTTCATCAAGGATATATATATTAAGCTCTCTCAGTCTCTCTTCATATGGTTTCTGATGCAGACCCTGCACCATTTTAGTTGCCCTCCTCTGGACTGCTTCCATCCTGTCTATGTCCTTGCGTAGATGAGGTCTCCAAAACTACACACAATACTCAGATGGGGTCTCACCAACTGTCTGTAATGGAGGGATAACCACTTCCTTTTTCTACTTTTGATGCCTTCCTATGCATCCCAGTATCCCCTGACTCTCTTACTGACTTCTCATTGCTTATCAACCTTTAGATCATCTGATATGACTACCCCCAAGTCTCATTCCATTTTTGTTGTTGTTAGTACCTCTCCTGCTATTGTGTACTCTTCTCCTGGGTTTTTGTTTCCCAGGTGCATTACTTTGCACATCTTTGCATTGAATCTAAGTTGCCATATGTCTGACCATTCCTCCAACCTTGCCAAGTCCCTTCTCATTCTTTCTACCCCCCACTTGTGTATCAACTCTGTTACAGATCTTTGTATCATCTGAAAAGAGGCATACTTTTCCTCAGACCCTCTGCAATGTCACCTATAAAGATGTTCAAGGACTGGACCCGTACTGAGCCCTGAGGTACTCCACTAGTGACTCCTTTCTTCCGAATGTGTTCCACTCACTATTACCTTTCTGTGTCCTATTGTGCAGCCAGTTTGCAACCAGGCTATCACCCTGGGACCCACTCCCAGGCTGGCTAACTTGATTATTAATCTTTTGTGCGGGACTGTGTCAAATGCCTTGCTAAAGTCTAGGTAGGCCATATCCACAGCCCCTCCCTGGTCTCACTTTGGTCACCCAGTCAAAGAAATCTATTAGATTTTTCTGACATGACCTTCCTGCTGTAAACCCGTGCTGCTTTGGGTCCTGTGCCCCGCTGGCCTTTAGGTACTCAACAATTCTTTCTTTTCAGAAGTGATTCCATCATTTTCCTTACCACTGAGGTCAAAACTACAGGTCTGTAGTTTCCTTGCTTCTACTTTGCTCCCACTTTTGTGAAAGGAATCACATCTGCCCTCCTCCAGTCCTCAGGTACCACCCCATCCTCCCATGATTTGTTAAAAGTGTGGTCAGTGGTGTCACTAGGTCCTCCCTTAGTTCTTTTAGGATTCTGGGGTGAAACCCATCAGGCCCCATTGTTTTGTCCCCTTGAGTCTTAGAAGTTCTTTCATGACTCTTTCTTCTGAATCGACTGGTGTCAACCCCTACCCAGAGTGCTTCTATTGGCTATGTTGAAAATTTTGGTCAAAATATGAAAAATGGCACAGTTATGATCATTCATTTCAATTTTAGTATGCATGCACGTAACTTTGGAAATTTTTATATTTTGACCTCGGATTTCAACATGGACTTTTGAGATCCCACCTAATGAACAATAAGAGTGTCAATATGCAACTCCCACCCAAAAGGTGATTTCACAATTGCTTGGCAAATTCACCTTCGTGGATTTGGAAATTTTTCTGCCTTGTTCATGAGGTAGGATCATTAGAAGGTTATGTTGTAAATGTGTGGTTAAAATATGAAAAAATGCAAAAGTTCTGATCATTTGCTGCTACTTCTTGCTCACGCTGTAACTTTTGAAATTTTAAATATTTTGACTCTAGATTAAAGGTTTTCTTATTACTCACCTCATGTATGTCACAGCTGCTAGTTTAAAATCCTGCCCAAATGTGTTTGCACCTGTGCTGAGAATGGCATTGCAGTTGCATAGAATTATGTTTTGGCAGAGATTCAAACTTTTCTGTACCAGATACATGAGGTGGGGTAATAAGATGGCTATGTTGACAATTTGGTCACTGTTGTCCTATAAATGGACATGCATGGCCCTTCTTTTGCATCTTTAACCCTAACTAGAGCATTAACAAAGTTTTTTTGCAATTTATTTCCTTACTTTTTGAGATAGTATAATCATATCCTTATTTGCCTGTGGGAGCTCATGGCCCTCCAGGCCATGCACTCCCATCCCTCTGTAGATTTGTATATGTATGTAGCTATGAAGTAATGGGCCCTACAGGTCCTGCACTTCCATTTTAAGGACAACAGTCACCAAATTATCAGCATTGCCATCTTATTTCCCAACGTCATGCACCCAGTACAGAACATTTTTGAATCCCAGCCAAAATATAATTCTACGAACTGCAATGTCATTCTCATGCCACAGGTGCAAAACACAGTTTGGCCTGGATTTGAAAAATGACAGCTGTGATCATACATGAGGTGAGCGTAAGAAGGCTATGTTGAAAATCTGTGGTCAAAATATTTAAAATTTCCTAAGTTACGAGCATGTGTAGTGAAATTGCAATGAATGGTCATGACTTTGTCATTTGCCATATATATATATATATATATATATATATATATATATATATATATATTATAGGGGCATGGTTGGTCCCCTATAGTTAGGGTTGAGTAGCATGTTTAGTGTTAAATCTCAACTATCGTACTTTAATAACTTTACAACTGATCAATGGATTTGCACAAAATTTGGCCTATGCTGTCCTGTGGATAGATCTCCTTGAAGTGGCAAGTTTCGCTCCTGTTGGATTTACGGATTCTGAGATCTGGATAGTGCAAAAACCTTAAAAGTTGTTACTTTTTGCAGCTTATTCCTCATCACCTTGCCTTCAGACAGTGTGGAATTTTGGTGTGAATTTTTTATGTTAGAAACAGCTTGGGTAAGAAAACTGCCTTGCATTTGTTTGGTGAAAAAATATCAATCTATTGCAAAGTTATTCAATTTATATGTTCCCATTGTTTTCAATGGGAAGATCACGCTCTAGGATAGAGAGATAAAGTTCGACAAAGGATTTGACCTCAAGAAAAAGGATTCTTTTTTTGTGAGGGGCCAATCCTTTTTCACCAGAAATAAATTCCTTTTTCATGAGCCATCATCTTGTTTTCTTTTTTTCATGCAACAAATTGTCATAACACTGTCCAGGGATGTCTTTTACAGTCATCCAAACATGTACTGTATGTTGCCGATCGGGAGCTGATGAGCTTCATTTAGTATATTTTCATAGATCCCATGCCCTCGGAACATTTTTTGTAACTATCTAAATCCTTTTTTGTCACTCGCTAAGATCCTTTTTCGTGAATCCTTTTTCGTTCAAACGAAAAAGGATCACGAGTGATGAAAAAGGATTTGGAACACACAGAAAAAAAGCCTTTTGGCAGCTTTTCCCCATAATTTTCTATTTCCATAGTGTAGTGGTCCTTCCCCTCTCCCTGGTCACAGATCCCTTATAAAATATACATTTTCCATAGTGTAGTGTTCCCTCCCCCTCTCCCTGGTCATCAATCCCATATGAATATTTGTTTTCCATAGTGTAGTGGGCCTCCACCACCCTCAATTGTGGTTCCTCATCTCCCTGGTGTCTAGTGGCATCCCCCACCCACTGATTGCCATTACCCATTTCCTGGTGTCTAGTGGCACCCCCAACTGTTGATCACCGTCCCCTTATGCCTTGCTGTATTTAATAAAAATTAAAACCTGACAAAAAGAAAATGGTCCTTTGATGTTTTTTAACTTGTTGAATAAAATGGTCCCTCATGATCAGCCCCTAACCCCACCTCCCACTCAGCACCCACCACCCTGCACCCCAGTACACACACCCTCACTCATCTGAACAGGTCCCAGGTTTAAAACCCACTCTCCAGTCAAAGACACGTTTGCTGCTGGAACAGACAACTGCAATGTGAAAACTAAGGTAATTGTGGTTCAATGTATTTCAATGGGGTTTCACCTTTTATAGTAACTTAGCCATGTTTTGAGATATGGACCTCAAATTTTCAACATGGCTTGTTGGGGACCCCACCTCCATGAACTATAGGACTGTCATTATGTAACTCCTGCCCAAAAGGTGATTTCACGGTCACTTGGTGAATTCACCTTTCAGGCAGGATTTGATCATTTGTTCTGCCCTTGTTCATGAGGTGGGGTCCTAGACTATGTTGAAGATTTGGGGTCATAATATAGAAATGCCAAAGTTGTGGTCATTAGTTGCTATTCACCATGCACACTGCACTTTGAAATGTTATATTTTGACCCCTAAATTTTCAATATAGCCTTCTTACTAGCCCACCTCATGTATGTTACAGCTGTTTATTTTTATTTATTTATTTATCAAGTCTAGGATTACAGATACCTTTGAGCCATGGCTCTTTTACAAAGGTTCCACATCAGAGAAATACAAATTATGGGGAACATCAAGACAGGCATTACAACAATGAGGACATTGCAAACAGAGTACAGATTAATACAGTTCAAGAATAGCATTGTAACAAGGCAGCCAGCGGCATTTGTCAGAGAAAATAGACAACAGATAAGAAGTGCCAGAGTCATAGGGAGAGGGAAGAGGGTGGGGGGGAGAAGGAATGTAGGAAGAGTGGCAAGAGGGTGAAAAGTGCAGCATTGGGTATACCAAGATGTGAGGGTAGAATCCAGTGAGGAGGGGGGGGACAACTAGATCAGAAAGGGAAGTGGAGAAACAAGGTTAAGTTGGGCAGTCACAGGAGCTGTTGGTAGTGAGATAGTCCAGGAGCCTAGTTTTAAACATACCAATACCTGGGGCAGAGGAGATGGTTGGGCTGAGGCCATTGAACCAGAGTGGCGCTCGATAAGCAAAAGAGCGTTGTCCCTGTGAAGTGTGACAGTGGGGACTTTCAGTAGCTGTAGCGTGGATCTCCTAAAGTGCCATTTGTTAATTCGTGTTGTAATAGAGTTGAGACCTCAGAAGGTGCAAGGCCAAGGTAGATTTTTTTCACCATGGAGCAGGTGAGAAACTTTATGTGGTTTGATAGTTGGAGCCAGCTGGTCTGAGTGTACAGTCAGATGTGTGGGTGAGACGGTGAGCACCACTGATGAGCCGACATGCTTTATTTAAGGTAGTTGAGAGACATCTAAGGGTTGTGGTTGTGGTTGAGCCATAAATGATGAGACCATAGTCTATTACAGAGATCACAGAGCTCAGGACTGCAACCTTCAAAGCTTCTGGCGTGAGGTGTGGTCTGTGTTTGTAGAGGAGACCAAGCCGTGTATTAGCAGATCTAGCTACATTATCTACATGAAGTCCATAGGAGAGATTAGGGCCAAGCTGTATCCCTAAGTATTTGAAGGACCCCACCTGGTCTAGAGTGTTCCCCTGGGTGGTGGAGATAGCCAAGTGGTGTAGCTTGTGTGGGTTATGAGAGCTGCAGAAGAGCATAGATTTGGTATTCTTGTCATTGAGGACCAGTTTATGATTAAGAAACCATGTCTTTATAGAACTGAAACCAAGTTGAAGGTTGTGTTGAAGAGTTGCAGGATCTTTTGTGAGTGGAGAATACAACAGCATCATCGGCATATAGTATGATCTGCTCAGAGCAGTGGTAAGGGAAGGAGTTTAAGAAAAGGCTAAAAAGGAGGGGTCCCAGTATGAATCCCTGTGGGACACCATTCGAACAGGCAGGGGTGTTAGAAAGAGCGTCTCTAATTTTTACTTTCTCTGTGACTGGTTTTCTAAGTAGCTTTTTAAACCAGAGAGAAGAGTCAGGTGATAGCCCGGCATTCAGTAGTTGGTGTATTAATAATCCATGGTGTACTGTATCGAAGGCCTTGGAGAGGTCGACGAAAACGGCCCCTGTGAGAAGGCCGTTGTCAAGGGATTTGTGCAAAGCACCAGTGAACTCAAGAAGGGCTGTGGTGGTGCTGTGACCTTTCCGGAAGCCGTGTTGTTGTGTACAAGGTATATTGTATTTATCCAAGTGGTCGGTAAGTTGATCAGCCACGATGTGCTCAAGTGCCTTAGAGAGTGGGGGCAGTATGGAGATAGGGCGATAATTTGAGTGAATTGTCTTCTCCCCACTTTTATGGATGGGTGTCATGGTGGCTGTTTTCCATAGGTCTGGGAATTTTCCACAGCTGAGAGAGAGGTTTAGGATTTTGTTAATGGATGAATTACCTCATCGAGGTGAGCAAAGAAGCTTAAGGTCCAGGGTGTCGCTACTAGATCTAGATTTAGAGATAGCTGCAGTAATATAGCGCTGAAGTTTCATTCAGCCTTACCTTCCTGGAAGTAGAAGAGGGATGGTTAGACTGAGGGACTGAGGTATTTGGGGAGTAGGCCTTGTTTTCAAAAAGTCATGGGTAGAATAGCACTAAGGTCTGAAAAAGCCGTGTTAAAGATGCTCATGATCACCCTTGGGGTCAAGGGTTGAGGATCCATCAACCGTTAACATGGCCAGAGAGGTTTTGGCTGCTTCCCTGTGACATCCTTGATATTGTCCCAGAAAGCTACTACCATTTCCCCATGTATTGGTGAGAGCATCTTGTAATAGGTGGATTTCATTAGCCAGATGGCTTTGTGCAAGCATTTCGTGCTTGTTTGTAATTTTGGATGTCCAGTTGTTTGCCAGTGGCCTGGCAACTGCCCAGAGGTGATCCCTTAGTTGCAGCTGTGAGAAAAGAGCCGCTGGTGACCCATGGGTTAGAGAGAGATTTTGTTTTGCACCCTTTTAGCAGGGGCAAAGAGGTCGTAGGGCTTTGTTGAAAATTGAGATGAAGTGATCAAGAGCCAAGTTAACATCTGTTGTTTCATAGATGGGTAGCCAGTCTTGTGGAAGCAGGTGTTGTTTGAGATGTGGAAGTTTTCCACAAGGAAGGACTCTGCTAGCTTATAATTTTGGGAGGGGGCTATAATTTGTTAGACCATGCACACATGAATGGGAGTGGTCACTGAGTGAGTCTGGGAGAATGGTCGACGAGAAATCCTTGTGGGTGAGTGGTGAGGACCCAATCCAAGAGGGTACTGGTGCCAGTCTTGTAGTTATCTCTAGTAGGGGAGTTCACCATTTGCGTGAGGTTAGCAGCTGAGATGGAGTCTTTATAGGCACTGGCACTCGATGCCTAACCAGTTTATGTTGAAATCCTAGTAGAATAAGTTCAGTTTCGGAGGATGTGAGTTGATAAAGTTTAGGACATCGTTGAATCCATGTTTAGGGTCCTGGGATATATGAGACAATAGTCAGAGCTTTATGGTTGGGACCTAGGATGATTTTTATTGGCAGAATCTGGGCTGAGGCAGAAAGTGATGGAGTTGCTACAGGGTGCCAAGACAGGGAGTCTTTGATATAGATTGCGAACCACCTCTTTTTTGATATCCGTCCAGCCTGTGAACATTGTAGCCCTGTATTGTTACTGCTGAGTCAGGAGCTTTAGGTGTCAGCCAAGTTTCCACCACTGCAAAGATGTCAGGGTTGTGTTGGCATATGAAGGCTTGGAGTGCATCCAGCTTTTGCTAGGCTGATAGATATTAATGGTTGCAAGGATAAGGGCACCTGGGTTGTGTGTGGCCTGAGCTTCTAGGGGCCAGGATTGGGATGGATGCTGCCTGAGATGAGAAGGAGGAGGAGCAGGAGTTTTAAGGAGCAGAGACGCAGCCTTTTGAGAGATAGTTTGATTGTTGTTTCTGGAGTAGAAGTTGCAAGGTTCCAGGCGGTGTCCCATATGGACTGCTAGGGTGGTACAGTGTGAGAGGTGGCCACACTTGTTGAGAGTAGTGGCGTGTTAAGTAACCAGGAATATCCAAATGGTGCACCAAGCACAAGTCTCGAGTGGAAGTGGAGAGTTCCTTGCAGTTGCAGGAAACCAGAGTAGAGGTGGGCGCGGTGGGGTGGGGGTGGGGTGGCTAGGACCAGGGAGAGAGAAGAGGGGACCAGGGCAAGGAGGAGGAGGAGAGGCGAGAGAAAGGCAGAGAGGCCCACATGGCTTACGTGACTAGATAAAAGAGATAGAGATATAGCCCTCTAGTGGTGAGAGGATATAATCTGCTAATGGAAAAGTCAACTGTAAATCAGCTTCCACTGGTACCAAATCCAAAAGTCAGGGCTAGTACCTTGCAGTGCAGAGGATTTCTGAAAAACTGTTTAGGTTCCAGAAACTGAGGGGTTTAGCTGCCTGGTCAAGGCAAGCTGGATCCCCTGAAATAAAGTAGAAAAACAGGATTTTAAAGGCTGGAGAAGTGGGCTGGTCACATCAGAACAAAGAGAATAAATATAAGTGGGCAGGTTCAGAGAGCAAAGCAGACGGTGGTAGGAGGAGAGAGAGGTTGCAGAGCAGCAATCCCAGCCATTAGTTCTGAAGAGGCTGCCATCTCTGCAAATTCAAATCTGAGTGAGGAGGAAGGAAGTCTTGTTAGTGCAGTAAATTAAACTTTGAGTTATGGAGGATTGAGGGTCTGTACTGTAGCCAATGAATTCAAACCTGAAATTAAGTAAGGGAGAAGAAAAGACTTAGCTCTTTGAGAGGGCAGCTGTTCTATTAAAATTCAAACTTAAAGGAAGTATTTAATTACTGCAATATTGAGCTATGACTCTGTAGATCTACTGTATCTTCCCATTTAAAGTGATGTGTCGGCTACAGGAGTTCACTACAGAGCTTGGGAGGTTGGAGGGAGACAGGGGGTTTAAATGGTGCTGGGGGTTGCAAGTAGTAGTTGCTGAAGGGGAAAGAGGGCCAAGGGAGACTGAAGGTGCCAGTGGGGAGGAAGGCCTAGGGAGCCAGTAGCTGTGGGGAGGGGCTTTTGACCATGCATCTGGCCAAATGATTGTGTCACAGCCTGCAGGATATAATTACATATGGACAAGGCTTTAAGTTTTTCATGCAGCGCTTGGATTTCACGATTATCATGAAAACCAGGTGTCTCCATGACATATAAGCCCTAACTTGTCATGTTTGTTAACTAATATGCTTGTTGCAGCTAAAAAAACAAGGTTATTTCTCTTTCCTGCAGCCTTGCTTCATGGAGCCACTAAACCTCCTGTTGCTGGAAGGGTGGGTGGTGTTGATCCACGTCCCATTCTGCTGCTGACTGTGCTCAAAAAGGAATGCATCCTTGCATTGTGGAACCTCTTGGCCTCCAGTTGCTGGATGGATGGGAGCACAGGCATCAGGTTGCTGTAAGGGGTGGGGGTTGTTGCTCCAAGTCCTGTTTGGCTGCCAACTGTGCTAAAATAGGAATGCAGTCCAAATATTTGCTGTGTCACATCTGTTCTAGATGGGAAAGGGGCTAATTTGCTCCATGCACCAATTGGCTGCCAACTGTGCACAAAATCAAAGGCACACTTGCTTCTGTGAAAACTCATTTAGCTGAGCCCCTTCCTAAAATGCCTTCTCTTTTATTTCCTGTATTATTTGATTTCCTTTCTCTATGTGTCTTTTTTTTCCTACTTTGACCCAACTGTTCCTTTAATTCTAATTGTACCCTTTTCCTTAGTTCTGTGCTGTTCTATACCTGTTGCATTTCTCAGCTCTCTGTTTCTGCTCTTGCTACAATATTTTCTCCATATTAACTCTGATTTTATTTTTATAGGTCTGACAGGACACAAATTGTTCTTCCTCATCAGATAAGTATCGTCTATCTTTAACTTGTTCTTTCCACCCTATTTACTAAGAACTGCAGATCCTTTGTGACCCGTTTTTGTGTTTTATTTTACAGGGTCCCATGTACATCATCCCTAGAAGACCTGCTTCTAGCTTGCTATTCCTCAGGTAAGAGACTCAAATTCTACCTATATGTGGGTTGGCTGTAATGCTGTGGCCATGCCCATTACAGTGTGTGTCAGAGGGCGGCAAGAGGGAGAATGAGAATGAACCTTGGAGGGAGAGGGTTAGTACTGTGGCTGTGGAGGAAATAGGGTCATTTTGTGGGACAGTGGAGGTCAGGATATTGGTGGTCATCAGGGAGGAAGGGTGCTGTCTGGGGCAATGGAGGAAGGAGGCTAGTTTAGTTGTTTTTTTTTAGGGTGGGGCCTAGTGTCTGAGCAACTGTCTTGTGTTGTGAAGGAAGGGGGCTAGTGTTGGAGCATGGTGGCAGGGAGACTATTGTCCAAAGCTGTGGAGTGAGGGGCATTTGAATTGGGGCTGTGGAGGGAAGAAGCTAGTATGGTGGGGGCCAATGGGGGAGGTGGCAGGTGGGTGCTTTGGATGGAGGTGGTCTGGTGTAGGGTGCTTTGGACAGAGGCGGCCTGACATAGGGTTTTGTTGATGGAGGTGGGCTGGTGAAGAGTGCTGTAGACAGATGTCATAAGCGTGGGGGTGTGGTCAGCAGACTGGGAAGTGGAATGGATCAGCTGGCCAGTAGTTCAGCCAGAGTTACGATCCCTTCTGGCTTTTACAGGACAGCATTAACATTTATAGTTTTGACAAGGAGGACTATCACTGCAGCAGAGTAATGGGCTACTAAGCCCAAAATTGGACACCTTTACTTTAACAGATGTGTGTTATATGGTCATATTAAGCTCCAAAATACACCACTGTGCATCTAAAACCCAAGAGCTCTTAACTATTTCCTCCAGCAAAACAACTCAAATTATCCAACAAAACTTAAGGGTTCTTTCCATTTGCTGCTATGAGTTCTTTATTATGGGCACTTCTGGCTGTTATGCTTTTTTCTTGCAGCCAATCCTTTAGCGCACCAGGGGCTAACTAATCAGCCACTGCACAAGTCTATAGTATGTGGTGCTTACTGCTTTCATGCTCCTCTCAGGGAGTCCACTGATTTCCCCCTGACTACTTCCCACAACTACTTTTAAGCCCATTTTGGACACTGGCCTTTAGCCGCAGTGCAGCTTTTCCATTGTGGCCCCCATCTTCTTTTTTTTTTTGTAGACTCTATTTTTGCATTCTGGATGCCCAGGGCATCCTTCCAGAATACCCACTCAACTCAGCCTTCTACTCCCAGCCTACCCCCCACACACACACATTGATCTCCCTTCTGATCCATGGCAAGTCCAGCCCCCAAGATCACCCCCTGAGGAGGGTCTGCCCACCCTGGTGGCCTCTTAAATTATTTATTTAGTTTATTTGACCGGTAAGTGCACTAGACAAATCCTGCCTATTTTCAGGCACGACCCGGGGGAAGGGGAATACAGATGAATGCCAACTGACCTTGAACCAGATTAAGCTGTCAGTGGTATTTTTAGTGAATGAGGGAAATTTGGCCAGGACACCGGGGAAATTCCCCTACTCTTTTTCGATAAGTGCCATGGGATCTTTAACATCCACCTGGACTACCACCAACCCAGGCAGATGGGACCTCGGTTTAACATCTCATCCGAAAGACAGCACCTCAGACGTGCAGCACCCCTCTCATGCTGCACTACAGTGTCAGTACTGGGATATTAACTTAAGTGCTAGATGTGGAACTGAACCCACAGCCCTCAGATCTCCCAGCCTCAGGGCCGAGTGTGCTACCTACTGAGCCACTGACACTGAATTAGAGGGACCTACCATGAGATCAGGTTGCCCGTGGGAGATCATGATGCGAGTGGGTCTAGTGGCGGGATGGTGGCAGGTCTCCAGGGTCACATTCATTTCCGCTGATCACAAGAGGGTTTTTCCTACATGGTTGCCCCTCAGAGTTACAAATGTGCAATTGCATCCAATGACACTACATGCTGACGTACACTGGAACTCTGCTCCTTGCAGCTGCAATGCTGCTTGTTCCTTACACTGCCCCTGACCACCATCAGAGGCTGCCCAAGAGCAGCAAGTTCCCTGGATCCCCACCTGGGAAGGGAGATCAGTCCTCCGGATGCTCAATCCCTTCCCTCCCCTGCCAACTCTCAACTGCCTGAGCTCGTTCCTGAACCTGGGTCACTGTTGTAGCATCCAGTGCCTCAACCCAGTTGGAGTGAAACCACGCAGAAGGAAACAGGCAGTTGGAGGTAGAAGATAAGTACTTTCTCTGTGCTGTTTGTTTTCCTTTAGGATTGAGCTAGCATTTCATGAGATGGCAATGTGTGCTGTGTGATTTCAACAGTACAAGTTTGAAACAAATGATTTTGTCTTGGCTGGGAGGAGGGGGGCATTTAACTGAGGGAGAGAGGTTGGAAATACATAGGAGGGGTGGTCAGGAGGGGGAGGGGTGGTCACGAGACTCGGACCAGCCAATAATGGGGCTGGGATCCACTTATATTTCAAGTGGACCAAGCGACCCTGAAACCTGAGTGCCACGAAGTGGAAGTGTAGCATCTTGAGTAGCGTCTGCAGGGCATCAGCAGGGAGAAGAGCAAGAAGCAGAACATGCTGGTAGACAGGGAACAGCCTACCTGGGAGGGCCATATATATCCATTACAGACATGGGGAGTTCAAGGTGGGGAAGGGGTCCATGGAGTGGGGCCGGACCAGGTTAAGGGAGGAGAGGATGTGCAGTGGCAGTCAATTAGGGTGAGAGATGGGAAGCGTCGTATGCTGCCAAGGATGTGAAGCAGCCATATTCCTGGGAGTGGCTTGGAGGGCAGGGGGCTGCAGAGTGTGTTGGCAGATGGGCCAGCTCAGGCAGGAAATAGGGTGGTTGATAAGGGAACTGGAGGCATGGAGGAGACAGAATGGGGGGAACACAACCGGGGGGGGGGACTAATGAGGCATTCAAAAGAGCTCTTAACAGGCACAGATAAGGGGGAACTAGGTAGGACAGCAGGAGGGCCACACAAGTGGCTGCAGCCTAGGGAAGGAAGTGACCACTGGAGGTGGGGCCGGCACAGGAGCATGACTAAGACTGGGTCGGAGCAAAGATATCAGCCTGGGGAAGGGGAACTGGACTCATTAGCGGAGCAGTGCTAGCACATGAAACAGATTCTCAAGGTTGGGTAGTCCAGAGAGACCAGGAAGCAGAGGAGAAAGTTACAGTAGAAGGAGCAGGAGGCCACTATGGGAAACGTTACATAGCAGGGAGGCAGTGAGGCAGTAGGCAGTACACCAAGAAGACACAGTGGCGGGGGTGGCTCAGCAAGGAGATGGTGATACAGTCTCTCTGGAGGGAAGTTAGGAGCAAGGAGACAGGAGGACAAGGGAAGCAGCAGGCAGCCTGGGGAAGGCTAAGGATAGGGACAGGAGGGGAGTCAGAGTGGGGAAGTGCCACATTTGAGGGAATACACGGGAAAGTAATAGCAGAGGAGGTGGTAGCATGGTGGAAGGAGCAACAAGTGATTGCAAAGGGGAGTTTCCACAGACGGAAAATAGTTCAGAGGTGGAGGTCAGTACCAGTCATATTTGTGAGGGGAGAGGACAGGACAAAGGTTAGAGGAGGTGAAGGGAGGCTGGTAAGGGGAATGATCAGAGAGCCTCCATAAGTTCGGGGTCAGGAGTGATGGTCAACAAGACAGCAGGGTAAGCTCAGAGTCCTAATTCTGGGGATTCTATACTTAATGAACAAAATGGGGGAATGGAATGTGCCAGAAAAAGTAACATCTGGGTAGAATGCATGCCAGGCATGACAGCAAGTAGAGTGGGGCAGAATATGGTCAGATATGTGGGGAAGGTGGAGGGTAAGCCGCACATTGTGGTGTACCTGGGAACAAATAATCTAGAAGGGAGAGGAATAGAGGAGGTACAAGACAGCTTCAGGGAAGTGGGGAAACTAAACAGCAAAGAGAGAACAACGGTAGCCTTTTCAGAAATGCTGCCAGTGCCAAAGGCTAGTACAGACAGGAAGAGAAGAATCAGTGACTTCAACAAGTGGCTGAGGGAATGGTGTGTGTCCATGGGGTATGGACTGGTGGGGGACAGGGGTAGCACATGGGATAACACAGATCTTTATGCAGGGGATAGGTTACACCTCAGCAGGGCAGAGTCACAGGTGTTGAAGCGAAGCTGGGGATTTCATCCAATGTGTATCAATTAAACTAGGTAGGGAGGTAGTAGACTGGGAATCACCAGGAGAGGAAGTACAATGGACCTCCCCACCACTAGGATCAGATCACGAGCTTAGGTGACATAGGGTTGAAGTGAAGGGTAAAGAAGCTGGAAGGCTAGGAGCAGTGTGGAGAATGGTTTCACTAAATGCTAGTAGCCTGAGGAATAAATTGGCAGAGTTGCAGGCATTGATGGCAAAGAGGGAGGTGGACATAGCTGCTGTGACTGAGACATGGGCAACCAGGCACCATGACTGGGATCTAACCGTCCCAGGGTACACACTATTCTGGAGGGATAGAGATAAAGGGAAGGCTAGGGGGGCTGCCATTTACGTTGGGAAGGCATCCCGGATGTGGTGGGAGGAAGGGGAGTAGGAGCAGGTCAGAAGTAATCTCGTCTGCAATTACACAGCCAGAAAGAGACCAAGATTTGTCTGGGGATCATTTTATAGACCTCCAGCCGAGAAGGAGGACATTGAAAGAGAACTCTGTGAGCAGATAAGGAGGCATAGTGGCAAAGGGCACAGTGGTGCGTGGGAGATTTTAATCTACCAGGGTGGATTGGTAGCATTCCAGCAACCACTTGCATCCATATCATCCTGGAACCGTTTCCAGGATGGCTTCCTTTACCCAGAGGTAATGGAGCCAAACAAGGAGAGAAATATACTAGACCTGTGTACTGGAGGATGGTGAACAGGTTGGGGATGTACAGGTGGAGGAACCTCTAGCAAGCAGTGACCACTGCACAGTGTGGTTCTCAATCAATCTGGGTAGGGAAGTAGCCACTACAAAAACTAGGGTCCTGGACTTCAAAAGGGCGGACTTTGGCAGGATGGGACAAATACTGGAAAGTCATATGGCAAGCATCCACCCAGAAATGGACACGGAACAAAAATGAGCAGTCATCAAGGCAGGACTGGCTGAAGCCACTAAAACATGTGTCAAGAGCCAGGGCAAGAAAGCCAGGACCAAGAAAACCAAGTTGGATATAAGTAGAGAGGTAGTGAAGAAGGTGAGGGAGAAGAGAAATGCATTTAGGATCTACAAGAGATCCAACAGGGCAGAAGACAGAGAAGAGTATGTGAAGAAATCCAGAGAAGTGAGCAGAGTGGTAAGGGCAGCAAAGGTGGCTAGGGAATGGAGGTTAGTGCAGGGGATCAAAGAAGGAGAAAAGGATTTCTTCAGATACATCAGAGAGAAGAGGAAGAGCAAGGATCTAATTGTTAGGATCAGGAGGGGAAGTGGATGGGTAGAAAAGGGGGCTGAGCAGGCAGAAGTACTTAATGAATACTTCTGTTCAGTCTTCACCAAGGAAAGGGATGGACCCATACCTGAGAAGAAGGAAGGCGAGGGAGAGGGTGGAGGAGAAGCAACCATGGATCGAAATCATGGTGGAAAGAGTGAGGAGGCCCTAAAGTCCCTGAAGGTGGACAAGCACCTGGCACAGATGGAGTTCACCCCAGGGTGCTGATTGAAGTTGGCAGAGGTCCTGGAAAGGTCATTGGTGAACTATTCAATACTCTCTGAACTCGGAGTACATACTTAGGGACTGGAGGGAAGCACATGTGGGTACCTTTGCATGAGTGGGCATAGGATGAACCAGGAAATTTACAGACAGGAAGCCTTACTGTGAATTGTGGGAAAACTGATGGAGACAATCCTCAAGGAAAGCAGGTGCAATTTCTTGAGGATAACAATCTCCAGTACAGCAGGCAGTGCACAGATTTGTCCTTGTGCAGATCCTGCTAGATGAACTGTTGGTTTTTACAACTTGATTAAGTGAGGGCACTCAGACAGGGGGACATACAGTGGATGTCCTCTACCTGGATTTCAACAAGACCTTGATCTCGGTGCCACATGATAGGCGTGACATGCAAGTAGAGGTCTTGGAGCAGGAGAAAATGATAAGATGGGTCAGAATTGGCTGGGGTAGACAGCAGAAGGTTTCTGGTGGGGGAGGACGCCAGACCCAGGGCAGTGACAAGTGGTGTACCACAGGGGCCCAGTGCTGGGACCAGTTCTGTTTAACATCTTCATAGCTGACATTGCAGTGGGGATTAAGAGTAAGATCAGTCTTTTTTCAGATGACACAAAGATTTGTGCAGAAGTAGATGGGGAGGAGGGAGAAAAAGTACTTCAGGAGGATTTGATGAAACTGGAGTAATGGTCTCATATTTGGCAGCTTGGTTTCAATGCCAAGAGGTGCAAAGTGATGCATTAGGAGGCAAGAACCAGGGCACAATTACTGGCTGGAAGGTGTCCAGTAACAAAATCAAAGAGGAGAAGGATCTGGGTATGCTGGTAACCGGAGATGAACCACTCTGCTCTCAATGCAGGAAGGCAGCAGCAAAAGACAAACCGGATGCTAGGTTGTATAACAAGGGATTACTTCTAGGAGTGGGAGGTCATCTTGCCCCTGTACAGGTCCCTGGTGAGACTGCACCTAGAGTACTGCGTGCAATTCTAGTCCCCTGTTGAAAGGACATCAGACTAATGGAGGGGTACAGTGCAGGGCAACAAAAAGGTATCCTGGGGCTGGAGGACAGACCATATGAGGAGGAACTGAGAGAGGCTCAATATGCATACCCTGGAAAAGAAGGGAGAGGGGGATATGATTGAGACCTCAAGTACCTGAAAGGTTTGAACAAGTAGACACCAGGTGTATGTTCAATCTGAAAGGTGGAAGGAACACCAGGGGGCACTTTATGTTCAAGAGAGAACTGCGGAGGCCCTATTTCACAGAAAGGGTGGTGACAGAGTGGAATGCTCTGCCAGAGGAAGTTGTATCATTGCAGAGTGTTGGGGGCTTCAAGAGGGACTGAGACAGATTTGAGGGCAGGGCACAAAAAGACGGGGTGGGAGATGGGGGGCATATGAGGGAGGTGGGGCAGCTGCAGTCTAATGGACTGAAGTGCTACACACTCGAACAGACTAGATGGACCGAATGGTCTTTATCTGCTGACAGTTTTGTATGTTCGTGACCCCTTAGTGTCACTGGGCCAGCCTTGTGGCTCACATCTTGTGCTTTTATTGTACCAGTTCCTTCCTAACAAGCCCCTCAGGACACTTACACTTGGCTGCCATGCAGCTTAGCTAGTCCTTTTTGCCACTTCCTGCTGGTTTCCCTCCGGACCCTCATAGCAAGCCCCTTGGTGGTCTGCACAAAGGCACCATGTGGCTGATCGGTGAAGTGAGGCATGTTGCCCTGGCCCCTCCACCTCCCAAAAATTCCATCTTTTTTTCCCCACCTACATGTTTCAGGCCACAGTGTGAACTCTCGTGGGCTGAGACTTGAAAAGCACCGGCATTGCCACTGTGGCAGTGGCACTAAACTGATGGCTGCATAGCCACATCATTTTCTGATTGTGGCAGTTTTCTGACCAACCTACCTGCCTGCTTCACACAGTCAGAGCCCACAGACCCTCCCCAGCTAGATGCAGGAAATGTTAAATATAATTAAAAATCACCATTTACCACCAGTGTCCCCTTTCTTAAATAATATAGGGCCACTAATCCAAAAGCATCCCCACCTGCCCATCTGGACTACTAGTAAATTTACTGGCTACCTGCAGATCACCTAGGGGCGCTAAGGGGGGTTATGCTGAGCCCCAAATATCACTTTATTCTCTGAACTTAGTTGTATGCATTTTTTTTTCTATCTTTAGTTTCCTTACTTTGATCTAGTTTTATCTTTTCCTCTAAAACTCCTTTACTCCTATGCTGTACTGTGCCCTTTTTGTATCTCTCTACTCTAAGCTATTATAAGTTCCCAATACTGATCCATTTTCCCTTTATTTCTACAGGTCTGGCCAAACTGCAGCATGCCAATCGGATAAGAATCTTTTATTTAATTCTAACACCTAATCTCTCCTCTAGCACCTCTGACCCTTTGTCTCCCATAACCTTCTCTGTTTCTTCCTTTCAGGTCTTACCAGAATACCCAGACCAAGGACACCAACTCTGATAGAGCAGGTAAGGTAAGTAATTACTTAACTGCTTTTAGAATCCTAGAAATCTGGTGACAGAAAG
Organism: Neoceratodus forsteri; assembly: GCA_016271365.2. Lineage (NCBI taxonomy): Eukaryota > Metazoa > Chordata > Ceratodontiformes > Ceratodontidae > Neoceratodus > Neoceratodus forsteri. Next base: position 817,409,431 of record CM057455.1, on the reverse strand, counting down.
GACCATTTTGGCCAAAATGAGTCTGCCCATAACCCCCCCAACTCATCTCCTTTGTCAAAGAGACACTCCACGCCTACGACTGGTCAACTCCTGGTGTCTGTCCCATGCCCTGTTAAATCCTTTAACCATTTTTGCCCCTACCACCTCTTCTAGACCTCTCCTCATAGGGCTTCCTATGCATAGTATGCACCGTCTTGGTTGCCCTTCTCTGAACTCTTTTAATCTTGTCTGTCCTTGTGTAGATGAAGCCTCAAAAACTAGACCCCATACTCCAGGTGAAGTCTCAACATGGATTTATAAAGGAGCATCAGCACCTCCCTCTTTCTATTTTATACCCCTCCCTATGCACATCAGTATTCTATTCAGTTTGGCCACCACCATGCTGCATTATCTCTTTGCAGATGACACAAAGATCTGCAACAGGGTTGATACAGAAGGTGGGGTGGCGAGGATGCAAAGGGACTTGGCAAGTTTGGAGGAATGGTCAAATATATGGCAGCTTAGATTAAATGCAAAAAAGTGCACAGTAATGCACCTGGGAAATAAAAATCCAGGGGAAGAGTACACAATGGGGGGTGAGATAATAACAATAGAAATGGAAAGGGACCTGGGGTAGTCATATCAGATTACCTTAAGGTGGGCAAGCAATGTGAGTAGGGAGTAAGGAGGGCTGGTGGGATACTGGGATGCATAGGGAGAGGCATCACCAGCAGAAAACAGGAAGTTATTGTCCCTCTGTACAGACATGTGGTGAGACCCCATCTGGAGTTCTTCATTCAGTTCTGGAGACCCCATCTCCACAAGGACATAGACAGGATGAGCTGTCTAGAGGAGGGCAACTAAAATGGTGCAGGGTCTGCACCAGAGACATATGAAGAGATTAAAGAAGCAATATGCCCTCGGGAGAGCAGGGAGGGGGACATGATAGAAACTTTCAAGTACATCAAGGGAATCAACAGAGTCCAAGAGGGTAGCATCTTCCAGAAAAGAGATGTGCAAAAACAAGGGGAACAATTTGAAGATAGAGAGAGGACAGCTCAATAGTAGTATGAGAGTATTTTTTCTCAGAGAGGTTGTGGATACATGGAACAACCTTCCTGAGGAGGTAGTGGACTCAAAAACAGTGGGGGAATTCAAATGCATGGGACAGACTAAAAGGCAATTCTAGTGGGGGTGAGGAAGTAGGCTGTTGGTTAACTAGGATCTGCAGCCTATGCATTAGGTAGGGAAATGGGCAGACTAGGTGGAGCAGTTGCATATCTGCTGTCAAATTCTATGTTTCTATTTGGTTCCCCACCTTAAAGTTATTTGAAATTATAATTCAAAGATCTCTCTCCTGCTCAGTTTTCTACCCCCCGTGTGTAAATGGTTTGTGGTTTATACACCCCATGTGCGTACTGTTACACTTTTGGCATTAATTTCAGCTGCCAAGTTTCAAACCACCTCCAGAATCTTTAGAGCCCTCCCTCCTTTCCTCCCTCCCCAGGTGTCCACCCTATTGCAGATCTTCGTACCATCTACAAATAGGCACACCTTCCCCTGCAATCCCTCCACTATATCATTGCTACAGATATTAAAAAAGGATGGGTCCTAGCGTCGACCCTTGGGGCACACAGATCATCACCTCTTCCACCCTGGAATGCACCCCATTTACCACCACCCTCTGACTTCAGTCCTTCAACCAGTTCTCCACCCACTTTATTTTCTGTCCCACCCCTGAGCCTTCCAGCTCATTTCCCAGCCTTCTGTGCAGCAAGGTGTCAAAGGCCTTGCCGAAATCCAGGTAGGCCACATACACCCCCCCCCCAAAATCCACCTCGCTGGTTACCCAGTCAAAAAACTCAATTGGGTTTGTCTAGCACAACTTTCCTCCTGGAAAGTCAAGCTGCCTTGGGTCCTGGAGGTAGTATAGTACAGTGGGTAAGGGTCTGAGCTGCAGATCTGGAGACCTGGGTTTGAATCCCACAGCCGCCTAGGTGCATACTGTGTGATCCTGAGCAAGTCACTTAACTTCCTTGTGCTCCTAGGTTGCATCTGGAAACAAGCTTCAGCTTCGTGTGCTACTCCTGGTTAAACAGTGTTCCCTACCCCTTCCCTGTAGACCATTGACAACCAGGTGTTCTTCTATTCTTTCCTCTAGTAGTATTTCCATGGCTTGTCACACTGTGAGAGTCAGCCTGACCAGTATGTAGTTCCCTACATCCTCTCTACTTGCTTTTGCATAGAGAGGGACCACATCAGCCCTCCTCCAATCCTGGGCACATCACCTGTTTACAATGACAGGTTGAACAGGGTAGTGGGAAACCCTACTAACACCTCCTTAGCTCCTCAGTATCCTGGGGTGAACCCTATCTGGCCCCATAGCCTTATTGCCGCCAGTTCCGTGAGGATCCTTTGTTTTGCAAAAGGAACCTGAGTCCATTTCCGTGATCTCCCTATCCTTATTAATGGCCTATTTCCTGCCCCCTCCTTTGTAAAAGCTGAACAGAAGTATTTGTTCAGTATTTCTGCCTTTTGGTGGTCATCATCGTTTACCCTCACTCCATCCTCCCCTTTCAGACTCACAACCCTTCCCCTTTCCTTCCTTTTCTCACTGATGTACCTGCATGTAAAAGGTTTTGACCCTCCTTACCACTACACCAACTGGCTGGCTTGTGCCAGGGATCCCACAGAAGTGTGGGTCTGGTCCCAATGTGCACTTTGCATGTGGAGCCATTTTGGCTGCCTGCTGTTGCTGTAGTGTAATGGATATAGTGAACTGGTTTTGCTGATTTCTACTGGCAATTTGCAGATCTGAGTCCTCTGCGGCTGGCTTTGAGTGCGGTGGGAGATTGTTTCCTACAGTGCATGTTAAGAGTTTATATAAGTGCTCATGTTTTGTTTACTGGCCCCACTGTACTCCCTGAGCTAAGTTCTGTCACTGAGGACTGAACTTAGCCCCTGGAGAAAAGCAGAAATGGAAAACATCTGATCAGAGATTGTGGAAGCTAGAATGTGCACTGCGGGCTATTGGCGCTTCAATTACTGCCTGTTGCTCTGGTACCAGCTGCAGGAAGTTATGGGACTGGTTGTGGCTGGAGATATTGGCCTAGAGATAGTCATATTTGGCCTGCTATGGTCTGCTATACTGCAATGAATGGTGGTTGGAAATTCCAAGTCAAGGGGGAAATTTAGAGGAAACATTAGGAAGTACTTATTTACTGAGAGAGTGGTAGACAACTGGAATGGGCTGCTGAGGGAAGTGGTGGGGGAGAGGATGGTTGGAAGGTTCAAGAGGGCATGGGATAAGCACAGAGGGCAATTGTCACTGGGGGGGCTAAAGAAAAGGCCTAGTGGATATAGGCAAACTGGGCAGACTAGATGGGCCTGCGGCCTTTTCTACTGTCACATACATGTGTTTCCATGTGTTCTATAGGCAGGTTAGGAAAAGGAAGGGGGATCCACTACACCACCAGGGAAGCATACTGTATATTTTGCCTGGGTAAAGTTTTTGAATATTTGTCCCTCGGTGTCTTTATCCTGCCCTGTGTTGGTCGATGTGTGGAGCAACATGACCTCCTACCCCCAAAAACTATCAGTTCTAGGGGCACAGGGGCAATTTATTTTCCTCCCTCCCCCAACTATGACATACCCTGAGTGACCAAGTCCATTCTAAAAGCCAGGTGATGGTGTGGTGCAGGTTTGGTATCCCCCCCCCCCAAAAAAAACACACAACCCACTTTTTGTTCTTCTTTTTCATACTGACCCATTTTCCCTTTTATATCTACAGGTCTAACATGGCATTGACCAGGTGTAGGAGGACACTGACCATATGTATCAGCAAGTATTATTTTTGTGTTTACCCTACACTGTTTGTCATAGTTCATAAAGTGATGCAGATTCTTTGTGAGCCCATTGCTGTTCTTGTTTTATAGGTATGAATGGCTGCTATATGAGGCACTGGGTTGAAGCTGTACCCTGTGCCTTAGAAATGAGACTATGGGATGGGGTGGGGGATGGGCATTAAGGTTGGCAATTCACCAAGGAACACCACATAACCAATTTGCCAAGACTTATGAGGCTCAAACCCTGTTTTTCATTTTCTTGTTTTGCGTACTTTGTATAATACCTGCATTAATGTAGTGTTTTTGTTTTGCAACAAGTACTGTATATACTGTATGTATATGTGGTGGGGACATTATGTGCTGTTTTTGAGGCACTTGGGCACTGTATGCTTGAAGGCAGAGCACTGAGCAGCAAACATGGACAGAGACACAGGTTTGAATCCCCAGCCCCCACCCACTTACACACTGTATAACCAAGAACAAGTAAGTTAACTTTCCCTTTTACCAGGAAATGCAGTTAAAGACTTCCAAAGATGGGTGATTGCCTCAGGGATGCCCTGAAAGGGAAGGAGACTAGGGAGAAATACAGGGACAGTGGGTGAAATTAAGAAGAATTATAGTGAAAGGTGTTAGACATGTAAACAGAAGCAAGAGGAAACAAACATTTGTCAATGCCGAATGTTGATTGTGTTGGTGTGTTGAGCTCGCTCACTGCCCCTCTGTCACTCACTCAGTCTGTTTTCTCCCTGTGCTGCAGACTGCTCTTTTGTACTGGGCTCCTGCCTACGTTGACACCTTGTTCTGCCCGCTAAGAAATCTGCAGCTGTCCCGCCAGAGCTCCGTTGAGGTGGCTCACTCCTCCTCTCTCACTCACTCATTCTGTTTCTCCTGGCGCTGCAAACTGCCCTTTTGTACTGGGCTCCTGCCTCTGTTGGTGGCTTTTTCTGCCCACAAAGAAATCTGCAGCAGTCCCGACACAGGTCTGTTGAGCCTGCTGACTCCCCCTCTCTCACTCACTCATTTCGTTTCTGCCGACGCCGCAGGCTGGCCTTTTGTACTGGGCTTTTGCCTGAGTTGCTGTCTTTTTCTCCCAACAAAGAAATCTGCAGCAGTCACGAAAGAGCTCCATTGAGCTTGTTCACTCCCCCTCTCTCACTCGCTCATTGTGTTTCTCCCGGTGCTGCAGGCTGCCCTTTTGTACTGGGCTCCTGCCTGCGTTTGCACTTTTTTCTGCCCACAAAGAAATCCACAGCTGTCCCGACAGAGCTCCATTGAGGTTGCTCACTCCCCCTGTGTCACTCACTCATTCTGTTTCTCCTGGTGCAAGCACTTGTACTGAGCTACTGGCTGCCCTCTTGCACCTTTTGCCCACAGAAATCTAGCAGCAGTCCCGATCAAACCTCCGTTGAGCAGCTCACTCCCCTTCTCTCACTGCTCGCCATTCCATTTCTGCTGGCGCTGCAGAGCTGCCCTTTCCTAGTGGGCTCCTGCCTGCACATGTCTTCGCTTACAAAGAAATTTGCAGCAGTTATAATAGAGCTCAGTTGAGCTGCCTCCTCCTCTCACTCTTGCTCTTTCTGGTTTCCGCCACTGCAAGCTGCCCTTTTGTACTGGGCCCCTGCGTGCATTGCCGTCTTTTCTGCCCACAAACAAATCTGCAGCAGTCCCAACGGAGCTCAGATTTAGCTCACTCACTCCCCTCTCTCTTTCGCTGGATTACCTGTGTCCTGCGCTGCAGGCGCACTTTGTACTGGGCTTTGCCTGCACTGCGACTTATTCGACCAGAAAGAAATCTGGAGAGCAGTCTGACACAGCTCCATTGAGCTCTCTCACTCACTCATTCCGGTTTCAGCAGCTGCTGAACTGGCCTTTGAACTGGGCTCCTGCCTGCTTTGCTAGCATTTCTGCTCACAAAGAAATCCGCGGCAGTCACAATAAAGCTCTGTCACTCCCTCGTTCTGTTTCTCTTGGTGCTGCAGGCTGCGGCTTGTGTAGGACTCCTGGCTGATTGGCATACTGTCTGTCCTGCAAAGAAATCCGCGGCTGTCCCGACAGAGCTCGATTGAGATCGCTCAGTCTCCCTCTCTCACAGCGCTCCATTCTGTTTGTCCTGGTGCTGCAAGCGGCCCACTTTGTACTGGGCTCCTGCCTGCATTGGCACCTTTCTGTCCACAGAGAAATCTGCAGCAGTCCAGATAGAGCTCCGTTGAGCACTCCTCAGTCCCCTGTCTCACTCGCTTGTACTGTTTCTCCCACAGCTGCAGGCTGGCCTTTTGTACTGGGCCCCTGCCTGCATTGACTACTTTTCTGCCCACAAAGAAATCCTGCAGTGGTCCTGACAGGCGCTCAGTCAGATTCGCTCACTCCCCTCCGTCACTCGCTCTCTCGTTCTGTTTCTCCCAGTGCTGCAGGCTGCCCTTTGCATAGGCCCTTGCTTTCGGCCCTTTTTCTTCCCACAAACAAATCCACAGCAGTCCCGACAGAGCTCAGTTGAGCTCGGTCACTCCCCCCCTCACTCGTTCGATCTTAATCTGTCTCAAACAGTGATTTCCCACAGCGACCGTGCTATTCTCCGGTAGGAGTGCAAAAACATATTTTAGCCAGGATGTGAAAAAAGGCAGCTGTACTGTTCATAAGGAGGTGTGGAAAAATGCCACTGTTGAAAATCTGGCGTGACAATATTACAAATTTGTGATGTTATAAGGGTGCGTGGAAAGTGTGCAACACACACTTGCAACACAGTCATTCGATGGGCAATCATCACCAAATTTTCAACATAGGCATTTTAGGACCTCTGCTCATAAACATTATCACTGCATTTTCTTAATCTGTCTCGGACAGTGATTTCCCACAGCGACCGCTCTATTTTTCTGCGCCAAGTGCGAAAAACACATTTGACCAGAATGGGAAAATGACAGCTGCACTATTCATAAACAGGTGTGGAAAATGGTAATGCTAAAATCTGGAGTGAAAATATTATAATGTCGCAGTTACAAGCGACGTGTGAAACTGCAATGACCACACTCTGAAACACAGTCATTTTATGGAGTATTGTTACCAAATTTTCAACATAGGCATTTTAGGACCTCTACTCATTAACAGTGTCGCTGTCATTTTCTTAATCTGTCCCAAACACTGATTTCCCACAGCGAACGCGCTATTCTGCACCGGAAGTGCATAAACACATTTCCGCCAGGATGTGAACAATGACAGTTGTACTGTTCACAAGGAGGTGTGACAAAATACCAGTGTTGAAAATCATGAAAATAATATAAATTCATGAAACTACAGTGTGAGTAGCAACTGCATGCTGCAGCTTGTAAACAGTAATGTTTTGATTTTCCACTAATTTGATAACATAGGCTTTTTGAGCCCACTTCATGAACAGTGGCACTGTCATTTTGGTTAATCGACCCTGTAAGATGATTCTGTGCAGTCACCGTGAAATCACCTTTCGGGGCCGATTAATGCCATGACAGTTCAAGAATTCATGAGGAGGGGTCCCAAAAACCCCATGTTGAACATTTGGTGCCAAAATTCCAAAAAATGACTGAGATATGCATTAAAGTTGGAAACCCCCCTATTTATTCCATTATACAGCTTACCGGCATTTCCTCAGTTCGCGATTGACTTTAAAGGTGCATATTTGGTCACCAAATATTGTATACCAGACTCTGGAGGTAAGTATAGGGGGGTGGGGAAGCAGGGTGCGCAGTGGGTGGGTGCGAGTTGAGCAGGGGCCAGGAGACCACCAGGGGAGACGTTTCCTTTTCAGGTTAACAAAAAAAAAGCGTCACGTGGACCGTTTTACATTACAGAGCAATGTGGCATGCTGGGGTGGGCCCCAGCATGCCAAGGACTCTTTCTTTGGGGCAGCAGCAGCGACAGGAGTTGAGGCACCCCACGGCTACACAACAAAAAGGGGGGCTTAGATTATGCCGGCGTGGATTGGGCACCCCGTCAGCACACAATAAAAGTGGGGAGGGTTGGTTACAGAATGCCGATGGGGAGTGGGCTTCCCCGTTGGCAAAATCAACATGGGGCACCAATGCCGACAGGGATTGGGGCCCCCATTGGCACATAAACACAGTGTGGGGGGGTTATATTGTTTGTGAACACGGCGGCAAGCCACCACCATGTTCACAATCAAAATCAGGGTTTGGAAGTTCCACCCTGCAATGACGGATCGCTCCTTCATTGCAGCGGATGGCTGACGCTGCAATGACGAGGCAGCCCCTGATTACAGTGGTGAAATTGTCACAAGTTGGTGGCAAGGTTCCAAACTACTGTCACCAGCGGAGTGCAACCGCATTGGGGGAAGTGGGACAAGCCTTTTCAGGCTGTGGGGGCATTGGCCACAACAGTGCCGTGCCTCCACAACCTGCTTCTGAGCAAGCTATCCCAATATGTTTCTTGCCCTGCGTGCAATCAACATAGAAAAATATGCTTTTCAGAGGAGGTGTTGGGGAAGGTCAAGGCAAAAACATCAGCAGTCCCTATTAGTTGAGCAGTGGCTTTCATTTTCTATCAAAGGTTGCTTAAATGTCTATAAAACCATTGAAAATAGGCCCCCATAGGAGAAAACATGATTCCCCATGTCTCGCTGGAGACATGTAAAGTCAGAATGTGGGGACAGAGCAAGCAGACCAGGAAGTGGAAAGGGGTCGGCTGGACAGCAGTTCACCAGGGTTATCATCCCTTCCTCCCTTACAGGACAGCAGTACATTTTAATTTCTGCACTGACAGATTATCACCACTGCAAGATGGGCTAAATGAAGCCCAATACAGAATGTCACACCTTTATTTTAAAAGGCAATGACTGATCAGGTCAGAAAATAAATTTACGAGTGGATTAACATTGTACAGTGATAGCCCACAAAGGAATCATTTGTGGAAAAGTCTCCTGGCCAGGTGAGTTGCCATATACATGTCAGTGGGGGGCTAGTTGAGAGCTGCTCTTTAATCATGGCCAAATATTACAAGCCTATTTATTTATTATTTGTTTATTTTATTTATTACATTTTGTTGACCCAGTAGGCCCATCAAGACTAGATGTCCCTTTTCACGGGTCACCAGGGGAGGGGATACAGATGGTAACCAACTGAAACTGAACAAGATTAAGCTGTTGGTGGTATTTGTTTTAGGAATGCCTATGACCAAGCATGATCTGTAAGCAGATGCTGATTAGCTGCCAATAACCTGCATCAGGTATTGATTAACTATGATGATAAAAGAAAACTTATGGTTTATGGCAGCTTTGAGTATTGATCGATAATGATAGATAATGATTTAGCATCACCAAAAGTACTGATTAAAATTTACTATCACCGAGCAAAACTGTTACATGTGTGGTCCTTATTGTGCAGCTGCAGATCTAAGTTCAGTGAGGACTGGTGACGGGAGAGATAGGCATGGGGAGCCAAAGTGGAGGGTGTGAGAGGCATGTGGGGAGGGGGCACACTGGGGGGAGGATCTGATGTCAAGTCTGATGGGGGGGACTAGTAGAAGGACCTGGAGTGGTCGATGTCATACCACATGAGAACCACTGTACTGACAGGTGCTACCCCTTGATTACCAATAGTAGTGGTAGTGCAATGTCATCATTGAGCAACCAGCATCCCCTTAGAGAACCACAGCACTACCATTGCACACAGATGGTACCACAGTGTCACCAATGATATGGCAATGGAATTGAAACAAAGACCAGTTTCAATGGTTTTGCAATGGCAGCTTATTGTGTTACCATTCTACATGGAAATCACCCCAGTGTTACCACTATGGTACATGGTACCACAGTGGCAGCAGTGGTAATACACTGGAATTGAAACAAATCCATTATGTGGGAATACAGTCGTGTGTGTTTGAGCCATTGTAGTACCATCCATGCAGCGTTCTCATTGCGATACCACTGTCGATGTGGTACCACAATGGCAACAATGGTTTCACAATGGAATTGAAACAAATCTGTGTGTTACCAGTCAAGGGGGATGCAGTGGTACTGCAGTGGAATTTACAATGGTATGGAAATGGTGGACAAAATGGTAATGCTACAGTTTTCCGAGGAAATTTACGTAAGGGCACCCTCCCAGGAGCTACTCTGCAACTTCTCTTTAACGATAAGTTTTGCACTCAAACCTTTCTCAAAATAATAAAGCTAATCTCCTACAAATAGACTCACTTACTGGACCCTAAACCTAATTCTAAAAACCCTAACTCACAACCCTAACTAAAGTATGTAAAATATAAAACTTTTTGGACATCAGACTAAATTAGCCACAAATGTCAGGTACCAACAAATTAAGCTCTTCTGTAGCGATTTAAATTTTAAATAAGGAGGTTTCTAAGGGTTTAATAAGGAGGTTTCTAAGGGTTGCTTTGGCTCTATTCAGAGCCCTTGCACACGGCAGCACAGCAACGCCGCCATATGCTGTTCTTAGGTTTCAGGAGTTACTGTCTTTTTCGGTACTGCACTCAATATTGTCACATTATATGACGGGTTTTGTAACAGGTTTTATGTACAGTAAATGTATAATATTATTGTATTAAACTGTGTGTTTCTGTCTGTATGGTTATGCCTGTATTGAATCTTACTGTATTGTGTTTGACTGACATGAAACCTTTGGAAAAAGAGTCCCAGACTCAAAGGTATTAATCCAAAACTGAAATAAATAAAATGAAACCTACAAATGCCACTGAAAGTTCATTGGTGATCTACTGCCTCAAAACGGTCATACTTTTGAGATGAAATTGGAACTGAATTTGACAATTGGAGGTATGGAATAAAAGTCAATGCATAGCAGAAACAGGAATGGTAGAGTGAGAACATTTTCTCATTGTATATTGGGGTTGGGGATGTAGTTTTATAGCATTTAGGAGTATTATATATTTCTAAAAAAATGATAACATTATCCAACAGTATGACTAGAAATGTTATACTGACTCATTATAAACTGATGTTTAATAATCACTGGCCATGTCGGCCCGGTGGTGCTGAGGGTTGAGACACTGGACACCACACTTTGCGCCATGCCAGAGACCTGTGTTCAGGAATGAGCACAGGCCACTGGGGATCGGCAGGGAAAGGATAGTATTGAGCGTCCAATGACAGCTCTCCTCTCCCGGGGAAGGGTGGGCATGTCGTCCCGCTCCTTGGCTACCCCACGGTGGAGGATGGGGTGTAGCGCCAGAGCCAGGGAAACAGGTTGGCATTGTGATGCGCGCATGACTCCACGCATGCACATTCATGGCCATGAGGGAGAGGGACCACAGAAAAATCGGCAAAATCGGCTGCTGGCTTTATGGAAGCCCCTCAGGTACTCTGGCGCCGTGGCTTCATGGAGCTCTCGAGCCCGCTCCGGATATGTGCTTGGGAGGGGGGAGGATGGCCCTCCCTCCTTCTGCCCCACCTCAGAGGGTAATTCAAGGGGGATATTGGGCCTCAGGGGTGCTGGGGGGCAAAGGCAGTGTCCGAGTTGGTGGGGACAGAAAGCTTGCCAGTAGGCCGAAAAGGATAGCAGCATGATAAAAAAAAAAATAAATAATCACTGGCCATAGGGGATAGATAGATAGACAGACAGACAGACAGGAAAGAGATAGACAGGCTTAGGTCCCATGGTCCATAACCCCATCTACTTGCAGCTCAGAATGTTTAACTTGACTTTTAAATGATTAAACAAACATTTTGAAAGTGGCACCTCCCCACCCTCCAATTGCTGTCCCGTAATTTGAATTTTATCCCTGGTGTCTAGTGGCCCCACACCTCAATCACCGTCTCTGTAATTTTTGTTCAATTCCCTGGTCTCCTAGTGCCTCTCACCCTCTGATCTCCATCCCCATAATTTAGATTAATTCTCCGATTGTCTAGTGCACCCCATGCTCTGATCATCATCCTGTAATTTTAGTTCAATTACCTGGTGTCTAGTGGCAACCCCGATCACCATCTCTGTAATTCTTGCCTGAAAAACAGTCCCTCGGTTTAAATTTTTTTTTTTTTGTAAAACCTGGGAAAAAGAAAGCGATCCTCATCGATCAAGCCCCCACCTCAGCATCCACCACCCCACACCCCAGTACCACCACACAGCCTCATTCACCTGAACAGGACCCAGGTTCAAGACCCACTCTCCGATAGAAGACATGTATGGTGCTGAAACCAGCGACTGCACTATGAGAAACTAGGTAAATGAGGTTCAATGTACTGTATTTCAAATGGGGTAATCAACTTTTAACATAACTTCACCATTTTTGAGATTTTGACTCAAATTTTTAACATGGCCTTTTGGAGACACCACCTCAAGAATAATGGACTGTCATTACACAACTCCTGCCTGAAAGGTGATTTTGCAGTCGCTTGATGAAGTCACCTTTCGATGGTTGGAAATTTGTTGTGCCCTTGTTCATGAGGTGGGGTTATAACATAGAAACATAGAAACATAGACTTTGATGGCAGATAAGGACCACTGGCCCACCCAGTCTGCCCATTTCCTACCTACTGGATAAGCTGCAGATTCTAGTTAACCAACAGCCTACTTCCTGCCACCCCCACTACAATTGCCTAGTGTCTGTCCCATGCATGTTTGAATTCCCCCACTGTTTTAGCCCCAACAACCTCCCCAGGAAGACAGTTCCACGCATCCACCACTCTCTCCATGAAAAAAAATTTCCTCACATTACCCCTGAGCCATGTCCCCTTGTTCTTACACTTTCTTTTTCTGAAAGATGCTACCCTCCTGGACTTTGTTGATTCCCTTGAGGTACTTGTACGTTTCTATCATGTCCCCCCATCCCTCCTTTCATCAAGGATATATATATTAAGCTCTCTCAGTCTCTCTTCATATGGTTTCTGATGCAGACCCTGCACCATTTTAGTTGCCCTCCTCTGGACTGCTTCCATCCTGTCTATGTCCTTGCGTAGATGAGGTCTCCAAAACTACACACAATACTCCAGATGGGGTCTCACCAACTGTCTGTACGGAGGGATAACCACTTCCTTTTTCTACTTTTGATGCCCTTCCTATGCATCCCAGTATCCCCTGACTCTCCTTACTGACTTCTACATTGCTTATCAACCTTTAGATCATCTGATATGACTTCCCCCAAGTCTCATTCCATTTTGTTGTTGTTAGTACCTCTCCTGCTATTGTGTACTCTTCTCCTGGGTTTTGTTTCCCAGGTGCATTACTTTGCACATCTTTGCATTGAATCTAAGTTGCCATATGTCTGACCATTCCTCCAACCTTGCCAAGTCCCTTCTCATTCTTTCTACCCCCCACTTGTGTATCAACTCTGTTACAGATCTTTGTATCATCTGAAAAGAGGCATACTTTTCCCTCCAGACCCTCTGCAATGTCACCTATAAAGATGTTCAAGGGGACTGGACCCAGTACTGAGCCCTGAGGTACTCCACTAGTGACTCCCTTCTTCTCGAATGTGTTCCACTCACTATTACCTTTCTGTGTCCTATTGTGCAGCCAGTTTGCAACCCAGGCTATCACCTGGGACCCACTCCCAGGCTGGCTAACTTGATTATTAATCTTTTGTGGGGACTGTGTCAAATGCCTTGCTAAAGTCTAGGTAAGCCATATCACAGCCCCTCCCTGAGTCTCACTTTGGTCACCCAGTCAAAGAAATCTATTAGATTTTCTGACATGACCTTCCTGCTGTAAACCGTGCTGCTTTGGGTCCTGTGCCCGCTGTCCTTTAGGTACTCAACAATTCTTTTCTTTCAGAAGTGATTCCATCATTTTCCTACCACTGAGGTCAAACTTACAGGTCTGTAGTTTCCTGCTTCTACTTTGCTCCCACTTTTGTGAAAGGGAATCACATCTGCCCTCCTCCAGTCCTCAGGTACCACCCCATCCTCCCATGATTTGTTAAAAAGTGTGGTCAGTGGTGTCACTAGGTCCTCCCTTAGTTCTTTTAGGATTCTGGGGTGAAACCCATCAGGCCCCATTGTTTTGTCCCCCTTGAGTCTTAGAAGTTCTTTCATGACTCTTTCTTCTGTAAATCGACTGGTGTCAACCCCCCTACCCAGAGTGCTTCTATTGGCTATGTTGAAAATTTTTGGTCAAAATATGAAAAAATGGCACAGTTATGATCATTCATTTCAATTTTAGTATGCATGCACGTAACTTTGGAAATTTTTTTATATTTTGACCTCGGATTTTCAACATGGACTTTTGGGGACCCCACCTAATGAACAATAAGAGTGTCAATATGCAACTCCCACCCAAAAGGTGATTTCACAATTGCTTGGCAAATTCACCTTTCGGTGGGATTTGGAAATTTTTTCTGGCCTTGTTCATGAGGTAGGATCATTAGAAGGCTATGTTGTAAATGTGTGGTTAAAATATGAAAAAATGCAAAAGTTCTGATCATTTGCTGCAATTTCGCTACTCACGCTCGTAACTTTTGAAATTTTAAATATTTTGACCCCAGATTTTCAAAATAGTCTTCTTATTACCCCACCTCATGTATGTCACAGCTGCCAGTTTAAAATCCTGCCCAAAATGTGTTTGCGCACCTGTGCTGGAGAATGGCATTGCAGTTGCATAGAATTATGTTTTGGCAGAGATTCGAAACTTTTCTGTACCAGATACATGAGGTGGGGTAATAAGATGGCTATGTTGACAATTTGGTCACTGTTGTCCTATAAATGGACATGCATGGCCCTTCTTTTGCATCTTTAACCCTAACTAGAGCATTAACAAAGTTTTTTTTGCAATTTATTTCCTTACTTTTTGAGATAGTATAATCATATCCTTATTTGCCTGTGGGAGCTCATGGCCCTCCAGGCCATGCACTCCCATCCCTCTGTAGATTTGTATATGTATGTAGCTATGAAGTAATGGGCCCTACAGGTCCTGCACTTCCATTTTAAGGACAACAGTCACCAAATTATCAGCATTGCCATCTTATTTCCCAACGTCATGCACCCAGTACAGAACATTTTTGAATCCCAGCCAAAACATAATTCTGCGCAACTGCAATGTCATTCCATGCCACAGGTGCAAAAACACAGTTTGGCCTGGATTTGAAAAATGACAGCTGTGACATACATGAGGTGGCGTAATAAGAAGGCTATGTTGAAAATCTGTGGTCAAAATATTTAAAATTTCCTAAGTTACGAGCATGTGTAGTGAAATTGCAATGAATGGTCATGACTTTGTCATTTACCATATATATATATATATATATATATATATATATATATATATATATATTATAGGGCATGGTTGGTCCCTATAGTTAGGGTTGAGTAGCATGTTTAGTGTTAAATCTCAACTATCGTACTTTAATAACTTTACAACTGATCAATGGATTTGCACAAAATTTGGCCTATGCTGTCCCGTGGGATAGATCTCTTGAAGTGGCAAGTTTCGTTCCTGTTGGATTTACGGATTCTGAGATCTGGATAGTGCAAAAACCTTAAAAGTTGTTACTTTTTGCAGCTTATTCCTCATCACCTTGCCTTCAGACAGTGTGGAATTTTGGTGTGAATTTTTTATGTTAGAAACAGCTTGGGTAAGAAAACTGCCTTGCATTTGTTTGGTGAAAAAATATCAATCTATTGCAAAGTTATTCAATTTATATGTTCCCATTGTTTTCAATGGGAAGATCACGCTCTAGGATAGAGAGATAAAGTTCGACAAAGGATTTGACCTCAAGAAAAAGGATTCTTTTTTTGTGAGGGGCCAATCCTTTTTCACCAGAAATAAATTCCTTTTCATGAGCCATCATCTTGTTTTCTTTTTCATGCAACAAATTGTCATACACACTGTCAGGGATGTCTTTTACAGTCATCCAAACATGTACTGTATGTTGCCGATCGAGAACTGATGAGCTTCATTTAGTATATTTTCATAGATCCCATGCCTCGAACATTTTTGTAACTATCTAAATCCTTTTTGTCACTCGCTAAGATCTCTTTCAGAATCTTTTTCGCTAAACGAAAAGGATCAAGTGATGAAAAAGGATTTGAACACACAGAAAAAAAGCCTTTTGGCAGCTTTTCCCCATAATTTTCTATTTCCATAGTGTAGTGGTCCTTCCCCTCTCCCTGGTCACAGATCCCTTATAAAATATACATTTTCCATAGTGTAGTGTTCCCTCCCCCTCTCCCTGGTCATCAATCCCATATGAATATTTGTTTTCCATAGTGTAGTGGGCCCTCCCACCACCCTCCAATTGTGGTTCCTCATCTCCCTGGTGTCTAGTGGCATCCCCCACCCACTGATTGCCATTACCCATTTCCCTGGTGTCTAGTGGCACCCCCAACGGTTGATCACCGTCCCCTTATGCCTTGCTGTATTTAATAAAAATTAAAAACCTGACAAAAAGAAAATGGTCCTTTGATGTTTTTTTTAAACTTGTTGAATAAAATGGT
Source organism: Neoceratodus forsteri (assembly GCA_016271365.2). Classification (NCBI taxonomy): domain Eukaryota; kingdom Metazoa; phylum Chordata; order Ceratodontiformes; family Ceratodontidae; genus Neoceratodus; species Neoceratodus forsteri. Next base: position 817,393,225 of record CM057455.1, on the reverse strand, counting down.
CCCTCGTCGATCAGCCCCCTAACCCCCACCTCCCACTCAGCACCCACCACCCTGCACCCCAGTACAGCCACACACCCTCACTCATCTGAACAGGTCCCAGGTTTAAAACCCACTCTCCAGTCAAAGACACGTTTTGCTGCTGGAACAGACAACTGCAATGTGAAAAACTAAGGTAATTGTGGTTCAATGTATTTCAATGGGGGTTTCACCTTTTGTGCATAACTTAGCCATGTTTTGAGATATGGACCCCAAATTTTCAACATGGCCTGTTGGGGACCCCACCTCATGAACTATAGGACTGTCATTATGCAACTCCTGCCCAAAAGGTGATTTCACGGTCACTTGGTGAATTCACCTTTCAGGCAGGATTTGATCATTTGTTCTGCCCTTGTTCATGAGGTGGGGTCCTAAGAGGGCTATGTTGAAGATTTGGGGTCATAATATGAAGAAATGCCAAAGTTGTGGTCATTAGTTGCAATTTCACTATGCACACTCCTAACTTTGGAAATGTTACATATTTTGACCCCAAATTTTCAATATAGCCTTCTTACTAGCCCACCTCATGTATGTTACAGCTGTTTATTTTTATTTATTTATTTATCAAGTCTAGGATTACAGATACCTTTGAGCCATGGCTCTTTTACAAAGGTTCCACATCAGAGAAATACAAATTATGGGGAACATCAAGACAGGCATTACAACAATGAGGACATTCAAACAGAGTACAGATTAATACAGTTCAAGAATAGCATTGTAACAAAGGCAGCCAGCGGCATTTGTCAGAGAAAATAGACAACAGATAAGAAGTGCCAGAGTCATAGGGAGAGGGAAGAGGTGGGGGGAGAAGGAATGTAGGAAGAGTGGCAAGAGGGTGAAAAGTGCAGCATTGGGTACACCAAGATGTGAGGGTAGAATCCAGTGAGGAGGGAGGGGGACAACTAGATCAGAAAGGGAAGTGGAGAAACAAGGTTAAGTTGGGCAGTCACAGGAGCTGTTGGTAGTGAGATAGTCCAGGAGCCTAGTTTAAACATACCAATACCTGGGGCAGAGGAGATGGTTGGGCTGAGGCCATTGAACCAGAGTGGCGCTCGATAAGCAAAAGAGCGTTGTCCCTGTGAAGTGTGACAGTGGGGGACTTTCAGTAGCTGTAGCGTGGATCTCCTAAAGTGCCATTTGTTAATTCGGTGTTGTAACAGAGTTGAGACCTCAGAAGGTGCAAGGCCAAGGTAGATTTTTTTCACCATGGAGCAGGTGAGAAACTTTATGTGGTTTGATAGTTGGAGCCAGCTGGTCTGAGTGTACAGTCAGATGTGTGGGTGAGACGGTGAGCACCACTGATGAGCCGACATGCTTTATTTAAGGTAGTTGAGAGACATCTAAGGGTTGTGGTTGTGGTTGAGCCATAAATGATGAGACCATAGTCTATTACAGAGATCACAGAGCTCAGGACTGCAACCTTCAAAGCTTCTGGCGTGAGGTGTGGTCTGTGTTTGTAGAGGAGACCAAGCCGTGTATTAGCAGATCTAGCTACATTATCTACATGAAGTCCATAGGAGAGATTAGGGCCAAGCTGTATCCCTAAGTATTTGAAGGACCCCACCTGGTCTAGAGTGTTCCCCTGGGTGGTGGAGATAGCCAAGTGGTGTAGCTTGTGTGGGTTATGAGAGCTGCAGAAGAGCATAGATTTGGTATTCTTGTCATTGAGGACCAGTTTATGATTAAGAAACCATGTCTTTATAGAACTGAAACCAAGTTGAAGGTTGTGTTGAAGAGTTGCAGGATCTTTTGTGAGTGGAGAATACAACAGCATCATCGGCATATAGTATGATCTGCTCAGAGCAGTGGTAAGGGAGGGAGTTTAAGAAAAGGCTAAAAAGGAGGGTCCCAGTATGAATCCTGTGGGACACCATTCAACAGGCAGGGGTGTTAGAAAGAGCGTCGCTAATTTTTACTCTCTCTGTGACTGGTTTTCTAAGTAGCTTTTAAACCAGAGAGAGAGTCAGGTGATAGCCCGGCATTCAGTAGTTGGTGTATTAATAATCCATGGTGTACTGTATCAAGGCCTTGAGAGGTTATGAAATCGCCCCTGTGAGAAGGCCGTTGTCAAGGGATTTGTGCAAAGCACCAGTGAACTCAAGAAGGGCTGTGGTGGTGCTGTGACCTTCCGGAAGCCGTGTTGTTGTGTACAAGGTATATTGTATTTATCCAAGTGGTCGGTAAGTTGATCAGCCACGATGTGCTCAAGTGCCTTAGAGAGGGGGGGCAGTATGGGAGATAGCGATAATTTGAGTGAATTGTCTTCTCCCACTTTTATGGATGGGTGTCATGGTGGCTGTTTTCCATAGGTCTGGGAATTTTCCACAGCTGAGAGAGAGGTTTAGGATTTTGTTAATGGATGAATTACCTCATCGAGGGTGAGCAAAAGAAGCTTAAGGTCCAGGGTGTCGCTACTAGATCTAGATTTAGAGATAGCTGCAGTAATATAGCGCCGAGTTTCATTCAGCCTTACCTTCCTGAAGTAGAAGAGGGGATGGTTAGACTGAGGGACTGAGGTATTTGGGGAGTAGGCCCTGTTTTCGAAAAAGTCATGGGGTAGAATAGCACTAAGGTCTGAAAAAGCCGTGTTAAAGATGTTTGCGATCACCTTGGGGTCAAGGGTTGAGGATCCATCAACCGTTAACATGGCCAGAGAGGTTTTTGGCTGCTTCCCTGTGACATCCTTGATATTGTCCCAGAAAGCACGACCATTTCCCCATGTATTGGTGAGAGCATCTTGTAATAGGTGGATTTCATTAGCCGTATGGCTTTTGTGCAGGCATTTCGTGCTTGTTTGTAATTTTGGATGTCCAGTTGTTTGCCAGTGGCCCTGGCAACTGCCCAGAGGTGATCCCTTAGTTTCAGCTGTGAGAAAAGAGCCTGCGGTGACCCATGGGTTAGAGAGAGATTTTTGTTTTGCACCTTTAGCAGGGGCAAAGAGGTCGAGGCCTTTGTTGGAAAATTGAGATGAAGTGATCAAGAGCCAAGTTAACATCTGTTGCTTCATAGATGGGTAGCCAGTCTTGTAGAAGCAGGTGTTGTTTGAGATGTGGAAGTTTTCCACAAGGAAGGACTCTGCTAGCTTATAATTTTGGGAGGGCTTAAGTAATTTGTTAGACCATGCACACATGAATGGGAGTGGTCACTGAGTGAGTCTGGGAGAATGGTCGACGAGAAATCCTTGTGGGTGAGTGGTGAGGACCCAATCCAAGAGGGTACTGGTGCCAGTCTTGTAGTTAATCCTAGTAGGGGAGTTCACCATTTGCGTGAGGTTAGCAGCTGAGATGGAGTCTTTATAGGCACTGGCACTTCGATGCTAACCAGTTTATGTTGAAATCCCCTAGTAGAATAAGTTCAGTTTCGGGAGGATGTGAGTTGATAAAGTTTAGGACATCGTTGAATCCATGTTTAGGGTCCTGGGATATATACGGAGACAATAGTCAGAGCTTTATGGTTGGGACCTAGGATGATTTTTATTGGCAGAATCTGGGCTGAGGCAGAAAGTGATGGAGTTGCTACAGGGTGCCAAGACAGGGAGTCTTTGATATAGATTGCTCAACCACCGCCTTTTTTGGATATCCGGTCCAGCCTGTGAACATTGTAGCCCTGTATTGTTACTGCTGAGTCAGGAGCTTTAGGTGTCAGCCAAGTTTCCACCACTGCAAAGATGTCAGGGTTGTGTTGGCATATGAAGGCTTGGAGTGCATCCAGCTTTTGGCGGTAGGCTGTAGATATTAATGGTTGCAGGATAAGGGCACCTGGAGTTTGTGTGTGGCCTGAGCTTCTAGAGGCCAGGATTGGGATGGATGCTGCCTGAGATGAGAAGGAGGAGGAGCAGGAGTTTTAAGGAGCAGAGGCAGCTCTTTGAGAGAGATAGTTTTGATTGTTGTTTCCTGGAGTAGAAGTTGCAAGGTTCCAGGCGGTGTCCCATATGGACTGCTAGGTGGTACAGTGTAGAGGGTGGCCACACTTGTTGAGAGTAGTGGCGTGTTGTAAATAACCAGGAATATCAAATGGTACCAAGCACAAGTCTCGGGTGGAAGTGGAGAGTTCCCTTGCAGTGTGCAGTGGAAACCAGAGTAGAGGGTGGCGCGGTGGGGTGGGGGTGGGGGTGGCTAGGACCAGGGAGAGAGAAGAGGGGGACCAGGGCAAGGAGGAGGAGGAGAGGCGAGAGAAAGGCAGAGAGAGCCCACATGGCTTACGTACTAGATAAAGAGATAGAGATATAGCCCTCTAGTGGTGAGAGGATATAATCTGCTAATGGAAAAGTCAACTGTAAATCAGCTTCCACTGGTACCAAATCCAAAAGTCAGGGCTAGTACCTTGCAGTACAGAGGATTTCTGAAAAACTGTTTAGGTTCCAGAAACTGAGGGGTTTGCGGCCTGGTCAAGGCAAGCTGGATCCCTGAAATAAAGTAGAAAAACAGGATTTTTAAAGGCTGGAGAAGTGGGCTGGTCACATCAGAACAAAGAGAATAAATATAAGTGGGCAGGTTCAGAGAGCAAAGCAGACGGTGTAGGAGGAGGAGAGAGGTTGCAGAGCAGACAGCAAAACAAGGATTTACACAGTCAAGACTCTAAATTCACTTCTAATATCAACTCAGAACTTAAAATGACTGTAAAAAAAAACAAAACATTAATTCTGTCATTGTTCAAATCCTGCCAAAAATGTGTTTTTGCACCTGTGACACTAAATGATGTTGCAGTTGCCCAGACTTACGTTTTGGCGGGGATTCAAACATTTTCTGTACTGGGTACATGAGGTGGGCTAATAAGATGGCTATGCTGACAATTTGGTCACTGTTGTCCTATAAATGGAAGCGCAGGGCCCGGAAGACCCTGTGCTTCCATAGCTACATATACATATGCATCTACAGAGGGCTAACGCTCACCCCATTTTCATAAAGTCTACACATCTGACCTTATTTACAGTTGGAATGGGGTGAGTGTTAGGCTTGAGAAGCCCAAAGCACACCCTGCACCTGTTCTCCTGCCTGGTTTGGGAGGGTGGGGTGTTAGGGAAACCCTAATGCCTCATTTCCCAACTGTTGTCGCTTTGACCCTAACTGGAAAATTAATGTTTTTTGCAATATATATATATATATATATATATATATATACACACACACACACACACACACACACACACACACACAGAAAGAGACTGGGTATTTAATATTGGAGCTTATTAATATGTCTCATGCTTTTCTTTTATGAAATCTCAACAATTTCTGGATTACGTTTTTGACTGGGCTATGTCTCTTTACATTAACTGTGAATAAAAGGAAGGCTACCAATGATGATGTCACATCTTGAAAAAGCACAATATTTGGTAGGAAACATTGGCAGTGGTGGAGGAGATGCTATTGGTTGGTATGTTATATTTTTAATAAAGTATATTTATCTTTTCCAAATTGTTTTTGGGTGCCAGCATTTCTTATCAGTTAGCCCAGCTTGGTTGTTCTACACTGTACCACTTTATTTGTTTGTTTGTTTTTTTGGTGCTGTTTCTCCTGGAGTCCCTGCCTGCCATCTTACGTACCCCCTGCGCCAACCAGGTATGAGACCCCCTCCCCTTCAGCCCCCATGACTTACCCCTTGTGGTGGGGGTGGAGAGACCCTCAACCCACTAGACCATATCCAGTTCAGAGGAGGTGCCCTCCTGGTGGCTCTGCAAGGGGGACAATTGTCATCCATGGTGAGGACTCCCATTTTCAATTTTCTCTCCTGTATTTTGCAGAGAGGGGCATGCAATGATGCCATTCGAGGAAGCATGCATGCATCCGCAGGTGCTCCTCCAGGCATCTGCCCCATCTCCACCCCTTTTCTGCAGCATCTGCACACTGCCCCCCAACCTCTGCTAGGGGCCAGTCAAGCACCGACCACTAGCATTCACCCTCCCTGGAGAAGGAGAGCAGTCCCTCGGATGCCCAATCCTTCTCCAATCCTGCCAAGCCCCAGCGGCCCATGCTCATTCCTGAACACGGGTCACCGGCATAGCATGAGGTAAGGTGTCCAGCACCTCAACCCTCAGCGCCACCAGGCCAGCCTGTACCATGTTTTTGCAGAGGCTCCTGATGTTAGCTGCCAGTGCTATCTGCTGAGACAACCTCCACCCCTACCACCTCCAAGCAGCAGTCCGTTTCTCCCTGTCCCCCTCTCCCTAAGTAGCAGCTCCATTTTCAGAGCTTTAAGGATTACATTTTTTTTAAACTGGCAGCAGTTCAACAGTGTCGGCTGCGGGCAGGCAGTCAGGTTGGAAAGCAAGATTTTAAATCTAGCACAAGCACCACCAAGCAAGCACTACATGATGCTGTGCTGCTGTGTTTTGTCCAAAATAAAAAAATTCAGATATAGAGTGATGTGAGAGGTGGGACAAGAATTAGTAAGAACTGTAATGGTTTTAGCCAGATCGGGTAGATTTGAAAATGGGAGGGGGAGTGAGCTCAGTCTATCACGTTGCTAAATGAAGCAAAAAAAATGGCCATTGTTTACTTTTCAAATTCTATCCCTTACACATTGGTTCACTGTGTGAAAAGTTATTTTGATGCAGAATTTTTTTATAGTTTAATATTTTATTGCATTTATATTAGGACACATATATAGATACAGAGCAAGCAGCTACATTGAGGCCTACCGCAACATTTGGTAGGAACAAAAGGAACATGAGGCAAATAAAACATACAGGGAGTACTGCAAGGTATAATAGCAATTGCTTAGTGCTTAAATTGCTTGAAAATTAAATGTGGCATCACATATGATTTCAGGTTACAAAGGTTTCAAGGTCTGGATAGGTCTCCAGTGCAGTATATAAAACCTTAAGGTCCAAATGGGCCTAGGTAGGGACATGAAGTGTCCAAACTTCATGTCCAAAGTCAGGCCTATGATGTAAACAACTATGTACAAGAAAAACATCAAAACTAAAGGCAATCTGGTCTTGAGAATCAGGTGCAGGCCTACTGAGAGGCAAATCTAGAGAGTCCTAAATCCACCACCGAGAGGGGGAAGAAACAAAGCCAGGGAATCTTGCAAGGTTAGGTACTAGCTTGGGGGTGTACATCATGACAATACTTTGACAGTAAATATGGCTGCCAACGTTTCTCAAAGTGGGCCACAGTTCCCCCCTCAAAACTGGACAGTCTCTCGAAAGTAGCCCCTTGGTTTAGGGCTAGAAGGAACTCATGGAAGGTTGGGACTTCTGGGGACCTCCATTTCATTAAAATCAACCTTTTGGCTATGGCCCCCACTACTGTGACCCATTAAGCCCTGGGGCTGAACTTAGGGGTATTAGGGTGGGCGCATCCCAACAGGAGAAGAAGGGGGTTGGGGTCTATTTGGGGCAATATATGTCCACGCATATCTTGGATTGGAGCCCAAAAGGGTTGGAGATTTGGGCAGTCCCAAAGAATATGGAGCAGATGGGCCCCCATACATCCGCAACGCCAGTAAGTATCAGTTGGGATTAGTCCCATCCTTTTAAGTTTGGCCGGGTCTCTGTACCATCTATGCAGGGTTTTGTTCATAATAAGGTGAGCATGCCCATCTCTACAAGCCAAATGTATACTTACCCATGCATGCTCCCATTGGCATCCAGAGATAGGGGACCAGAGGTCCTTCTCCCGCTGGATTATTGCTGGGTGAGTACGATCCAGAGAGGTATCCCTTAGGGTACTATAAATATCACTAGCTAAGTGCCCAGAGCAGTGCAGCCAGATACTTAAAGGATGTGTTTTTTTTTGTACCACCTGTAATCTAGGAGAGTTAGGGAGATGAGATATAGCATCCCTGATCTGAAGATATCTCCAGAAGTGGGTAGCTGGGAGATGGTATCTAGACTGTAAGGATTCAAAGATGTCAAGTGTAGTGGAGTTAAGCAATAATAAATCCTGCACTAGTATGATACCTTGTGCCTCCCAGATTTTCCAGTATATTGTGCTTTTAGCAACCTCTAGGGCGTGATTATTCCATAGAGGAGTGTAATTCCAGGGGGCTGGGTCATGTCCCAGACGACCTAGGACATGTTTCCAGTATTGGATAGATAGCAGGATAGGAGGAGAGAGAGAGTGGGATATAGTTATTTCTTAGCATACAAGGCCACCGCTGGAGAGGGTGCTCGAAGCAGTGAGGCCTCCAATGAAAGCCTGACAGGGGAAGCCCGGCCAGGTCTAGAGAACTATTTAGTGGTTTGTGCAGAAATGAAGTACATGTGATATTATTGCAACCATGGGAGACCCCAGCCTCCCCTACTCCAGTGCTGACAAAGTTTAAGTTTACTGTATCTAGGTCGGGAACCTTCCCACAGAAAGTTACCCATCAGGGCTTCCAGTTTTGAGAACCATTTCTGTGGGATGGATATAGGGAGATGGGCCAGCAAGTATAGAATCCGAGGGGCAGCCATCATCTTAACAGAGTCTATTTTGTCTGCCAGGGAAAGCTGTAAGGCCTTCCAGCATTCCACATCTATTCTGAGAGACTCCATCAGAGTTGAAAAATTAATGGTAAGCATTTTAGTCAGATTTGGATGTAAAATGATATTTAAGTATTTTATACCACCAGGAGACCATTTATGGCCAAGAGCCTTAAAATATGTACTAGAGGGTATAGAAGTCAAAGGAAGGACTTCCGTTTTGGACTGGTTAATCTTGAGGCCAGACACACTGAAGAAATCCGACAAGATATTAAGGATATTGTAAATCACTTGAGGGGTACATTCAGTGGCGACGAGAAGGTCGTCAGCATATAAAAATGTTTTAAGGGTAGTGCCACCCACTCGTATTCTGGGGATAGAATGAGACTCCCTGAGGGCTATAGCCAGGGGTTCCATAGCCAGAATAAACAATAAGGGGGAGAGAGAGAACAACCTTGTCTTGTGCCCTTCTGCAGTTGAAATGGCGGAGACAACAGTCCATTGGTCAGAACTCTAGCGGAAGGGGACTTATAGAGCAGTCATATCCAGGAGAGGAAACCAGGCACTATGCCCATTGAAGAAAGAGTATGGAAAAGAAAGGGCCACTCAGCAGAGTCAAAGGCCTTTTCAAAGTCTACGGCCAGAGCAACAGAGAATTGTTTGGACAATTTGGTGTAATGCATTAATTAAAACAAAGTTCTATGGTGGTCAGACCCCAGTTGGCCTTTAACAAACCCAGCTTGGAACGGGTGAACAAGGCCTGGAAGAAGAGGTTTGAGCCTACCAGCAAGAATCTTGGCTAAAATTTTTGCTTCTGCATTAGTAAAGGAAATAGGACAGTAACTGCCAGGCGAAAGTAAATCCTTCCCCTTTTTTGGCAGGACCATGATGGTAGCATCCCACATGGTTGGGGGGAGATACCCAGTATGCAGAGAGTGTTTAAAAGCCCGAAGCAAGTATGGGGCAAGATTAACTCTCTGAACTCTACATAAATCGATGGGTAGTCCATCAGTCCCCAAGGCTTTACGAAGGTTCATTGACTTAATAGCCTTTTCCACTTCTTCCAGTGTGATTGAGATATCCAATGATTCAGCCTCAGTAGGGAGAAGTTTAGGGATAGGCAGTGAGGCCAGAAATCCTTGAATTTTTTGGGGGGTCTGGAGGGTGAGGTGAGGCATATAACCATCTCCATTTCCGAAGCTCCAACTATATCGTGCTTCAAAACTTCCTTACGTAACCAACTTATTAACACCCGATGCTGTAATTGCCACTAGTCAAAGCCGTACTCAATACTTATGACAAAGCTTATTACTAAGCTGCTAAGGACAACATAACTCTGGTATTGTTTGCATCCATCCTACCTGTACCAGCTTGTTTGTATCTATGTCTTAATTTACTGTTATACTTATGTGTTGTACTGTTATACTGTGTATTTTCGTTTGTCTTACTGTGACAAGGTACCTTTGTAAATGAGCCTATGGCTCAAAGGTTTTCCAAACTGCTGTTTAAATAAAATAAAATAAAAATAAACTGCTCGTAAAACTGCATCATGATCATGTTCACTTGTGTACCAGAGTAACAACGGGTACCTTTACAGTCTCTTAAAGCCTGTATTCTTTTGGACATTTGTTGGTGTTTAAGACAATATGCCAGGAGTTTACTGGCTTTTTCATCACCCTCCCAGTAGGCACGTCGCATTCGTTTAAGATTTAACTCAGCCTGGCGGGATAGATGAGTGTTCAGTAAAAGCCTAGTGCTAGCCAATTGTGCGAGTAAGGATGCAGGCAGGGCCTTAGAGCTGGGGGATTTATATTGTATTTCTAGCTGGTGTAGTTGTCTCTCCAGGGCCCTCTGGTCAGCCTCTCGGCAACGTCTCCTAGCTGCTGAGAAAGTGATTATTCTGCCTCTTATCGTCACTTTGAAAGCTTCCTAGAGGGTCATATCAGAAACTTCATTGTTGTTATTGTTGGTCTAATAGTCCACTATTTCAGGGCCTAGCCACTGTTGAAAGTCCTTATCCTCTAAGAGGAGGGGGTCCAGCCACCAGGAAGGGGAATAAGGGGAGTCCAGTCCTAATTTAAGCAATATCTCCAGTGGGGCATGATCTGAGGCATAAATTGGGTGCATATGAGAGGAAACAACCCTATCATAGAGCTCGGAGGAGATCAACCAGAGATCTATTCTGCTGGAGGTACCATGCGATTGCAAGAAGCATGAAAAATCATGCATCCCGGGGTGCAAAACCCTCCAAGCATCAAGCAACCCAAGTTCATCCATCAGTTGTAGAAGGGCTTTCTTAGCTTGCCTGTGAAGCTCGGGTGCTTTATTGCTTCTGTCCATGTTATGGTCAAGGACCAGATTAAAATCTCCTCCTAGTAAAACTGGAACACTATTTGTACTGAAATCAGTAAGGGTTTGATTGAATGTATGAAAGAAATAGGGACAATCCTGATTGGGGGCGTAGAGATTGGATAAAACTAAAGGACCCTCCGGTGGCTGGACCCCCTCCTCTTAGAGGATAAGGACTTTCAACAGTGGCTAGGCCCTGAAATAGTGGACTATTAGACCAACAATAACAACAATGAAGTTTCTGATATGACCCTCTAGGAAGCTTTCAAAGTGACGATAAGAGGCAGAATAATCACTTTCTCAGCAGTGGAACCAGTGAACCAGAGGAGTGGCTATCTCTGCAAAGCAGTGTGCAAAAGATGGAGATTAGTGCCCAAGAGGTGGATAAGCAGAAAAGGGGAAAAATTCAGCAGAAGGGCAGACAGCAAGGAGAACCAGGGATAAATGACAACCAAGGAAGGGGCTGGAGTAGAACAGTGAAACAGTCTAGGGAGGTCAAATCATGGAAAGCCATGTGTGCAAAAGCCAGGAGCCTAGCAACAAGATGGAAGATCTGGAGGCTGTCGCAGTACAGTCAGACCTGGACATTGTGGCCATCACTGAAACCTGGTGTAATGATAACCATGACTGGGAGATGGCCATACCTGGCTACAAACATATTCAGAAGAGACAGAGCAGGCAGGAAGGGAGGAGGAGGCACTGTATGTGAAAAATGACATAAGGGCCACAGAGATCCAGGAGGAACAAAATGGGGAGAGATACTGTGGGTTGTTGGAAAGGAAAATGGGACAGCCATCCGCACAGGTGTGGTCTATAGACCACCAGCCCAGGAGGAAGAAACAGATAGAGTTGATGCTAGCCATCCAAAGGATGGCAGACAAGGGTGAGGTAGTACTGGTTGGAGACTTCAATATTCCAGACGTGGACTGGAGCATCCCAGCAGCAGCATCAACTAGGAGCAGATTTATCCTGACTCCTTCAGCGTGCCTTCCTCAAGCAACTGGTCATGGAACCAACTCGGCAGAAGGCAATACTGACCTTGTGCCACAAACAGGGACAGTGTGATGGGGGTAACAGTGGGGAGCACCTGGGAAACAGTGACCACCAGTCATTGTGGTTTGAAATCACAGAAAGAGCAGAACCAAACCACACAAAACACGATCCTGGATTTTAGGGGGCAGACTTTGAGAAAATGGGGAGATACTTGAAAGAGGCATTAAGAGGAATGGGACAGGAATCAGGGGTTGAGGAACAGTGGGCAGTATTTAAATGGGGATTACAAGAACAACAGAATTATGCATTAAGCAGGTTAGCAAGAGGAAAAGGAAGAGGAGACCATTATGGTTTTCCAAAGAGGTAGCAAAGAAAGTGAAAGCCAAAAGATTGCATTCAGGCAATACAAAAGACACAGGCAGAAGGGATAGGAGAAGTACCAGGAGAAGCAAAGGAGGCAGGAGGTCAGTAAGGGAAGCCAAAGCTCAGACAGAAGAACACATTGCAAAATCAGTGGGTAGAGGGACAAACCTTTACAGGTACATAAGTGAAAAAAGAAAGACAAAGGGAGGGATAGTGAGACTGAAGGGGGAGGATGGGGGCCGCATGGAGGATGACAACAGTAAAGCTGACATATTGAACAGGTATTTCTGCTCAGTCTTTACTGAGGAAGAGGAGGGTAATGTTTCTGAAGGGAGTACAAGGGGTGAGAATGGTACAGAAATGTACACAAGTCCTTTTACACGAGAAAGGGTCCTGAAGGAACTGGAAGTAATAAGAGTTGATAAAGCAATGGGGCCAGATGGGGTGCACCCCAGGGTCCTTAAAGAACTAAGAGAGGTGGTGGCTGAACCTCTGGCTATCCTGTTTAGCCGATCACTGGAAACAGGGGAGGTACCCAAAGACTGGAGGACAGCAGATGTAGTCCCCTTATACAAAAGTGGGAACAAAGAGGAAGCACGGAACTACAGACCAGTCAGCCTCACCTCGGTAGTGGGGAAGATCATGGAAGCACTACTGAAGGAGAGGTTGGTGGAACATCTGGTTGTCAATGGACTACAGGACCCAAGGCAGCATGGTTTCACCAGGGGGAGGTCATGTCAGACCAGCCTCGTTGAATTTTTTGACTGGGTGACTAGGGAGGTGGATCAGGGAGGGCAGTGGACATGGCCTATCTGGACTTCAGCAAGGCCTTTGACACTGTGCCACATAGAAGACTATTACACAAACTGGGGAATATGGGTGTGGGCAGGACAGTAGTGTGGTGGGTAGGTAACTGGCTGGGTGGCAGGACACAGAGGGTGGTGGTAAATGGCTGTCACTCCACAGAGGGAAGCGTGACCAGTGGGGTACCACAGGGATCAGTGCTGGGACTGGTTCTATTCAACATCTTCATCAGTGACATTGCGCAGGACCTAGAAGGCAGAATTTCACTGTTTGCTGATGACACAAAGCTCTGTAACAGAGTAGACACACCAGAGGGTGTAGACAGAATGAGAAGTGACCTGCAGAAACTTGAAGAATGGTCAGGGGTTTGGCAGTTGAAATTCAATGCAAAGAAGTGCAAGATAATGCATATAGGGCACAAAAACCCTGGCACAATATATCAGTTGGGGGGTGAGGATATAGCATGCACCAAGCAGGAAAGGGATCTTGGGGTTGTCATCTCTGATGACCTCAAGGTAGGGAAACAGTGTGACAAGGCAGCAGGTAAAGCAAATAGGATGCTGGGATGTATAGGCAGGGGCATCACCAGCAGGAAAAGGGAGGTCATAATTCCGCTATACAAGACACTAGTGAGGCCCCACCTGGAGTACAGTGTACAGTTCTGGAGACCATACCTACGTAAGGACATAGACAGAGTAGAGAAGGTTCAGAGGAGGGCAACAAAGATGGTGCATGGATTGCATCACAAGTCCTATGAAGACAGGTAGAAGGAACTGAACATGTACTTCCTGGAGGAGAGGAGGGAGAGAGGGGATATGATAGAGACATACAAGTATCTTACAGGGAGGAACAGGGTGCAGGAAAACACTATTTTTAAGCGAAAAAGATGTTCCAGGACAAGAGGGCATGGGATGAAGTTGGAGGAGGCGATTCAGAGGAAACATGAGAAAGAATTTCTTCACAGAACGGGTGGTGGACAAGTGGAACACCCTGCCAGAGGAAGTGGTGGGGGCTGAAACAATCACGGGATTTAAGAATGCATGGGATAGACATAAAGGAATTCTGGAGGTCAGGGGTAAGGGGCAACAGACTTCTAGGAAAACAAACTGAACTTACAAGCTCAAATGGGCAGACTGGGTGGGCCATAGGCCCTTATCTGCCGACACTGTCTATGTATCTATGTATCTATGTGTCTCCATTTCAGCTATGATCCATCTCCCATCTTTATTCTGAATATGTCTTTCGAATTTCCACCCTAAATTTTTATGTATTAATATAGATACCCCTTATTTGTGGGAGGTGGCCGCACTATAAAGTTCTTCCGCTACCCATCCTTGACAGAGTTTTTTTGCTTCTCCAGAAGGTAGTTTGGTGTCTTGCATGAATACAACCGTGGGTTTTAATTTTTTCAAATGCATCAAAACTTTTTTTTATTTAATGGGTGAGTTGAGTCCCCTGACATTCCAGAAAATAAGCCTAATCTCCATTTGACCTGAGACGGAACATGGCCGAAAGGGTGGAAAGCCAGAAACACCAGGACAGGGGGTTCAGTTCCCACATCTGGCACTTGGGTTAATATCCCAGTACTGACACTGTAGTGCAGCATGAGAGGGGTGCTGCACTTCTGAGGTGCCATCTTTCGGATGAGATGTTAAACCGAGGTCCCATCTGCCTGGATTGGTGATAGTTCAGGTGGATGTTAAAGATCCCATGGCATTTCTCGAAAAGAGATGGGGAATTTCCCCGGTGTCCTGGCCAAATTTCCCTCATTCACTAAAAATACCACCAACAGCTTAATCTGGTTTAAGGTCAGTTGGCATTCATCTGTATCCCCCTCCCCCGGGTCGTGCCTGAAAATAGGCAGGATTTGTCTAGTGCACTTACCAGGTCAACAAAAACTAAATAAAATAAAAAAAATAGCTCATAAAGTAGCTATAGTTTCCCCAACAAGGACTCACCATAATTCTAATCACCTTCACACAGATTAGATTGCCAAAACTTCTAACTTTATATAACCATGCACATATCTTAACCTTATAATATTGTGCCTGAAAGAAAAGAAAAGAAAACAACCACAGTAACAATAACATCCCGGAAACATGGAAAAAAAAAACACCCCCCTCCCTCCCTCTCCTATAAAACTTCCCCAAGTCAGACTAGCTTCTGCTTCAAACATCGGCCTACTAGTGGCCCAGAATACAGCGGAGGTTGCTGGGAGATAAAAAAATAAGTTAACTACAGCAGTACAGATAGGACACCAAAACGTCCTGAATCTCTCTGCACATCATCCCCACCCATCAAGGGGAAAGGAAACATTTCTGCATATATGATATATGAAACCATTACCCGGCCCTTTAAACCCCCTAAATAGCAAAGGACCTAAACCCTCCCTTCCCTGTTTGTACCAGAAGGGAATGTCGTCCCGTATTAGGTGGGCACCCCACACCTAGCACATCGTAGTCATGCCAAGGGGTTAAAAAAAAAACAACGGGTTAAGAGCCCGCACTGGGGCCACAACAATGAGCATCCATTCCGGCCCTACTATGTACTAAAGCGTAAATGAGGGCTCAGGTGCACATAGAGAGCAAAGAATTACCATGCCCTATACGAAAAAGGAGGGCTTGGCGGCGTAACCCATTGATATAGGCCTGGGGAAATAGTGATCATAACAGAGGACTTATCTCCATTCATTCAGCCCACTAGTCCAGGGGAAGAGATGGTTGCCACTCCGAAGTGAACAGATGGTGACTCAGTTGTATCAGATGAAATGCAGGTGTCCAGAGAAACAGGTTTAAAGTCCCCTGCCCAGGAAAGGGCCCTTGCTGCATGGGATTTGGCCTCTCTGGAGTGCGATTGACTGGGAGGCAACAGAGGAACCTGAAGCGTGCCATCCAATGGTAAGTCCATCAAGGCCTTATACTGATTATAGCTCATATCAGGGGTAAAGGAAGAATGAGAGGCTACTGATGCAGGACTTACGCTGCGGCTCCAAGAACGAAGCTGGGGGTCTTGTCAATATGTGCCCCTTCACTCTGAGCCCTCCTTCTATTCTTTTTTTGCTCCCTGGTGATTTCTGAGGGGCCGATCGAGCTGGGCTCTGTGGTGATGAAGCTTGATGTAAGGCGTGTGAAGGGATGGACGCTGGAATAGAAGCCAGTGGCTCTTGCTGGGAAATCTCCATCTGAATAGACCCCACAGAAGCAGTCCCGGTTGGGGGTACTTCCCTTGGTGAACCCCAATTAAGTTTGGGGGCTTGAACTTCTCTGCGGCTGCTGGATTATCAAATATCCATGGTGAACCATTTAGTATGATCCACAGGAAAGAAGGGTATCTCAGGGAGTATTCCAGTACAAGTTCAGCACAGGCTCTGCGAGCGGCCGTAAAGGCCCTACGGCATGATGTGAGCTCTTGTGAGTAATCTGCGTAGATTTGAATCTTATGGCCTTTCCACATAAGCTCTTTTTTTGTCTAGCCATTCGAGTAATCAGCTCCCTGTCCTGAAACCTGAGAAAATGAGCCAAAATACTGTGGGGACACTCCCCGGAGGTCGGATGAGGAGCCAGGGTTCTGTGGGCTCTGTCTATCTCAGGTGGCCCATCACAATGCCAGTCTAGTAAAGGGGGTAGCTAATTTTGCAGGAATAAAATTACATAATTCCCTTCACTTCCCTATGGGAATCCCATGAACCGCAAATTGTTTAGCTTACTATGGTTCTCTAAGTCCTTGACTCTTGCCCACAAAAGCTGTATGGTCCATGCTTGTTCGTGTACTTTTGTCCCAGCCTTGCACCAGCCATCCTCCGCTTCGGCAAGTTTATGCTCTGAGATGCAGGCCCATTGGGACAAATCAATTATGTTCGCAGTATTCTTTTCCGTGGCTAGATCCAGATTATCCATCCAGGAGAGGATTTCAGCAAACATTTGCCGGATTTCTGCCAAGTTACCTTCTTGCTGCGTTGATGATGATGTGGACTCCATCTCGATGGTGTACTAGGCCGTGATCTGGAGCACAGAATGAAGATCGCAATTTTCAAATCCCACACCGACAGCAAACTGAAAGGACATGATGGCTTGGAGTGCAGGCCAACCGGGAGCTGTACCGTTAGCTAAGAGATGCCAAACAGCAGAAATGAAGCAGACTTACTACGGGTTTACGGTGAGGTTACAGAGAGCACAAGGCTTAGGCATCCATTCAGCTCAGCAGATAGCCATGCCCCCTTGATGCAGAATTACTTTTCACCCTGTCTCTGTTGACACATAAATGTACCCCTGGGGAAGGGGCTCAGCCAATCAGACGCTGGGAAAATTTCAACCCATTTTCTAAGGCAATGTAACAAAGATTATTGTAAGGCTATCAAAATGCTGACAGCCAATCAGAATGGAGCGTTTCTGAGACTCAATTTATAATGCCCATTCTCCCCACTAATCCCAGCCTCCCAGCTTGGAACATGCGCCACATTGACACTGTGGGGCAGGGCCCAAAGGCACATAGTCACCCTACTAGCAGTGGTCCCACACAGTTTCTGAGTCACTCTCTAAATGGTGTATGTTTCCCTCTCCCCTAGGTGGAGAACATCCATACAGAAGCTCTTTCACCCTCCCCACTGGCTTCCACGTCTGACATCCTGGGCTCGGGCACAAACCTGCATTGCCAGAGTGACAGATCCCTTGCTGCTCAGTGTCACGGACCCAGGATTAGTATTTTTTTTAGTAGCACAGTTCAAGTCCTTTTGATCTATACAGATTTTTGTCTTGCTGGGCTTCGTTAGTTACATTACTGTTCACCCAGTCTGTAGGTTCAGTCTGCCTGGCTGTCATGTCTAATTGCATCATCCTTTCATATTCAGCTTTCATTTTATCCATTTGGGCTTCAGGCACTTTCCTACAGTATGTGGGTGAAATACAGGATTTACATCAGACTCTATCTGGATATGGTACTGATGACCTGGTACACACCCCAAGCCTGTAAACACATCTGCATATTTTATTTTATTTTTATTTGAAATGTGTTTACTGGGTAGGACCCATGTGCATTAGATGCTCATTTTCAAGAGGGACCCAGAGATGTAAAAAAAGAGCAGCAAAAGTATACAAAATAAGTATGCAGTACATCAAAACACACAGTAATTAGTCTGGCCCAGTGGCATGGAGGGTTGGGGCATCATATGCCTTACCTCCGGCCACATTGGAGACCCGAGTTGGGGAACGAGCATGGGTTCACAGGGGTTAGTGGGGTGGGAGAAGATTGAGCATACCAGGGATAGCACTCCTCTCTTGGCTGGGGGGGGGGTGGACAAGCCATCTCGGTTCATGAATGCCACTGAGTGGAAGCCTGGTGGTACTGCAGTCACAAGAAACTTGAAGGGAGGGGGCTGCAGTAATGTAGGATGTGTGTGCCGCCATGCACACATACTGGTGCTGTATCAAGGGAGAGGGAGGAGAAAAGTAGTAAATCTGGGGACCTGGGATTTGTGAAGACCTATTTGTGTCCCGGTGGTCCGATCCATCATTTCAGTCCCAGAGCCAATCTGGACATGTTTGCTGGGGGGAGGATGGCCCTCCTTCCCTCTCCCACCCTGCTGCAAGGGTGAAATCCACAGAAAACAAGCTTTCAGACCATTAGAGAGGTAGGGATGACTGCTGAGTATGGTGACAGGACTGATAGCCACCCAGATCTGTCAAGGAGGATAAAAACCTTTGTGGAAAAAAGAATAAACAATAATCGGGTAACATTACAGCTGCACAGTGATATATTCACTCAAAATGTCTCTCTCACCACTATCTTACAGATTTACACAAAATATCTTTTTCAGCATGCCTACTGAACGCATGTGTAGCAACCCAATATAGAAGGGGAGTTTTGTTCAATTTCCTGTAATATTATATCATACTGCTAGCTTTTGTTTGTACATCTAAGCACCTTTTGGTCACAGATGCCCTGAAAGTGCGACCAGTTGTATCTAGATCTGCTTGATTTAACTTGCTTCAGATCCAGTTTTGTTAGTAACAACACAGATATCACATTACACTCTGCTTTTTAGTCTCAAGTTTGAACTGAACATCCATTGAGCTTATTAGAAGGGTTTCTTTTAGTAACAGCACAGATATCACATTACACTCTGCTTTAGTCTCAAGTTTGAACTGAACATCCATAGTGTTTATCAGAAGGGTTTCTTTCTAGGCTTTATCAGTCACTGGTTTCTGTTGTGGTAATGACTTCAACCTGTACTTTACTTTCTTCCATTGCTGTAACAACCACTTCTGATAATGAAAGGGGCAGTGGGTGTTACTAGCCATGCCCGTGCATCAGGCTCTGTAGGTCAGAGGGAATGGCAGGGATATAATAGTAAAAAGGGGGCCCATGTGGCTCAGGATAGAGTTTTTTGGGGGGAGGGAAGTGTGAGGGACAAACTCAAGGGCTAGCTGGCACACACGAATGGGAATGGCATCACAACCCAGGAGCTTCACTGAAAGGTTAGGAGCCAGTGGCATTCCATAAATCTGGATACTGGCTGGAGGAAAGCCCAGATGTTTGTCAGCTTTGCAGCTGGACACACATAGGTGCTGACATGTTTCTATAAGAGGGGCTAGGAGACAGCTTGTCCAAGTGACTAGCTTAAGCCGATAGAACCAGGAATGTGCAAGTTCCATAGTGGGCCCTAACCTGGAACCGGAGGTTTGGCCACTCTCAAAGCTGAAGGTGGTCTTGGTCCTAGCCCCATAGCAAATGCAGAGGATGTGTAATACACTTGGCATCTGTCATGGCCAGGAAAGTACCCAAGCAGCCCCAGATGCTCCTGGCCCTGAGAATATTGCAGGAGGGAGTCAAACCAGTGGCCCTAGAGGGACAGTTTAGAGGTGGGCAGGGATCACGAGTAGTATGCCCTCATGGGGTATCATGGATGGCCTGTGGGTCCTTAGTGGGATACCCAAAATGTGGGGTTCAAGCAGCATGGCTAGAGGGCAAATTTTGTTAAAGCCTCAGCAGCTAGGAGGTGGAGAAGGAGGACATAAGGACATGACTGAACACCAGAACAGAACAGGAGGTCAGTAATGAGAGATCCTCCAGGAAGACAAGTCGGAGATCATCTCTGAGAATGTGTGAGGGTCCCTGAAGAAGGACTACAGACTGGACACTCTTGGCCGCATCAGCATAGAAACAGGACATAGAAATTGTCAGCAGATAAGGACTGCCTGGCCTGGTCTAGTCTGCCCGTAAGCCCTTGTACTGGATTACTGCTTCTGACCCACCCGCTGCTGAACCTCTATGGTTCCCCTATGCCTGTCCCAAGCATGCTTGAATCCATCCACAGTGCTGTCTCACACCACCTCCTGAGGCAGACCAGTCCATGCATCCAGCTCCCTCTCTGTGAAGAACTTCATCACATTCTCTCATAACCTCCCACCTTCCAATTTCATGTCATGTCCCCTCATTCTTGTGCTCCTTCTGTATTGGAAAATGTCTCCCCCCTGCACCTTGTTTACACCCTTGAAATACTTGAATGTTTCTATCATGTCCCCTCTTTCCCTCCTCTCTTTCACTGAGTACATATTGAGGTCCCTTAATCTCTCCTCATTATGCGTTATGTTGCAAGCCCTGTACCATCTTAGTTGCCCTTCTCTGGACCATCTCCAGCCTGTTAATATCCTTATGAAGGTGCAGCCTCCAGAACTGCACACAGTACTCCATGTGAGGACTGACTAAGGTTTTATATAATGGCATCACTACCTCCCTCCTTCTGCTGGTGATACCCCTGCCCATGCACCCCAGCATGCCACTGGCCCTCCCAGTTGCCTTAGCACTCTGCTTTGACACGCTCAGGTCATATGAAATAATAACCCCCAGGTCCCTTTCCTCCTTTGTGACTGTCAGCAACCCCCCCCCCCCCATCCTGTAGCTTTCCCCAAAGTTTCTGCATCCCAGGTGCATAATTTTGCATTTTTTTTAATTAAACTTCAGTTGCCAGTCCTCAGACCATTTTTCAAGCTTCCCCAGGTCCCTCCTCATTTTCTCCACCTCCTCTGTGGTATCTATTCTATTACAGATCTTGGTGTCATCTGCAAACAGGCAGACCTTTTCCTCCAGCCCTTCTGCAATGTCGCTAATGAAGACATTGAAAAGGACTGGCCCCAGGACCGATTCCTGAGGCACCCCACTGGTCACCCCCTCTCCCCAGACTGCACCTTATTTACCACCACCCTCTGCCTCCTGTCTGTCAGCCAGTTTCTAATCCAGTTTACCACCCTGTTCCCCATGCCCAGCCTACCCAGCATGTTTATCAGCCTCCTATGTGGAACGGTGTCAAAGGCTTTGCTGAAATCAAGGTAAGTGGCGTCCACTGCCCCACCCTGATTTACTTGCTTTGTTACCCAGTCGAAGAAATCAACCAGATTTGTCTGACATGACCTCCCCACTGTGAATCCATGTTGCCTATGGTCCTGCGCCCTGATGACTTCTAGATGCCCCACTATCCTTTCTTTAAACAAAGTCTCCATGATCTTCCCCACTGTTGAGGTGAGGCTGACTGGCCTATAGTTCCCCACCTCCTCCCTGCTGCCAGACTTGTGGAGAGGGACCACATGTGCCCTCCTCCAATCCTTTGGTACCACCTCTGTGTTGAGTGACTTGGTGAACATGGCTGCCAGAGGTTCTGCTATCTCCCTTCACAGTTCTTTTAATATCCTTGGGTGTATGCCATCTGGTCCCATTGCTTTGTCCACCTTCAATTTAGTGAGCTCCTGCAGGACTCTTTCCCCTGTGAATGAACTATTGTCCACCTCTTCACCCACTTGGCAACTGCTGCTGTACTGCTATGGCCCCTGCCCTTCCCCCTCTTTTGTGAATACTGAACAGAAATATTTATTCAGTATTTCTGCCTTTCCATGTCACCCTCCTTGCATTCCTCCCTCTCCCTTGAGCCTTGCAATCGCCCCCTTGTTTTTCCTCCTTTCCCTGATGTACCTGAAGAATGTCTTGTCCCCTTTCTTAACTGACTGTGCTAAACCTTTCTCAGTCCATGCCTTTGCTCTCCTTACTGACTTTCCTGTTTCCCTTAGACACTCTAGGTACTCCTCCCTGTCCTCCTCCCTTTGGGTCTCCTTATATTTCCTGAACCCTTTTTGTTTTTGCCCTCACCGTTACCGCCACCGCTCTCGAGAACTACAGTGGCTTTCTCCTTCTCTTGCCTTTGGATACCAATCTGATGCGTTGATTTGTTACTTCCAGTAAGGCTTCCTTTAGATGCTTCCACTGTTCTTCCACTCCCCCCTCCCTCCCCTGTTCTCTCCAGGGCTCTTTTGATACCCCTCCCCATTTCAGCGAAATAACCATTTTTGAAATCCAAAACCTTTGTCCTAGTATGACTTGAGTGAGTCTCTGTCCCTATGCTGAACCACACAATATTGTGATCACTGGATCCCAGTTGCCCTTCTACCCGAACATCTGTGATTCAATCCCCATTGGTCATTACTAGATCTAGAATTGCCCTGTCTCTGGTGGGGATCAAGCACACGCTGCCTGAGTACAGCCTCCTGGAGTGAATCAAGGATACCTCTGCTTCTGGCTGAAGCAGCTACACTAGTCTTACAATCCGTGTTTGGCATATTGAAATCCCCGGGTCACTGGGTACATGACAATTCGCTCCTGCGAATTCGTCCCCAGACAACCTGCTGTCGACTATATGCTCCCTGCCCTTCTCGCTTTCTGTTAATTCACCCCCTGGACAACTTGCTTCCTCGCTTCCTTGTATGAAAATGGATCAAGGCTTACCTGATGCTGTACTGATAGTAGATAGTAGGGCGGTAAGTCAAGTTTTTCTAAAGACTTTTCTGCATTAGTGCCAATCCAATAAAATGAATCATAGTGGCGAGCATTGTATTTTAAAGGTTTAGCTTATATGGAAATAGCAGCGTGTTTCCAATTGACACCGGATTATTTATTGCTCTGGCAAACTGGCATGTCGTACTAGCTGCCTCCTCTCACCGGGATCGCGCAGCTTGTTGCCTTTCCTTTACTGTGCAGCCCAAAACTGAGCCTTTGAACCTTCCAACATGCATTCACGCACTAATAGAAGTCTGTGTGCCATTGCTACTGAGTGCAAAAATAATCTGGGACCAGTCACTAGAGGAAGTAAAAATAAAGTACATTTTTTGAAAGTTCTACAGTTGGACAACCCCCAACCCCCGCCCCACACACACACCTCTCTTAGTGGGAGGCTTCTCTATCCCTGATATCACAGTGCTCTGTGCAGCACCACTAACCTCTGAGTCTCGGGGTCCAAACAGTGAAAGTGATATTAGCAGTGGCAGGATATACTTTCTGTTGAGTGCAGCTTACAAACATCGAGGGCTCTCTGCGGCTGGGACGTCTGTTAGTAAACCGTTTTTCATCAGGTAAACCTCGATCTGTTTTCATATAAGGAAGCGAGGGAGTGAGTTGACCGGGGGTGAATTAACAGGGGGCAAGAAGTGCAGGGAATGTATTGTCGGGAGCGGGTTGTCCGAGGACGAATTTGCTGGAGTGAATTGACGTGCTCCTAAAATCCCCATCAGTAGAATTTCACCTTTTATTGCTATCTCATGTATTTCCTCCACAAGCTCCCTGTCCAGTTCCTCTCCCTGTCCTGGAGGCCTGTATATCACCCCTGTGTGTACTGCTGTGCCATTTCCACGTTGAAGGGTTACCCACAGTGTCTCGGCTCTCCCTGCCTACCCTGTACCTGTGTTGCTATTATACCCTCTTTGACACACAGGGCTACTTGCTTTCCCTTTTTGCCCTTCCTATCCCTCCTAAATAGAACATATTCTGGTACATTTGTTTCCCACTCATGATTAGCTGTGTACCAGGTTTCACTTATTGCTACTATGTCCAGGTCTCCTTCAGTTATTAAGGCCTCCATGTCTGGGACTTTATTTCCCAGGCTGTGTGCATTTGCCACCATGATTTTCCAAGTTTTACTGCCTGACCTGTCTCTCTTCCCGTTTCTGGTCCCCTGCATCTTCCCCTCCTTTCCTGATAATTTTCTCTTGTGTTCCCATTTCCTTTCCTACTCCAGGAATCCCCCAGGAGGGCAGGATATGAGTTGCTGCAGCAGAAGTGAAGCTTTGTCTGGTGCCAGTGCTGCCATGTGTGCAAGGGGCATTAGAAGTTCCTGGGTATACAGGTTATGATGAAAAGAATACTGAACACTGGGCTGTCTAGTTCTCCAAAACTTTTCAGGTTGCCTTCTTTTGGCATGCCATATTTGGTAGCGTATTATTAGTAGATAACTATTAATGAAATAGTCTGAAGTGGGGAACTTCAGTTCCAGTTACATCCAAAAAATTTGCCATGTGGAGGGAAATGCACTGAATTCTCAGTTTTAACTGATGTACTGTATGCCATAACGCAGCAGCACCTCCTAATGAAATAAACCAATGACAGTGTCCCTGGTACTGTTCTCCCCTTTTTTCATTATTACTCTGCCTATCCTCAACTCTTCTCTCAGCCTTTGACCCACCTCCTAACCTGCCCATCCTTGTCCCTACACTCCTCCAGCCCTGAGGAGATCATTTCCCCTTGGCTTCTCATCTCTGCTGCTCCATTCTCTGTTGGGGGGCAAACTCTGCCTCCCTAATTTTTTCTACCTCCCCCTCTTAAAATGTGTCAGCAGATGGGGTTCATGTGGACCATCTAGTCTGCCCATGTATACTAGCCCTACACTATCAGGCTGCTGTGTTAAGTTTTCCACACTGTCTGTCCCATGCCAACTTGAATTCTCTGACCGTCTTTGACCCCACCGTCTGTGATGGGAGGCCATTTCAAGGCTCCACCACTCTTTCTGAAAAGAAGAACTTCCTTGTGTTGCCATGGCTAATTTAAATGCCCATCAAGGTAGCCTGAGCCTTCCACCCAGAACTGCATTTCCCCTACCAGATGGATGGAGGCCATCTCCTTCATACATCTCTCTGTCCTCCAAGGTAAGATCCCAGTCCCTGATGTAGCCAAAACCCTTCTCCCTGCACCATGCTTTCAATCACTTGTTGAACGCCCTGGTATGGTGTTCACTAGCCTCCCCCAGGTTATATACAGCTAGCACCTCAGTGAAGGCCACTGTGTGTGCTACCTGCCTGCTTCAGGCCCCTCCCCAGCTCCATGAACCTATCCTGCACTTCCCCTGTTATGTCCCTTGTCAGCTCATTAGTCTCCAGATAAACAATGACATCCAGCTCCCCCTGCTGCACTATGACCCCTGTGATCCTAAGGCTCCTCTCTCCATCCCTCTGTGTTAAGGCATCAGGTACGCACCTCACCATCCACTTCCCCTCCTGTCCTGCTCCCAAAACTACCTTCTAATGATTGAATACCCGCCACTTGAAGCTGTTTCCTCCTCTGCTGGGGTCCTCTGCCTCCCAACTTGGGGCCTCTCCCAGTAGCATCTTGCTTGGCCACTGCCATGTGTGCCTCCTCCTGGCAGTCCCATCCCTCCACAGTGGGAGGAATGTGCTCATGATCCACCCCCCCCCACTCCTGGAACTCACCACAGTTCAGCCAGGCCCTCCTCCATGGCATCCTCTAAGGCAATGCTGGTAGACTTTGTGGCCCCTGAGTGTGGTGGGGGGAGAGATCACCTAAATCCTAGGCAATTCGACCCGGAGTATAGTAACCTCCTCCCTAAGCCCAGAGAAGTGCACGCAGATGGGGCAGCAACTCAGTCTCCAAAAGGTCTCCCTGAAGGCTGCCACTCCATAGCCACTGAACTGCGTCACTCCCAACCTTTTCATTTCTACAGTACCTATGGATCCTGGAAAAGAACTTTGTGCCCTTACCTCAGAGAGAGAGAGAGAGTGTTTCTAAATTTCCTTGCAACCCTCCCCCAGTGTAGCAAAAACAAAGCTTCTATGATAGGGCCGAAATGCCATCGGGCTTTCTTTCAGGTGTGGCTCTGAGATTGTTTTATCTATTTTGTTTGAAGTGTGCCTAGAAAATGGATAAATACATTTAAAAGTACTGGTCATTTACACTTCTGTGCATTAGGCTCCTTATTTGCTACACTGGAGGAGGGTTGTGAGGTTCTTTTGCTTGCACTTGTATGTTTTAACCTGACGCAACCGCAGCCGGTGGGCGACCTCTTTCTGTTCAATATTGTTTCTAAATTTCCCCTTTTTTGTTTTGTTTACCCCCTTTGTTCCTTGACCTTATATAGAGTTTTTTAAGTTTCCCTTTTTGCTTTTTGTAAAACTTTTCTTAACTTCCCCTTTATGTTTAGCTTATCTCTTTGTTACCTGACCTTAGATAGGGTTGTTTTAGGTTCTTCCTTTTTGCTGCTTTTTCTCCCCCTTTTTACCCTTACCGTAGATAAGGTGTTATATCTATACCCACTTAACAGATACTTTTAATTCCAGTAATCTCCTACTCAGACGGCAACAAGTATACAGGTAGTCTGCCTTACCGTAGTGGACCGGCAGAGTTCCCAGCATGCCTGTTGTTGCCTGCAGATGCCTGTTGATGCCCAAGACACCAATTCCTTCAGCTGCTCCTCTCCTGTTCTGTTCCACTCATGTTCTGGAACACGAACATGAATGGACACTATACTTCCTGCATGAGCTTTTGCCACTGATTGGCATTATGGATGCCATGTCACCCTCCACCCTAAGCATGAATAGTGCTACTATTCATCATTTGTATCCAAATAACAAATACTGCATTATTTATGGTATTCAGGAAATACTATCCGTTACTCACACATCCCTATAGAGTACCCACACAATCGAAAATTGATCATTAATGTATATTACAGTAGCTCTTCATCATTGCTATCAGTGTGACTTTGTAGAGAACCAGTGCAGCCATGGAAAAGACCGAGATTAACCTTAACTCATTTTCACCTAGGTGCTCATTTAGTATCAGGTTAAGCAATGGATGGTAGGGTGTGCAAATACCTTATTTCGAATAGTCAGCTGACTGTTCATATTTGGGGCCCAACTATTTGTTATGTATTGTTTGGCCACTGGAACAAGGTATGAGACTTCAAGAACTCTTAAGACTTCCTGTCCAATCAGAGACCACTTTGGAAGCTCGCTGAAGGTAGCCCATCTACCCCAGCACTCGCAGAAGCTACAGGCAAGAGACACAGACATCTGAGCTGCTGTGAAAGAGCAATCTACAGTACTTCCATCCATTTGTTAAAATTAGACGGAAAGCAAAAATCTTGATAGCTTTTGTTCCCTTTTCTAAATCCAAAGCTAGTAAGGGCAATTTATTTGTAACCCCTAGATGGCGCTTTCCCAGGGGCTACTACCCCTGCCTGATTTGCCACTAACAGGTTGAGGGGCCTGGATCCAATGGCGGGTGCCTCCACCCAGAGGTCAGGGTTTGCAATAGTTAAACTAACTTGGTCACAGCCCTCTGGGACACTGCAACCCCCCTTTCTTCCCACTAGTGGCCCACACAATATATCAGAATTGCCTTTCACAGTATACACTTACCCCAGGACTGATTCCGCACTGGGACCTCCTCGTGAAATAAGATACAGTGCAACAATCACAGTACAGTACTTTAACATAGACAATTACCTCAGGCAGTATAACTTTGCTGAAACAAGCAGCTCTGATTTATTTAGGGGATATAACAAGGACAGGGGAAATCAGGTTAATTAGCTTATCACTCTACTCATCTATCTATGGTTGGTGTGTGTCAGGCCTGTCCCTATCAGTTACTGTCCCTGGGTACCCAAGCCCTAGTGGCTAGTCCAAACCGTGGCAGCTGGTAGGGGCCCTTTCACACAGAGAAAAGAAAAATTAGTTAAACAGTCAGCAGTACAGTAATTCCATTTGGATTTAATGTGGCAATTCAACAGGGAGCGACTCTGAATTAGTACTCACGACCTCCAAACAAGATAGGGTCCTTCAATGTCAGCAGGGCTACTCTTGAGCTCCAAGAGACTCCTCACACATTTATATGGTAAACAGTCACAGGCAAAAGTCACTTCAGGATTCACTTGAGGTACACAAACCTCTTCACACATTTATATGGTAAAAAAAAAGCACTATACCAGGCAGGCTGCATCTGTATCCCGATCACAATTACTGCACAATACCGGAGAACACACAGCAGATTCAGTTCTGACAGACCGAGTGCAAATCAGCAATTTCTCCAGTCTTCTACAGGGTGAGCCTGGTTCTACTCTTCAGATATCCTTTGATTCTCTTCACAGGACGGATTCAGTCCTAACAAGCAGTTACACAAGCTGCAGACCGAACTCTGGACCTTACCATGTTTTTGACTAAAACTGTGCACTGAAGGAGCACAGGGTTCCTTTCCCTTCACTGCCAGAGCTAAACTGAAACTCCAACAGACAAAACCGGCACTTCCTTTGAGTTCTCCCAGTTCTTGACTGGATTGGCTGTCACTCACAATAGACTGCTGCTGTTGGTCCAAAAGGCGCCAGTCTAAACTACATCTCCCAGAGTCACTGCCCATACAATCCTCTTGTGGCTGGCTCAGATTATGAGTCCAAGTTCTGATTCATCCAAGGCACCATTTTAGAGCTAGCTCACCCCACACTGATTGGTCCAGTTCAGCAGTTCAAAACCAGAATGGGAACTAGGCAGACACAGTTCTGACTGCAAAGAAAGCAGGTTAGACAAACTGTAATTTCATTATTACTCTAAATGATTTCTGGCAAACAGTTACATCTTTCAGATAGGTTCCCTTTGCACTCCTAGTGACTGCAAAAATGGAGTGAATTGGCAGCAGCTCGAGTGGTACTCAAACAGAGAAGCACACAGTCCCCCCATACAAACTAATTATGTCTGCAAGCAGACAGCTCTTAAAGAGACAGTACCAGAGGCTCTAAAAACTCACTGATAAATGGCTTAAACGCCAAACACCATTCAGGCTTGGAGCATTCAAGCAAGCTCCTGGAAGTCTTTTGGGAACCCCCATTTGCAGGGGGGTTACACCCTTCCTGGCCTGGGAAAGCTTGATGTCCCATCCAAGCAAGTACCCCCATAAGTTTCAACTGCAACCATATACATTTGCATTAGGCTCACACATGTAATCATCAGTCAATACATCATTTTACCAAGAACACATTTCTGAAACATTGCAGTACGTCACTCTTTACACAGTATTACACACACATTGTACCATAACTCAAGTTATTACCTCTTGTACATGAAACCTGAAGAGAGGGGGCCCTGGGCAACTGACCTTGCCACAAAAGGATGTGAATTAGCATTTTTGGTGCCCTCACTGGGATCATTTCGTGCACCTCTTAACCACTGATTTGTTCTCCGAAGCTCTCCTTGTAGCCTATATGCAACTTTGTCAGTGTCTTTTGGGGACCGCATTCTCTTTTCATGTGCCCATCCTTCCCACAATTATAGCAAAACATATTTTCTGGAGTTTGAGCTGGCCGAGGCGCCACACTGGGAGCCAGGGTGGGGGTATTACTAACTGGAAACCTTGGTGCCATCTCTGTCTGTGGCGTGATAAGCATTTGGAGACATCTCGTCAGTTTCTCTACTTCCATGGTCAAGGAACTGAGTTTGGAGCTGTTATCAACAGGAGATACATGGGTGGGTACCCCAACCCCCATAGCAGATGCAGTCGGATATAGGTTGGGGCCCGTACTTGCAGGCGTGGCCTTCATAAAGGGACTGTTTTTGAATTCCCGGATCTCTCTCAACAGTTCGCCCCATTGTGGCATATCTTTTTCCTTGTCAGAGCACTCATTGACTGCCAACCTCTGCCCCTGAACTTCACTTGATGGGCCACCCTCAGTCACTCGGGTCGTAGCCGCAGCTATTGGTGCAGGTCCCTCCCGAGGTCGCCTTTTCTCAACTCCTCGAATTTCTCTCATTAACTCATCATAGGAGGGGTGGATTCCAGTCGATTTGCCAGGCGTAACTGAAGCAACAGCAGTTCTGAGAAGGGCAGACTTAAGGATCCTGTCCAGCCTGGTTCGGTCCAGTTCAATCACTGGCAAACTACCCTTTCTGAGGCATTCTTGCAACAATTTTCCAGCAGAGATACATACACAGACAACAACTCCCCTTGGTACTGTTGTGCATTTCTTACTCTCCACCATAGATCCTCATCAGAATCTGGGCTCCCCACATTCTCCAAGGCCTCAAGATAGGCCTGTGCAGTCACTTCAGGGTTACTGGCCCGTTTAGCACGGATGGTAGCCAGAGCAGGACCTCGGAGGCTCTCACTAACCCTCTTTCGCTGCTTCCGAGCATTGCCATTCTAGCACTTGGGGGCAACATAGTCTATCCAGGTCTCCCAGTCATCCTCCCTTGGGGGTGGGGAGGTGCCAGAGAAGATCCTCAACCTTTGGTAAGAGTCGTGACTAATGGCAGGTGCAGAAATAGGAGTCTGCATTGGTTCAGCCACCATTACGGGTACTGGAGCGGGAGAGGGTGTTGGGGAGGAACACCCCAGGTGGCAAGAATAGTTCTTCAAGTCCTCCACAGTTTTCCTTCCCCAGCACCCATTTAGCAAATTTCTCCTCAAAAGTTTCAGACAGTGGTGGGCTCATTCCCCGGTCTTTACTGTACTTAGTTATCACTCTCCAGGCAGTGAGGGCTCCTCTGGGGTAATGGTCTGTGGCACTTTGGAGCTATCTATGGGATCCTTAAACTCTACTAGGGCCAGGAAAGTGTGGTTGAGCAGATTAGCATGCCGACCCACCACCACAGGGTTTTGTAAACCTTCCACCTTGGAAAGTACTCCCTGTACAGTGTCCGTATTGATACCCAGGGGGATGTCCAGGATAAGCATAGCATTTTGGGGGTCAATCTCCTCCCCAGTACACCACTCCACCAGCCGGTGCACAGCCACTTCTGTCGGGGTACACATTTTTTTTTTTTAACAGTGGTTCGTAAATATGGCCAATAGAGGACACACAATCCCAGCGGTGAGCCTCCAAGATGTAACCCCTAGATGGCGCTATCCCAGGGCTACTACCCTGCCTGATTTGCCACTAACAGGTTGAGGGGCCTGGATCCAATGGCGGTGCCTCCACCCAGAGGTCAGGGTTTGCAATAGTTAACTAACTTGGTCACAGCCCTCTGGGACACTGCAACCCCCCTTTCTTCCCACTAGTGGCCCACACAATATATCAGAATTACCTTCACAGTATACACTTACCCCCAGGACTGATTCCGGCACTGGGACCTCCTGTGAAATAAGATACAGTGCAACAATCACAGTACAGTACTTTAACATAGACAATTACCTCAGGCAGTATAACTTTGCTGAAACAAGCAGCTCTGATTTATTTAGGGGGATATAACAAGGACAGGGGGAAATCAGGTTAATTAGCTTATCACTCTACTCATCTACCTATGGCTCTGTGCACAGGCCTATCCCTATCAGTTACTGTCCCTGGGTACCCAAGCCCTAGTGGCTAGTCCAAACCGTGGCAGCTGGTAGGGGCCCTTTCACACAGAGAAAGAAAAATTAGTTAAACAGTCAGCAGTACAGTAATTCCATTTGGATTTAATGTGGCAATTCAACAGGGAGTGACTCTGAATTAGTACTCACGACCTCCAAACAAGATAGGGTCCTTCAATGTCAGCAGGGCTACTCTTGAACTCCAAGAGACTCCTCACACATTTATATGGTAAACAGTCACAGGCAAAAGTCACTTAATGGCAGCAGGATTCACTTGAGGTACACAAACCTCTTCACACATTTATATGGTAAAAAGAAAGCACTATACCAGGCAGGCTGCATCTGTATCCCGATCGCAATTACTGCACAATACCCGGGAGAACACACAGCAGATTCAGTTCCTGACAGACCGAGTGCAAATCAGCAATTTCTCCAGTCTTCTACAGGGTGAGCCTGGTTTCTACTCTTCAGATATCCTTTGATTCTCTTCACAGGATGGATTCAGTCCTAACAAGCAGTTACACAAGCTGCAGACCGGAACTCTGGACCTTACACATGTTTTTGACTAAAACTGTGCACTGAAGGAGCACAGGGTTCCTTTCCCCTTCACTGCCAGAGCTAAACTGAAACTCCAACAGACAAAACCGGCACTTCCTTTGAGTTCCTCCCAGTTCTTGACTGGATTGGCTGTCACTCACAATAGACTGCTGCTGTTGGTCCAAAAGGCGAAGTCTAAACTACATCTCCCAGAGTCACTGCCCATACAATCCTCTTGTGGCTGGCTCAGATTATGAGTCCAAGTTCTGATTCATCCAAGGCACCATTTTAGAGCTAGCTTACCCCACACTGATTGGTCCAGTTCAGCAGTTCAAAACCAGAATGGGGAACTAGGCAGACACAGTTCTGACTGCAAAGAAAGCAGGTTAGACAAACTGTAATTTCATTATTACTCTAAATGATTTCTGGCAAACAGTTACATCTTTCAGATAGGTTCCTTTGCACTCTAGTGACTGCAAAAATGGAGTGAATTGGCAGCAGCTCGAGTGGTACTCAAACAGAGAAGCACACAGTCCCCCCATACAAACTAATTATGTCTGCAAGCAGACAGCTCTTAAAGAGACAGTACCAGAGGCTCTAAAAACACTCACTGATAAATGGCTTAAACGCCAAACACCATTCAGGCTTGGAGCATTCAAGCAAGCTCCTGGAAGTCTTTTGGGAACCCCCATTTGCAGGGGGGTTACATATTTCACACTTTTCTTTTCTGTGATAATTTTCAGTGTTTCTCAGGAGTTCTGCTAGGTGCATTTTGTTCCCCTAAAAGTAAAAAAAAAAAAAGTACTACTAGGCCTGTTTCTGCTCTGTAAGCAATCCATCACAGGTGCACATAAAATAAAAACAAGAAAGTATTTTGTGCACTTTCTTATTAAGTTGCAAGTGCCAAGTTAGAGTTTAGAACTAAACAAAATAGACTGCCTTTTGTCAGGTTTTTGTGTGATACATTCAGCAGCTTAAATGAGTGTTTTTTTCTACAGTGTTTTTCCCTTCTCACAACCCTACAGGTTATCCAACACAGTTATCCAGAACCACTATGATCTGGGTGGCCACTGGCCAGTCATGTCAGTTGTGCAAGTTGGGAAGGGGGGGAAATTTTTCTCCAAAATCTTGGTTTTCTCCTGTTGTCTGGTATGCAAGGATGAGCAACTACAATCAGCTGGGGATTAGGAGAAGTGGACAAGAGTGGGCGGGGCAGTGGCACCAGTAAGATATTCATCAGAAATCACAATGATGCAGAATGGTGATGATTTGCATAGTGTGTGCCCCTGCACAGAGCAAGTTGCATAACTACCTGTGAGCCAGGAACAGACCTAAGACTAGTTTCCACTCAGTGTGCCTTTTTCCTTGCCAAACCGTGTAAAATAAATGTAAAAAGGCAGACTGCCACTAGACAGACAAACAAGTCAGTTTGGGCTTCTTCTGTTGACCGGATTCTACATTTTCTTTTGTGTTTGTGACACAGGGCAGGACAAGTGGTTGCAGTTTGATGGCTGGTTCTCTAATTCTTGGAGTTGTCTCTCTTGGATTCTTGAGTTCTCTTTTTCGGTTCCCTTGCAGTGTGTTGTTTGTATTTTCTTCTGTTTCTGTATGCTGCACTGCTACTGTATGCCTTGTCTATAACATTGGGCTATGTACCACACCACGTCTGTTCTGGGCCAGAACTGCAGAGCAACAGGATCTGTCATCACCCACATGACCTGTACCTGCAAAAATAAGAAACAGAAGAAGAAATGTATCAAGAGACACTGTACAGTTAAAGTAAATCTTTCCCACCTGTAGCTCCACTCCCCCCTCCCCCAACTCACCCCAGTAAAAAAAATTCCCTTTGAATACTTACCTTTGCTGTCTGGACACAATGTGTGTTAAGCCTTTTCCACCTATGGCAGACTCTCCTCACCTCTTACCCACCAAAATAATACCTTTGCTGGTAGGACCCAACATGTGTTTTTCAAAGATCATTAGTGGATACTGTTTGGGCATCTGTAGAATAGCAGCAGCCTAGCAGTGGTGGTCCAGTAACACACATCATTGATCACATCAGTGGTGGTGAGTAGGACCACTCATTCAGCTAGAGTCACCAGTACCACCAAACCACCGCTCTTTTGGCCTCCACTAGCCTATCTTGTTTGGACATGCATCTGACACCCCTGGTGCTCCTGTGCCAGTGCTACTTGGTTGTTCTGGCTGATATAGAACCAGCTGATTAAAGGGCTGAAAGTGTTTTAGTGGTGAGCCATATCCCTCTTTCTCTGAACAGTGCAGCCCCGAGAGGTTGAGGTTTTTGGCCACCTGACTTTCATGTTTTATGGCTCTCAAGATACTCCCCATACTCTGCCTAATCACCAAACCTGCTTAGGTTAGCCTCCACAGATGAAGTATCAGTAGGCAAGTCATCCAGTGGTGGAAAGTACTCAGACATGGGTAAGTGCTCCTATTCCTCATCTCCACTATTAAGTTCTACAGTACTGAAGCCAGGCTAAGAAACAAGAGGTGTCATAGTAGGAGTGGTCACAGTACTGGAAATAGTTTTGCAACTGGCTGGGGCCACAGTGATAGCAGGGGCCAGTGTCACTGTAGCAATACTGGTGGTTGCCATGGTTACAGTGGCAGGTGTGGTCTCAGTCACAGTGGCAGAAGTGGTCTGGCTCACAGTAGAAAGATTGGTCTGGGTCACAATGGCAGGAGTGGTCTTAGTCACAGCGGCGGAAGTGGCTGGTAGGGCCACTGTTGCAGTAGAATTGGGAATGCTACTAGTCACAGTGGATGGGTGGTGGATCAGAGCAGTGGTGGTTATTAAGAATGAGGTGGAGCCAGCCCGGTGGTGCAGAGGGTTGAGGCGCTGGATGCCACACCTCGAACCACGCTGGTGACCCGGGTTCAGAAATGGACTCGGGGTGCCGGTGGCTGGCAGGGGAAGGAGAGGACTGAGCGTCCGGAGGACTGCTCTTCTCTCCTGGGGTGGGTTAGTGGATAGCCCTGCTCTGTAGCAGTCCCTGGTGGAGACCAGGGGCACTACAATCATCAGTGCAGGAGGGACTCAAGAAAACCAGAAAACAGCTCCGGAGTGCACCGGATGATGGCTTCTGCCCTCCACGCCATCGGGACCTCCGGGAATATCCTCCTCCACAGTGGCACCCCCAGGGCCATGTGAGCAATAGTGTGCTGGGTTTCCCCTCTCCCCGGTGCCTTCCCCCTCGAAGGAAGGGGACCCGCCCGGCAATGGGATATGCTGGGACCAACTCGGGGGTCGGCTGCTATCTGTAGATGGAGGAGCTCCTGAAGAGAATCGCCGGGGTTAGTGGGGCACTAGGAGGCCCGAAGGAGAGATGGGCTCCGGAGTGTCGGTGGGGGTAAAAAGAATATCAAAAAAAAAAAAGAATGAGGTGATGGTGGTACTGGTGGCAGTGGCCAGGGATGAAAAGGACACATTCACACTGATAATATCAGTGGCAGATAATGATAGTGTCCTCCTAGCAGCACTATCATTAGTTTCATTGGTACTTTTCCCCCGGTGTCAGATGACACCATACTGATGCTAGAGATCATAGGTTTTGAAAAGGTGAAATATGTTTTTGTGCAGCAAATGCAACCTGAGCGTCACTCTGCAGTACGCTCACACTCACCTGCTGCTTGCTGCTCTACACCTACTGCAGCATTGTTGGTGGTGCCTGACCAGCTATGCTTTCTCGAATGTTCTCTGTCTACCATGGTTGTATTCCTCGCAGGAAGATGTCTGATATTAAATTTAAATTATATTATTATGAAACATAGTAGTCAATCACTGCAGCAATGCCGGTGAGCTGACAATTTAGTCTCATTCAATAGTCATGACTAACTTGTAAACCAATTCTCTAAAGAAAACAAATTTACTTTTTAAGCTTCTTCTTTAGCATGAAGGCTCACGCTTAGAACAATGACTTTCTTTACTGCACACTGCACACACACAGAAATAAATGACAGCAGGGTCACGTGATGCATCTAAGCAGGTGAATAGCACTACTCTTAGCTCTGCTCCATGACTCATCTCCACGGTACAAAAATAATCTATTTTGGGCTACTTCCATCAGTGCTTTCAGCGTAACTAGTTGCTTTAGTGCTCCACTATCCGACGCCGGATTTTTCACCTCTAAATGAGCCGGAAAGCCGCACAATACATGGAAACTGAAATGCGGCCTGCAGGCCCAATGCATACCCCACCGCCCACCCCAGAAAAAACTAAGAGCGCCAAGAAACCCAAGACCCAAACGGCGGCACCTGCTAAATCGAACCTAGCTGTGATCCCTCTAACCAAGGAGAAATTTATGCAAGAACTCTCCCCACTCAAGGATGCCCTGCTGAACATAACCAGCCAGCTGGCAACCCTGCAAACTGCCTTGGAGGTTCTCACTCATAGGATGGGTGATGTGGAAGCAAGAATCAGTTCCATTGAAGATTGGAGATCTCATCAGGATTCTGACTCTGTGGCTGTAAGATGCCATGTTTCTAAACTGGAAGACAAGACTGAGGATCTGGAGGGGTGCAGCAGGTGCAATAAGCTACTGTTAGTAAGGCTCCTAGAGGGTTCTGAAGGCCAGAACTCCATTCTTTTCCTACAAATGTTTTGTGAAAAGGTTTCTGGCCATTCTCCTAATGGTCCTGACTACAAAATAGAGAGGGCTCACAGAGCATGGAGGCCTACTCCACCACCGGGCAGCCCACTTCTTCCCTTGATTTTTAAGCTTTTAAACTACCTTGACAAAGACCACATTCTTGCCAAAACGAGGAATGCCAAAGATCTCTTATGGGATGCAAACAAATTAAGATTAACACAAGATCTTCCTTGCTCTGTGCATCTTAAAAGGGCAGAATTCAACCCTTACATTTCCAAATTACTGGCCTCGGGGATACAATTTAGGATGCTATATCCAGCTCAGCTGCAGGTGACCTACCAGGGCACCATGAAGTCTTTTGAATCCATCAATCAGGCCAAGCAAGAACTTCCTAACCTGTTCCCAGATCTTTTTCAAGCCCCCAAGTGATCTTCTTTAGGAACATTTTTGCTTGAAATTCACAGTCTTGGGGTGACTATCAACTCTAAGGACTTGGATATTGTTCCTCAAACTTACGGTTATACTACAGCATGACTTACATTGTCTATCACTCTGCCCCTCTGACTATTTAAGAAGGATAGAGGATCTTATGTTTTAATAGTTTAATGGGCCACTTCATGGGAGAACACTGCAGGATTATGAACTGTTGCACACCAGGTGATGTGCTACCAGTTGGGGACTCATATATGTATAGGGCTGACATAAGAGTAAAGATTCCTTCCTTTAAGCTTTCGGCGCATGTTGGATTCCACAGAGGCAGGCTTGTGAGGCTCAAGTTGGAGTCCGGATGGGTCACTTCACGATCTGTATTCCCTGTGCTCCTCTCGCTAGCTACACTGCATTTAAGATAGGTTTGAGGCCTGGTTGCCGTCGGGGCTGGGGAAGTTATAAGGTTGTGCTGGGCAGCTCCTCTTCCTATGGTCGTGGGTCCTGGGAGTGCTCCATATATTACGGGAGAGAACAGGTTGACTTTTATTGAATGCCTATTCATGGAGCCATGTCAGGGGTGGCTTCCCCTTGGACCTTTCTGAATGGGCTATGGGAGGCAATCCTCGAGGGGACTACTGTGTGATATTGGGGTGCCTGGTTGTGCCCCCCCCCCTTAGTGGAGAGTAATACAATGCGGTTTGCATGGATGAAAAGGGATAGGGTGAGAGTTGGTTTTCTGACCCCCAAAATCAAAAGAGCAGTGCAGCCAAGCAGACATACAGGAAGCAGGCCGGAGACGTTTTGTCACTAAGGGTCATAAATGAGGACCGTGTCTGAGTTGGCTGTCCCGGGCCTTAAGCTGAATGTTCTCTGTGATGGGAGCAAGCAGGGGTTCCTTTCATTAACCCTCTATCAGCTAGTCTCCCTTGTTATCACCAGGCTAATATGGATGGGAGTAGCTCCTGGAGTCCCTGCGATGGGAGGTGAGGAATGAATCAGTGTGCTGAGGACCTTCCCTAGTAACAAGGTGACAATGGTTCTGGACCTTTCCTAGACAGAAATAAGGTACAGGGAGCTGAGCCGGCAGGGGGTGAGAGTTCTGCTGTTTGGGATGTGGCCTGTTTCATTCTCCAGCTCAGGTGACAACATTTGCCATACTGGGTTTGGGATCTCAACACTTGCAGATTTACTGACTATACCATTTAATCTCTATGATATAATTTGCCGCTTAGGCTTTGTCAACTTTTGGCTTTCTGGGGACACTAGTCATGGGAAACGCACAACTGCCATATTGGGAATGTTGGTTATTTAGTATTGTCAAGGGGGACAGAAGTCATTTTGTTTGCATACATGTATTATATTCTGTAAACAGCCTTATTGATTGGGCGATGGGGACAGAGAGGAGGTGGGGAGCGGGGGACCCACGGAGATGAGTGTTCTCATCATGGGCAGTCAGCTGTTGGTGTTACGGCCATAAGGGACGGGGAAGGAATATGTGGTTATATTAATGGATTTTAAGATTGTTGGGGTATTCTACAGTTGGGATAATTTGGAGGGAGGGAGGGGTGGGCTGGGTCTGCTTGCTCAGTACTGGGAGAGGGGGTAGGCCTGGGGCACCTTACTTTTAGTCAGCCATGCAGGTGGGGACTTGGCTGGTAGATACTGCTCCTGGCAATGATGGGCACAACATATAAATGTATCTCATGGAAAGTGAAGGGGGCAAATGATAAAAGGAAACAATACATGATTTTGCGACACCCTAAAAAGTATCAACCAGACATGGTTTTCCTACAGGAAACACACCTAAGACAGACAGACATACAGTATTTCCATAGGGAATGGGTGAGGCAAGTCTACGGGGTGAGATCCAGTAATAAGAGGGGTGGGGTGGGGTAGGGATTCTTCTACAGAAGGTAGCCCCTTTCCACCTGATAAAAGAATGCAGAGATCCTGAGGGATGCTTTCTGCTTCTCCAGGGTCCGTGATTGACCGCAGTCTTGTTAGGATGTATTTATGGACCCAATATAAATTCCCCAGGCTTTTTCTCGGGTTTGTTGGCACACTTACTGCCATTCTCGCATCTCCCCATATTTCTTGGGGGTGACTGGAACCTTACAGTTCACCCAGACCTGGACAGATCTGGTACTTGCCGTAGAGGTCTCTCTCCAACTCAATGGGGAATTCAGGATCTCATGGACTCGGTTGGGCTAGGGGACCCATGGCATATCCTACATTCTAACAACCGACAATATACTTTCTTCTCTCTCCCCCCCTCCACAGGATCTACTCTAGAACAGATTACTTTCTTATTACTCTATCATTTCAGGTCTTTCGGCCTGCATAATTTACACCATTATAATCTCTGATCAGGCCCCGGTATACATGGAACACTCACTGAAGGGACTTGAAGATCAGGACAGGGCTTGGCATTCGAATACCTCTCTTCTGAATGACTCGCTCTTTGTTATGTCTCTGTCCGACTTCATACATACTTTTTTTTGTGAAAATGAGGGGACGGTAGCTGGTGAAGATATGATATGGGGTGCAGCAAAGTGTGCCATTAGAGGGGAATGTATTCGCCTGGTGTTAAAGGTTAAAAAACTAAGAACAGAAAAGACAAACCAGCTGCTGCTTCAGATCCATACTCTGGAACATAGCCTCTTCATGACAGATGACCAGGAGAAATAGATTATGCTTCATGCTTACAGGGCGCAATACTTTGATATTTTAGCAGATCAAGCCGATCTTGCTCTCCAAAGAGTCTGGTGAAAGGGTGGGCAAGTAGTTGTTAGCCCTGCGACTTAAACAGATGGTAATGCAACATATGATACCCAGCCTTCAACCTGTCCTGGGAGGAGAAACTCTTAGGGATTGGGTCCGAGGAATAAATCCTGGATACCACCCTCTGAGTTCTTCCGGTGAGGAAAGATGTAAACCACCTGAGGATTGTACCAGACAGACCACAGATGAACCTCAAATGATCAAGCAGAACCCCATGGTCCACAGTATCAAACGCTGATGAGAGATCAAGGAAAACCAAGATGGAGTGGTTCTTCCGATATCTGGCCGTCAGGAGATCATTGAGCACCCAAACCAGCGCTGTCTCTGTACTATGCCTCTTTCGGACACCGGACTGGAGGGGTTCATAGATGTCATGGATGGTCAAATTGTTCTCCAGCTGTGTGGCCAATACCTTCTCAACCACCGTCCCTAAAATCGGAAGGTTAGGGATTGGTCTGTAGTTTGCAAGGCAGTTTGCGTCCAGGGAAGCTTTCTTCAGGAGGGGTGTTACCACTGCCTCCTTCAGGGAGCTAGGAAACTCACCTGTTTCCAAGGAGCACCAAACTATCCAAGCAAGGACTGGACTGATGGAATCAGTACAACCCAAAATCAGGGAAGTTGGTCCTGGATCCAAACTACGGTACATAAGGTACGCACCCTGGACAATCCTCATGACATCCATGAACTCCGGGTGGTCGAAGGTACTCCAGGAAAACTGAAGGCCAGTGGCCAAGCGCTAGTCTTCAGCAATGCCCATCGAGTGTGCTGGCTGGAGAGCTGCCCTGATGTCGGCCACCTAAGTCACAAAGAACCAAGCAAGTTCATTGCACTCTATTTGCGAAAATGCTTTCCAAACTTTCAGACAAGCCGGGTTGCACAGCCTGTCCACAGATCAGAAAAGCTGAGCTGGTCAGTTCTGAGTGACTGCAATCTCCCCAGACAGGAACTTTGCCTTCTTATGGGTGATTGCAGATCGATAGGCTTGGTAATGGTCCATCAATCTGAGGTGGTTGGCATCAAGAGCAGATCTCCGCCAGCAACGCTTTAAGCTTCGACCTTGTCGCTGCCATCTCCCTCAAGGTCCCATCAAACCATGGAGACCGAGGGTGAAGGTAGAGAGGATGAACACGGACAGGAACAATGATATCCAGGGCTGCTGCAATGGCCATATTATAGGCCACCACGAGGTCTCCTGGGTCACTGTTTGCACCCGGAATGGACGATAGGTCAAGCACCGCCATAAGGTCTTCAGAGTCAATATCTTGTAAAGGGCGGAACTTGATCATCCCCACGGGGGTAGACCTTTGGGGGGGTGCTAAAATTTAACCTCATGGTGTAGTGATCGGACCATCTGACTGGGTCCATCCCCAAATCTGAGGCATCGATCCTCAGGAGAAAAACTAAATCAAGGGAGTGACCATGTTTATGGGTGTCAGTGGTAACTACCTGTGTAAGGCCCAGAGATGTCATCAGGTGGAGGAAGTGTTGTCCAAATTATGAGAGTTCGTCATCGGCCCAGGCATTAAAGTCGCGCAGGACCATAAACCTGGGAGACTCAAATGCCATGTCGATGATGAAGTCCGCCACTTCCTGAAGGAACCGTTTCCCATCCCTGGGTGGATTATAGATGAGGATAATCCTACAACCTACACCTGCTACCACAGTGCACTCAAATGACTCAGCCTCCTCAACTGGTACACTCATGAGGCCCAATTCGGTCTTGAAACAGACCGCACTTCGTGATCCACCCAGAGCGTGTGAATCACCGAGTAAATGGCTGGAATTGTGGCCTCTAATACAGGGCCAGAGTTCTCATCCAGCCAAGTCTCGGTGATGCAAGCCAGATCCACTGAATTTACAAGATCTGCAACAATTGCAGTCTTGTTTTTAATGGATCTGGCATAGAATAACACCACTCGAGTTGGATGAACTTCCGGAGCCGCCCGAACTACTTGCCCACTCAATTTGGTGGTGCTCTTGGTGATGGAAACCAGACATGGGGAGCCATGATCTGAATTCTATTTCACCCCAGGGCATCTTCTGGACACTACAGCCCCAATGTGATGGCCCCACTCATTCAATCTCCACTGTTTGCACCCCCAAACCCCCTCCTTCCCCGATGAGCAATACCCAGTGCTCTACAACACTGATAGATGGAAAAATGCAATGGGGGGAGACAAAGGGGCGGAGGGAGCGAAGGGTGGAGGAAGAATAGCGCACGACCATGGGGGCAGGCCTCCAACACATTCCAACGACCAAATTAAACAAAGCATAAAAATCATATAAGTTTAACACTAAACATAAAATAAACAAAACACCCTCCCCTGCTAACCAAAACCACAATAATTAAAATAAGTAAAATCTAAAATCACAATTAACAGTTTAAATACAAAAAACACTCAAAACAGAAAATCCTCAAAATTAAAAGAAGTTTGTTGTTAGGATGACAGATCCATTGTTATTGCTTTCTTTATAGTTGTCGGACTTATTATATTCATGGTGATGTAATGGGAGAAGAAAGTTGTTGATGTTATGAGTGTATCTTTTCTCCTGTTTGAAAAAGTTTATAAAGTACATTTAATCGAGAAAAAAAAATATCAGCTAGCTACCCATGTACATGTTCAAAAACAAAAGATTGTAGACATGGGCCTTGC
Source organism: Neoceratodus forsteri (assembly GCA_016271365.2). NCBI lineage: Eukaryota > Metazoa > Chordata > Ceratodontiformes > Ceratodontidae > Neoceratodus > Neoceratodus forsteri. The sequence continues at coordinate 817,350,881 of CM057455.1, read as the reverse complement.
CTGGGCGCCTAAAGTACTTATCTACTTAGGGATCAAAGTTTCTAGACATATTTCATCTATGGTTGAGCTAAATCTTTTTCCTATTGTTCAAGCCGTGTTGTCGGACCTGCAGAGATGGAAATCCCTTCCGCTTTCACTGTGGGGATGAGTAAATGTGATTAAAATGAATGTCCTACCTCGAATACTTTTCCCACTGAGCATGGTGGGCCCATTTCTTCCCAAATCATGGTTTGTCCGCCTCCAATCTTCTCGCTCTGATTTTCTTTGGCTTGGTAAAGCTGTATGCAGAGCTTATTTGAAGCTGACTCACCGGAAAGAGTAAGGTGGTCTAAGAATACCTCATTTATTTTTATATTATTATGCTATACACTGCTGTAAAATATTTAAGTGGCACTCTGGTGTCCATGAACACCCTGAAGTTCATTATACCCCTCTCTGGCTGTCATTAGAACAATACCTTTACCGATCTCAGGGTATTGCCATTTCCAGTCTTTTATATGGTAGGCCTTCTGACCTTCCCAAACCTCTCTGTAACTCTCCACTATGGTGGTCCCTTAAGGCTTTCCACCAGATATGTTCCCATCTGGGTATAGTTTTATACAAAGCTTTCTCCCAACCCCTCTTTGGGAACCCCCACTTTAACACAGCACACCATACAATTCCACCAAGTTTCTGCTCAGCCCTAGCTGGGGCATCGATTTTGTCTCTGATCTCCCAGGGTAGACTTAGCTCAGTTAAGGAAGTTCAGGACAAATTTTCTATCCCAGTCTACCATTCTTTTAAGCATCTTCAACTGGGAAAGTGATCTCCTCATTTTTGGGCTCATACCCCTGGCTGGGCTCCTCCAGCCCACTAATACACACTTTTACAGACACGGCTGTGTCCCCCACCCCATTTCAAAATTATATGATTTTTTGCAACTTCATGATCCTGCCAGACCCCAAGGAATTTGCTATTATTGGAAATATGAATTAGATTTGAACCTGAGTGACAAAGAATGGCAGCAGGTATAGAGATGCCTTTATAAATACGTTGAACAAGACCATCTGCACTTTTTGTAATTTTGAATTTTGCATAATCTTTACTTTTCCCCATCTAGATTACATAGGTTGGGCAGAGCTGGGTCGCCTACATGCATAAGGTGCGGACTGTTTGTCGGTTCACTAAAGCACATTCTGTGGGACTACGCCAAGTAATCTCATTCTGGCAATCAATCAGAAATGCTTTAGACCCTATGCTGGGCTTAGACTCTTATTTTACTCAACAAATTTGTTTGGTGGGCCACTTCCTGAGAGGAATACTAGGCTGCCATAAAGCCTATATATCGCTAATTTCAGGTGTTGCCAAACTTATTACTGTGAGAAATTGGTTGGATCAAACTTGCCCCTCTTTTAAAGAGTGGCACTCTGAAATTCTCCAGGTACTTGACATGGAATGGCATATTGCTAAATGGATCGATTGATCAAAAACATTTAATGAGAGGTGGTCCCCGCTGCTGGTCCTCTTACCCTTAATACGTATTATATAATGTTCCTCAGAGTTTAACGGGGGATATAGGACTTGTAACAAGTTGTTAGGGTTGAGGACTTGAGGCCCCATTCACTGTGTTGTGATAATAAACCCTATCAGCCAACCTAGCTGCAGGAGAGTATCCTCCTGTTAAGGCTTGTGAATCTTTGGGTAATGCAAAAGGTGCTTCGGGGTGGGAAGGTGGGGGGGACTGGGGTAGATGGATAGTATTTACTGTCTTACAATTTATTGATCATATCAATTATTACTAGAGGTTTGTTGTTAGGCTGACACATCCATTGTTACAGCTTTCTTTATAGTTGTCAGACTTATTATATTCATGGTGATGAAATGGAAGAAAGTTGTTGATGTTATGAGTGTATCTTTTCTTCTTTTTGAAAAAGTGAATAAAGTATATTTAATCGAAAAAAAAAAATGTCAGCTAGCTACCCAGAAATGGTGGGAGTCAGCCAGCTTGTCCCACCCTACCAACTAACAACGATATGTAGCGATGCACTCACAGTTGCACAAGAGGTTGTAGAGGGACCCAAGCCCAGGTTCCTCACAGTAAGCTGTCTGATGTTAAATTTAAATATTATTATGAAACATAGAAACCCACTGTGACAATGCCAGTGAACTGACAAGTCTCCTTCACTAGCAGTCAAGCTTGACTAAAACAATTTATTTTTTAAATTTCTTCTTTGGCATGAAACCACAGACAATTTGAGTGCACAAGTGTATGTGGTACACCCTACTGCAAACAAGCACAGTGCAAAAGGGTAGCTGCCCAGAAGCAGTGGTGGAGCAATTCAGCCGACTCTAGCATCCACAAAAAAATAATGATGACGTTATTTATTCAGCACAGTTGTGCATTTCATTGCACTTAAGTTAGACTGCCGTGAATCTGAATTTTTAGTTTGCCTTGTTTTTTGTTTCGGCCAAGTCCAACTAAGTTACAAAAAAAATTACATTTCTATTCACAAATATTTAAAATCTCATTTACTCTCTTAAGCTGACAAAAGCTGTTTAAAATATGACAGCTTTAAATCTGGTTTGGTTTTATTACACACACAGGTTGTGTATCTGCTCACTGGGTCCTACTTGTCTCTCTCGGCAAACAACCCTTGTTTAGTTTCTCTTTGTTCTCATGCTAGTAGTTCTCTTAAAAAAAGCCTAATTTTCACACTGCAAGTTTAAAAACATTGACCCTCTCAGCTTGGGATTTAGAAAGGGAAAAAACTGTCAAGATTTCTGCTTTTCGGATAATTTTAACAAGTGGATGGAAGTAGATTGTTGGTACCCAGTGAACACAGTGACCACGAATGAGCACTTTCAAAAAGGGTGACTCAGTCACAGCACCTGTGTTCAAGACTACCTGACAGGGTAGCCACTGGATACCTGGGTGGGCGAGGTAGGGAGATGGGAAGCATATGTGCATGTACGCGTGCTCACATGCATGGGGGGCAGAGGAAAGGGAGGAGAGGAGAGGTATATGGGAGGGAGTGTGGAGGGCAGCTGCCGAGCTGGTCGGCTAGCGTGGCAAAGAGGGTGGTTGGTTGTTGTGTGCACGGTGCAGGGTTTGGATCTGGCGCGGTGCGGTTTTTTTTTTTTTTGTGCCGGCAGGCGGCTTGTTTTTTTTTTTTAAGATCCCCCTGACATGCACCCTGCTGGAGTTGAGAATCCTTCAGAAGGGGGGTGGAGGGTGTGGGGGATGCAGCCCCCACCATGAATGTAAAATCCTTCATCGCCTTGCAGTTCGCCGCAAGTGTACATCACCATAATTCATTTTTAGTGATGTACACTTGCCCCAACAGCGATCATTATTCCGCGATCACTGTTATCACATAGAACCAGACTACTCTCTCAGAACAGCTCAGATGTCAGTCCTTCTTGCCTGTAGCTTGGCGACTGCTGGGTAATGTGGGCTGCCTTCAGTGAGCTTCCAAAGTGTCCTCTGATTGGGCAGGAAGTGCTGGGCAGATCTTGAATGCCTGACAAATAGTAAAACACCGAATAGCGCTAATTATTCTTTTTTTTTTCTCAAGTAACAAATAGCCTATTATTCATGGCATTCAGGAAATAATATTTGTTACTGGCATAGCCTTGAGGGATGGTTTAGACATCATATTGAGCTATTGGAGGTAATCAGTTGACAAATGGAAGATGTTTAACATTTTCAGGCAACAAACAGTTGCACAGACTGATTCTGCACAATGCAGACCAGATGTTCTCTTAGTTTGCCAATATTTCAGAGGATCATCCTGTATGCTGAGTTTCCTAGGCTCTATCAGATAGTCTTCAACCACTGTGATAGCAGTATGACCTTGACCAACACTGTAAGAACTATTGCTGTCAACATGAAGTAGTGTGACCAAATGTCACCATCTTTATCTTTTCCATTTGATGTTTCACCTGCTGGCAGTTAGGTTTAGAAGTGTGCTAGCTCAACAGGTTTGGGAAATAGCATGCATCATTCCAACTCAACGGGGAATTCCGGGATCTCATGGACTCGTTTGGGCTAGGGGACCCATGGCATATCCTACATTCTAACGACTGGCAATATGCTCCCCCCCCCCCACAGGATCTGCTCCAGAACAGATTACTTTCTTATTACTCTGTCATTTCAGGTCTTTCGGCCTGCATAATTTACTCCATTGTAATCGCTAAACATGCCCCGGTATACATGGAACACTCACTGAAGGGACTTAAAGATCAGAACAGGGCTTGGCATTTGAATACCTCTCTCCTGAGTGACTTGCTCTTTGTTAAGCCTCTGTCCAACTTCATACATACTTTCTTTTGTGAAAATGAGGGGACGGTAGCTGGTGAAGATATGATATGGGGTGCAGCAAAGTGTGCCATTAGAGTGGAATGTATTCGCCTAGCGTCAAAGGCTAAAAAAACTAAGAACAGAAAAGACAAGCTGGTTGCTGCTTCAGATCCATACTCTGGAACATAGCCTCTTTGCGACAGATGACTAGGAGAAATGGATTAAGCTTCATGCTTACAGGGTGCAATACTTTGATATTTTAGCAGATCGAGCTGATCTTGCTCTCCAAAGAGTCAAATTCCAATATTTAGAATCTGGTGAGAGGGCGGGCAGGTTGTTAGCCCTTCGACTTAAACATATGGAAATGCAGTATAGGATACCCAGCCTTCAACCTGCCACTGGAGGAGAAACTCTTACCAAACCCCAAGATATAGCCAATGAGTCTTATAAGACCCTTTACTATCCGGAACCGGACAATAGTCCCGATATAGATCTCATAGATAATTATCTAGGATTTATTACCCTGCCTACGCTTACAGAAACACAACAGGAGATCCTGAAAGCCCCTATTTCTTTGGAAGAAGAGCAGCAAGTTATAGGACAATTACCTCAAGAAAAGGCAATGGGCCCAGACGGATTCAATAATAAGTTTTACAGTAAGTCACTTTCTTGGATAGCCTTGCTCCTCTTCTTTCCAAATTATTTAATTACTTCCGTATGTCCAGCCTCTCAGATTCAACGTTTACCCAAGCCTGGATTACTGTCATCCCCAAGCCTGGTAAATAACCTCTTCTACCAGGGAATTATCACCCAATGTCTCTTTTGAATACTGATATTAAAATCTTAGCCAAGGTTTTGGCTAATTGACTTCTGAAGGTATGGCAGAGGCTCCTTAGCCCAACCCAAGTTGGTTTTGTGGAAGGGCGACTATCTTCTGACCACTTATGTAAGGTCCTTCACCTCATCACGATAGCACAGGAAAGAAATATCCCAGCAGTCCTGGTTTCCTTGGATGTGGAGAAGGCCTTTGACTGAGTTTCCTGGCCTTTCTTATTTGCCACGCTCCAGAAATGTGGTTTTCCATCCCAGTTTTCTGACTGGCTTAAGGTTATACACCACCAATCTTTGGCCAGGATTCGGTGTAACGGGTACTTCTCCGCTCCCTTTTTATTACAAGGAGGTACTAGGCAGGGCTTTCCCCTCTCCCCTTTTCTTTTCAATCTTTACTTGGAACCCCTGCTTAGATCTTTTCAGAATAATCCGGATTTGCATCTCGGTAGATAATGTCAAATATACTTTTTTGGCATGCGCAGATGATTTACTACTTCATCTAGAACACCCCAACTCCTCACTTCCAGCTGCAATAGACACGATAGATAAATTTTCCCGAGTAGCAGGTTACAAACTGAACTTAGATAAATCTATGGTTATGCCATTAAATGTACATGTTAAAAAACAAAAGATTGTAGACATGGGCTTTGCCTGGGAGCCTAAGGTACTTATATATTTAGGGATCAAAATTTCTAGACATATTTCATCTATGATTAAGCTAAATCTTTCTCCTGTTGTTCAAGCCATGTTGGCAGAACTGCAGAGATGGAAATCCCTTCTGCTTTCACTGTGGGGATGAGTAAATGTGATTGAAATGAATGTCCTTCTTCAAATACTCTAGCCACTGAGCATGGTGGGCCCATTTCCTGCCAAATCATGGTTTGTCCACCTCCAATCTTCTCTCTTTAATTTTCTTTGGTTTGGTAAAGCTGTACGCAGAGCATATTTGAAGCTGACTCACCGGAAAGAGACAGGTGGCCTAAGAATACCTAATTTCTTTTTATATTATTGTGCTATGCACTGCAGTAAAATATTTAAGTGGCACTCTGGTGTCCATGAACACCCTGAAGATCATTATATCCCTCTCAGGCTGTCATTAGAACAATTACTGCAAGGAAAAACAGCTCAGAAGGGTGCAGAGTGTGCAGTAACAAAAATAGTCAAGCAAAGGGCAGCAAGAAACCGCACCACTCAGAGTAGACTTCAATACAGCAGCTTTTAATGAAAATAATATAAAATTACACTGCCAGTAGTGCAAAATGTATCAGACACATAGCTACAGCCCTCAAGGGTTGTAGCTGTCTCTAAAGCATTTTGCACTACTGTGATGTTGTATTAAAAACTGCTGTTAGTCTACTAGAAATAGTCTTGATTTCTGCTGCTTCTTGTCATTAGAAGGATACCTTAGCTGATCCCAGGCTATTGCTATTTCCAGTCTTATATATGGTAGGCCTTCTGACCTTCCCAAACCTCTCTGTAACTCTCCACTATGGTGGTCCTTAAGGATCTCCACCAGATATGTTCCCATCTGGGTATAGTTTTATACAAAGCTTTCTCCCAACCCCTCTTTGGGAACCCCCACCTTAAGACAGCACACCATCCAATTCCCCCAAGTTTCTGCCCAGCCCTAGCTGGGGCATTGATTTTGTCTCTGATCTCCCAGGGTAGACTTAGCTCGGTTAAGGAAGTTCAGGACAAATTTTCTATCCCAGCTACCATCCTTTTAAGCATCTTCAACTGGGAAAGGCGATCTCCTCATTTTTGGGCTCATGCCCCTGGCTGAGCTACTCCAGCCCAATATTACACACTTTTACAGACACGGCTGTGTCCCCCACCCAATTTCTAAATTCTATGATTTGTTGCAACTTCATGATCCTGCCAGACCCCGAGAAATTTGCTATTACTGGAAATATGAATTAGATTTGAGCCTGAGGGACAAAGAATGGCAGCAGGTATGGAGAGGCCTTTATAAATATGTCAAACAAGACCATCTGCACTTTTTGCAATTTTGAATTTTGCATAATCTTTACTTTTCCCCATCTAGATTACATAGGTTGGGCAGAGCTGGGTCGCCTGCATGCATAAGGTGCGGACTGCTTGTTGGTTCCCTAAAGCATATTTTGTGGGACTACGCCGAGTAATCTCATTCTGGCAATCAATCAAAAATGCTTTAGACCCTATGCTGGGCTTAGGCTCTTATTTTACTCAACAAATTTGTTTGGTGGGCCACTTGCCGAGGTGAATGCTAGGCTGCAATAAAGTCTATATGTCGCTAATTTCAGGTGTTGCCAAACTTATTATTGTGAGAAATTAGTTGGATCAAACTTGCCCCTCTTTTAAAGAGTGGCACTCTGAAATTCTCCAGGTACTTGAGATGGAACGGCATATTGCTAAATGGATCGATCGATCGAAAGTGTTTAATGAGAGGTGGGCCCCACTGCTGATCCTCTTACCCCTTAATACGTATTACATAAGGTTCCTCAGAGTTTAACGGGGAAGGGATATACAACTAGTAACAAGTTGTTGGGGTCGAGGACTTGAGGCCCCATTCACTGTGTTGTGATAATAAACCCTATCAGCCAACCTAGCTGCAGGAGGGTATCCTTCTGTTAAGGCTTGTGAATCTTTGGGTAATGCATAAGGTGCTTCGGGCGGGGTGTGGAAGGGAGGAAGGACTGGGGGGGGAGTTAGATAGTATTTACTGCCTTACAATTTATTGATCATATCAATGATTACTAGAGGTTTGTTGTTAGGCTGACAGATCCATTGTTACAGCTTCCTTTATAGTTGTCAGACTTATATTCATGGTGATGTAATGGGAGAAGAAAGTTGTTGATGTTATGAGTGTATCTTTTCTCCTTTTTGAAAAAGTTAATAAAGTATATTTAGTTGAAAAAAAGGAAATAAATGTCAGCTAGCTACTCAGAAATGGTGGGAGTCAGCCAGCTTGTCCCACCCTACCAACTAACAGCGATATGTAGCGATGCACTCACAGTTGCACAAGAGGTTGTAGAGGGACCCAAGCCCAGGTTCCTCACAGTAAGATGTCTGATGTTAAATTTAAATATTATTATGAAACATAGAAACCCACTGTGACAATGCCAGTGAACTGACAAGTCTCCTTCACTAGCAGTCAAACCTGACTAAAACAATTTATTTTTTAAATTTCTTCTTTGGCATGAAACCACAAACAATTTGAGTGCACAAGTGAATGTGATACACCCTACTGCAAACAAGCACAGTGCAAAAGGGCAGCTGCCCAGAAGCTGTGGTGGAGCAATTCAGCCGACTCTAGCATCCACAAAAAAATAATGATGACATTATTTATTCAGCACAGTTGTGCATTTCATTGCACTTAAGTTAAACTGCCGTGAATCTGAATTTTTAGTTTGCCTTTTTTGTTTCAGCCAAGTCCAACCAAGTTACAAAAAAAAACCTAAATTTCTATTCACCAAATATTTAAAATCTCCTTTACTCTCTTAAGCTGACAAAAGCTGTTTAAAATACTGTATGTCAGCTTTAAATCTGGTTAGGTTTTACTACACACAGAGGTTGTGTATCTACTCACTGGGTCCTACTTGTCTCTCTCGGCAAACAACCCTTGTTTAGTTTCTCTTTGTTCTCATGCTAGCAGTTCTCTTAAAAAAAGCCTAATTTACACACTACAAGTTTAAAAACATTGACCCTCTCAGCTTGGGATTTAGAAAGGGAAAAAACTGTCAAGATTTCTGCTTTTCGGATAATTTTAACAAGTGGATGGAGGTAGATTGTTGATACCCAGTGAACACAGTGACCACGATTGAGCGCTTTCAAAAAGGGTTACTCAATCACGGCACCTGTGTTCAGGGCTACCCGGCAGGGTAGCCACTGGATACCTGGGTGGGTGAGGTAGGGAGATGGGAAGAGTATGCGCATGTACGCGTGCTCACATGCGCAGGGGGCAGAGGAAGAGGAGGAGGAGAGGTATATGGGAGGGGGTGTGGAAGGCAGCTGCCGAGCTGGTTGGCTAGCATGGTGAGGAGGGTGGTTGGTTGGTGTGTCCACGGTGCAGGGTCTGGGTCTTGCGTGGTGCAGTTTTTTGGGTTTTTTTGTGCCGGCAGTTTGCTTGGTTTTCTTTAAGATCCCCCCTGACATGCACCCCCTTGGAGATGAGAATGCTTCAGTATGGGAGTGTGGCGGGTGTGAGGGGTGCAGCCCCCCACATGAATGTAGAATCCATCATCGCCTTGCAGTTTGCCGCAAGTGTACATCGCCATAATTCATTTTCAGTGATGTACACTCACCCAAACAGCGATCACTGTTCCGTGATCACTGTTATCATATAGAACTAGATTGCTCTCTTAGAACAGCTCAGATGTCAGTCCTTCTTGCTTGTAGCTTGGCAACTGCTGGGTAACGTGGGCTGCCTTCAGTGAGCTTCCAAAGTGTCCTGTGATTGGGCAGGAAGTCCTGGGCAGATCTTGAATGCCTGACAAATAGTAAAACACCGAATAGCACTGATTATTCTTTTTTTTCTCGAGTAACAAATAGTCTATTATTCATGGCATTCAGGAAATAATATTTGTTACTGGCATAGCCTTAATGGATGGTTTAGACTTCATATGGAGCGATTGGAGGTAATCAGTTGACAAATGTAAGATGTTTAACATTTTCATGCAACAAACAGTTGCACAGACTGATTCTGCACAATGCAGACCAGATGTTCTCTTAGTTTGCCAATATTTCAGAGGATCATCTTGTATGCTGAGTTTCCTAGGATCTTTCAGATAGTCTTCAACCACCGTGATAGCAGTATGACCTTGACCAACACTATAAGAACTACTGCTGTCAACATGAAGTAGCATGACCAAATGTCACTATCTTTATCTTTTCTATTTGATGTTTCACCTGCTGACAGTTAGGTTTGGAAGTGTGCTGGCCCAACAGGTTGGGAAATAGCATCCACCATTCCTTCTGACACTTTTTCCATAAGTGGGACTTTATACCTGCTGATGTCTGTGCAGTCAAACGGGAGAAAGGATGCCAGGCAAGCCTTAAATCAAGGGTCTAACATTGTGTCAAGAATAAGATTTTTTGATTCTAATATCATTAATATTCTGAGGTCCACTTCCAGAGATATAGTTAGATTTTCAGTGAAAAAAAAAACAGCACTACCTTCCTCAAGAAAGTTGCCTTCTGCTTTTTTAGTTTGTTCTTAAAAAGGAATGTTGAGTGATTACTTGACTCTGACTGGCATTGTCTGCATTCATTTCCAAAGTATTTTCTTCAGACAGTAAGTGAACTGGAGTATAATATAAATTATTTAATATTTTAAGCTGAATTATCCTGTGGTTGGAGGATGCAAATGTAGTATGAGATTGCATAAAGATATGCTTCTAATTCCAGCAGTCTACATTCAGCCTTAGCATTCTGGACCATCTCTCACTGATTTCTGAATGTCTTTTCTGAAATGTGCTAAGCAAGAGGTTATAGACTGAGGAAATACTGGGTTTTAATCCTCAAACCGAAACTAACGAGGCAGTATTGATATCAGTTTTTACAAATTCATAATTTTTATTTTATACTTTAGATATACTTATCTTTATCTCCTCAAACAGTACTTCATCTTCATTAGTTAAATCAAACTCTTCCCTTAATCTCTGAAAGTCTTTAAAATTATTACCTTTTTAATGTCGCTTGTATAGTGGATTCCCTTGTATTCCGAGATTCTGTTGATTAATGGTTTCCCATTAGCTTCTCTATTTGGGTTCTTCCATAAAAGTTGGAATGATGATTTATTAAAACTGAGTTTTAAAGTGGAAGATAGTTGTGCAGCTTGGTGTTTCACATCAGCAATCAGAATGTTTATTTTACACTTTGGTTTACCCCAAAAAAAAATTAATTCATTCATTCATTCATTATTTAAAATTCTTCCAGTTCAAAATTCCTTTCTAATACTACATCCTGTTCTACGGTAATCCAGTCTGGAACCAAATTATTATTATTTATGTGGAGTAATCATTATAAGATTTGGTTTAACCTTATAGCTAGGTCATATAAGAACAAATCAGGAGCTTCAAGTCCCCCAAGTTCTTGCAGTTTAAATAACCTAAAATAGTCTTGGGCATTTGTAGTTCCATATAAATCTGTCCAGGCTGGAGTATAAGTTTTGCAACCAGAGTTTGGGGATAAAACAAGGGGTCATGTTGAGGCGTATAAGGCTCTTGGTAAAAATATTCAGCTTTATCATGTTCACCCTGTTCCAATCGTTCATTGGTAATTTGTTCCATTTAATGAGGTTGTTCTAAGTATTGTCCTTCAGGTTTGACAGGTTGCCTTTGATTGTTCTCTTAAGGCCTTTATGTATCTTAAGTCCTAAGTAATCTATGAAGGTACCTGCCCAGTTCAGTCCTACGTTAGTGTGGCTCAGTTGGTAGCACATCAGCCTCTGGACCAGAAGGTCATGGATTCTCATCCTATACTGGGATTGGATTCATACCTAAAACACTAGCATCTGAGTGCAGTATTGGGGGGGGGTGCTGTACTGCTGGGGTGTGCTGTCCTTTGGATGAGATGTTAAACTGAGATCCCTTCTACCCATCCTGGTGCTGTCCTGGTGGGTGTCCAGTTGGAAGTAAAAGAACACAGAGCACTCTTTGCAAAGAGAAGGGGACATTCCTGGTGTCCTGGCCAACATTCCCCTTCCTATAAACTGGATCATGCAATTGTCCGGGCTGTGTGTGGGTGCTGATGTGCAATATCGCTACCACTACACATTCAATCACTTCACTACCAGTCTAGCATTGGTTGTGAAGTGCTTTGGAATACACTGTTTATAAAAAGTGCTATATAAATGCTGATTCTTCTTCTTCTTTTTCTTCTCTATATTAGTTTTTAAGCATAGACCATTTAAAGATAGAAATTGTGTTTTCCCAGTGTTGACCTAATAACCTGATAATTCCCCCAACTTTCTGATAACCTTAAATGATGTTGGAATAGATGTCAAAGGGTTTTGAACTGACAGTAAAAGGTCATCAGCATAGAGTGTGCAGGTATAATACTTTCCTCTGTAATGGATACATCTACATCACAATGTTTTCCAAGCTTTCGCACAAGGGGGCCTAGAAAAGAATAAAAAGTAGCATCAAGAGAGGGCAACTTTGCTTCATCCCTCTTTGTGGACTGAATGATTGGGAGAGGATTCCAATAGTGAGGATAGGCGCAATAGGGTTTTGGTACAAGAAGCTAACCCACCTAATGAAATTATCTGGAAAGCCATACAGTTGCAAAGTATTGATAATATGTCTCCATTTCGTCCTATTGAAAGCCTTTTCAACATCAATTGATAGCAATGTCAATGGTGTTTTGGATTTTGCTGCTATGTACTTCAAGAGGAGAACTTTCCTCATGTTATCTGAGGAGTATCTTCCCTTTAAAAAAACATTTGAGACTGACCTATAAGATTTTGAATATAACCTAGTCTGCACATTTATTTCACAAGGATCCTATTATTCATATTTATCAGTGTGATGGGCCAGTGATTTTTGCAATCACTTAGGTCTTTACCTAACTTGGGTATTAAGATGATGATACCATGTTGCATTGAGTTTGGCAATCTACCACTGGTCCATAATTCATTAAAGACTTCTGTCAAAATTGGTGACAGAATATCTTTAAATGTGGGAAAAAAAGTTTACAGAGAAGTCATCAGACCCAGGAGATTTGTTTTTCTTAAGGTAATTGGTTGAATTCAAAATATCTTCTGTCATTTGAGGTCTGAGCAGGTAAACATGAAAATTATTATAAACCTGAACAAAATTCCCTCATGTCTGTAATGATCTGATCATTGACCGCGGAGTATCACTTATTGTGTATTTGGTGAATATTTTATTTATTTCATTATGTTCTGTGATAATGTTGCTGGTATCTGGGTTTAGAACATCAGTAATCTGGCGTTTATTTGGGGTTTTGTTTTAGTCTTAAAGTGAGTATTTTTTTGACTTTAGAGCATGGGTCTTTGTGCCTGAGTTTCATTATTCTTATGACAAATTCATGAGTTATCCTTATTAATTCATCATATTTTACTTTAGTTTGAGACCAATTAGCCCAAACATCTTCACCGCAGTTATCTGATAACTTTTCCTCCATGTCCTGTACCTCTTTTAATTTATTTCTGGTCCTTTCATTTTTCTATCTTTTAATTCTAGATCAGATTGCAATCAAGACACCCTTCACCATACATTCAAAGGCCTCTCATATTATACCGTCCCACAAAGTTTTGCCTGAGTGTTTATTTCTCTTCATTGTTTAATATGTTTTGAAATGTCTTCTCTTATTTCTGTGAAGTCTAAAATAAAATAATTTATCCTACCATCAGCTGTGTCCTTTATTTAGTATGTCTGTCTTTATTTCATTTAGCTTTTGATTACCAGGTAGGCACACTAGGCAATAAGATGCCTATTTTCAGGTGTGACTCGGGGGAGTACAAAAAAAATACAAACATTGGAGAATACAATATTGTAGATCATACATAATGAGAAGAGTGAGAAGTGAAAACATTTGATACAGCAAGGTACATTATGGTAAATTGGCACAGGTTCACGGACAATTAGTCACGGTTTAATTCGCCACAGAAAGTTTGTTGCGGTCAATTTGGCGATATTACATTCATCGCTAGCCAAATTGGTCGCAGGCAAAATGTAGACACTGCGGCGAGTTACCAGCAACATTTTAAAAAAACCTCACAGACTGCACATTGCACTATTCATTCACTGTTATTTCTTTTTGCCTCCTAACCCCTATTTTATACTGTTCCCCGTTTCTGCTGCTACTTCCTGGTTTAACTTAAGTGCTGAACTGTTGCTTGGTGTGGTGTTCTGATAGCAGACTCCAATTGGCCAGCACTGCTGTACAGCCACTCGGATTGGAGTGCCTGGCTAGCCTGCTCTGAGGCTACTTTTTGGCTGCTCTTTCCCTGCTGCACTTTGATTCTGTTAATTTGGTAAATTTTGGGGAATTTTTAAATGACTGTACTGAACATTATTTTGTTTTAAGTCTCTAATATCTACTGAAAGGCTGCTGTTTTAGTTTAGTGTAGTGCAAGTGGATATAATTTGGGGATCTCAGTTTACTAGCTAGCACTAGCCTAACTCTACTGTGTCTTTGTTTAAGGGGTAACTTAGTGTTCCAGATTTTTCACCTAGCGAGGGATAGCCAGTCTCAGAATCACAAAAGGGCTTACACTTGATTTGTTTCACCCCTCCTATCACCTGCCTGACTCCAGTTTATGTTGCTACTGAGCTATCTACGACAGCCAGGATTTCTGATCACTGTGACTAATAGTCCAGCAACATGCTGACTGCATGAATAATACGGTAACTCCGTGTAGTCCGTGCGACGATATGTCCACTCCTAATTATCCACAACAATTTGTCTGGAGACTAAACGGCCGTATGTGGATGGCACACAGTATGAGGATGCAGTAAAACAGGAATATACAATGGCAGGACTGATACATGGGATATAGTGCAACTATGTTTTAATTAAAGCAATCATGGAGTATATAATATTTGACTGTGTAGTACCCTTTGGGACAAGTATGTAGGGAGGATGCTCGAGTGCTGAGACAGGAGCAGAGTGCCTGGCTGAGGAACTTTAGGCCTAGTACAATTGGGTAATGGTCAGATATTTACCCTGGGGTAATTTTTATTTTTGATACTCTTTGGAGCAATTCTGAATGAATAGAAATGTGGTTGATTCATGAGACAGCTTTATGAACTGGTAACCAAAAAGAATATTCTCTTGCATTTCCATTGGGGTCTCACCAGGTATCCACCCACTTTAAGTTTTTTAAAAGGTCATTGAGATCTTTGTCCGAATGAGATAGAGTGTGATTTCTGTGTGACCTGTCTAGGGTGGAGTTTAAAATACAGTTTGTTTCCCCTGCTATAATGATGTGAACATTTAGAAAGGGCTGCAATGAATCAAAAATAACAGAAAAATTGTGTGTATCCCATTTTTTGGACCTCAGATGTTAACTAAAGTCACAGCCTTCCCTTCCAGAATGCCACTAAGCAGCAGGTACTGTAGCAGCTCTCTTTATTTTTGATAGTTCTTTCAGTTCAAATCCTATGCCCCTAGTGAATACAGTGATTACTCCAGCTTTTTTAGATGAGACACCTGTACCAAATATTTGACCTACCCATTCCCTCCTCATCCAACCAATGTTTTTTTGTCTTTAAAAAATGTTCCCTTAAGCATAAGAATATGCATATTGCCCTACTTCAAGAAATCCACCTTACTGACCAGGAACATATCAAGTTGGTTAGGGGATGGGTGGGAGCAGGTTATGCTCCATTCACTAAAATTCACTAAGAATACCACCAACAGCTTAATCTGGTTCAAGGTCAGTTGGCATTCATCTGTATCCCCCTCCCCCCGGGTCATGCCTGAAAATAGGCAGAATTTGCCTGGTGCACTTACCCGGTCAACAAAAACTAAATAAAAAAAAACTAAATAAATAAATGCTGCCTCACATAAGGCTCATAAATGTGGAGTAGTGACATTGATACATAAACATCTCCCCTCCAGGTGAATAGAATAGTGAAAGACACAAAGGAGGGACGGCATGTGTTTGCTGAGGAAGAACTTTATGGTGAGAAAGTAACATATTTATTCATTTTTTATTTATTTATTGAAGTCTAGGATAACACCACTTTAGTTCAGAGCTCTTTACATAGGTTCCACGTCATGATAACAATACAAATGGAGTGGCACAAATTACAGTGGTAGTGGATACAGTAGATACAACAGGGTAGTACATATTACAGAGGCAGTAAGGATATGGGAAGTGGGGGCTAACAAAACTCTTATGGGTATAGGATGCCTGAATGAAGAAAAACAATCAATTGTCTGCAGGGAAATAGGGATCGCAGTAGGTAAGTGCAGAAGAGGAGAGGAGAAGCCCCAAGTGCCAAGACGAGCAAGCATTATTGTGAGTAATTAAACTGGCATGGGGAAGGGGAGGTATGAGGAAAGCAGGTGAGGGGGAGAGATAAGGAGGGGAGGAGCAGACTCAGGAAAGGAGTCAGGGGTTGGGGTAAGGGGTGAGAGGGCGGGGTGGGGGGCTCAAGGAGAAATAGGGGTAGGGTGAGGCGGTGTGGATGGAAAAGGGAGGGCAAGGCAAGGGAAGGGGGGAAGGGCTAGGGAAAGAGCAGGGAATGCCAACGAGGAGAGAGGGATGCAAAGCTATGGGTGGCAGTCACAACGGGCTGCATTTCGCAGGAATTGCTTGAGGTGGACTCTGAAAGCACCCAATGTAGGCAAATGAACAAGATCCACCTGAACGGAGTTGAACCAAAGCGGGGCATGGTGTGCAAAGGACCTTCGGCCTTGGGAAGTATGAAATTTAGGCGTAATGAAGGTCTGATGTTCAGAGATACATGTGCACTGTGGGTTAATGCAAGGCACCAGGAGTTGACTAACCCCAGTCAAACGTGTTCCAAGGCTGACCTTTTTTGCCAGAAGGCAGGTTTGGAATTTAAGCTGAACACTGAGAGGGAGCCATTGTGCATTGGTATACAGATAACAGGTATGAGTCAGCCTAGGTGCCCCTATGGTTGGCCGGCAGGTTTTGTTTAATGCAGTTTTTAAGTGCCTGAGGGCAGTGTCAGTGGTGGAGTCATAGATAGGCAGGCCGTAGTCAATGAGTGAACCCACTGAACTGTGGACGGCTATTTTAAGGGCTTCAGGGGTCAGACTGTGCCTATGACGATACAGCAGCCCAATACATTTATTGATTGCGTTGGCCATATTGTCAATGTGGAGAGTGTTGGACAACAAGTTGTCAATAGTGGTCCCAAGGTATTTAAAATGTTGGACCAGATCCAGGGAGGTCCTAGCAACATTACGTATTGATAATGGGTAGCCACGATGCTTGTTTAGGGGGCTGGAGAACAGCACGGTTTTAGTTTTTTTGTAGTACATGGTTAATTTATGATCTATGAACCACTTCTCAAGATTAATAAAGTCACTTTGCAGTTGCTGCTCAAGTTCAATAGGATTGAGCTATGCGTGAAGCCAACTGTGTCATCAGCATAAAGTAGCATGCGGCACTGGCTGGCATAAGGGAGACTATTCAGGAATAAGCTGACTAGGAGGGGACCCAGTATAGATCCCTGAGGGACACCCAAGCAGGCAGGCTTGCTGCCTAAGAGGGTTGAGATGAATATATGCTAGCATATGTGCTCCAGCGGTGTTTGAAGTCCATTTCTACAAATGTGTACTAGATCTTCTTCATAAGGAACAGTTCCCAGGGTTAACACTAGGTGGGACCTAAACTGTATCATGGACCCTAAGTTAGATTACTCTGAATACAGAAAACATACTACTAACCTAATTAAGACCCAGCAGCTGGGTATGTTAGATTTTGATATGATAGACAGCTGGAGAACCATGAACCCAGGCTGCAAGGACTACGCATTCTATTCCAATCCACATAAGGCATGATCTACAGTAGGCTTGATTATATTTATATACCTAGAGCTACATATGACAGAGTGATAAAGATCTCTTATGGGCCCATTCACATTTCAGACCATGCAATGATTTGCTTAACAGTTAGGAAGGGTACACAGGAACTCATTACACCTAGCTGGAGATTTCTGACCTATTTACTAGCTAAGGAGGACTTCAGAACATTTTTAAAATCCCAAAGAGAAATGTATAATGCTATGAATAGGGGGATGGCATCCTCAGAGGGTCTTTTCTGTGAGGCAAGGAAGGCCTTTATGAGAGGGGTCATTATAGGTTATGTGGCCCACCTTAAAAAGGAAAACAAAATGGAAAATAGTGGACCTGGAGACTAAAATTAAGGAACTATAACATAAGATGTCAGATACTAATAACAGCGAGGATGCAAGAAACTTGCTGGTTGCTAGAGAATCAATAAATCTAATTCTAACTGAAGAGGCCCAAATAAAACTCTTGTTTGCTAGACAACGAATATATGAGTGAGGCAACAAACCTGGACCCCTTTTGGTCCGGCCAATGAAGGGTGGAAAGGTAACTGGCCATATAGTTAACATTAAATCTAAATATGAGAAACTAGTGAATGAAAATGCTTTGATTAGGAAAAGGTTCCAAGAGTCCTATCAGGAACTCTATACAGCCGAATGTCAGGGGATAGAATCCCAAGCTAAAAGATTCCTAGGTTGGAATGACATACCACAGCTCTTAGAAGGGCATAGGGAACTGTTGGGAGCACATGTGACTCAGGAGGAAGTCACTAAAGTTATTAGAGAACAACTGATGTATCACCTTTCAAAGAGCTAAGGAGAAGTTTCAGTGATCAAACACTGAACTTTTAGGATACATGCAGATGAGACATTTGATTAACTCTGCAGACCACATCATGCAGTTGACCAGCCCATGTACAGAGTGGGAAAACTATCAATATGGGGTGGTGACAATAACGGGCTCCAGCAGATATATTTCAGGTATGTAAAACCTACTCTCTCAGGCTGACGGTGGCTCCCTGCTGACTTACAAGTGGGCCTGGGAGAAGGAGAGGGAGATGGCAGTGTCCATCAGTGACTCTGATTGGGTACACAGATTGAAGTGGGGATGGAAGGTAACATCTGCCCCAATGTGGTGGGAGTTCTTTCGGAAAGTTTTAATATGATATTTCCACACCCTGACCATTACAAAGCATTACGGTTCTACAAGGTCAGATGCTTGCTGGAGAGGGTGTGGTCAGATAGAAAATCAATGGCACATTTTCTGGAGTTGCCCCTTATTAATGGAATTTTGGAATAGTTTGCAGATGACTGTATTGGCCATTACTGGGATATCTATCCCGCTGACTTTCAAAGATTGGGTTTAAGGGACACCTACAATCACACATCAAAAGGGTGAAATTTGTAAGGTATTCTTGATTTTATTTGTAGTAGCTTTACAATGCATCATGGCACACTGGCTCCAGCAGTAGCTGCTCATGCTGGGGGAATCAGTCAATCAATCACTTTATTTAACCAGGCAAAAACATCATTAAGCAAGCTCATTTTCAAAGTGGTCCTGGACATTTGTACAATACAATACAATACATGTTCACAGATAAAGTAAACTCAAAAAGGCAAAAACATTGTACAGAAAGACTTAAAAGGCCAGTACCCCTGGCCTGCCAAGATATGAAGACATGCAATACATAAAAAATTTACAGGAAAAGGAGAGAAGCCAATAATCCTAGACTATCTTCAATGTGATGGTAGTAGACTGGGAGAGGGAAGGCAGGGGAGAGGGTGCTAGTGGAAGAGGATAGGGTGAGGAGGGTCAGGGTAGAAAAAGTAAGCTGGGAATGCTGGAAGTCCCCTATAAGTGAGGGTTTTAGGTGAAATTAGTGGTAGAAATTGAGAGAGGGGCCAGTTGCTAATGGCTCAGCGTTGTCTAAAGCAGTTGCAAGTTTCCTTCATTAATACAGCCAGCAAATCTTTGAATGTGAAAAGGCCTGGAAGTGAGGAAAGTTGGGAATCGGTTGGGAGAGTCAAATAGGTGGTACAAATGGAAGCCCTTACAGTCGGCTCTATCTTCAATTTGAAAAACATGAGGAGAAATGGAGAGGCTGGGAGGCATGGCTGTTGGGAAGGTGAGAGTGGTGCTCCCACTCATGATCTCATAAGTATATGTTGGCAGATAAGTTTGGCAAAAGTACTGCAACCTCATTATGAGTAGCTGGTTGGATGAGAAAGCTGATTATCCTCCAAGCCATGTTCAATCAATACATTATAATGAGCAGGATTTATAGCAAGGATAGAGGTAACCATTTGTTATAACCTAAAGATAGTAAATAAGCAAGGTAGAGATGTGGAGGTGAGGATGGACATGCTGCCAAAAGCTGGGTCTTTTTAGGCCATTGTTTTTTCTTTCCTTTTTCTTTGTTGAGTATTGTTAAAACAGTTTTATTAAGGTTCTAGAGAAGAATCAATGTATGCCTGTTTTTTGGGCTCTGTTCTATATTAACCAGACTATATATCTGCAGCAGTCATCACGATATTTGACCCTTGTGTAACAATACTGATAGCATTTTATCCCAGTAATTTGACAATACATCTGCTTAGCAACGGATCATACTAAATATGTACACTGAATTGTGGAGAGTTTTGTAGCTGGGATTAAACAGCTGGTGAAGAACAGTTCTTTGTACACTAATGTGACATGCTGCTGTATCATTGTGTGCAATAAAGCCGAGTTTAGAAAAAATGTTTCCTGTAGGAAAACAATTTTTGAATTGAGTTTCTTCAGGTAATGCAATACTTTGTATCTTTTTGTTCAGGTGTTTAAACACATCATCAAAAATCAGTCTCAATGACTGCTGGAGATAACCAGACTGAAGTGAATTGGGGACTTACCAGTTCAGAGACAGCAGGCAGGTGCTCTGATGTGAAGGCACATTCATGAGGGAAACAAATGGGATAAGGATGAGGCAAGAAAAAATAGAGTCAGTGAAAAGATTAAAACAGAAAAGGGAACAAAATCTCCCTGAAGAAGTCTGGGATCTGGCTTTTATCATAGTGCATTTAACACAATTTGAATAATCCAAGTTAAGTATTATTCACACAGTATATACTTAAAGCTATCAGCGTAGATAAAACATTGTATGATAAACCTAACAAAAAAAGCAGGTAATAGGATTGACCACTCAAGAAATTGGCAACCTAAAAATCCCCCCCCAAAGAATATGTCAAATAAGCAAGAAATATTTGTAGGACCTTAGCAAAATTAAATTAAGGAGCTGAATCCTGTTACTAGAACTACATTTCTGTACAGCCTACTAAACATTTGGAGACAGATATTCAAAACCTTGTGCTGAGCGCAAACTGATTGTGCCATGATTGCACCACAATTGTGCCAGACTGCCATATTCAAAAGGCCAAATAGCACCGGCGCAATGTGATAGTGCTGGCACTAAAAGATAATGTATGCACGGGCAAAGTGAGGGGTGAGGACATGAATATGGGTGCAACAATATAGTCAGTGCCACAGTGCCGTGCAACATGTGTTAGCGCAACATGTAGTAATCTTAACCCAGGGCAAACCACAGAGGGGGGCGTGGACACAGCAACAGACAACATGGTGGTTGGAAACAACCCTGTGATGCTTTACAGCTGTGATTGAGGAAGAAAAGAGGGAACAAGACCACCCTGGGCCACTCTGTTGGCCAAGAAGAAGATATGCTGCAAACAGAATGTACCGGCCCCAAGTGTCTTTTGAGACACTCTCAGGTGACTACCTTGTGGGCTGCAAAGATTTAGCAGGGTCCTGCTGAGGCAGCTCTGTGAGCTCCTGCATGAGCAGCTGCAGCCTACCAGCCAAGGCAGCCATGCCATGACAGTTGAGCAAAAGGTGACAGCTGCAATGTGCTTTCTATCCACCAGGTCCTTTCAGACACTGGTTGGTGAATACCATCAGCATGTCGCAGTCTGCCACATCGTGCCTCCTGACCCAGTTCCTAGATGTTCTGCTGCCACATTCTGTTGAATTCATTGTATTCCCCAGCATGGCAGCGGAGCGCAAAAAACAATGCAGCAATTCTATCTGGCTGTGCACCTACCAGCAGTACTCGGTGTTATTGACTGCACCCAGGTTGCCATCCATGCACTACCCGGTGAAGTGGGAGACAACTTCAACAGGAAGGGTTATCACTCCATTAATTGTGTGTGATGCAACTTGGCACATCATCAATGTCCTTGCATGGTTCCCCAGCAGTTCCCACGACACCTTCATCTGGCACTAGTCACAGCTGTGCCAGACATTTCAAGAGGGCCAAATACCCAATGAACATGTTGGTGAGTACCTGCAGCAGTCACAACTGCAATGCCCTCAACTGCAGGACAGTGCCACACTATAGCATACAAAGGAAGTGGGAGGGGGGAGGGTGTACAGGAAGACCTAAACAGTAGGGTCTGCAAACTGGTCAGGGTGGGTGACACATACAAACCCACTAACAAGCGTTAATGTTTCCACAAGGGACAGTGCCTATCCCTTGAGACCCTGGCTTCTAACCCCAGTCCTCTGGCCAGCAAATGTGGCTGAGGAGAGATACAATGAGGCACACATCACAACACGAAATATAATTAAGCATGTCTTCGGCATGCTTGAAATGAGGTTTAGATGCTGCCTGGACTGTTCAGGTATTGCCCTGCAATATACCCCTCAGAAGGTATGCTGCATAGTCCTAGCCTGTTGTATGTTGCAAAACATGGTGCTAAACCGTGGAATACATCTGCCAGAACCTGAGGTACATGCTGACAGTGACTCAGAGCCAGAGGTCATGGGGATAGTGGAGCAGCTCAATAGGCATGACCCACACATGGCCAGGAGGTCCCAGGAGCCCAGGCTGAACATCATAGGAACCCTGACACGGATGGGCAGGTGAATGAAAACAACATGGACAACATACAGGAGTCAAATAGAGCATTTACATTCTGTACAGTTCAGTGCCAAAAGCACAGTGGTGATAAGATGCACAAAAATAAAAGAAAGGATGGCACACAGATAAGTCAGGGAGTGTGGTGGGATGTATGAAAGTACAATAAGTTGCTTGTGACAGGTGCAGATGGGTAAGGGTGCAAGAAGGTGGGGCACACGTATAGCAGCAACGCAGTCTCCTGCCATGGGTTCTCACAGAAGCCCTACCGTGAGCACGGGGGGGGGAGTATTGTGGACCAGGGAGCTGACAGGTGAAGAATGCAGGGATGGGGAAACCCTGGGATGACCTCGGCCACGCCTCGGGCTGGGTGTAGCTGATGCCATGCATCACCTTGTGACTCATGGAGTGCCCACGGATGATGGCATTGCAGCACTGCTGGCCAACACTGACCTGTCACTCCATGAGGACACACACACTGGGGGACACTAGAGGCACACCGACGGCGTGTGCCGGTGATGTGATGCTGCCTAGCCATCCCTACCCCTCTCACTGTGGCTGTGAGCTCCCTCACTGCCCAAGTGAGGTCATCAAAGACCTGGTGGAAGGCATTCAGGAACCATGTCTGATGCTCCTCCGCATGCTGGTCTGAACACATGAGGTCTGCATGCACTGCCTCCTGGAGGTGGGCAATTTCCTGCCTAACCTCCCTCTGGAAGGCATGCAGCTCCTGCTGTGTGGTGGACTGTGAGTCCACCACAGACTGGAGGAGCTGCTGGGCTACAGAGCCATCCTGTCCCTGGTGTGCATATATTCCCAGGACATTGGGTGTGGGTGGGTGGAGGCGATCAGTGGGGTGGGAGCAGCCCACATCCTGTGTGGCTGTCTGCCACAGCACCTCACTGTCTGCGGTGCACTGTGTGTCGCGTGTGCGATTGGCTGAGGCAACAGGATGGCCACTCACAGAAACCTGATGCTTCGGCCGGGCGGTGTGTGAGCCTACAGTCATGGTTGCCACATCTTGGCAGTTGTTACAAGGGTGGTGATGATGGTGGTGGTGATGGTGGCAGTGATGGTACTGGAGGAATGGCCCTCAGGGGACCCTGCCAGCACCAAAGGCGATGTGTGCCTGGTGGGTGACTGTGAATAGGTCGCAATGAGCCCACTGCTGTCTGCCCCTTTCTAGTCTGCTGTACCCATGCACAGTTCCAATGGGGAGAAACCCTCCAGGGCAGCAAGGGTGGCAAGGTAATCCCTGAGGGGAATGTCAGTGTCCTCATCATCTGACATGTCATCAAACAATGTGGCCATGGACACCCCCTCTGCAGCTTGTGCTGGTGGTCTCTGCACCCCGGATGTCGATGGCTGATTGTCCTTCTCTGACCGTTCCTCTGCTGTGGAGCCATCACCTTGCACTGTGAACAGAGAAGAACACTGTAAGTGTGATGCACAGTACACAGTTTTCCGGTACCAGTGCTACCACATGCAGACCACAGCACTGATGCCTATGACACCCAGTACAAACCCAAAATAGGTGACCACAGCCTAAACACCACACAGCCAGGGTGCACGCACACCTATGGTTGGAATGTGAATCCCACCGGCATGCACAGGACCAGCACTAAATGTAATCAACACACTACACACATGTTAAGACCACTACCCAAATGGAGGCAAGAGGTGTAGCACCCAAAGACACACGTGGCAGCATGCAGCATGCGGAGGGCACACCTTCTGCCAAGATACACACTATGTGCAAAGGCACTGGGACACTGTCTATAGGGTACAACATGACTGTGTTAGCATGTCACATGCTGACAGTCCAGTAGTGCATAGAACACACCACTAGACAGTGCCATACTGCACACAGGCCATCACAATGCACACATGTGTGCAGAGGCCAGAGCAGCAGTATGCTACAACACAGGCAGAGCACCCTGTATACCCATGAAGAGACATGCATACCATGTTGGTACACGGCCGTGTATTCACATGTCCTGTGTGATGACAACTGTGTCTCACAGCCACTGCCAACCACACCTGCCACAGCCACAGACTTGATGGTGGATGCTACCACCTCCAAAATAGGGTCCATTGGTGCTGCAAGCTCAGCCGGTCGTGGACCTCCTCCTATGCCCTGCAGTGTATGGTGGCATGCGACCTCTTCCTCCTTTGCCTGATGCTGCAGGTCATGTCATTACTTGTGTACTGCATCCAACCTGTGGCCCTGTTTAGCTACAGCATTCACCTCAGCTGTGATCTGATCCCATATGTCCCTCACTGTGGCATCAGTGTTTTTATACCACCGCTTTGCTTGCTCCCTGGCCTTGCAACCGTCAGTCAAGGTCTTCAGCTCCTCCCTGGAGAATTTGTGGCATCAAATCCTCTCCCTTCCATCAGAGGCACCTGTGTGGGGTTGTAAGTTGCCAGTGGTCAGTGGCTGTCCTGTAAGGGGTATATGTGTGTGTGTGTGTGTGTGTGTGAGTTTGACAGAAAGAGGCAATACACACAATTGATGGGTCACAGCATGGTATCGGCTGTGGGGATGAGTCTCAGGGATGTAGGGTCACCTTCCACATGGGGGAGACGAAGCGGCAAGATGGCCACATTGCTGCTCTACTCCCTGCTGCACCTTCCTTGCAGCTCACTTTTTGATTTCCGAGAGTTTTACCTGCAGTGCTATGAATGAAACTCACATTATTTTAACCTATAGTCAGTCCCTGGATATGTGTTCTTTTCAGAACTCAAAAAGTTATAAGTATTTTTTGCTGCTGCTGAATGTCCATGTTGGTCGACCATCGGT
The DNA here is from genome assembly GCA_016271365.2 of Neoceratodus forsteri. Taxonomy (NCBI): domain Eukaryota; kingdom Metazoa; phylum Chordata; order Ceratodontiformes; family Ceratodontidae; genus Neoceratodus; species Neoceratodus forsteri. Next base: position 817,325,567 of record CM057455.1, on the reverse strand, counting down.
TTTTGGCACCTGATGGATACCGTCTGAGTTGGAGTAAGAGAAAAAGAATTAAACTCTCACTTAAAACCTTGTTACCACTGTAGTGTTTAGAACTTTAAATTGATTGCAGACCATCATGATTCAAATGGCCGGGTTGGGTCCGGAGACTCTGGAACATTGAGGTGCCCGTGGACTGGGACCTGGGAGTGTTTCTTTGCCAGAAACTGTTGCTGTTTGTACTCAGCACTTTTACCTGCAGTCTGGCTGGCTCAATAACAGGAGAAAACGGTGTGTGTGTGTGGAGCGTTACCTGCACTGTAAAGTGCCGAAAAGCCCAAATGAGATTAAATAAAGGTATGCCATCTATGTCAATGGTGTGGAGAAATTCACTGCTGGGTATAATTTACTACGCTCAGAACAGCAAGTTATGTTTTTTGTTTTGCAGGAATTGATTGAAGTACAGTGCTCCCAGATTGGACAAAGCATGTTCCTGTAGGGCGCCCTCATTTTCCCCTATTTTCCCTGTAAAACTCGAGTGAAATTCCTGTAGATTTTCCTGTATGCTGAAAACATTTGGGAGCCAGTTTGTCAGATACTACAGGGAACAGAAGGGGAGAAAAGCATGCCTGGTCCAGCTAAACAACAAAATACCACACTTGTCAGGACAGAGCAATTATATTTTAGATAAATACTAAGTTTATGCTGTGAAAAATATTATACAGATACTGTCTGGTTAAGGGATACCAGCTGAACATACTAGTTCTACTCAGACATGATCAGGAATATATGTACAGATAATATTCTGTTCCTTTATTTTGTCTCCCAGATTGGATCCTCACATTCAAGTTTCTCTTTTACTTTTTATACAGTTGCCCTAGTACATTTGTGTTACTTGCATATAACAGTGGTTTGAGAGTCTGTCAAGACAAGGATATAAACCAGAATGTGGACTAGTGTTCACAGTTAGCCTACCATCTAAGAAGTAAACCTTGGTAAGATAGGTGGCCTGCCCATAAATCTAAAAGCAGTTAAAACAGAGGCTAAACAGGGAAGCTGTTGTGTATGTAAGATGCACATTTCTATGGTTGCTCTCTTATTGTAAATTATTCTGTATGTTGTAAACACATTGCCCATTAATTCCAGTTGTAAGGCTTTTCCCCCATCCCCAGCCATTTGAAAAACAAAATATCATGCTAGTATAACTCCTTGTTTTTTACCTTTAAACAGATTTGATCCACAAGTGCAGAGAGAGACTGACTGACTGAGACTCGGGGATTAGTACTGGCAGTGGCAAGTTACTCGGCTTACCTGATGCTGTTGTGAGCGCTTGCCTTGCATTTTCTTTTACTTAAAATCCAGCAGCACAGGACACAATATGCTTTCTTTTCTGACCTCAGCTGGTGCTGAGAGAGACGCAGACAGGGTTCTCAGCTCTGGATCGTGGCTCGGTCCCATTGCAGTTGGTCCCGACGATGATCCATGGATCGAAAAAACCTCTGGTGCTCCATCAGAACTCAGATGCTCAAAAAACACCATGACACCAGTCTGAGCTCCATTTGGTCATGCTGGCTCCAGGCTGCTGAATTAAATCTCCTCCAGGCTGGCTGCAAAATAAATCTGAACAAAAATGGCGACCTCGACCGGCGACCAATGACTCGTCTCCAAAAATATTAAAAATGCCCGCCGTTACCTGCATAAAGCAAGCTGCATTTATCCAGAGAAGCTCAGTCTCAGTTAGCCTATCAGGGCACTCCTAGTGCATGATCCTAGCTCATGATCAGCCCTCAGCAGCCATCCATGATCACAGCGTGATAGGAAAAACACCAATCAAAATATTCCTCGCTCTCTCTGCAGTCTCGGTAGCCATCTTACTGTTCTCCTGTGGCGCCTTTAATTATCCCCTGAGTTTTATTAAAAATTAGATTTCCTCCATAGCTCATTTTGTAACATAAAACTCAGAAATACGGGAATCCCCGTAGATCTGGGAGCACAGGAAGTAGCAAAGCAATAAAGCAACAAGCAAGAACTGGTCGTGGTTAACAGGCGAGAAGGTGCAACTGTTCAGTAGGGGAGGAAAGACAGTCTCTCGGTTTAAAAGAAGAGAGCCAAGTTTGTTTTTACCTGCGGCAACATTCCTTTGTGAAACCTTTATAAAGACACTCTATCAGTGGCAGGTGGAGGATGGCTATGGGGTAACTCCCCTAAGAGGTACTGAGTTGTATTATATTTTCAGTTGCTATTTTTAATACCCAGTTGAACTTTTAGACTGATGTAACTGGGTAATTGACTGCCTTGGCACAATCTCATTTGGTTTTTAAAGTTGGTAAAAACTAAAGTTCAAGTGCCAACAAAGCCATTATACCTTTATTGAGCATATGGTTACTGGCTAATGGACCAAAAATAATGCTTTTTGTGCCTAATGGGCACCATATTCGTATACCTTTGAGGCCCAGGTCACTTTGGGTGACAAATACATTGTTAATATCAATGGGAGCAATGAAATTGTGCTTTTGGCATCTTGTGCGTCCACGCCTTGCTGCAAAATGTGCTATGTGCTAACACTGACAGAAGAATATATTGCCCTGGATGAACTGATTTCCCAGGTTCACAAATAAAATTATAGAAGCCATTTGATGTTGCATCGATATGTGTGTAGATACTGGCCATTTTCATGGTACTTCTCGGCCTTTATTTGCTGATAATTTGATGGACTCCTGAACACGAATGGCGCCTTCTTGATTTATATATATTAGTTCATAGACTCCTGATTTAATGGAGCCCTGAACATTGGTTTAAAAATGAATGGACTTCAGAGTATAAAGGAACTATGGAAGTATTAGTTAGCAGCTTGTTACAGTTTAAATATGTAGGTTGACAACCCTTGAATAGCAATAGTTAAGCTTTTTAAGATAAAGCATAATTTTCTGTATTATATGGTTTTTAAGTTTCTATAGGATGTTCTGAGCTACCATAATGAATAATTGAGTTTGGATAGCCAATTAGAGCAATGTATGTTTTGAGTATGCATTTTAAAAGTACTCATACTATAGGAAGGTAATGAAAAAGGTAATCTGAATTGATAGTGTATGATTTCCTATCTTTAAGACCATATATTTAATGAAAGGTTAGGACTGCTTTGTTATCCAATTTTAAAAAGTGTGACTAGTCTATATTTTAATATATTGCTATAATAGATTTTTAAAAGTATTGTGTAAATGGAAACTCTTTTGAAATTGTTTTGTTTTGTATATGTTGCGTTACATTGTAATGGCCTAAACAGCCTAACAATAAACTATTGAATTGAAAAAAAAATAAAAAATTGAATTAACCTTCCACACCCCATGCTTTTCATGCCCAAATGTCCTCCGCATGTCCGTCTGATGTTGGCGGCCACATGACGGTGTTTATGTGCCACATAGATACAAGTAACAACCTGCATTGTGAGCGCTGCATCAGGACCCGTGTGTTGTCTGCACACCAACCAGTGTGTGACATGAGTTGGCCGCACGGAGCGGTGAGGATGGCAGAGTGCACAATGTGTTCTGGTTGATGCACAACATGGCATGGTGTACACATACACATGACGGTGGCACAGAACCAGCCACATGAATAGTATTGTTGTGTTGTGTGTTGTGAATGGGCCCCCCTGGGAATGTAATGCTTACCAGTGAATGCACCTGGGCATCTGTATGTGTGTCGTAATCTGCGCATCCATAACCACTGTCACAGTGTATACATGTGGTACAACACAACAGTGCAGCACTATGAATGTACACACCTCCATGCTGGGCCTGCTGCATGTGTGATTGCAACATTCTGCAGTACCTGACACATTACATCCCACTGATGTTCCTACACATAAACTGTGGCCCCAGGTCAGTGCAGTAGACCTCACACAATGTTGCAGATTATAATAACAGGGTATTGACTGAGGGACACCTACCTGTACCTGTGGAAGTCGTGTCCTGAGACATGTTGAGGCCTAGTTTTATCAGCAATGTATTCAGCTTTCTGCCTGCAGTTCCAGTCAGCTGTGCAGGTGGTGCCGAGTCACCACTGAAATAGTCTGGGTAATCCACACATGATAATGCATGCAAAGAAGGCCATAATGAGATGCTAATTTGTTGGATTGTACTCTGATTGCCTAAGTAGGCTCATCTGAATACCACCTCTGAATATTGCAATTATTTGTGCTAGGCAATCAGGATTGGGATGGGCAGTTGAATTGTACCATGGAGCAGTGCTAAACAGATTGCCTTGGGCAAAATTATTTAGTGCTGCTCTTACGATGCATGTGTGATGACATCAGCATGGTGAAGGTCATGCAAGCGTCACATATGCTCAGTGGTGCACATCTGACTTAGCATGGTGCTATACTATTTTGCACGGCACCATCCACAGCTAGCATGGTGCTAATGTACACGCACTTCATTTTGTGGCCTGCACATCTGAAAGCAGCAGTGGCATCAGGTTGTTGCCACAAGAGTGTCAAATTGCAAGCATGGCGGCCAGAGGGCATGTCAGGGTGGTGGTCCAGAGGGACCAGAGGTGGGGGAGGCTGAGATGGCAAACCAGGTGCAGCTTGTCATGACCAGGGAGCACCAACTCTTCGGTGAGGTGTGCAAGGGGAACGAGCCTCCCCAAAAGGTGTGGGCCTCCATTGCGCGCCACCTGTCACAGCGCACAGGGTGCACTGGAGAACAGTGCAGGCACAGATATGTGGATCTGCAGCACAGGGAGAAGCAGCAGCTTGACCATTTCAGGTGCATGGTGTGTGTGATGGCACTGTGCCTGTCCCAGGTAATTGGACACCTTTCTCATAGCCAAGCCTTTTGCATGTCAGACAGTGTGGGCAGCCATGTACACATTACACATGTGGGTACATATGTGTAGGGGGTCACTGCACACATGCCTGTCATGCTGCTGGGTATGTCCCATGCAGTGCACTGTGTGCACCAATATGGGTACAGTGGTGTCCGTGTGTGGATCAGCAGTGCCTGTGTCTGTCGTCATACATGTGATGTGCACTGATGGAATCACGTGACAGGTATCAGTGCTGGCCATCACTGGTTGTGTAGCACATGTGTCCCATGTGCCATATGCTTGTTGGGGAGGGTCCCATTACACTGTGTGACAGTTGCACAATTTTTACCTGGCAGAGTTTGAGGGGGGGGGTTATTGATGTCCATGATGGTACTGACACTGTTCTAATCCCTTCACTCTGCAAACCGCACCACCAGGGGACTGCAGCAAGGGTGCAGCTGGAGGCTGCAGGATCCCAGACAGCAGGCCAGGGACAATGGTGACGGGTAGTGGGATACCACACATGAGTATACTCCTATGTTGTCTACTTGTGTTACATACCTTGCTGGGTGGGGCAGGTTTGGTACCCTACAGGGTTTTAAATAATTGATTAGCAGTTTTTTTCTTGGGACAATACTAACTGTACAGAAAGTATTTATATAGGTTTTCTAGAAGTGTTATGTTTGTTAAACACAGCGAGGCAAGTGCTATGCATTTTCACCATGTTTTAGAACTTTTATGAGCAAAACGCTAATCAATTTATGGAATTAAATAAAACCCTGTCCTATATAGCACTGTGTCACAAACATATGTGCATTTGCCCTGTGTCATGTCACTGGTCCTGGGGGCATGTGGCCATGGGGTGCCCATGGTGCTGTGCTGCTGGGGAAGGCATTGCACACACCTACTGCTGTCTGTGGTACAGTGCACATGGACACTGCCTAGCCTGCAAACAGACTGTGGGCCTATGTTGTGGTTGCACATGGCTGCTCACAGTCCTACACTGCTGCATCACGGTGTATCCTGCATGCCCACACTATGTGGGAGTTGTACTCTGCATATCACAGTCACCTACATGGGCACACACCCTCCTTGGTGCTGCTGTCCTGCTGTGCTGCATCTGCACCCTGGGTGGTGCATGCCAGCCATTCAATGGCTCTGAGTCACATCTGTGTCTGTGACATGGTGTCATGGGCATGACTGCCTCCCTGCACCACTGTACATCAAACTCTGTGTGGTGGCCTATGGTCCACCATGGGCACATCAGTCAATACCAATGGCCTGTGTGGGAGGTGCTGTTGATCCACTGTGTTCTCCATGTATGATGTGCATGGTCTATCAGCTACCATTCCATGGTTGTATTGTACTGTTGCCTGTGGCCATCTCCTCCTGTGTCATGTGGTGCATTACACCCGTACATGTGTTGTGGCCATGTTTTCACTGTATACATCGGACGGCAGCCGTGTGGTGTGTGGTACTCATGACTGTGTAATGCTGGGTGGGTATATTGTCAGGTTCCTGTGGTTGCGTGTATGTCTGCATACAGCATGCAAACACTGCATGGCGTGCCTGTGGCCTGGAAATGGTCCTTTGTGGACACTGTGTACTCACAGTGGTGTGGGTATGTGTGCGCCATCTGCATCACGCATGCACAGTGGTCACATTGCACTGTGCTGTTACGGTGTGCCACAATGTCGGGGCTGTGCTGCAAACTGTGGCCACAAATCCATTGTCTTCCTGAGGGGGGGGTGTTGCTACTGATGCATGGCTCAATAGTGTGTCATAGCCTGGGGTACTATGTCCATCACATGTCCACATGACACACTTGTGTCATGGATGGTTTCTGTGGTTGTGCAGGAAGGTGTGGGGACACCTGCACAGTGTCTGCTACATAACTGTGTGGATTGCTACTGCAGGCCGTAGTCTGTTGCCATGTGGACAGTGATTGTGAGACTTCTGATTGTGATGCCGCAATGTCCCCTGGCTCTACCTTCTGTTCCATTGGGCAGCATGTCCCAGTTATTCTGTTGCTATAGTTTGTTTGTTGTTGATATGGGGCAGACTGTGGTTTACCTCAGGGGGGCTGTGTAGCTGTTCTGTGATGGGGGCTACATTAAGTATGCATGTGGCGTCATCCCATCTGCTGTGGAAGCTGGTGGAAATGGCTTATGGGCCTTCATGTCTGTAACTGGGCATCATGGGTATGTTGCTGCATACAGGCACAGGTCAGGTGGCATGTGCACTGTTTCCATTGCTGGGTACATGGGCATAGTGGTTAGGAGTTGCCATCCTTCTCTGGGGCCACATCCTGAGTTCTGCATTGCTTGACAGTGTCAGTGTACCATTCTTGCATGGGTATCATTCCCCCGTAGGTCAACATCGGAGTTCATTGTGGGCCAGACGTCCTGAGGAGGGTGAGGGCTGGGCCAACTTTCCAAGACAAATGGTGCGCCAGCAGTGCATGATGTTAGAGCAGCAGGTGGTGCTGACTGAGGCAACCAGAACAATTGCTGAGCTCCTGGACCACGTCTTCCGGGTAGAACCAGGCTGCAAAACCTTGATTCCCTCCTTCCCTTGTTTTTCCTCCTTCCCTGTCTCCCCGGTTTATTTTTTGTTCATTTTGTACTTATCTGTAAATAGTTTGCACTGGTGTTTCTACAATATATATTTTTTCTTCTTGTATTCCTGTGTCCTGTCTCTTTCTTAGGTACCTGTAGTCGGTGTCACTGCTGTGCCATGTTGCACCTAATGACCATGTACTTCACCATAGTGGATGCCATCCTGGCCTTTATTGTGGTGCTGATTTCACCACAGTTCTCCCTCCACTGTCTGTGGCTTTGCATCTGGCAGTGGGTTGTTGTGGGCATGGTAAGTTTATCCTCCAGTTGGCTGACACAGTCTGTTCTCCATGTGTATCCTGCTGGCCTGTGTGTGTGTGTGTGTGTGTGTGCCAAATGACATCTGGCTTGTGTCTGCCTATGGACATAGTCTGTTCCCTGTTCCTTGGGTGCACACCAATGGGATTGCCTGGTGGGGGGGGGACCTTGGTCTATGGGCATGTGTGTGGCTTTGTCCATGTGACCATGGCTGGCGTCCATCCCCCGTGTCCTCTTGCTGCATATCCTGTGATGTGCTGTCCCCTGCTGTGTGTCAGGGATCCTTGTCCTCCCCCCATGTGCACAGTGGGAACTGGTTGGAGTCATACTGCCACACAAGCACGGTTTGTCCTTTCTGTGGATCACATCACCACTGTCCCACCTCTGCACTTTTTCCACAGTTAAAGCAAAGCAAACTTTATTTACATGGAAACATAGAAACATAGACTTTGACGGCAGATAAGGACCACTTGGCCCACCCGGTCTGCCCATTTCCCTTCCTATCGGATAAGCTGCAGATTCTAGTTAACCAACAGCCTACTTCCTGCAACCCCCCACTACAATTGCCTTATGTCTGTCCCATGCATGTTTGAATTCCCCCATTGTTTTAGACCCAACAACCTCCCCAGGAAGGTGGTTCCATGCATCAACCACTCTCTCCGTGAAAAAAAAAATTCTCACATTACCCCTGAGCGGTCCCCCCTCTATCTTTAAGTTGCGCCCCTTTGTTCTTACACATCTCTTTTTCTGAAAGATGCTACCCTCCTGGACTTTGTTGATTACCTTGAGGTACTTAAAGTTTCTATCATGTCCCCCTCCTCCTCCTTTCATCAAGGGTATACATATTAAGCTCTCTCAGTCTCTCTTCATATGGTTTCTGATGCAGACCCTGCACCATTTTAGTTGCCCTCCTCTGACTGTTTCCATCCTGTCTATGTCCTTGCATAGATGGGGTCTCAAAACTACACAGTATTCCAGATGGGGTCTCACCAACTGTCTGTACAGAGGATAACCACTTCCTTTTTCTACTTGTGATGCCCTGTCCTATGCATCCCAGTATCCCCGCGCTCTCCTTACTGACTTCTCACATTGCTTACCCACCTTTAGGTCATCTGATATGACTACCCCGAGTCCCTTTCCATTTTGTTGTTGTTAGTACCTCCTGATATTGTGTACTCTTCTCCTGGGTTTTTGTTTCCCAGGTGCATTACTTTGCACTTCTTTGCATTGAATCTAAGTTGCCATATGTCTGACCATTCCGCCAACCTTGCCAAGTCCCTTCTCATCCTTTCTACCCCCCTCCTTGTGTCTCAACTCTGTTACAGATCTTTGTGTCATCTGCAAAGAGACATAGCTTACCCTCCAGACCCTCTGCAATGTCACCTATAAAGATGTTAAAGTAATTTATGAAAGTTAAAGTTATTTATGAAACACTATTCCGAATTGTTCATAGCATTGTACAAATATCAATAAAACACCAATAAAACTAATAAATACATATAATTTCAAAACAGTAAAACAGTCAGCAGGGTTAAAATAAAAAAAAAAGCATAATTGAACAAATACGACTTTAAGGCAGATTTAAAGGCCTCGACATCCATACAGTGTTGCTACATTTGGCGTTCCTCTCTTGGCATTGCCTTTGGTGTTTGTTTTGCTATTGTTTGTGTTCTACACTGCTCTTTGTTCAGGTTTTAACATTTTAGGCACCACTTCTTTACTTGTACCCCCAGTGGACACATGGTTCACCTGTGTCTGACTCCTCCCCTGTATGCACTGTGCTCTGTTGCTGTTTGCACTGCTCAGTTGCTATATTCAGAGCTGTCGTCTTCGCTATATTCAGAGCTGTGTTCTTTGTTTTCAGTGCTATCTTCTTGGCTGGGCTATCTTGGCACTGCACTTTCAGCGTTGTTTGCCTTCCTTCATTTGCCCACCATATTCAACTGTTTTTGGCCCATGGCTGTTCCTTTGAATATTGCGTGCAATTGGATGTGGGTTAATTCTGCCCACCAGACAGTGCTAATTTTGCTCTGGGGTATAGTTCTGAATATTGGGTCTTTGATGGCAATGTTTCTAGTAAATAATAAAGATTTAAGAGACTAGAATACAACTTATATGCATATAAGCATAAATTAGAGAGAACATTTAAACTATACGCAAAAATTTGATTAGCATTTCAGTAGGTTAGATCACATTTCGTCAAACCATTTATGTTATAATCATGCAGATAAGACTTTGTGAAATCAGAACTAAACAGTAAGAGGATAAGAATAAGTAATTGGGAGCAGTAGTATAATGCAGTGTCCAGTTCATATGATGCTGGAGTTCAGTTTTCAGGAGCACTACAGATTGTCACTAGAACGGTTAATTTCCCTGATATGGACACCAAAGAAAGCGAGCAGAAACCTTTTACCTAGGTTTGAGGGTACTACTATGTTTCATCAGAATAAACAAACGCTATTGAGCATGAGTGGAAATTTGCAGGACATAACTCATTATCGGAATATTGCTAGATTTGAGCCAATCGGTTTGAAATAGTGTTCTAAAATTCAGCCATTTGAGCTGTCTTTTTCAAAATGGAGAAAAATGTATTTTTTGTGTGATCTCCAGGGTTTCAGAAAGAACTCCGCTGTTATTCTGAGTCCAAATTTCTAGAAATAAAAGACTGGCCTAACACCAACCAAAAATGTAGTGGACCACAACTTCAAGTGCTAGCCAGAACATATGCTGCAACAATTACATTTGCTTCTGTGTGAGTGGCCAGTGATACAGTCTATCAAAACAACAGCACAGAGTGGCACACTTCCATTTTAAAGTGTTAGAGCATATTATTGCACCCTGGAACAACCCAAAATAGATCAGTTCTTAGCTGCATACTGGACAACCCCACTAATGACAGAGACAGTAAAAGTATAGTTAAACATTTGCTTGACCTTCCTTCTTGAAACGACATCTAGACACCTATTCTGCCACCCTTAGGTAGCCCAGTTCATGACTGCTAACAGGTAGTGTGAAAGGTAGGCAATGGTAGAAATGGGTTAAAGAAAAAAATGTTTATTTATCGTATCCTACAAAGAGTTTCTGGACCATCTCAGGAACTACAAAGTGCCAACCCTGCCTTCCTGGGTCGGTCAATTACAGAAACCTCCCCTTGCTTCCAATTATCACCCCTCAAAGCCAATCCAAGCCTGAAGGTATAAATTAGCATAAACTAAGTGTACTCATTTGGAGTCCGAGAAAGAGGGCCAATACACGTTACCAGATGACAGGGAGAAAATTGCAGGCAAACAGCATTGAAAAAGAAATTGTATTACAAAATGGAGTTGATTCTGGGGTGCAACACTGGTCTACATCAGTGCTTTAATTATTTATTATACTTCTGAATCCAGCCCCCCAGTGCTCCTAGTGGAGCTCAGCCCCTGCCCCGTGCGTGGACCCACCATGCCCAGGCTTACCCCCTTGGGTGGGGCCGCTGGGTGGGCACCCCCCAATGGTCAATGAAATCGAGCCCTGGCTTACCCCCCCCAGGCTGGGGCCATGGGAGCGGGACACTCCCAGTGGACACTGGTGGCAGCGGGAGCAGTGGTGGAGCAGGGCATCATTGCTGGGGGACCAGAATTTTTGGCTGTGATCCCCTGGGAAGCAGGGCATGCAATGATGCCAGCATCTGTCCCACCTCCCACACAAGCAGACACTGATCTTTCCTGCCGATTCCCCCGGCCTCTGCCAGAGGTCGCCCAACAGGCTGGACACACCCTTCCCCCAGAGAAGGAGAGCCACCCCTTGGGCACTCTATCCTTCTCCGCCCAACCGGTCCTCTGACTCCCAAGTCCATTCCCAAATCCGGGACATCAACATCGCAAGCGGTTGCCTCGCCACTGCACCAGTGGGCTGGCTACAGTGCTTTAATTACAATAACATCAAACTTTGAAAGTCCATGCTTGTCTGCTTTATCTGGTTGGACAAGAAATCAAAGTTGGTAAATATTTTGGGCAAGTCTCTTCTCAGCCCATTTTTAGCAGCCTGGAAGCCATTATGGTCCAGGATCCCTTTAGCTGACCAAATACAGAGCTCGGTTTAGAAGAAAAGGCTGTACTTTAAACCCATGTCACAAAGTTTCTTTTTTACTGGTAGAAAAGCATCCCTCATCTTGATGAATTCTGGAGGCAGGTCATTGAATATTTTAATTTTACTGCCCTCGAATGATACTGTTTGCTTGCCTTTCAAAGTCCTTTGGATATGAATTTTGCTCTAAAAGTTAAGTAGTTTGAGTACAAATGATCTAGGGCAATCGTGGGGACCTGGCTTTGGTTATAGGGATCTGTGGGCCCTCTCAATTATGTATTGGGTGCCATCTGGTGGTGGGCCTGCGATAGTGTTTAAAAGTCTGATGGTGACGCTAACTGTATCCCCTTTTTTAAATTCATTAATTTATTTCTCTATTTATTTCATTATTCGGAAACAACCTTTGAGTACAAGACTCTTTTACAAAGATTCCACACCATGGATACAGAGAAGACAGTACAGACAAGCAATTAATACAGTAATATTGGAATTAAACAGGAAAATTATACATAGTTATGCATAACTACAAAATAATAGTGAATCTTGTAGCTAGGTCGACTACTATCCAGTTCTGATGTAGAGCAGCACTGGGTCCTTGTCAAAACGGTGTCAAAGAAAAGCTGCCCTGGGGCCTTGTCAGAGTAGTGAGGATAGAAGAGGTGTCTACTAAGCTAGTGTAGTGGGGTCAGGGTCGCAGAAGGGGAGTTCGTTATAGGAGAAGGTGTAGAGGGTAGGAGAGGGGTTAGTTAAGGAGAGGGGATTAAAGTGGAGGTGACCACATATAGGGGTCCATGGGGCAAAGGGTGAAGGGTATAAGGGGGGAGGGCTCAGTTATTTCCAGCCTAGGTGGAAATAATATACAGTATTTGCAGTTCAGAAAGACCCCAAGCTGGATTGGGCAGGGGGGATGAGTAGTGAGAGGAGAAGGGAAATGGAGAACAGCGAGGGTTGCAGTTGTAGCTGCTGGGATTCGGGGACAGAAGAGTGAAGTGCCATTATTATGAAGGCCTAACTCAGAGCCTGCACTCATACTTGCTTCTACTCATGAGATATTGCATAAGCTCACTTTTAAAGGCCCAAAGATTAGCTGAGTTTAGAGCGTTTATATCCCTTCTTTGATGCAAAAGATCCCTAGATTATTTTGTCTATTTATACTTTCCAGATCCTCAAATTTACTCTCCAGTTTTGTGATCCTCTGGGTGTTAAGTACTCTGTATATTCATAATTAGCTCTGTCTTCGATGCTGCTAATTCTAGCTTGTGCATCTGACATTTGGATTTTATGCTCAGCTATTTCAGCTTTCACCTCTTGTTCAATAGTGAGGGCATTTGATGTGATAACTTATTTTCCCACATTGTTGTTAAATGAGCTCACATCCTCCATGAAGGGGTTAATTTCAGCGCTCACATCTTGTATGCTATGTTTAAGTAGTGAGTCCATGATGGCTACACTTTAAGCTAGGTGGCCGTTCATTGTATCTTGTGTGAGATACAATATAGATGATTGTGGCTTTTGTGAAGTTACAGCTAGTATTCTTCCTAAGGCATGGATGATGAGCTAAGAGAGGTTTTAATCCTTGTTTTTTACCCCGCAGGTCATAGCACAGCCGATGGAGCCCCAGACTTCAGAGTGAGTTATGCAGAGGTAGTTAAAGCAAAGTGTGATCATGGCTTTTAACAGGTACATATAAAATAGACAAGAAAAACAAAGAACAAGCATTTGTCAATGCCGAATGTTTGCTTGCTGGCATTGGCATTGGTAGTGTAGAAGTTACAGAGCTGCATAATAGGAATGGCAGTGAAGTATTGAACTGAAGCCAACCCCCCCACCACCCTGCAGATAGTGACAGGCATTGGGGTGTGCCTTTGGGTCAACAGGCATAATGGCCATGCCATTTCACCACACCCTAACCTGCAGACACTGACAAGTGTCACGGTGTGCCTTGGGGTCTTTGGCCCTTATGCGCACCTCATTCCATCAGGAAATACGGTGAGATGGGTGTGGTATAGGAGAATGGGGTGAACTTTGGGGCCGAAGAGTCCAAGTCATACCTCGATGCCTCTCACTGGCTGCAGGGTGTGGAATGGTATGAGCATTACAGGCAAGAATCCCAAGTCACACCCCTGATGCCTGTCATTCTCCACAGCGTGGGGCGTTATGGTTGGAAACCCTAACACCTCAGGCATTCGTTGGTATTTTCACTCCAAATTTTCAACATGGTTTTTTTGTAGTCCCCACCTCATGAACAGTGGCAATATCAGTTTGTTAGCCGAAAGCTGCTTATGCACAGCGACTATGGCATTTAGCACCACAGATGCAAAAACACATTCCGAACAGGATGTGAAAAATGACAGCTGTACTGTTCATGGGGAGGTGTAAAAATTGACAATGTTGCAAATCTGCAGTAAAAATATTTAAAAAACTGGTGAAGTCATGAGTGTGCATAGAAACTGTGCAATGCACACCAGTAATGTAATTAGTTTGGGGATTTTTTTACAGCAGATTGTCAGCACAGGCATTTTGGGACCTCCGATCATGAACAGTGTCACTGTGATTTTCTTTATCTGTCCCGAACAATGATTTCCCACAGCGACCATGCATCTCTGCGCTGAAACTGTGAAAACACATTTCGGCCATGTTGTGAAAAATGACAGCTGTACTGTTCATAAGGAAGTGTGGAAAAATGCCACTGGTAAAAATCTGGACTGAAAATATTACAAAGTCATGAACTTACGAGGCTGCATGGAAACTGCACAATGCTCGCTCATAACACAGTCATTTTATGGACTTTTGTCACCAAATTTTCAACATAGTCATTTAAGACCTTTGCTCATGAACAGTGTAACTGTGATTTTCTTAATCTGTCCCAAACATCGCTTTCGCACACCGACTGCACCATTGTGTGCTACATGTGTGGAAACACATTTTGGGTGACATGTGAAAAATGGCAGCTGTACTGTTCATAAGGAAGTGTAATAAAATGGCAATGCTGAAAATCTGGAGTGAAAATATTGAAAGTCGCAAACTTACGGCGTGCGTAGAAACTGCTGTAATGTGCGGCTAAGTAAAACAGTCATTTTAGGCATTTTTCACCAATTTTCAACATAGCCATTTAAGATGTCTGCTCATGAACAGTGTCACTGTGATTTTTCTTAATATGTCCCATACATTGATTTACTTTACCCACTGCGCCATTATGTAAACTTCATGGACGGAAACACATTTTGGGCAAGATGTAAAAATGACAGCTGTACTGCTCATAAGGAGGTGTGGTAAAATGGCAATGTTGAAAATCTGGAGTGAAAATATTGAAAATCCATGAACTTACGAGCGTGTGTAGGAACTGCGCAATGCACACTCGTAAAACAGTCATTTTTAGGAATTTTTCCACCAAATTTTCAACATAGACTTTTTGAGAGCCCACCTTATGAACAGTGGCAGTGTTGTTTCATTACTTGGCTCCGAAAGGTGATTTCGCACAGTGACTGCGAAATCACCCTTCTGGCCGGATTAACGCCATGACAGTGAGAGCACTCACGAGAAGGGGTCCCAAAAACCCCATGTTGAAAATTTGGTGCAAAAATTCCAAAAAATGCCTGAGATATACAGCAAAGTTGAAAAAATCCTATCTATACCATTATACAGCTTACCGGCATTTCCTCAGTTCGCGGTCGGCTTTGAAGAGTGCAGACGTGTTCACGGTCCACTGAAGATCGTCGCGCCGGAGTCTGAGAGTAAGTATGGGGTGGGGGGTGTGGGAGGCAGGAGGTGCGCAGTGGGTGGGCACGGGTGGGCTGGAGTGAGCGCCGAGGAAGCGTTTTCTTGTTTACAGTTTTTTTAACAGGAAAATGGCGGGGCGTTTGCCACACTGGGGTGGGCTCCCAGCATGGCAGCTAGAAGGCTGTGTGGGGGCTGTAGCTGTGGAAGTTGGGCACCCCCCGTCGGCCATACGGACTTGTGCCACGCTGGGGTGGGCTCCCAGCGTGGCAGCTGTAAGGCTGTTTGGGGGAGTCTGGAGCCGACGGGAGATTGGGCACCCCCGTCGGCCATACAGATGTGTTGCCACGCTGGGGTGGGCACCCAGCGTGGCATCTGAAACTCTGGGGGGGGAAGCGCAGCACAGCCGATGGGGGATTGGGCATCCCATCAGCTATACAGTGCGTGCGTGGGCGACACACGGTATGCGTGCGTGTGTGTGAGGGGAACACCCCAGGCAGGCGATATCTGTCGCTGCTTACTGAAGCGTAGCTCCCTCTTTCAACTGTATGCCACTGCATTTTCAACTGCTGTCATAGACAGCTCCAGCAGTGATTGGAGAACTGCGACCGCGCCTGTAAACACACTGACTGAATTGGAAGACGCTGACACACCTCCGAAAAACTCGGATGATGGCACTATGTTTCTTGCACATGCGTGCAATCAAACATAAAAAGCCTTAAACTGTATGGTACTGGAATAGTAATTGAATTTCTTCAGAAATAATGAAATATCCTACAGTGTCACAGCTGAAAATAGATAAAAGTGTTACTCATCGTTAGCCCGATTGGGGAGCAGCAAGGTCTAGGAGCTTAGAGCAGCGTGTCTGTGCTCCCTGGTACCATTCTTTGAATCAGAGAACTGTAATGATTTTAGCCTGATCAGGTAGGTGTGAAACTGGGGGGATGGGGAGGTGAGCTCAGTCGATTGTGTTGCTAAGCAAGATGAAAAAAATGGCCATCATTTACTTTTCCAAATTCTGCCCACAGTGAATTGATTCAATATGTGAAAAGCCATTTTGGCACTGAACTACTTTTTACCCAATACCTATTGGCACATAACCCCAGGGAAGGGGCTCCGCTAATCAGAGACTGGGAAAATTTCAATCCGTTTTCTAAGAACTCTTGTTGAGCTCAGTTGTAAATTAACCCTCTGTGCCTGTATACATTGTATTCATTAGTACCTAATGCACATGTGCCTTGTAAATGCATTGTTTCTTGCTGCCATGCTTCTGCTATTTGTATTTAATTGAAGTTGTAACTTAATTTGTTGTCAGTGCTATTTGCTTTGTTTTTCTTATTTATGATCTTTTGTGAAAGTGTCTGTGTACACTTACCCTATGCTGTTATTTATTGTATCTCTGTACCTCCCTATGTATCCTTACCCCGGGTCGCCCCTGAAAAAGGGACATTCTGTCTCAGTGAACTTACCCCATTACCAAAATTCAAATAAATAAATAAATAAGACAGTGTAATAGAGGTTATTCTAAGTCAATCAAAATGCTGACAACCAATCAGAATGGAGCATTTCTGAGACCTATTTTATAATGTCTTTTCTTCCTACCTGTCCCTGCTTCCCTCGTTGGAACATGCACCCCACTGTTACCCACAGGCACATGATCACCCATACTAGCAATGGTCCCACCCAGTATGTAAGCCACTGTCTGAATGGTGTATGTTTCCCCCTCCCCTGGGAGGAGAACATCCCTATTGAAGCTCTTTCACCCTCCCTACTAGGCTACACTTTAGACATCCTGGGTACAGGTGCAGTGAACCCACATTGCCAGAGTACCAGAGTCCCTGGTTGCTCAGTGTCATGGAGCCAGCAGTAGTATTTTCATTTAGTAACACGGTTTATGTCCCTTTGGTCTATGCAGATTCTTATCTTGTTGGACGTCATTACTGTTACCATACTGTTCACCCAATCTGCAGCTTAAGTCTGCCTGGCTATCACGTCTAATTATTCCATCCTGTTGTATTCAGCTTCCATTTTATCCCTTCAGGCTTCAGGCACTTTTCTATGTGGGTGCAATATAGGAATAACATCAGGCTCTATCGGAAAATGGTACTGATGACCTGATACACACCCCAACCCTGTAAACACATCTGTATATTTTATTTTAGTTTTATTTGAAATGTGTTTACCAGGTAGGACCCAGGAGCATTAGATGCTCATTTTGAAGTGGGACCCAGAGATGTAAACAAGAACAACAATACGGGGGCGGTGGTGGATGGGGAGGAGGGGAGGGTGGCCCTACAGGGGGACCTGGAGGCTCTGGAAAGATGGTCTAGAAAGTGGAAGCTGAGGTTCAATGCAGAGAAATGCAAGGTACTCCACCTGGGAGCCAGAAACCCAGGCCAAGTGTACACCCTGGGGGGGAAATGCTACAAGTCTTGATGGCTGAGAGGGACCTGGGGGTGGTGGTGGATGTCAAGATGAACAACTCTGAGACTTGTAGGAGGGCAGCAGCCAAGGCCAACAGGATGCTGGGATGCATCTCTAGGGGGATCACCTCCAGAAGCAGGGAAGTGATACTCCCTCTGTGCCTTTACTTGGTGAGGCGCTGCCCAGAGTACTGCATGCAGTTTTGGAGGCCACACTTAAGAGGGACATTAAACTCCTGGAGAGGGTCCAGAGGAGGGCAACCAAAATGATTTGGGGCTTGGGGGACAGGACCTATGAGGAGAGGCTCGAAGAGCTAAATATGTACACATTGGAAGACAGAAGGGACCGGGGGGACATGATAGAGGTCTTTAGGTACATGAAGAGGGTAAATAGGAGAGGAACAGTCAGGGTGCTTCGAAGGAAGGAGGAGGGGGCCACTAGAGGGCATGGGTGGAAGCTGGAGGGGGGAAGATTCAGAGGTGAAAGGAGGAGGTGCTACTTCACTGAGAGGGTGGTGGAGCCATGGAATGCGCTGCCTAGGGGGCTGGTGGAGGCAGAGACGGTGGAGGGGTTCAAGAGGGGGTGGGACAGGTACAGGGGAAGGGTTCTGGAAGCAAAATCCAATGCAGCAAGAATATCTGGAACAGAGAAGGGAGAAGCCAGAGAAGGAGAGGGAGGCAGCAAGGTCAGCTCCCAGGGTGGGGGCTGACCTAATGGACAGACACGAAAGACCATTAGGCCTATTCTGCTTGCATTTTAGTATGTTAGTATGTAATACAGAATAAGTATGCACTATTACACAGTTCGTTTTGCTCAGAGCTCTGAGGAAGACGTATCACATCAGAAACGTCAGCAATCACAATGGTAACCACCACATAATGGCCACAGACCAGGAAGCAGAGAAGATGGCGTGCAAGTAAACTATGAACATTAAATCTTTATTTAAATAAAACCCCAAATCGCCCGATGAATGGGAAAAGTAAAGGTGTGCCCTCCCTAAAGAAAGAGTAGGGATTTAGGCAATTGAGCCACAAAATGTGTCGAGCACCAAAACAAACTGTTTGAAGGGACGGGTGAGACTGTGTATAATCACATAAACTGCAGAAAATATTTTTCTTTTGAATTAAGTTTTTCACAGTTGGTGAGACTGTTAAAATTATAAAACTGCTGAAATGGTTTTCTGAATTAAGTTCTTTGTAGTTTTGTCAAGCTCCTGGGTGTAGTTCCTTGTTATTGGAATGAGTAAAAGAAAGCCAGTACACATACAATCATCTGTGTGGCTGTGGTTTATTTTGAAGATGCAGTGCCTCCCAACAGGTTTTTCAGGGAGTGTGGGCAAAAAAAACAAATAGGGTAAAATTAGTTGAATCCCCTGGGAGTGCATGGCCTATGTTCATACTGTGTGGTCTTGGAATAATTATACAAATGATAAAAATATAAAAGACCAAAGTGAGCACAAGCAACTAGTCTGTCATTGTTAAGTATGCAATAAATCAGAATACATAGTAATTGGGCCAGCTGGGTGGCATGGAGGGTTGAGTCACTGTACGCTTTACTTACTGCCACGCTCATGACCAATGTTCAGCAACAAAGTAGGATTGACGTGAGTTGGTGGGTGGGTGGGAGAGCCTTGAGCATCCCAGGGACAGTTGACCTCTCTCGAGTGGGGTTAGTCCAGCCATTTCAGCCATGGTTGCCACTGGATGGAGGCTCGGTGGTAGTGCAGGCAGGAGTGACTCAAAGGGGTTTACCTATAGTGCTGTGACATCTGCCGCACCGACATCCCCGACAGTGACAGCCGCAATGCCGAGTGTCAGCATTTCACTGTTGGGGTTGCCTCAGTGTTGTTATCGGGGGGGGGGCTTCATCCCTGAACCCACCATACCCCTGGTCTCTAGGGATACAACTCCGAGTCTAAGTTGTCTCAGGGAAGGGGAGAAACACCAGGCAAGGTAGTCCTGGTGCCAGCAGAGACAATCACAGCGACCCAAGGTTTTTGCTCGATTCCTGTCGCTGTGATGGTCTTCACACTAGGGGGTTCGCTGTACCATAAGCATATCACTCAAAGGGAGAGGCTATAGTGACATAGGATGAGTACACCTACACTCTCACATATTGGCACAAGGAGGAAGAATAAGAAAAGTGGAAAATCTAGGGGTCTGGGCTTTATGAAGCTCTGCCCATGTTCTGGCAGTCCACCCTGCACCTCTGGTCCCAGAGCCAATCGGGATATGTCTGCCAGGGGGGAACAGCCCTCCCCCTCCTGCCCCACTGCAGGGGGAATCCATGAGGGAATACGTTTTCAGACCATTAGAGAGGTAGGGACGACGCCTGAACATGACAATAGGGCTGATAGCCAGCGAGATCTGATAAAGAGGATAAAAACCTTTGTGGAAAAAAGAATAAACAATAATCAGATAACATTACAGCTGCACAGTGACATATTCACTCAAAATGTCTCTCTCACCACTATGTTACAGATTTACACAAAAGGTCTTTTTCAGCATGCCAACTGAATGCATGTGCAGCAACTCAATATAGACAGGGAGTTTTGTTCTGCTACCTGTAACATTATATCACACTGCTAGCTTTTGTTTACGCATCTAAGCACCTTTTGGTCACAGGTGCCCTGAATATGTGACCAGTTGTATCTATCTAGATCTGCTTGATTTAATTGGCTTCAGATCCAGTTTTTCTAGTAACAACACAGATATCAAATTACACTCTGCTTCAGTCTCAAGTTTGAACTGAACATCCATAGAGTTTATTAGAAGGGTTTCTGTTAGTAACAGCACAGATATCACATTACACTCTGCTTCAGTCTCAAGTTTGAACTGAACATCCATAGAGTTTATTAGAAGTGTTTCTTTCTAGGCTTTGTTAGTTACTGGATTCTGTTGTGGTAATGGCGTCAGCCTGTACTTTACTTTCTTCTATTGCTATAACAACTACTTTTGTTAATAAAAGGGGCAGTGGGTGATACTAACTGTGCCTGTGCATCAGGTTCTGTAGGTGACAGGGAATGTTCAGGACATAGTGGTATAAAGGGGGCCCTTATGGCCTGGGATAGGGTTTTTTTGGTGGTAAGTGTGGAGTGGAAAACTCAAGAGCTAGCCAGTGTAGAAGAATGGGAAGGGCATCATAACTTAGGAGTTTCACTGAAAGGTTAGAACCCAGTGCCATTCTCTAGGTCAGAATGCTGACTGGAGGGAAGCCCAGATGTTTGTCAGTTTTGCAGCTGGCTACATGTACGTGTTAACATGTTTCTATGGGGGGCAGGAGAATGCTTGTCTGGGCAACTGGCTCAAACTGATAGAGCCAGGAATGTTTAGGTTCCATAATGGGTTCTAACCTGGAACTGGAGGTTTGGCCATAGAAAATACAGGGGTTGTGTGTTACATCTGGCATCTGTTATGGCCAGGAAAGTACCCAAGCAGCCTCAGATGTTCCTGGCCCTGGTAATATTGTAGGAGGGAGTCAAACCAGGGACTTAGAGGGACAGTTTAGAGGTTTCCCAAGGGAGGGAAGGGATCACGGCTGGATGCCATCATGGGGTACCATCAGTTGGTCTGTTGGTCCTGAGTGGGATGCCCAAAGAGTGGGATTCAAGCAGCATGGCTGGAGGGCAAATTTTGCTATGGCCTTAGCAGCTATGATGTGGAAGCGGAGGAGGATGATGTAAAGATGCAAACGAACACCAAAACAAACAAGGTTAAAAACTAAGAGAGTAGTATTCAGAAGGTACAAGAAGATGCAGAGGGAGGAGAATAGGGAGGCATATTAGGGGAAATGGAGGGAAGCAGGAAAAGCAGTAAGGAGTGCAAAGGCACAAATACAAGAGAACATAGCCAAGACAATAACAAAAGGAGACAAGATATTTTTTAGGTATATAAGTGAAAAAAGAAAGATGAGGAGTGGTATTTTATAGTTAAGAAGAGAAGGGGGGACTGAGCAAAGGAGGAACAGGAAAAAACTGACATCCTGAACACATATGTTTGTTCATTGTTCACATAGGAAAGAGATGGAGAGAGGCCACAAAAGTGTAACGGGAGCATTGGAGGGACGTAGGTAGATACTAGTCCATTTTCAGAGGACATAGTCCTGAAGGGACTTGCAAATCTGAAAGTGGACAAAGCAATGGGGCCAGACAGAATCCACCCAAAGGTACTGAGGGAGCTCAGGGAGGTACTGGCTGCACCCCTGACAGCCCTATTTAAAGGTAATTGGAAACATGAGTGGTCCTGGAGTACTGGAGGAAGGCAGATGTAGTCCCACTTCACAAATGTGGTAGCAGGGAAGAGGCTGGCAATTATAGGCCAGTCAGCCTGACTTCAATGATAGGAACATTGATGGAATCACTGCAGAAAGAAAAGATTGTGGAATATCTTGAATCCAATTGTTAACGAAACTAGAGACAGCATAGATTCATGGGGGGGGGGGATCATATCAAATGATTTTGACAGAGTTCTTTGATTAAGTGACAAAGGAACTAGATCAGGGTAGTGTGTCAGACATAGCCTACCTGGAGTTCAGTAAGGGGTTCAGCACTGTTCCACATGGGAGACTAGTAAACAAGCTGAGTAGCTTAGGAGTGGCTCCAAAAGTGGTAAATTGGGTAAGAAATTGGTTAAGGGATAGGCAGCAGAGGGTGGTGGTAAATGGAGTTCAATCAGAGGAAGGGAGGGTGGCCAGCGGGGTGCCTCAGGGATCAGTGCTGGTACTGGTCCTTTTCAATATCTTTATAAGTGAAATTGAAGAGGAGCTAGAAGGGAAGGTCTGCCTCTTTGTAGTGTCCGCCCTATTGCAGAGTTTGGTGTCATCCACAGAGAGGGTGGAAAGGGTGAACAATTACCTGAAAAAACTAAAGGAGCAGTCAAGGGTATGGCAGCTGGGTTTCAATGTGAAAAAGTGCAAAATAATGTGCTTGGGGCACAGAAACCCAGGGGCAGAGTCCAAAATGGGGAGTGGTACTGATGATCACCAAGCAGGAAAGAGACCGGGGGGTGATCATAGCAGATGACCTAAAGGTGACGAGGCAGTGCAACAAGGCAGTGGGAGGGCAAGTAAGATGTTGGTGTGCATAGGGATGGGTATCACCAGCAGAAAGAGAGAGGTGATGTTTCCTCTGTATAGATCACTGGTAAGACCCCACTTAGAGTACTGTATGCAGTTCTGGAGATCACATGTCATGAAGGACATAGACAGAGTGGAAGTGGTCCAGAGGAGGGCAACTAAAA
The DNA here is from genome assembly GCA_016271365.2 of Neoceratodus forsteri. Taxonomy (NCBI): domain Eukaryota; kingdom Metazoa; phylum Chordata; order Ceratodontiformes; family Ceratodontidae; genus Neoceratodus; species Neoceratodus forsteri. The sequence continues at coordinate 817,302,466 of CM057455.1, read as the reverse complement.
TGGTGCAGTGTCTGCATCAGAAGCACTACGAGGAGAGATGAAATGACCTAAATATGTGCATCCTGGAAGAGAGGATAGAAACCTTTAAATATCTCATGGGGGTAAACAAGGTGCAAGAGGGAAGTATTTTTCAGAAAAAACATGATCAAGGACATGGGGGCATGATAAGAAGCTGGAGGGGGTAGAGTCAGGAGAGATGTGAGGAAGTGCTTCTTCACAGAAAGTGTGGCGGATTCCTGGAACAGTCTTCCAGCAGAGGTTCTGGGGGTGAAAACAGCAGTGGGGTTCAAGAATGTATGGGATAGGCATAAAAGAATCTTAGGGAAAGGGAAGGGGGATGAATAGGCTAGAGATCAAGTAGGATCTGTGGTTACAGAATAGGCAGGGAAAAATGGGCAAACTAAGTGGGCCAAGTGGGCCTTATTTGCTGGCAAATTCTATGTTTCTATGTTTGTAGGACTCAGGTCAGTAAGAAGAGAGCCTCAAGGAAGACCAGTAAGAGATCATCTCTGAGAATGTGTGAGGATCCCTGGGGAAGGACCACAGATTGGGCACTTCAGGCCAAATGACCAGGAATCCCCCAGGAGGACAGTCTATGAGGTGCTGCAGCAGAAGCGGAGCTCTGGCTGGTGTCAGGGCTGCCACGTGTGCAGGGGACATCGGAACTTCTTGGGTATGGCCAGGTTATAGTTAAAGGAATACTGAATACTGGGCCGTCTAGCTTTTTTTTTTAAATATTTTATTTATCTTCCCCTCCCTGGCCGGCCCTTCCTCCCACCACTCTACCATCATCCTGGCTTCCCAGGACTTACCTCACCTGCAGTCCCCCACATCTTGACCTTCATTGCAGGTGGCAGAGAGTCCTCTCGACCTGCTAGGACTGGATCCAGATCTCAGGTGCAGCCTAAATTGGTGGGTGCAGGGCCTGTGGTGGACAGCATTCATCCTGCCAGCCAGGATGTTTTTCCGGTTTCCATCTCCCCGGATGTGTGGCATGTTATGACATCAGGGTGGGTGCCACATGCTCCCTTGCATCATGTGCTGACATCTGCCCATCTTCCAACCTACTAGCCTGGCTACCTTTCCCTTCAGCTTCTGCAAAGGGCCAGGCAAGCATCAAGCTGTTCCCCACCCTCCAACCCCGAGGAGAAGAGCAGTCCTGCGGCTGTTCAATCCTCCTCCCCTCACCAGCCCCTGACACCCAGGCTTATTTAAACCTGGGTCATTGGTTTCGCAAGCATAGCACTACTGCTGCACTGGTGGGCTGGCTTCACTGGGTTGTCTAATTATCCAAAATGTTTCAAGTTACCCTCTTTTGGCCTGCCATATTCGGTACAGTAGCATATGATTAGCAGATCATTATTAGTGAAATAGTCTGACGTGGGAAACTAAGATTCCAGTTACATTTGAAAGATTTGCTATGTGTGGGGGTGCACTGAATTCTCTGTTTTAACTGATGTATGCCTTAAACCTGTAGCATCTTCTAATGAGAAGAGCAGTTTATACATAGATACATAGATACATAGACAGTGTCGGCAGATAACGGCCTATGGCCCACCCAGTCTGCCCATTTGAGCTTGTAAGCTCAGTTTGTTTTCCTAGAACTCTGTTGCCCCTTACCCCTGACCTCCAGAATTCCTTTATGTCTATCCCATGCATTCTTAAATCCCGTGATTGTTTCAACCCCACCACTTCCTCTGGCAGGGTGTTCCCTTGTCCACCACCAGTTCTATGAAGAAATTCTTCCTCACGTTTTCGTGAATCGTCCTCCTCCAACTTTATCCCATGCCTCTATTCTGGAACATCTTTTTGCTTAAAATAGTGTATTCCTGCACCCAGTTCATCCTGTAAGATACTTGTATGTCTCTATCATATCCCCCTCTCCTCCTCTCCTCCAGGAGTACATGCTCAGTTCCTTCAACCTGTCCTCATAGGACTTGTGATGCAATCCATGTACCATCTTTTTGCCCTCTCTGAACCTTCTCTACCCTGTCTGTGTCCTTCACGGAGTAGTCTCCAGAACCAGTACACTGTACTCCAGGTGGGGCCTCACTAGTGTCTTGTATAGTGGAATATGACCTCCCTTTTCCTGCTGGTGATGCCCTGCCTATGCATCCCATTATCCTATTTGCTTTACCTGCTGCCTTGTCACACTGTTTCCCAACCTTGAGGTCATCAGAGATGATAACCCCAAGATCCCTTTCCTGCTTGGTGCATGCTATATCCTCACCCCCCAACTAATATATTGTGCCAGGATTTTTGTGCCCCATATGCATAATCTTACACTTCTTTGCATTGACTTTCAACTGCCAAACCCCTGACCATTCTTCAAGTTTGTGCAGGTCCCTTCTCATTCTGTCAACACCCTCTGGTGTGTCTACTCTGTTACAGAGCTTTGTGTCATCAGCGAACAGTGAAATTCTGCCTTCTAGGTCCTGCGCAATGTCACTGATGAAGATGTTGAATAAGACCGGTCCCAGCACTGATCCCTGTGGTACCCCACTGGTCACTCTTCCCTCTGTGGAGTGACAACCATTTACCACCACCCTCTGTGTCCTGCCGCCCAGCCAGTTACTTACCCACCACACTACTGTCCTGCCCACACCCATATTCCCCAGTTTGTGTAAAAGTCTTCTATGTGGCACAGTGTCAAATGCCTTGCTGAAGTCCAGAAAGGCCATGTCCACTGCCCTCCTCTGATCCACCTCTCTAGTCACCCAGTCAAAAACTTCAACGAGGCTGGTCTGACATGACCTCCCCCTGGTGAAACCATGCTGCCTTGGGTCCTGTGGTTCATTGACAACCAGATGTTCCCCAATCTCTCCTTCAGTAGTGCTTCCATGACTTCCCCACTACCGAGGTGAGGCTGACTGGTCTGTAGTTCCCGCTTCCTCTTTGTTCCCACTTTTGTATAAGGGGACTACATCTGCTATCCTCCAGTCTTTGGGTACCTCCCTGTTTCCAGTGATTGGCTAAACAGGATAGCCAGAGTTCAGCCACCACCTCTTAGTTCTTTAAGGACCTGGGGTGCACCCATCTGGCCCATTGCTTTATCAACTCGTATTACTTCCAGTTCCTTCAGGACCCTTTCTGTGTAAAGGAACTTGTGTCCATTTCTGCACCATTCTCACCCCTTGTGTTCCCTTCAGACCCATTACCATCCTCTTCCTCAGTAAAGACTGAGCAGAAATATCTGTTCAATACGTCAGCGTTACTGTTGTCATCCTCCACATGGCCCCCATCCTCCCCCTTCAGTCTCACTATCCCTCCCTTTGCCTTTCTTTTTTCACTTATGTACCTGTAAAAGGTTTTGTCCCCTCTACCCACTGATTTTGCAATGTGTTCTGTCTGAGCTTTGGCTTCCTTACCGACCTCCCTGCCTCCTTTGCTTCTCCTGGTACTTCTCCCTATCCCCTTCTGCCTGTGTCTTTTGTATTTCCTGAATGCAATCTTTTGGCTTTCACTTTCTTTGCTACCTCTTTGAAAACCATAATGGTCTCCTCTTCCTTTTCCTTTTGCTAACCTGCTTAATTCATAATTCTGTTGTTCTTGTAATTCCCATTTAAATACTGCCACTGTTCCTCAACCTCGATTCCTGCCCATTCCCTTAATGCCTCTTTCAAGTATCTCCCCATTTTCCCAAAGTCTGCTCCCTAAAATCCAGGATATATGTTTTGTGTGGTTTGGTTCAGCTCTTTCTGTGATTTCAAACCACAATGACTGGTGGTCACTGTTCCCCAGATGCTTCCCACTGTTACCCCATCACACTGTCCCTGTTTGTGAGCACAAGGTCCAGTATTGCCTTCCTGCCGAGTTGGTTCCATGACCAGTTGCTTGAAAGGCACCTGAAGGAGTCAGGATAAATCTGCTCTAGTTGATGCTGCTGGGTTGCTCCAGTCCACGTCTGGAATATTGAAGTCTCCAACCAGTACTACCTCACCCTTGTCTGCCATCCTTTGGATGGTTAGCATCAGCTCCCTATCTGTTTCTTCCTCCTGGGCTGGTGGTCTATAGACCACACCTGTGCAGATGGCTGGCCCCATTTTCCTTTCCAGCTTAACCCACAGTATCTCTCCCCCATTTTGTTCCTCCTGGATCTCTGTGGCCCTTATGTCATTTTTCACATACAGCTGCACTCCTCCTCCCTTCCTGCCTGCTCTGTCTCTTCTGAATATGTTGTAGCCAGGTATGGCCATCTCCCAGTCATGGTTATCATTACACCAGGTTTCAGTGATGGCCACAATTTCCAGGTCTGACTGCACCATGACAGCCTCCAGATCTTCCATCTTGTTGCTAAGGCTCCTGGCATTTGCAGACATGGCTTTCCATGATTTGACCTCCTTAGACTGTTTCACTGTTCTACTCCAGCCCCTTCCTTGGTTGTCCTTTATCTCTGGTTCTCCTTGCTGTCTGCTCTTCTGCTGAATTTTGCCCCTTTTCTGCCTATCCACCTCTTGGGCGCTAATCCCCATCTTTTGCACACTGCTTTGTAGAGATAGCCACTCCTCTGGTTCACTGGTTCCACTGCTAGCTGTGGGGGGTGAGCAAGTAGGTACCCTTCTTGCTGGCCTGCCACCCCCCTTTGCCATTTTAAATGCTTGTCAATGTAGCCCAGTTATAGTTCATAGGATGAGCAAATTTTGCTTTTGTTTAATTCTTGGGAGATGTATTTCTCTCTCTATTAGCATGCTCCTCACCAGTTACCTGCAAATTGGTTGAGGATTGCACCTTAACTGAAGGAAGCCAATTTAGGCAGTGAATATTATATAAAAGAAGTCAATTCAGGCTGTTACATTTTCAAATGAGCATCCAGCTGATAGGTGGTTCATCATGATTAGAACTCAGTGAGATTTATCTTCTGTCAGTGGAATTCTGGTGACATTACAATTCTTCTTATAAGAAATGTTGTGCCAGTTTGCCAGAAGTTTGATTTTAGTTATTTCCATCTGATTTAAATAGTATTTGTCCAAATCACACCAACTTTGGCATGGTGACTTTCCTAAGACCCATGCAGAAATGTTCTAAGTTTGCAATCTCTGTCTTAAAAAGTGACTGATTTGTAAACCTTCAAACATTTGGAAATTTAATTTAAAACTAAAGTTTGCAAATATGTAAACAGCAGAATTTTAAGCTCCTGTAACTTTAAGTAAACCCCCCTCCCGTTGTCTAGGAGTATCTGGAAGGTAAAAGGTGGGGGTGGGGGCACCATAGAACCCCAGCAAACACAGTCCGAGGAAAACAGAAATGTGCTTATTACCCGGTCCGTCTGATGGAAGCAAATTGGCTTGGCTAGTTGGGGGGCAGGAGCACTTCTTAGTTTCAAAGATGAGTTGCATGGAGCAGCAGCAATACTGTGGACTGAACCAGGCCATGCTTAGAGGTAGACTGTACTGAGCAGCACTTCCCTTTCATATTCCTTCCTTCTCTCTGACCTTACCAGGCACTTTCTTACTCTTCATTCTCTGATTCTCAACACTGGGCATACACTGGGGACTATGACAGCACAAGACATTTGTACTATCACAATCCCATTTCAAACTTGGCCTTTCATTGCACTTTCTCCACTGGGAAGGGGGTATCTTACAATTCATGGAGCCCTTAATTTAATTTATGGTCTTGCACAGTCAAATAGGTGTTTTTTAGCAAGAACTGAACCACCGAAGACCTTCTGGACATCCAATCACTGATGCCATGTGCCTAAAATGACTTCCCAGGGGATTCTGCATCTTGATCTGGAAATGAACAGCACCTCCACTCATGCAGCGATTCCAATCTCTGGACTGCCTTCACCCAGGGGACTAATTACCATGCCACATGAAGCACCCTGACAGTCAGCCTCCCTGCCGGAGTCCCAACCAATCATTCCCCACATGGACCTTTCCCTGCCTCCACCAGTTGCCAGCTCAGGAGTCCCAAAGCTGTAGCGGCCACCGACCAGGGGAGAAGGGATACTGCTGCCACTGCTATGCCCACAACAGTCCAGGCTGCCACATCTGAACTGCACCCCAAGCCCAGTTTGCTAGAGCAGGCCCACTCACAGGACACACACACTGACTCCATTGGTGCTTACCCTACCAATGTGCTGAAGTTCACTTGGTGGGCCTCAGTACTTCTTTTTCTCCACTAGCTTCAGCTCCCACATACACTGACAGGCCCCAAACCTTCTGTTCCACTGGACCTCCTACACTCTCATGGACTGAATGGCTGCACTTCTCATAATGTGGGTCTTCGAGGGAGGAGGGCCGGGGTGGTAAGCAGCCCACCCTGGCCTCGCTTGTATCTTCCTGCCAACTTATGGGTCAACCCCCCAACTCTTCTCTCCCAGGTGCTCTGTCTCTCTCTCTCTCTCTCTCTCTCTGTCCACCCCCCCATGGCACCAAAACCCTCTCTTTATACTCCCTGGGTAGGGGCCACCTGCTGGCAGCAAGCAGGCCCAACACGCCAGACATAACGGTACCATAGCACTCTCCTCTGCATAACTACCCTTAGCAACCAAAATTAGCTAGTACTCTTCCAGAGGGAGCTTACATTTAACCCAAAAGAACAGAATATCACCAATTTTGTTAGGTTCATTGATGCCTAAATATTAGGCTTTGAGGCCAACCCCCTCCCTCCCCCCATGGCTCAGCAGTGGAGTGTCACGTTGCCATGCAGACAACCCTGGTATGGAAGCAAGCTCAGGAAATCACATTGGGAAGCAGGCCATGGCTGAAGCAGCTGTTGTTCGGCAGTGCTTCTTGGTTGTGGAGAGTTGGCAGTGGGTTCCACCAACTGAGCAACTTCTACAGCTCGGCCAGACAGCTTGCACTTCCTGTAGGGGAAGCTGTGGCTGTGCGAGGCTGGCAGAGGCACTGCTTCCACCAGGGAAGAGGGGAGGGTAAAAAAATGTTGGAGAAAAACCCAGTAGCCAACTGAATGATGGGTTGTTTCAGCCTCATCAGGGTATATCCCTGTGAACAGGGTATATCCCTGAGAGATGAGCTGTTGCCTGGGAGAAAAACCAATATGGAAAAAAAGAGGCTGTGTGTGTCAACTCTCTGATCTCTTGATCAGAGGCTGGTCAAGTTTTAAGTAGTCAAACATTCTAAAATAGTGTTAGCAATTAAAGTTGAATTTCATGAGCTTTTGTGAAATTTTGGAATATTGTGATACTTTTGTCGAAGCCATGTCCATATATTTCCACCTCTACTGCTAGGGCTGTACAGATGCAGAGGACCCCATAATTTCAAGCCCTACTACAATAAATTGACAGATCCTTCCCAACACATACAAGAGAAGTTGATCCAGCCCTTGAATAACTTTATTCACCTGTTCAGCAGGGTTTGCGATGCTGTTGCTCTGGTCAAGAGTACTGTTATTAAGGGGCGCTCTCAAGCCTAGTACACTCCGGCCATTAAGTCACTTTCTCGCGAATGTGACAGAGCCTGGAATCTGTACAGGGAACATGGCCAGGGTAAATTTCTCCTAAAATATAGGGAGCTATAGAACCCGATTAAAACTCACATCAGGGTAGCCAAGGCAAATTATTATAAATCCCAGCAGTTAAGTTTATGTAAGCAACCCAAGAGACTATGAGGTAACATAAATGAACTGGGGAACACCAGAAATCGCTGCCTCAGTCTATTATACTTCATGATTCTACTATCTCTGGTGACAAAGTGATAGCTAATTTAATAGTGCATTTGATGATTTAGCGGCTTATATTCCTGACTCTCACACCCACTCTGCTGCAGTAGGTAACTTACCTGGTGAACATAACAGATACATTTTTTATTTCAAAAGTCTGACCTGATCAGAGGTGTGTTGCGACTTGTCTAGGATGACAGTTAAGACTAGAGTGGGCCCTGACAACACCAACATGAAGCTTCTCAAACTTGGTCTTAGGGAAGTCACCTACTCCCTACAGCAAATCTACAACCTGTCTCTAACTACTGGTAATCTCTAGCTACTGGTAAAGTTCCAGATATTTGGAAAAGGCATATGTGGTCCCAGTACTTAAGAGTGGTGATCCTAATCTTACTGTCAATTATCATCCCATCTTCATCTTCATGCCTTTATTCATAACACTCGAGAGGACTGTGAATGACCAGCTTGTAAAGTTCTTTAGCTAGAATGAACACTTGGCCAATGAGCAGCATGGGTTCAAGAAGCACTTCAGCACTATGACTGCTCTGTTGGAGTTCACCGAGTCAGTACATAGTGGTCTTGACTGGGGTTAACTGACGAGTTCTAGTTTCATAGATTTAACAAAGACATTTGATCTTGTCAACCATACTCTCATTTGTCACAGGCTGTCATCCCTTGGCCTTTCACGGATTTAGTCAGCTGTTTCAGGGACTACTTGGCTGGTAAAATCCAGTCATTCTTAAATGTAGGGTTGCTATATCAGATGTCAGACCAGTCAATATTGGTGTTCCTCAGGGATCAATACTCGGGCCTTTGTTGTTCAGTTTGTTCATTAATGATCTACTTTCTGTTTGCAAATCCTCCCATATAATCCTTTACACAGATGATGCTCTTATCTTCTCTAATGACCAGAATCTTGACTACCTTATGCTGAGGCTACAGGATGAATTTAACTCAGTCCGAGTCCAGTTTGCCAGCAAAATTCTAGCCATGAACATGGAAAAAGACAAAATGCATGCCGTTTGGCAAGCATACCAAGGCAGACCTATCCTCTGGTCTTACAGTCTCTACCAATATAGGAACCCCTATTGAGCAAGTGCAAACTTTCAAGTTCCTTGGACTGTTTCTGGACTGTACCATGACATTCTCTGACAATGTAGACCACTTAGTTAGGACAGTTAATGCAAGAATTGGCTTTTTATATAGACATAGGAGCAACCTCTTACCACAGGTAAAAAGCTCTTTGTCCAAAGCCTTGTCATTAGCATCATCGACTATGGCATTGTAATCTATGGGTCTTCTAATTATGGGATGCTAAACCAGGTAAGGGGGCTACTTAATAGGACTTGCTGCTTTGCACTTGATGTTAGAGTTGATACACATCTATGTGACCTATACTCTAGGCTATGCCTCAACTTGAAGTTCCTCTACCATACCCTTGTCACCAGCTGCAAGGCATTGCAAGGCTTGTTTTCTCCTGGCCTGTGGTCCTTGTTCACTTTCATTGACTATAGGTATGCTACTAGAGGCTTGGCATGCCACACATTTCTGCTACCCAAGAAGAGAACTGCGTAGGGTCAAAACTCTATCTCATACCAATTTACTAAGCATTGGAATGGCCTTGCCGATGCTGTTAGAGATTGTGACCCTGTTTCATTATTCAAATCACAACTGTATACCTCTGTTTCTGAATCTGGAATCTGTAAATGCTTTAAATGAATTACTTTGTAACCTGGCAAAGTAAACTTTGTTTACTGCATCCTTCATAATGGCTTGTTTTGTTATAAATGTAATTGTGAAATCCCTGTACGCTATTGCTGTAATTGCATGTCTATTGCTGTAATGTATATTAGTTGGTTGTATGTATTAATGTTGTCCCTGACTCGGAGTCCTTTGAAAATAGGCACCTGCCTAAAGGATTCTTTGTGTAATAAATAAATAAATAACATGTTCTATTATCTAACTCCAAAGGTGACTAAGTTGTAAACATAGAAGTATTTTCAGAAATGTTCACATGAATAATAAATTGCCAGAATTTGTGCCCCTATAACTTCCCTGTTCTTCATCCAACATCATGAAACTTTACATCTTTTAAGGGCCTCTTTGACAGTGTGAAAAATGCCAAGGTTTAGATCTCTAGCTATAATATTGATCGAGTTATGACCAATTAGATATTTTCATAAATATCTGTACAATGTTCTTGAAATGTTGTTAAAATTCCATGAAATCGTAACTTGCTAATTTCACCCAGCCCTAATCATGATGTTTGGTAGCTGGGCAACTTTACAGCAGAGCTCTGATATGAACACCAAGGAACCCCCACTTCTGCTGGAGATAAAATAAGTAGCCAATTCAGGCAGAAAGAATATTGCATTTGAAACATTTGCCTGGGGGGGACTGAATTCCCTGTTTTAACTGATGTATGCCATAAAGCAGTAACAATCCCCAATGAAAAATGCACTTCAAAGTTTGTGAAAGAGCAAGGGTTGAGCTGTGAAGTTTGGGCTTGTGTTAAGATTCCAGTGCAGTGGCTAAAGTGGGACCAGGGAGATGTCCAACTAGATGGCTATCCCAGGGAATAACAGGGACCCAGAGAGTCCAGGACTTGAAGTCAAAGGTCAGGCTGAAGCTGTGGTGCGGGATTTCACAAATACTCCAAGAGTTTGATTTGATTAGATTTATCTGACCAGACAAATTAACTGTTGGGCCCATGCACCGACTGCCTCAGTAAAGGAGTGTTAAGGGCTGGCTATCCTGTCCTGAGTGTTTATTTCCATCGAGTGATAAGCTTGCCTTACCTATTCTCACCTAAAGGAAACAAACTGTGGTCAGAGTCAGAAAGGCTGCTAATGCATTGACCTAAAAAAGAATATAGAATTATGTGTGGCTTAAACCAAATTTACTTTGTGTATTATTGTGATGTCATTATTCCACATTTGTATCACAATACAGTAGTAGCACACAAAATAAAAACTTACACAGTAAACTAATGCAGAAGCAACTGATGGCGCTTCACACACACACACACACACACACACACACACATTTATATAAGACAGTGAAACACACACAGTGACACACACATATATGCATATTGTACATACACACAAACACAGTGACACACACACCAAGGCACATCTCATGACATAATGATACACAAGTTTATATGGTTTTTCAGTTCATGTTTTATCATAAAATATATGAGGAAAGTGATATGCCATGAAATATATGCACACCATTTGGCATTATTATGTGATTATGCCCCAATTTTCAATTGCCTTGTGGGGCTGCACAGGACGTTAGAGAGGTGCAGCATACCATATATGTTTTGTGGGCTAGTTCTAATGACACATCCTCTCCTTGAATTCAGTGGGAGCAAAAACGTTTGCATTTTAAGGAGATGTGTTATGCCCACTTTGCTACAGACATATCAGATTACATAAGATTTTCATTTAATTTCCTTGGCATAACATAATGAATGTTTCAACTGAAAAAAAAAAATCTTGATTAGATCCAAAACAATTGTATCATTGCTTTTGCATTTTTAATTTCATTTAAAATGTTATTGGATCCTGCCCTAAATATAATGGACCCCATGCACACAGGCACCAGGGCCATTACATGGTGCATAACCAAGATGTGCAGGGTCATACACCACTCATGATGTGTGGGTGGCCATACGTCACATGCATAATGGGCATACACACTATGTGCAGGGACCAGAAACATAACTGCATGCTGTCCAGCAGACTGTGGGTAAAGGGGGCATGTCCATGTATGCACAACAGTGTGGACTGCAGTGAATAGCCACACAGCACAATGCAGAGCAGACCAGGCACTATGTGGCCCAAAAGCAGCCATAAACACAGTTATGCTGGCAATATAGCCTAGAGGTTAGAGGAACGAGGTGTGAATGGGCTTGATGCATCCAGCAGACCAGACCTGAGTTTGATTCTCACAACCTCCACTTGCATACTGTGTGACTCTGAACAAGTCACTTAACTGCCTAGTGCTCCAAGGTCACCCCTGAAAACAGGCACTTGTGCCCAGTGGGCCTTACCCAGTTACCGGAAGACTAAAATAAAATAAAAATAAATAAATAAATATGCACCCCCCCCCCAAATAAAGACAGGACATGAGATGAGCAGGCAGTTTCTAAGCTTTACTGTTGACATGTCACAGCAGCACAGGAAGTGAAGGAACAAGAACTCAGCGCAAAGAAAACTGAAAACTAAACTGAATGGCGACTATCAATAACATTTCTAGCAGCCATGGTGTTAGGAATGTTCACCTGGGCCACTGAACATCTCAGCAATACATGCCCCAGCATGATGCCCAAATGGGTACAAGGTCCTGCGCATCCTGTGCCATGGTATATCTCGGTATACAGGCCCACAATTCCATCAAGACCCTCTGTGCAGTCCATCAGCCACTTCTCTGTGGCAAACCCTGGGCACAACTGCACTGCAGTAGATTGGCATGGTGGCCCTTTCTCCTGCTATGTGTGGCCTCCTGGGTGACTCTGTGTTGATTTCCTTCTCCTCTGGGCCCTCTTAGGTGAGTCACAGGTTGGTGAGTGGCTCAGCTATATCCTTTAGAGGGAGGAATGGCAGTAATGAGAGACACAGATGGGTGCCATGCATGCCACCATGCACCCACCAATTCCCCATCCTTCATGCAACCACCAATCCCCTATGCACAGTCACCCATCCCCCATGTACTACCACCCCATCCCCCCTGCAGCGGCCACAGCCTATGTGGTACTCACCACAGAGGGCTCCACAAGGAACTAGAGTGTCCAAAATTCAACAACATAGTATGCCTCCTCCACCCACTCAAGTCCGGCAGCCTCATTGCCATGGCAAGTGCCTTCTCCATCGTGTTACATGGCATGCTCATAAGAAGATCACTAATGTGGAACAGTAGCTCTTTTGGGTGTCCCTGAAATGACAAATGGGACATACTGTACATCAGTGTCAGGTACCGAGGGACACATGTCCAATGCACACAGAAGCAACACCCATGGAACACATCTCCAGATGTACCCATGATAGGTCAGTCACTGTCCTCCAACTGTCATAATTTCCTTCATACCAGACAGGGCCATCCCTGCCAAGGGCACAGGGAAAAGCATCTGCCATGCCGATCATGCACCCACCCTGTCCATACACTATACACAAGGATGTGTCTTTAGGCAGGGCATGGCATACATGTACAGGGTGTACAGCAGTACCCAGGGATGCCCAACTCTACATGTGGTGCTCACATGTACTTAAAGGGATACATGCCATGGGGAGGGTGTGTGGTCGAGGCATGGATCAGGAAGCATAGGCAAATCAGGAGAAGTTATAAAATGTGCAAGTAGCATTTTATTATCAATAACAATAAAAGAAAAAAAAGATGTACAGGATAACTCTTCACAATGGCAATACAAACACAAAAAGTCCTTCATCTGAGTCTGTCTCTAAAATCTCAGTCTCTCTCTCTCTCTCTCTCTCTCTCTCTCTATAGAAAACATTGCTCTCTTGATATAAAATGCCTTTGTTGGCAGTTTAACCTGCATCCTGTTCTTGTAAGTTTCATCTCCTGTTTTTCATGAAATGCAACAACTTTTTTTCATTGTCCTTCCTGTAACCAGTCTGAAGAGGACATTAATTTTCTTAACAGGTGCAACTAATTAAGACATCCTGTCCCAGGACTGGTTTCCTGGTGACAATTCTGTTAATTAGCTTGTGAAAGGTCAAAAGGTATCTCAAGGTCAGCCCCCTGTGTTACAAACTGCTAACTTCTCCAACAAACCCAAATAATTGTCTTTAATCATTCCAAAAATATAAATGTATACATTTGCAAACCAAGAGATCTCAGTTTTGCATAAAGAGTCAAATATATTGTTTAACCACAGAGAAGCAAGAGGAGAAAAAAGAACAGAAACATCAAGTGAAGGATAAGAGATAACAAGGGGAATGGTAGGCCCATCAGAGTGGCTAGTTTCTAGAGGCCACAAGGAAAATGTGATTGCACAGACAGGCAAGAGATAGACAAGTGACAGAACAAGACAGGACAGAACTGATCTTTGCATTAACTTTCTCTGCATAACAAATGCGACAGGATCTTATTCCCAACCTTATTACACACCCCCTTCTTTAAGAGGGAACCTGTTTTTTTTAAGAAAAAAAACAAGTTCCCACTATCTCCTCTTATTGTAGTGTATGGTGGAACATCGTTCTCCACCGAAATCCATCACTGTCGAAATGTTGTTCATTTGCACTAGTGATGTTCACAGTGCAGCAGAACAATTTTTTTGTTCTGCTGCACTGCACATGTCACACACTGTGTCCTCGAGCAGCATTTGACAGTTAGGGCTCACTCCATAGACAGTACACATACAAAAGCAGCAATGTCGTTGGCAGTACTGTCAAAGCCACTATCGGAATGGGATAGATTCATCCTTGATCAGGAAAACAAAAAACGGCAAAAAAAACAAGAAATGACATGCGGCAATTACATAGTTTCCTGAGTGATGAAATGTGATCCTCACTACGACCCCTTTTCTCTGCTCTTCCCCGCAGATTATGAATTGTGAGGTGCTACTGTATGTGAGTTTTTAAACAGTTTAAATGTTTAGCGTTAAAACGTTCAAAATGTAAAGTTCTTCAGCAGTTAAAATGTCAAGCGTGAAAACGTTCAAAATGTAAAGTTCTTTTTTTCCTTCTAGTACCCCAGTAAAAATGTTTTGAAGCAGAAACATGCTGTAGTGATTTTTTTTTCCCAAAAAAATGACGTTCCACCATACACTATAAAGAAAAGTGTATGGGGAACAGTTGACAACAGGGCTAATCTTTCACCTCATTGGCACTATGACGACAGATTACCTCTCGAGCTGCGCTCTCAAGGTAATCCATCATCATAGTGCCAGCTCGGTGAAAGAATAGCCCAGTTGTCAACTGTTCTCCAAGCACTATCCTATATGTAAGTAATAATACCCAACAGAGTGGGCATTATTGGGATATAATGGACCGCCCAGGGGCGTAATGAGGCCCGACACTGCAGGCGGAGGGTCTTATAGCCCCTGGAAGGTCCGTTATATCCCATAACGCCAACCCTGGAGGGTATTATTACACTTAGAAAATGGCCCACTGTATTTAATATTTTAATAAAATAATAATGTTCTGTTTAGATGTTTAAATTCTTAAACATTTGCTTTAGTGTATAATAAAATAGTTCCTCTGCTTCTCTTTGCATGACTTTGTGTTCTTGTTAATGTGGGGATTGTTGTCCTAGTGCAGCATCTGTAGTTGAAGCTTTTAACTTGGTTGTCATGGTTACCTTCGTGCTCGGCTGCTCGTGGCTCCCCCCCAGTTGAAGAAGTGCTGGGAGAAATTGTGTCTCCCATGAGAAACAAAAGTCATTTATCTTTTTTTTTGGCTTTGCTTTTGATTTTAAATTTTTACTATGAGACAGTCAGTGGATTTGTGAGCGGGACAGACGCAGGGAAAATATTGGGGCTCGGGAGTTACATACCGAATGAAGTCAGGCAAGTCGGTAGCCAAGAAAAAAACATAAGTTTCAAACAAAAATGAATTTTTCACACCTGTGGCCAAGAAGAAAATGAGTTAGTGTTAGGATGTGAGCAGAAGTGAGGGCTGACTTTAGAAAGCTATGCGTGAGGATTTGTTAGGGGTACTGAGCCGTGCCGATGGGGGAATCTCGTTAAGCGAGACAAAAAAACATGGCAACTGGGAAGTTTCCAAATTCAGGGTGCCCAAGAATAGCATAAGTAATGGGGCACCCTGAATTGGCACTTGTTTTTCAGCTGGTGTTATTAAGAAATAACAGCCTGGGTGCCAGGCTGTTTCAGCCAATCAGCAATTGAGTTTTCATTTACCCATTTTCTAAATTCTTTTAACACTACCTTATAACATTTATAGTTCTTTGCATATGCAGTATCCCCTTTTTCATCACTCCTATTACAGTGAACATTTCTGTTAAACACACATATTTTTTAACCTTCTGAATTCTCAGTTCCTGAACCATGTCTTAACAGAAAATCAGCATTGACGTTCTCTTTTCTGGATGTGTACTTCACTTTGAATTTAAATGGCTGTAGTTGCCAGGCCCTTGTGATTCTGTGATTTTTATTCTTCATTTGATTAAGCCAATGGAGAGGACTGTGATCTGTCATAAGTACAAAGTCAGCTGCTAACAGATAAAACTTCAGAGACTCTATTGCCCATTTCTCATCAATGCATTCTTTTCCAATACTGAAATACTTTTTCTCTCTGTCATTCAGTTGTTTACTAATATACAGAACTGGCAGATAACACCAAGAAGAAGGAGCTGCTGTTATAACTATACTTTTCTCTGGGACTATATTGCCCTTCTTCCCTCCCTTCCACTCCCCCACCCTAAGCCAGTTCCACTTTTATAGGCACAGGATTTCACTGACAACAGGAACTTCCTGTTTGGGAGTAGGAAGTGAGTGATCACAGAGCCACAAAAGACTCACTATCCTAGAAGGAAAAGAGTAGCTCTCTGTCCCCCCCAGCTGCTGGAGGTCTGACTCTGAGCAAGTAAGGAGATTACTGAGAAATATAGGAACTTCTTGCCTCAGAACAGGAAGATCGGGAGCTTAAAGGGCACAGAGGCAGTAAGTAAGTAGGGAGAAAAAATATATAAACAGAGGAAAGAGTAAGTATTCCAAACAACAGTTAAGGGGCCTGAAATAAGACATGATGGGAGTGGTGCAGAGCAGTGGCTGTGGAGCAGCAGTATTCCGGGAGACGTTCTGGAGGATGCGTTGTTGTCCCATCTGCAGGCACCTCTCTGGGCTGATGGAGGAGGTTGCTCATCTCCATGCTGAGTTGACCAGGATTTGGGGGACCTTCTCTCCCACCCAGGAACCACTAGGGCCACTGCCGTTGCCTCAGAGGTTGCCAAGAAAGAGGAGTGGTTGGACCACAGTGGGCTCAGAGAGGGTGACGGTGTTGGAAAAGAGGTGCATCCCTCCAGTTGTACCTCTCCACAATTCATATGTGGTTCTGGCATAGTGTGGTTCCTCTAGAGAGGCACCCACAATGAAGACCAAGGAGGATGCTAGGAACCTCCACAAAGGAGACTCACAGAAGGGTGGCATGGGACCCCCACAGGGGAAGGAAACAACTCCTGCTGGGTGACTCCATTGTTAGGGGGGTAGAACTGGGGAAGGAAAGGGACAGGGAGGTAAGGTGCCTGCCTGGCACTATGGCTTGGAGGGAGAGGGATTGAATCTTCAGGATAGCTGAAGCAGCTGCATGGGGGAGGGAGCTAGATGTCATTGTCCACCTAGGGACAAATGACCTGGCTAAGAAAGGGATCAGAGCAGTGCAGGAAGAGTTTGTGGAGTTGGGGAGGGACCTTAGACAAGTAGCACACATGGTAACCTTCTCGGAGGTGCTGCCTGTCTATGGCATGGGTGAGGCTAGGGTGCTCCACACCATGGGATTAAATCAGTGGTTGAAAAACTGGGCAGAGATCAAGGATTTGGCTTCATTGGGGACTGGGGTTCCACCTGGAGTGATGCAGGCCTATACTGGCATGATGGTCTGCATCTGCCCAGGAGGGGAACCAGGATCCTAGGTGATAGGTTTAAATGCTTCATTGGCAAGTATTTAATCTAGCCAAGGGGGGACTGTAAAGGAGCAGGGAAATCCTAGCCCCCCCAAAACAATCAGGGAAGTAAGTGAAGTAAACACCAAGACAGAGATGTCACTAGGGAGAAGGGCAGGGGTAAATGGAGAAAATGACAAAGGCAATAAGGACAGAGATGGGGCAAAAAGGGATAAGGCCATCAAGAAATGAAGGGTAATGAGTTCCCATGCCCGTAGTCTGGGCAACAAGCTCCCTGAACTGGTGGCCTTGAAAGAAAAGGGATGCCTGAATAATGTAGCAGTCACAGAAACATGGTACACAGAGAACCATAACTGGGATGTTAGCATACCAGGGTACACAACCTACAGGAGAGACAGGGAGGGTAGAAGAGGGGGAGGAGTAGCTCTCTATGTAAGGGAAGGGATAAAAGCAAAGGAACAAAAGAGTAAACAAGGAGAAGAGGAGGCACCATGGGTCACCTTAGAAACTGGAAATTGCACCACAATCCGCACAGGTGTTGCATACAGACCCCCATGTCAAGGGAAGGGAACAGACAAGGATATGATAGAAAGCATCCTTAGGATGGCAGAAAAAGGGGAGATACTGTTGCTGGGGGACCTGAATATGCCAGATGTTAGCTGGAGCACCTTTGCGGCAGCCACATCCAAAAGCAGGGCCATTCTTGATGCCCTACAGGTGGCATGCCTCAGACAGCTAGTTTTGGAACCCACTCATGAGGGAGCAGTCTTAGACCTCATGCTCTCAAATGGGGATAGTGAGAGGATCTCAGATCTAGAAGTGGGTAGCCATCTGGAAACAAGTGACCACCAAACAGTGTGGTTCACGATAAACTCAGCTACAGGGTCAAAACCATACAAAAGTGAGGGTACTGGAGTTCAGGAGGGCTGACTTTGACAAGATGGGAGAGTGTCTTAGAAAAGCACTAGCAAACAGGCTAGAAGGAGGGGTTGAGCAACAAATGGGGAAATATCAAAACTGCCATCACAGAGGAAACAAGCCTTTGTGTGAAGCAAATAAACAAATCAAAATGAAAGAAACAACCACTGTGGTTCTCAAAAGAGGTGGTATGGTAAGGTTAGGAAGAAAAAGATAGCATTTAGGAAGTATAAGGAAACACAGAAGGAGCAGGACAGAGAACTGTACCAGTTAAGGCAGAAGGAAGCAGGGAGGGAAGTCAGAATAGCAAAGGCCCAAACTGAGGAGAAGATAGCCAACTCATTTAAGAAGGGGGATAAAACCTTTTATAGGTACATCAGGGGGCATAGAAAGACAAAGGGAGGGATAGTGAGGCTGAATAGAATGGACGGTTGGTGGGCAGAGATGGACAGTGAAAAAGCAGGGATACTGAACGAGTGCTTCTGCTCAGTATTCACAAAAGAGGAGGGGGAAGTGCCTAATCCAATTAACAGAAGCACTCTTGATAGGGGGGTCGATCCCAGTCCTTTCACAGAAGAAAGGGTTCTGAAAGAACTCTTAAAACTGAAGGTGGACAAAGCAATGGGGCTTGATGGAATTCACCCCAGAATTCTAAAAGAATTAAGGGGAGAACTAGTGACACCACTGACCACCCTTTTTAATAAAACATGGGAGGATGGTGTGATACCTGAGGAGTGGAGAAGGGTGGATGTGATTCCCCTTCAAAAGGTGGGAGCAAGACAGAGGCAAGAAACTACAGAACTATCAGTTTGACCTCAGTGGTAGGGAAATGATGACATCACTTCTGAAGGAAAGAATTGTTGAGTACCTAGAGGCCAGTAGGGCACAGCACCCAAGGCAGCATGGATTCACAGTGGAAAGATCATGTCAGACAAATCCAATTGATTTCTTTGACTGGGTGACCAAAGTAGTAGACCAGGGAGGGACTGTGGACATGGCCTACCTAGACTTTAGCAAGGCATTTGACACAGTTACACACAAAAGATTAATAATCAAATTACCAGCCTGGGAGTGGGTCCCAGGATGGTAGCCTGAGTAAAACATTGGTTGGACAAGAGGACACAGAAGGTAATTGTAAATGGAGTCCACTCTGAAGAAAGAAGAGTTACTAGTGGGATACCGCAGGGTTCAGTACTGGGTCCAGTCCTTTTTAATGTCTTTATAAGTGACATTGCAGAGGGACTGGAAGGAAATGTATGCCTCTTTACAGGTGACACAAAGATCTGCAACAGGGTTAATACACAAGGAGGTGTGGAAAGGATGAGAAGGGACTTGCCGAGGTTGGAGGAATGGTCAGAAGTATGGCAGCTTGGATTTAATGCAGTGAAGTGCAAAATAATGCACCTGGGAACAAAAACCCAGGGGAAGATTACACAGGGGGAAGAGGTAGTAACAACAACAAAAATGGAAAGGGACCTGGGGGTAATCATATCAGATGACCTTAAGGTTAGCAAGCAATGTGAGAAGACATTAGGGAGGGCTGGGGAGACACTGGGATGTATAGGGAGAGGCATCACCAGCAGAAAACAGGAAGCTGTTATCCCTCTGTACAGACAGTTGGTGAGACCCCTTCTGGAGTACTGCATCCAGTTCTGGAAACCCCATCTCCATGAGGACATAGAGAGGATGGAAGCAGTCCAGAGGAGGGCAACTAAAATGGTGTAGGGTCTGCAAGAGAAGCCATACGAGGAGAGACTAAAGGAGCTCAATATGTATACCCTTGAGGAAAGGAGGGAGAGTGGGGACATGATAAAAACTTTTAAGTGCCTTAGTGGAATCAACAAAGTCCAAGAGGATAGCATCTTTCAGAAAAAGAGATGTGCAAGAACAAGGGGACACAATTTGAAGATGGGGGGAGACAGCTCAGGGACAATGTGAGGAAGTATTTTTTCACAGAGAGGGTGGCGGACACATGGAACAGCCTTCCTGAGGAGGTTGTGGGATCTAAAACTGTGGGAGAATTCAAGAATGCATGGTACAGACATAAGGCAATTCTTGTGGGGAGTAGGAAGAAGTAGGCTGTTGGTTAACTAGGATCTGCAGCTTATCCTGTAGGTAGGAAAATGGGCAGACTAGGTGTGCCAAGCGGTCCTTATCTGCTGTCAAAGTCTATGTTTCTATGATGTTCTTTCCAATCTATATTCTGGCTCAGAACTGCACCTTGACATACCACTGATGCATCTGTCTGTAACAGAAATTGTTTCTCAGTGTCTGGACTTTTTAAAACAGGGGTTGAACATAATGCAGCCTTGATGGCCCAAAAATCCTCATCACACTCTGCGGACTATTTCACATTATTCAGGTACCATTTTTTCATGAGTTCAATGAGGGGAGTAGCTAACTGGGCAAAGTTGGGAACACATTTCCAACAGTACCCAGCCAGACCTAAAAATGTCATGACATGTTTCTTTGTTTTAGAGACAGGACTGTTAGCTGTAGTTGCTATCTTGGAAGTCTCTAGCTTTACTTCTCTATTTCCTAAAATGTAACCCAAATATCTGGTTTCCTGAATGCCTAATGTGCACTTGGTAGGTTTAATGGTCAGACCTTCATTTTTGATAGATTGGATAACCGCTCGTAGGTGTTCCAAGTGGTTTTTCCAGTCTGGACTGTACACCACAACATCATCCAAGTAAGCAGCACAATAAACCAGTGTGATGTGCTAAAATTACATCCATGTACAGCTGGAATGTAGTGTGTGCACCATGTAAACCAAATGCCATGGTGGTGAATGGATAGAATCCAACTGGACTGGAAAATGCAGTTTTGTTTCTGGATTCTTTAGCTAGGGGAATTTGCCAGTAACCCTTGATGAGATTGAGTGTACTAATGTATTTGACATGTCTCAATCTGCCCACCAAATCATCTGTCCTGAGCACAGGATAGTTGTCAAATATAGACACTTGATTATGCTTCCTAAAATCCAAGCAGATTCCTACACCCCTTTTTTATTTACAGTCACCACCGGTGATGACCAAGCTCTTCTCGATTCTTCAATGATACCCAACCCTTTTATTTTTTGTATTTCCTAAACTACTTCTGCTCTTAACCACTCTGGTAATCTTTATGTCTTTTGTCCAATAGGGTGAGCATTCCCTGTCACTATTACAAGCTCACCCCTTTTGCTTGACCTGGCATTGTGGTAAAAGTACTTCTAAATGTGTATACCAAGTTACTAATTTCTGAAGTTTGTTTGGTGGATAAGGAAACATTCACCTTTACAGCATCAGAACTTTTGTTCAAGTCTGTCATATGCTATATCAATACTATCTTTAGCAGTTTCTGGTAATACTAACAAAACAACCACTGATGTTTTTCCAACCCATTTATTCAGGAGGTTTGTCTGGTATGGCTTGGTAGGATTTTTCCTATCTCAGTCTCATAGTTAACTGTACCAGTACGTCTAACCACTTTATAAGGGACTTGCCACTTCACTGACAGTCTGTTTTCTTTCATGGGTAACAGTAACAAGACCTTTTCACCTGTCTCAAAAATGTTCTCTTTTACCCCATCGTCATGATACACCTTCTGCTGTTTTGGGGCTTCTTCCTGATTCCTGTGGGCAATTTCGACATATTTTGCCAGTTTCCTTTCCAGTGCACACATATAAGATGTAATAAATTCTTACTGAGGAGGGTTATCTTCCCATATTTCTTTTATTACATCTAGTGGCCCTCTATGTTGTCCACTATACAACATTTCAAAGGGTGAAAAAAATGGTGATGCTTGTGACACTTCTCTGTAAACAAAAACAGGTAAGATAAGTACTGATCCCAATCTTTCCCATCACCTTTCACAAACCTTTTTGATATGCATTTTAGGGTTTGATTAAAACACTCAACAAGATCGTCTGTCTGAGGGTGATAGGGAGAGATTCTTATGGCAGTGATACCTAATAGTTGGTACAGCTCCTTCAGCAAAGTAGCAACACAATTACTACCCTAACCAGTAATAATCTATTTAGGTATGCCCACCCTGCTGAAAATTTGTGGCAAGGTCTATTGCCACCATTGGGGCTGTGACACAATGCACTGGAACTTCTTCTGGGTATTGATTTAGTCACATACTACCAAAATTAATCAATTACCCATTTAACTTTTTGTCTAATGGACCAACCACGTCCACTGCAATTTTTTCAAAAGGTGCATCTATCAAGGGTAGAGGTACCAGGGACACCTTTTCTTTTTTAGTCACTGGGTCGAATTTCTGGCATTCAACACAAGAACTGCAATATGTAGCAACACAGTCATGAATCCCAGACCAGTAAAATCTGTACAATAATCTGGCAAGCAAGTGATCCTTCCCTGAAATGACCAGTCATAGGACTATCATGTGCTATCCACAACAACTCAGTTCTATACTTATTTGGTATGATCAATGTTCTACCTGTTCCTGTGTCAATTAACCTACACTCTGTACAGAAAACCATTATAGTTTTTTAAACTATAGCTCACCTGTTTTTGTGTCACCCTCAGCTGCTTAAAATAACCTTGGAGAGAAACACTGATGCTTTGCTCTGAAATAACATTGCAATCAGTTATTAGCTTAGTTTCAGCATTTTCATATATAAACACTTTATATCCATCAGTCTTTTATTGCCACTGTTTTTGCAGGCATCTTCTTTCTCATGCAGACTTTGCATCTTGGAACTGGGCTCAAACAAGAACGAATCAAAGTAACTAAAAGGAAAAGAGTCTACAACCCACAAGTTTTTGGTTTTTTTTGCCTGTGCTGTTATCACAGCTGCTGAAACAGCAAGGTTTACTCCCTCTGTCATTAACTTTGCAAATCCTGGAGAGTCATTTAAAGTAATCACAGGTACAGGTAACTTTGGTACAACCCCCACTTTCATGTGGTGCGACATCCCATTAATGGCCAGTCACTTGGGTGGTAGGATTGTATTGAGTGTCCCCATGGATGCAGATAACCCCAGTACCTGGTCCTTCTGCACAGTCTTTTCTCAGAACTTTAGCATGCACCAAGGTCTGTCCTGCATCCTGAATCTATTAGTCCCTTCACAGTTTTATCTCCCACCTTAACATCAGTTAAACACTTGCCCCAATTTGCTAAGGTCAAATTTGCTCCAGTGTTACTCTCCATATGTTATGGCAGTTTCTTGCAGTATGGCCTGGCTTATTACATATATTGCAAATAAAGTCTTTGGGTGCAGATTTGTTTCCCCATCAGAGTTTTTATCTGATCTGGAGTTAAATTGGGAAAAAGGTCTTACCATTCCTAGACTTTTACTTCACTGCTGCAGTATCTGTCTGGCCATCTGATCATCCTCAGCCAAAGAAATGGCCTTTTCCCCACTTTTTGGTCTATGTTTTTTACCCAACACTGCACATCTGTAGGAAGGTTTTATTTTTTTTCATCTTCTGTCTGTTCCCCTCCAGGCTGCTAGCCGGCAGGCTCCTGCTCTCTCATGAGAGAGCTTGCATCTATCCTGATACTGTGTGCGTCTCCTGACCCCCAGCCCAGACCCTGGCAAATCCCCCATGAATTCCCCCCATGGTGGGGTCAGGGAGGGAATGGCCATCCTCTCCCCCCAGTACGCAATCCAGCTTGCCGTGAATTGAGCCCTGGGTCAGGAGTGTGGCTGGGCTTCATGAAGCCTGCCAGGGCCCTCCATTTTCCATTTTCATACCTTGCCTTCTGCAGTCATGAGCACGTGTGCATGGAGGCGTGCACACACCATGTCTCCACATTATTTCCTCCCTAACTCAGGTGCTGCCCCCCCCCCCGACCTCCACCAGTAGGCAGCCAAGGAGCGGGACAACATTCCCTCCCTTCCATGGAGAGGAGGGCCTTCCATCAGATGCTCAATCCTCTTCCTCCTCTACCAACCACCAACAACCCAAGCTTGCTCCTGAGCCTCGGTCACTGGTGTGGCGTGAGGTGTGGCATCCAGCACCTCAACCGTCAGTGCTACCGGGCAAACATTTGTAGGAAGGATGTTGATAAATTGCTCCATTGCAAATACGTTGATGATCTATGGGATCATTTTGCCCTCTGGCTGAAGGCATTTATTGAGGAGTTGTCTGAGTTGGGTGAAGGCTTCTTGAGGATTGTTGACTGAGTTGTACTTCAGGGACCGGAATCTCTGCCTGTAGGTCTCTTCTGAGATATCATACCTTTCAAGGATTTCTCTTTTTACAAGGTCATAGTTTTCTGACTGTGCAGTGTCCATATTGCTGTAGGCAAGTTGGGCTTTACCTGTCAGATAGCTTACCAGCCTGATTATCAATTGCTGTTTTAACCATTGGCAGGATCCGGCTACCCTTTCAAAAGTTGTCAGGTTTGCTTTGATATCATCTGAGGGACACAGCTTTGTAAATTTAATGTTTTTTAAGTTGTTTGTGTTTTGATGATCTGCTGTACCTGTACTATATCCTTCAATGTTGATAACTTGCAAGGCATCCAGCCGTCACTGCTCCAGTCATTGCATCTCTTCTTTTCTCTGCTGCATCTCTTCTCTCCTCTGCTTCTTGGTCCCTATTTGTTCTATAGCCTACCATTTGAAGAAGGCAGACATGCTTTTAGGTTCTGCCTCAGCCTGTTCATCTTCTTTTATTGATGGTGCTAGCTGCAGAGTCTCAGTTTGGACTTTTGGTCCTGCTTCTAGTATGTCTGCCATTCTTCTGGTAATCACTCCTGGGCTTGCTGTTGCACTAACCAAAACAAACAAACAAATTCACCACTCCTCCTCTCTGAGCTCTCTTACCTCTGCTCAACTATCTTAACTAACTGTACATGCTTCTGATCCCTCCTTGCCTACTAACTCTCTTGCTCTCCACTACCCCTCTACCTCCTTACAATTATTGATCTTAATTGCCTAGCACTTACTCTGTGTGACCTGTTACTCATGTTATCCTCCCTTGCTGTTAGTGAATTATCTGTATCCCTTGTATTATGCCTCTGCAATGATATTATATGTATTGACTACCATGTATCCCATGTTTTACACCTCTGTAATGATATTGTATGTATTTAAATGCTGTATATCCCACTCCCCTTCCCCCAGGACGTGCTGTGAGATGAGCATTAAGTTGCTCAGTGCACCTTTCCTGGTGAAACAATTAAATAAATTGAGTAAATAAATAAACCATATTTATCCTTTGCTTCCCTGGTACCAGGTCTAGTACCCATGCACAAAACTCTTGGCTTAGCCTATGCATGGCATAAATCTCACTCTGACACCAGCTGTGGTTGAGGCATAGATCAGGAAGCAAAGGCAAACCAAGAGAAGTTATACAATTCACAAGTGCCATTTTATTATTATCAATAACAATAAAAGAAAAAATAAAGGTGTACAGGATAGCTCTTCATAAAGGCTGTGCAAATAAATGACAAAGTCCTTCATTTGAGAGTCTCTTTCTAAAATCTCAATCTTTCTCTAGCTAGACAAAACATTGCTCTCTTTATATGAGATGTATCTGCTTGGCAGTTTAACTTCTGCTTTCTATTCTCGTAGGTCATTGCCTGTTTTCACAAAATGAAACAATACTTTTTTCATTGACCTTCTTGTGGCCAGCCTGAAAAGTACATTAGTCTTTGTAAAGATGCAACCAATCAAGACATCCTGTCCTAGGGCCGATTTTCTGCTGACAACTCTGTTAACAACCTTGTGAAAGGTCAAAAGCTTTCTCAAGGTCAACCCCTATGTTCCAAACTGCTAAATTCTCTAACAAACCCAAGTATCTATATATTATCATTCCAACAAAATAACTGTACACATTTGCAAACCAAGGGGTCTCAGTTTCACATAAAAATTCACATATTTTTTTAACCACAGAGAAGCAAGGGGGGAAAGAAAAAATAGAAATAGCAAATGAAGGACAGGAGGTAATGGGGGAAATGGTGGGTCCATTGGAGTGGTTAATTCATAGGTGCCACAAGAAAAATTTGATTGCCTAATCAGACAGAAAAAATATAGACAAGTGACAGAATACGAAAAGATAGAATAAATCCTTGCTTTTAACTCTCTCTAGATTACAAATGGGAGAGGGTCTTATCCCAGCCTTGTTACATGGTGGTCCAATAGTGCAGGGGACAAGACTGGGGTGGGGGGAATATCATAAAAGGGTGACTGTCCACAGACTGTGAAGACTAAGGATGTGACCTTGGCTGCTGATGCATACCCTGCTGTCAAGTGTGAATGCCACCATGAAGGAGGAGAACGGCAAGGCCCTGCGGTCACACATCTTCAGGACCCATATGTCATTCAGATCCATGCCCACTGCCTGCTGCCTTGAACAGTTCTGC
Organism: Neoceratodus forsteri; assembly: GCA_016271365.2. Taxonomy (NCBI): domain Eukaryota; kingdom Metazoa; phylum Chordata; order Ceratodontiformes; family Ceratodontidae; genus Neoceratodus; species Neoceratodus forsteri. The sequence continues at coordinate 817,275,991 of CM057455.1, read as the reverse complement.
TTTGAATGTAGCAGCATTGGTGAGCTGTGTGACCTAATCAAGGAAAGTATACAGCCCTCCACCCAGAGGTCCAAAGCTATGTCCATGGAGACCAAGATGATATGTGACCTTGCCTACTATGTCACAGGCTCATTCCAGTGGGTTTTAGGTGACATGACAGGGGTGTGTCAGTTCTTGATGTCCTGTGGCCTACTGCAGGTGGCCCCAACACAGCAAGTATAAGTGGATGAATACATCCAGTTCTCCACTGACCAGCCAGGCATGCAAGTGATGCAGGAAGGCTTCTATGAATGGCATGGGTTCCTGAAGGTCTGGGGCCATAGACCAACCATGTGTCAATCTTGGTACTCTGTATCAATGTGGAGGCTACAGGAATGGCAAAGGATTCCACAGTATGAATATCTAGGTGGTCAGTGATACAGATGGCATTGTCATGAATGTCAGTGCTAAGTACCCTTGCTTTGTATATTACACCTTCATATTCTAACAATCATGGCTGAAGGCAGTACTGGATGCCAATGGAGGCAGGTCAGGGTGGCTGCTAGGTATGTATCACATAGGCCATGTGGGCACAGTTCATGACATGATGTGTCCCTCTCCAAAGTGACATGCTTCTTTCATGAATCCCATACAGGTGACAGTGGGTATCCATTGAAGCCATACCTAATGACACCATTCCTGACCCCAGCAGGGGTGCAGAACAGAGGTACAATGAGGCTCACAGGAGGGCATGGAATGTTGTGGAGCACACCTTCAAATAACTGAGGTTATGATTCAGATGCCTGGACAATATGGGTGGCATGATACTGCTTGCACCAGGGAGGGTGTGCTGTGTCTTTGTCATCTGCTGCATGTTATTCAGTGTTGCCACATGGAAAAAAGTGTAATTACCAGAGGACATTCCCAGGGTGAGAACTCCAGACCCGGGGAGGACAATCAACATCATGGTGTGGGCAGGCGGTCGAGGCAACATTGGGTGGAAGACTTGGCATAGGCTGGTGTATGGCATGTTTCAGACTAGGCCAGTGTGAGAGTGGTGCCATGGTGCATGCCTAGAAACCACAGTGCACAGTGATGAGTGGCAGTGCTGATTGCCCATGTGTGTGGTACACCCATGCATATGTGTTCCTGTGTTCGGGTGGCCTTGACGATTATGGTGGCCCCTGTCACTGGGTGGTGAACCATGTGTTGTAGGTCTTGGCAGATGTCTTGCCCCCCCTTGGGAAATGGTCCTGCTCATGATGGGCCAGCCCTGGTCAACAAGGGAGGTAGGTGGACCGAGAATATTGGCCCCGTGGGAAGGTCAGCAATATCCAGCTGTGTTTCAGGTGGCTATGGTGACATGGGGCTTTGGCTGACATGGGACAGTAGCACCAAGCCAGGCTGTGCAGGGGACAGTCTACTACCTCTACAGGCATGTCTTGAGAGGCGTCCAAGCATGTCCATGGTCAGGTTGCCGACCCTACTGAACTTCATGTTGAGCCCTTGCAACCATGCCCTCTGGGAGCCTCCATCTGGGGAGACTCTGCAAAGCAGCCATTTAGCAGTTCATTTTTCCTCTCAGAACCAACACTGACATGAATGAAAATAGTTCATACTGTACATGCTGCCTCTTTATTTGTGAAGGAATTAGCAGACTGGAATAAAAAAGGGTGGTGTACATAGCGCCCAACAAACTGGTTTGACAAGTAACTCGGGTATTTTTTTAAAGTTACGCTGCTATTGTGACACAATACTTGCATGTAGATCAAAGGTTAATGTAAAAATTTCCATTAATATGAACAGTATGGTAGCTTTGATAGACAAATAGGTATTAAATGGTGCCTTCCCGTTTCCAGACAGCCTACAGAACCATACATTTGGATCCAAAATGTGTAGCAATTACCTGATCCCTCTTTCTTTCCCCCACAAAATAGTGCCCTTCTGGAAACTTTGACATGGTTAATAGAGCTATTTTTTTAGTGTATCAGTCTGGAACCTTGCCTATGTGGGAAATGCAACTTCTCCTTTCATACTTTTCCTTTCCCATGTGAAGACCATCATTGTCAGCTAACCTGTAGAATATTATCCCTTCCATGGTTGGCCTGCCAGCACAGCTGTAGAGCTGCTGCTTGAGATGCCATTGACCCGGGTTCGGGAATGAGTTGGAGTAGCTAGAGGGCCTGCCGAGGGAGTATGGCTGAGCATCACGTGGACACTCACCTCCTTGGGGGAGATTCCTGGTCTATGTCGTGATACTGCCACTTGGGTGACCACAGGTAGCAGTGAAGGCTGGAGCCTGTATCAGGGAAGGGAGCATCACTGTGCTGATGCTGCGGCATCAGTTACATCACCTCACCAATGGTTGAGGGTGGAGCAGGAAAGCAGTGGAAAATCCCCTGGCTGAGCAAGATGCTGCTCATGTCCTGTCACAGGTCCTGCACTGCCAACCATGACTTTCACTCCCCCACCAAAAAATCAGCTCTGTCCGGGGGTAAGAGGTCACCCTCAGGCAGCCATTCTCATGGGGGTACATCCATGAGGGAACAAGGAGCGAAGTCAGTTCCAGGGATGGTGGGTGATGGGGCTTGGCAGGGAGAAGGACAGAAGAGGGGAGAGTGGGGAGTATGGACGGGGATAAGATAAATATAAATGCATATAACACTCATCACAGTTTAAGGGATACTGGACCTACCAGATGATCTGGAAAAGCTGGGGAGATGATCCAGAATCTGACAGCTTGACTTTAAATCCAAGAAATTCAAAGTTATGTACATTAGGGCCAAGTATCCCGGGATGGAGTACTACCTGGGTGGAGTCCAGGTATTTGCATCATAGGAGTAGGAGAAGGACCAGGGAGTGATGAACACTAGTGACCTGAAGCACTCCATGCAGTGCAAGAAAGTAGCAGCAAGGGCAAGCAAGATGCTGAGATGCATAGCTAGGGGGTCAGTAGTAGGAGAGAGAAGGTTATGCTAACCTTGTACAGGTCACTGGTGAACAGAGGTGTGCGAAGTTGTCAAAATTCGCTCCACATAAAACTTTGTAGATTTTGAGTATTCTGTGAAGTTTTCCACCCTGGGGAGGATTCGCAAAATTTCTAAGTCAAAAACTTAGATTCCTGTTACAGTCAATGGTACAGGTGTCCCAGATCCGCAAAGCTTAAACTTCACCATCGAAGTTCAGGAAAATAGTCGAAGTTTGCAATGAACCATGGGATATGAGGTCACATGTTGCTGAGCAGCCAATGAGAAGCTAGTTTTCTCGTTCTGAGTGTATTGTGTTTGAGAGAGACACTTAGACAGCAGAGCTTGTGCTGCAGCTTACAGTCAAATCTAAAAACATTATATAAAAGAACATTTTGTTAGTCAAATTGCTTCAGAACTGTTACTGTGAGTGCTCTTTGCACACACAGTGATTTTTTGTGTTGCTTTTCTCCATCCTGTATTGTTTATTTGCAGTATTCAGTTTTCTGCTAGAAGTTGTGGTTTGATGGCTGTTTGGGCCAGGGAAGGCTAGGAGCAGTTTAGAAGGCACAGTTTTCTTCTGAACAAAATCAGTTGGCAAGTGCCCTGTCTTTTCTTAATAAAAAAAGATCACTGTCCTCCTGACTGTGATTTAACCAAAGTGATTTTTTTGTGACTGCATGCACAACTGTATTTAGGACAAAAAATCACTGTTCTCCAGACAGCGATTTAAGCCAAGTGATTGTTGTGTCCTTGCTTGTACACCTGTATTTAGGAAAAAAATGACTGTTCTCCAGACAGCGATTTAAGTCGAGTGATTGTTGTGTCCCTGCTTGCATACCTGTATTTTGGAAGCAAATCACTGCTCTCCAGACAATGATTTAAGCTGAGTGACTGTGTGTCACTACATGCACACCTATATTTAGCGAAAAAATCACGGTCCTCCAGACAGCGACTTAAGCCGAGTGATTGTTGTGTCCCTGCATGCACACCTGTATTTAGGGGAAAAAATCATGGTTCTCCAGACAGCGATTTAAGCCAAGTGATTGTTGTGTCCCTGCTTGCACACCTCTATTTTGGAAAAAAATCACTGTTCTCCAGACAGCAATTTAAGCTGAGTGATTGTTGTGTCCCTGCTTGCACACCTATATTTTGGAAACAAATCACTGTTCTCCAGACAGTGATTTAAGCTGAGTGAGTGTTGTGTTCCTGCATGCACACCTGTATTTTGGAAACAAATCACTGCTCTCCAGTGATTTAAGCCGAGTGAGTGTTGTATCCCTGCATGCACACCTGTATTTCAGAAACAAATCACTGCTCTCCAGATAGCGATTTAAGCTGAGTAATTGTTGTATCCCTGCGTGCATACTTGTATTTAGGAAGAAAAATCACTGCAGACAGCGATTTAAGCTGAGTGATTGTTATGTCCCTGCTTGCACACCTATATTTTGGAAACAAATCACTGTTCTCCAGACAGTGATTTAAGCTGAGTGAGTGTTGTGTTCCTGCTGGGCGCCGATTGGTGCACCTTTTCCATTGACTTTTGCTGGGACTTTTGGGCTGATTTTGGGTCGGTCTCCTCGCTGGGGGAATTAAGGGAGTGTTTTTGCTAGGGGAATTTTTCCCACACCCACCACCCCCTCCCAGGCCTCCAAGTAAATACATAGAAACATAGACTTTGTCGGCAGATAAGGACCACTTGGCCCACCCAGTCTGCCCATTTCCCTACCTATTGGATAAGCTGCAGATTCTAGTTAACCAACAGCCTAGTACAGTGTAGCTCCACCCACTCTCTACCTAAAGAGCCCTAATTGGTTAATCTTGTCGAGTGGGAGGTGGTTGTATCTGGGCTCCTTGCAGTGATCTGTTCCACTCTATCGCATTTCTTATCACCAGGCATAGATAGTGCTTAACCCCACCTTGGTTTATACTGACTCCCCAGGTCAACAGTGGCCCTAGGATAGCTGCTGTGTTGCCAATCTGTTGCTATGCAAATCACAGCCCTCAATTATAGGCAATATGGCTTGCCTTATCTTTATACTCCTAATGTTGGGAAGGAGCACAATGTACACAACAGTACCCTATCCTAAGCCAGAGGCCATCGCAGTCTGGGAATACACAGTCATAGTCCCTGCTGCATCGCCATATTGTTTCCCTACTCATAATCTGCTGTGCTCCTGCTCTAATCCCATCCGCATTCCCTGGCCCTCCTGCCCTCACCTATGTCTCTCCTGCACTCCCCTGCTAGCTTTAAACGCCAGGCCAGCATCACCTATGCCCCTGGCCAGGCGTCATCAAAGTGAATGATCACCACACAAGAACCCAAACAAAAGAATCCATTTCTATCTGATAAAATCTCTCAAAAAATTGCTTTTAATTCTCCTCTTTTGCTTGGGCAATGTCAAACTAAATCCAGGCCCCCCAAGTCAAATCACTTCTCCATCAGAGTTTGCAGCTGCTCCTGGGATGAAACTGATGATGGTCAATATCCTAAGCCTTATCAAAAAATTTGACCAGCTTCAAGTCTGGGCAGCCCACACTGACCCAGACCTGATTATTATTACAGAGTCATGGCTAAAAAAGACCAACACTGGTCCACAAATTACAATTCCAGGTTTCAAACTTTTTAGGGCTAACAGGGAAACGGGGGGGGGGTTGCTATATACGCCAAATCCAAATACAATATTAGCAGCATTTCCTGCAAAACTAAGCCCAAGAAATATGAAATCATCACACTCAAACTTCACCTCCCATCTACTGAATGCATCACAATTATGGGTGGCTATAGACCCCCGACAGGAGGCACAGAAATTATTAACGAACTAAAATCCCTAACGTTGGCTGCCAATATGGAAACAATAATCCTAGGGGACTTTAATATGGACTGGTTAACAACTAAATCCCACCCTCTAAAAGCCATCTGCGATGAGCTGGGTCTTACTCAAATAGTAACAGAACCCACAAGAATTAATGCCTCCAACCCGGCCAACAGCTCCCTCTTAGATATTATCCTAACTTCCCACCCCCACAAAATCTCACATTATGCGGTTTTCCATAACGATATGAGTGACCACAATATCGTTGTCTGCACAAGACCCCAAACCAAAACCAGGAGCCCGCCTAATTTCAGATTCAAATGCTCATTCCGTAAATTTAATCCACTAAATTTCCTAACCGACCTAGCTGCGACCAGGCGGCAAGACCTATACCTGGCCAAATCCACAGATGCCGCCGTCTCTTTTCTAAATGACAACCTGACCACTCTAATCAACAAGCATGCTCCCCTCGTTAAAATGAAGGTGTGGAAAATCACACATCCGTGGTTCACCCAAGAGCTCAAATATGCACTTACCAACAGAGACAAGCTATGGGCTAGGGCCCGGCTCACAAAGAACCCGGCAGACTGGCAGGCATTTAGAACTGCCAGAAATGCTTGTGTTAAAAGTGTACGGACTACTAAAGCAAATTTCTATATCTCCACCCTGGAGCAGGCTAAAGGGAACTCCCAAAATATCTGGAAGACATTAAAATCTATTAAAGACCATATGGCTGCTCCTTCCCTTCCCACCAAGATTCTGGCCAAGGATGGGATAGTTGAAAATAAACTACAAATCCTAGAAGAACTTAACCTCCACTTTGCCACAGCCAGATTGGCATTTGACTCCTCCCCCTACATTAGCCGAGCAAATGGCCACATTAAACCAGATTCTACGCATGCTACTCAAACTCAACCCTTCCAGCTGTGTCAGACTAGCTATAAAGAAGTTGAAGACCTAATCCTTAGCCTAGACACCAAGAAAAGTGCAGGGGCCGATGGCGTGGCGTCATCTTTCATACAGCTAGGTTATGCCCAGCTCACAGCTCCAATCCTTCATATATTCAACCTCTCTATTACCACAGCCACTGTTCCTTCTTGCTGGAAATCTGCCCATGTTCTTCCACTCTTTAAATCAGGAGATCCCTGTGACCTGAACAATGACCGACCTATCTCCATCTTGCCTGTACTATCCAAAGTGTTGGAATAACTCATTTATAACCAACTAAATAAACACCTCGAAGTACACTCTCTACTAAACCCGGCACAATCTGGTTTCAGGTCGAAGCATAGAACAATCACAGCCCTGGCTAAGGTCTCTAATGACTGGATCCGTTCAATGGACACCAAGAAGGTCACGGGTGCAGTCTTTCTAGACCTCAGCAAGGCCTTCGACACTGTAGACCATCACCTCCTAAACGCTTGTCTTGCACACATAGGTGCCACTCCAACCACCTTACAGTGGTTTACCAATTACCTTACGGAAAGGATTCAAAAAGTCAAAGCCGATGGCCTACTTTCTGCCCTGCTTCCAATCACCAGAGGAGTCCCTCAAGGCTCCATACTGGGACCAATCCTTTTCTCCCTCTACATTAACAACCTTGACTCCCACACAAAGACATCCAGCATACACTTCTTTGTGGATGATACGGTTCTATACACATCAGACTCGTCCTTATCTAAAGTCAGAAAAACGCTCCAAGCTGACTTCTGTCAGCTAAAAAGCAACCTCATCAATGCCAAGTTGCTCCTAAATGCCAAAAAACTAAAACTATGATTTTCTTGAGACTTATGGTGGCTGATCCTCACCGTTCACAACTAAAAACTTTGTGGAAACCTTCTAGGTGAACCCTTGGAAGTCAAATAAATTCAAATACCTAGGTATGTGGATAGACAATAAGCTCTCCTTCCATGACCACATCGAGATCTTAAAGAGGCTTAAAACATGCCTGGGTTTCTTCTACAGAAATAGAACCCTCTTTTCTCTTGCAATCCATAAAAGACTGGTCCAAGCAACTTTCTTTCCCCTGCTAGATTACGGAGACATTATCTACATATCCTCCCCAACCCTGAGCCTATCAAAACTAGACGTACTATACCACCGTGCTCTTCGCTTCATTGCCAACTCGGCGTATAGGACCCACCACTGTGATCTTTATACAGCAGTTGGTTTGTCATCCCTGACCACCTGACGTCTCCTCCATGCTGGCATATGGACCCTCAAACTGCTACTTCACAAACTGCCAGCATATCTGACATCACTTATAAATATCTCACACAGCACCTACTCCTTAAGGAAATCCAACCTTGTCCTACTAGATATGCCCATGACACGAACTGCAGCTGGACAAAGGGCTGTCTCATACACTCTACCAAAGATTTGGAATCAACTCCAAACCATGCTGAAGCTAACCAGTACTGTATCAACTAACTCCTTCAAAACATTAGCATTCTCTAAAATAAAAGAAATATGTAGATGCAACTAGACCTCAACGCCTAATCAGCTCCCCAAGTATCCATTGGCCCTCCATGGTATAAACTGAAAAGTGTTACATAACATAGGACTAGGCTAACTCTGAAATGTACAGCATTATAGTTCAAGAGTGCCCATTGTATATACCTCCTAAATGTATATAATTCCCCACCTTTTGTCCTACACTGTATATCTCCTCTCTATGTAATTATGTATTGTATATGCTTATGACTCAGGACCTCCTTGTGAATGAGCTTGCTCAATGGAGTGTTTCCTGCAATGAACTTGAACTGCATGCACACCTGTATTTTGGAAACAAATCACTGCTCTCCAGACAGTGATTTAAGCTGAGTGAGTGTTGTGTCCCTGCATGCACACCTGTATTTCAGAAACAAACCACTGCTCTCCAGACAGCGATTTAAGCCGAGTGATTGTTGTGTCCCTGTGTGCACACCAGTATTTAGGAAAAAAATCACTGCTCTCCAGATGGCGATTTAAGCTGAGTAATTGTTGTATCCCTGCATACATACCTGTATTTAGGAAGAAAAATCACTGCAGACAGCGATTTAAGCTGAGCTATTGTTGTGTCCCTGCGTGCACGCCTTTATTTAGGAAAAAAATCACTGTTTTCCAGACAACAATTTAAGCCGAGTGATTGTTGTGTCCCATGGTGCATAACTGTATTTAGGAAAAAAAATCACTGTTCTCCAGACAGCGACTTAAGCTGAGGTGATTGTTGTGTCCCTGTGTGTGCTGAAGAATGACTGGGAAAAAAAGGACAACTAAAGGGAAAGGCCGTTGAGTTGCCACAAAGAACATTTCCCAATTTTTGACTTCTAATACTAATCCTAATAGTGGTGAAGGAACCAGAAACTTGTCTGTGAGAGCACAGGGACAGCATTCAGATGACTCTGTGGCAGGCAGTAGCAGTAGTAGCAAAGTATATTGCTCTGGTGTTGGCCTTCCTACAGTTAAGATTTTCTCTGCAGAATCTGTCAGGCATGTTGATGGATGTCTCAATGTCAAGTGATACAGTGAGAGGAAGCAGCAGCCCCACCCGCAAACAAACAACTGCGGGCTTGGATGCTGTTGGTGCTGAAGTGCAAGTTGAAAGTGGTGCTGTTGGTGATGGTAGGTTGGAGGAGGAGCTGGATAATGTATGTCTATGTCCAGTGAGTGAGGGTGAGGTGGTGGTATCATCTGAGGAATAATGCTAGATAAATCCCCTAGTTCCACCACTGGATCTCTCCACCTTGGTGCATGCCTTCGTGATGTCCAGGCTTGACTACTGTAATGCACTCTATCTCAGGGTCTCAGGGGGTACCCTGTGCCGACTGCAGCTGGTGCAGAACATGGCAGCTGGGCTGTTGACAGGTATTGTCACATCATTCCGGTGCTGCGTCAACTGTACTGGCTGCCGGTTAGATGGTGGGTCCTTTTTAAGGTGGGTTTACTCACCTTTAAGGCCCTACACAGCCTGGACCTTGGCTACCTGAAGGACCTTCTTACACCTGCTGTCTTGGTCTGCTCCTTCTGCTTCTCCTCTAGGGGCTCCTCGCTATTCCCAGGATGAGGTTAAAAACAGCAGGTGACAGAGTATTTAGTGTCACCACCCCGGTCCTGTGGAATTTGCTTTCTCCAGCTGTCAGGGAGGCCCTGTCTGTTAAGGTATTCAAAGCCTGCCTCAAGGCCTTCTTGTATAATCAGGCCTTCCTGGACTGTGTCTTATAGCCTTTACCTGGTTTCAGATTTTTATGTTGAAATTAACATTTGGTTATTGTGAGTTTAGCAGCCGCTGCTGAGGGTAGTATTTATATAAAATCTTGTTTTAATTGCTAGAACATTGTATATTTATATTTAATAGTATGTTGTTTATGTATTTATTATGATTTGTTCGGTGTCCAGAGCCTCTGAGATGGGCGTCTTCTTAAATAAAATTTGCCTTGCCTTACATGTGGAGCAACATGAGGACAACAGTCATGAAGAGGAGATGCATGTTACAGAGCCTGTGGCACTTGCTACTGAGGTAGACAGACTTGCTGAGGCTGATGAGACTGCCAGCAGTGCCAGCAATTTTTCCAGACTATGATGTGGATGATGATGATGATGTGTCAGACGACATGGATCCCTCATGGGAGCCAGAAATGAAAAGGGCAAGACAGGGTGTTACAGAGTGTATCTTTCCTGTTGCCTTAGCTGCTAAAACCACCAAGGAGAAGGTCACCCCAACCACTGTTTCTCCCATTTTTCTACATTGCTCCAGTCACCCCATAACATAATAAAGAGCAAATCTTCTCCTTTACTATCACAATCACAGTCATCTTGGTACCAAGTAAATACAAGGCACCATAAATCCCTAGTGTGGGATTTTTATGTACTGGACACATCTGATGAGACAGTGGCAATTAGCCAACTGTGTCAAATCCAGTAAGTCGGGGTAAGAAGGGTAGTCATCTCGGCACAGGAGGGCAACACACACACCTTAAAAATAGGCACCCAATTTGGTGGCATCAACATCAGAAGGCAGCCAACGCCAGTGGTTCTGGTACATCCCAGGCAGAGGTAAGCAAAATACACACAGCACCACTACAGGGACATGGAGGTGCAGGTGAGGAGGAGGACATCGTTGTTGTACTGGATGAGGAGGATTCTGGCAGTGGGCGAAGTAGTGGTCCTAGCATCTGGAGTACCACCACAACCCAAAATGTGATTGCTACCCTACTAGTTATGAAAAACCAAAATGCCACTGAGGTGTGTCGTGCATCGCCACAGGCCATGAGCACCATTGGCAGTGCTCAGGCAAGGAGCACCACCTTACTGGTACAATGATGAGACAAGCTGGTTAGCACACCCCCAGGTACATCACTGGTGGCAGCAGTATCAAAAAAAGTTCAGCCGACGCGGACTTCCATTTTGTATAGGCAAACAAAATTTACACCTAATCATGGTACAGCATGGAAGTTGAATGCAGCATGTGCAGAAATGATTGCTTTGTATTTGTTGCCATACTCCTTTGTAGAGAATGTGGGATTTAGGTGGTTTGTGGCCCAAGCCTTGCCGAAATGGCAGGTGCCATCATGTACATACTTTTCAAAGCGTGCCATCCCTGAACTGTACAGTACTGTATGTGACCTGGTACATCATGCCCTGCAGCATTCCTCAGCGCAGTATGTCCATCTAAGCATGGACATGTGGACCAGTGGGAAAACATCTGGTAGCTCTTACCAGTGCATTACAGCACACTGGCACAGGTACCTGGGATAGCGGCTGATTGGGGGAGAGGCAAGAATTGCACTAGGACAAATTGTAGTTGTAGCAACATGCCCGGTGTAAGGCAGCATGCAACACTTATCCCCAGGCCACACACTGGAGAAAATATTCTGGAAGTCATACTAACCGAGATTGATCAGTGGCTCAACCCCCATGCACTGAAAGCTGGATTCATCACCAGTGGTAATGGCTCAAATGTGCGGAAATGCATCACTGATGGTGGGATTTGTCAGGGTGCCATGCCTGGCACATAGCCTTAACCTTGTGGTGCAGTCTTTTCTTAACCATCCGGATATAAAAGAAGTTTTAGCTCTTGCCCGATGCATCTGTGCCCACTTTGCAAATTCAGCAAAAGCACATGACCATCTCCGTGATCTTCAGGTAAAGAACAAACTGCCTCAGCACCGTTTAAAGGTTGACGTTGTCACCTGGTAGAACTCCACCTTGTACATGGTGGAGAATCTATATCAGCAGTACAAGGCTATATCTGAGTATCTGCTAATTCATGTAAGTCGTGACAACAGTGGGGCATCCATATGTCTCAACACAGCAGTGGCGCCTAATGGATGGGCTCATTTCAGTTCTGAGACCCTTCGAGCGTACAGCACAGGCAGTGAGTGGGGACACTGCCTGCATCAGTGAGTCCATTCCTTTGCTATGGATGCTGAGGCAAACACTTCTGAACATGCAGCAACAGCTGGAGGCAGGTGGTGACAGAGCAATTTGCTCTTTAATGGAATGCATGCTGTCCACATTAGACTCCAACACCCACATAATGTAAATTATGTAGTCTGAGGAGTTTGGAATTGCAACAGTGCTTGACCCACATTATAAACATGGTCTGGCAGCTGTATTACAAGGTGGGCATCATGAGTTGCAGAGACTGACAGAACTACTCACTCAGAGGGTAAATGGTACACAGTTGCTACTACGGGCACAGGGAGCAAAGAAAGATGGTGGTACTGCAAAGCGATCCTGTGTTACTGCCACCCATTTCTCTTCATCTCAGCCAGGGTGTCAAACTGCAGAAAAGCAATGCAAGGTAAAGGAACCTATGCTGAATCCCATTTGGGCCACCCTCAGTCAGGTGGGAGTCGCAGACATGGAGGAAACTGAGGAGGAAGAGGAGGATCATGCTGCATGTCTTCGACTGGTAAAACGCATGGTAGATGCATATTTTGCAGATACAAAGAACCTCACCATTGGAGATGAGCCACTACTATACTGGGGCACAAAGGTCAATCATTGGCCAGCACTAACAGCAGTTGCCTTGAAATATCTTAGCTGCCAAGCCTCCAGTGTCAGCGTTGGGCAGGTGTTCAGTTCAGCGGATGCCATTGTGCGTGACAGGTGCACAAATCTATCTCCTAAAAATATTAGCATGCTGACATTTTTTCAAAATGCATGAGGCTTACATACCCTCAAAAACAGTAATGTCCATGGTAACAGCAATGACTGACAGTGATGAAGATGATGAGGAAAGTGATTTAGGCATCATCATCATTGTCTCGCAACATTGAAGTGGATGAAGCAGTGATGGAGAGAAAGTTCCTGTATGGTGACACTTACAGTATTGAAGACTGTGAGGGATGCGTCATGGAGGACGTGGAAGAATAATGAACTCTACTATTTATTTTACCTTCTCCCTCCACATCCCCCTCCCCACCCATCCACAACCATGTACTCCTGGATGTCAACTTAATAGCAGTAATAATGTATCACATTCAGTGCTGAGATACACATCAACAACTATTAATTAGTGCTGCTTCTCAATTGCGTCAAATTGAACAGCTGTAAACAATGCACTATGCCACTTACGAATTACTGAACAGAACACCCGCTTTAGCCAGCAAGAAACACCACAGCCATGCAGCAGTGACCTCAACACCTCACCCTTCTCCTCCTCCTCCTATTATCTCTTGTATGCACTGTAGATGCCTTGGATCCTCCTCCAACACTGGCCGAAAAAGCATGGCACAGCACTTCCACCACCAGTGGTATCAGTAATCAGCATGTAGTATGCAGCCGATTGTGATAAAGAGAACCACCTCCTCTACCTCCTCTGTACTCCCTGGGCTGCTTCAGCTATGTCCTCCTCCTCCTCCTCACAATCACATCAAGTAAGAAACAGCATTGGCTTGGCTACCACTTCCACCACTGTAGTAACTAATGATTCATTGCCACCAATGTGGAACATAAAAGCCTCCTGTACCTCCTCAAAACCCTCCTCTAGACAGATTACTCTTGGTCCTCCTCCTCCATCAAGCCATGGACGGAAGTCTGCAAGGCATCATCATGCGAGTGTAACCACACTGCATCAAGGACCTTCTTCATCTGCTCTTGGAGAGACGCCTGCACTGTTTTTCAGACACTGCAGCACTTCTATAAGCCTACTAGAGGCAGAAAATCTGACCATGATTGATGAGACTCATTGCAGCATTAAAATGTTTTCCTGTAATATCTTCTTCTTGCAGGTTTTGCTGGTTCTACTACAGAGCAAAGACACCAAAACAGAACTGCACAGCCAGCAGTAGTACTCTGACGGTAAGTATCATTGTGATTTAATGTTTCTCCTTTGCTTTAATTTCCTCTCCTTTCTTTTGCTTTCCTTTCTTTCCACAACTTTCATTCACAAAAATCCTTTCTTGTTTTCCAGGTGCTCTCTGCAGACTGACATCATCTGCTTGGTGAATCATCAAGCACATCATTGCAGCAAATTCAAGCACAAGGAATAGCTGTAAAGATAAGGGACAGCAGCAGAGTCAGTGATTAACAAATTCAATTAATATGTCAATTATGGTACAGAAACAAGTCGACTCATCACACCTTAAAAAAACAAAAATACTTACCTTCGTGGTTGAACAATGTTGTGTATGAGTCAGACAACAGCATCTATGTTGCATCTGTCCAGCAGTATGATGTCATATGCACAAATAACTGAAAATCAATGACAGAGAATTACGAATATATTAGACTATGAACAGTAGCAATAACCCCCCTCCATTACAATGAAAAGAAAACAAAGGTGCTTATCTGTGCAGTATGTCTATATGCCATCATGAATCCAGGACCACACCAAGTAAGACGCAGTTTCTCTGACTTTGGAACAACAGCAGCATCCAGCAGCATCAAAGCACCCTCTGCATGCGGCAATAGTGTTTCTCTTGCAAGCTTCACAGATACATTGCACCACCTTCTCTGGTGTGTGTGGCAACAGTATTTGACTGAAAATATGCGTTTTTTCTCTGGGGACACAACTTCACATTTCTGGCAAAGTGCTGGTGGTGGTGGCGGGGTAGCAGGCCCAAAAATGCTTAGTACGATAAATATGCTTACATTCTTTTGCAAGCTTCACATATGCTTTGCACCATCTTCTCTGGTGTGTGCAGCAAGAGTATTTGACTGAAAAGATGTGTTTTCTCTCTGGGGACACAACTTCGCATTTCTGGCAAAGTGCTGGTGGTGGTGGTGGTGGGGTTGCAGGCCCAGAAATGCTTAGTACGATAAATATGTTTATGTTCTCTTGCAAGCTTCACATATGCTTTGCAATGCTTTCTCTGGTGTGTGCAGCAACAGTATACGCACTATCACATACCATGGGGACACAATTTATGTAATGTGGCAAATACTTGACATTTGTGGATAGAAGGAGGGAGTACACATGATGAACCGGTGACAAAAATGAAAGGAAGGAATGTGGTTCATCGTGTGTAAAAAGGATCAAAAATATAATAGAACTGGACAAGCAAGGGACAACCACATGAATGAAACAATACTAAAAAGGAGGACAGAGAAAACAGACCTTTAAAACAAGAGAGCTTTTTTTTTTACTTTTCATATTTTTGGGGTGTTTTTTATTTTTAATTGGGGGGACTAGTGAGTGGAGAAATTAAGAACATAGATGACAGAATAACTACATATAAACTAAAACAAAACAGGAAACAGAACAACTCAGACCACCCCACGAGCACTGCCAGAAGATGGGCCAAGCCCACCACCACCACCACTCAGCTCGGATAGGAGAGTGAGGATCCTCTCATGGCTGGACATGACACTGTTAAACTGATCCATCAGTTCTTGGTGCAGACCATTCACCTCAGCCCACAAAACAACAAAACAACTAGATGTCCATTTGTGGCTGGTGCCATGGGGTCATCACTGCCACTGTCATATCGGCGCTGCTGAGATATGCCAGGAGTACTGCTGCGGTTCACATCATGCCTGCCATGCCATCGCTGACTCACCGCTGATGCTGCAGCAGTACCGCTGACCTCATGCCGCTCCACATTTCCCCCAGGGCCATCACCACCACCACCATTACGTGATGCAGCCACATCAAGCTCTTTGGCCCGTCACTCAGTGAGGTGGTAGATGCAGAGGTGCGTCCTCTAGTTGCCGGTCCTAAGACAGATCCCTTTTTGCCATGCCTCACACACCTCCCACACACCTTGCAGATGGCCACTGTTTCATCTGCAGGGTGCATGTCAAAGAAATCCCATACAGCAGAGTGCTGTGGAACTGAGGCAGCACCAGAAGAAGAGATGGCAGGCTCCTGGGGGGAGGAACCGGGTGGGGGGCCGCAGCCCCTTTTAAAAAAAACACACCTGCAAAGGTGTGGGTGCCTTACTGGTGCTCCAGCACCACCTGGTCTGGACTCAGCCAAGTCTGGACACTGCCCCTCCATCACAAACAGAAATGTAAAGAAAATGAAAGAATAGCGGGATTGTCCCCAGAGAGCCTCTTATTCTTAGCCCCGGGTAAATTACCTAGCAATCTGCGAGGCTCGATATTATATGTCTCACTAAAGGTCCACTCACAGTTTTGCAGGTCAGTGAAATACAATAACTAAATGGACCTGTTTCAACCAGTGTTTAATAATCCTAATTTTAAGGTAGGTGATAAGATAATTGTTGCCCCTAAAGGATGTTCTGACCCCCATATTAAAGTTAGTGACCTGGTTGTTGATGGTAAATTAGGGGGAACGTCGGAAATATTAAATTTCCTTCAGCTTCCCAATAAATATTCCTTCTTTGTGCTCCAAATCAGGCACATGCTGATAAAATGGTTTGGCTCAGGAATATGGAATACGCAACAGGCGCCTCCCTTCCAAGAGCTCCTTGAATGTGTTAAGCAACCGCACGCGGTATCCCAGTTAGTCTCATTGTTATCACGGAAACTTAATCCGGAGTATCAGGTCATTCTACTTACTGGGCGTAACTTCCCATGATAATTTTTCATGGGAAAAAATTTGGGATGGAGTCCGCTTATATATTACCAGTGACCACTAAGATTAACACAGTTTTACATATTGCATAATATCTATTATACTCCAACTAGACTGCATGGAATGGGGAAGATACAGAACTCAATGTGTTTTAGATGTGAACAGGAAACTGGGACATTACTACACATACTATGGGATTGTCCCAAGGTAGCCTGCCTCTAGAAAGTTATTCAGAAAAGGGCCGACCCTTTATTGGGGTTGCAGGAACATTTTTCACCACAGGTCTGTATAGTGGGGGACTATACTACTGTCCCTTTTAAGGAGAAGAGATGCCATATGGCCATTATCTCTTTGTCGGTTAAAAGGCTTGTCCTTCGCTATTGGAAAGACTAGCATGCGATCTCCTACCTTGAGTGGGTAAAAGAACTCCTACACAACTTAAAAATAGAAAAGACAATTGTGAGCCTAAGGGGTAAACTCTCCCTGTATAAATCCAGGTGGAAAAAGCTTTTCACACTTTGGTCCCTCCCTTCGGTTTCTTAGGATACCAAATTAGAAGAGAAGAATCGAGGAGAGAACAGTAATACCCTATAGGGATACCCTATGAGGATCCACAGGAGGCCCTTTCCGGAGAGACTCATACAGATGATTTCTTTACTCCATGTTTTACAGATAATAGGGGTTATGGTGCTACCTAGTAAAGGGAAATGGCACCATTGGGAAAGGTGAACATGGCTCTGGGGGGTGGGTTGGGGAGGGATTAGGGCCAGGGAAGGTACGGGGGAGGAGTATTTAACCACTGGTTAGAAGGCGTGAGTATGTTAATTTGTTTTTCATGCACTCAACATATGGCAAAATTGTTGAAAGGTTATTTAGGTACTGTAATATGCCTTGTTAAGGCTCATGCCATTGTACCAAAGTAAACTTTGCTGGAAAGATGTACGCCTGTTAGAAAGTGTTGATATGGTATAAAATGAATAAAGTTTATTTAATTTCAAAAAAAGAAAATGAATAAAAGAAAGACAGTAAGAACTCAGAAAAAAGAAGTATACACTAAAAAAATGTATAAGATCAGAAAGTACAAGTACAGTAAAGAAAGATAAGCATTAAAACTAAACAAGCATTTGTCAATGCCGAATGTTGTCACGCTGGCATTGGCTTTGATAGTGCAGTGCGGAAACACATTTTGGGCAGGATGTGAAAAATGATAGCTGTACTGTTCATAAGGAGGTGTAAAAAATGGCAGTGTTGAAAATGTGGCATGTAAATATTGCAAATTTGTGAAGTTACAAGGGTTCGTGGGAAATGCACAACGCATGCTTGTAACACAGTCATTTTATGGACTTTTGGCACCAAATTTTCAACTTAGGCATTTTAGCACCTCTGCTCATGTACAGTGTCACTGTCATTTCCTCAAACTGTCCCAAAAAGTGATGTTGCTCAGCGACCGCGCTATTCTGCGCCGGACATGTGAAAACACATTTTGGGCAGGATATGTAAAATGACAGCTGTACTGTTCATCAGGAGGTGTGGAAAAATGCCAATGGTGAAAATCCAGACTGAAAATATCACTAATGCGAAACATTACGAGTGTGCGTGCAAACTGCTCAATGCACGCTCGTAACACAGTCATTTTATGGAGTATAGTCATCAAATTTTCAACATAGGCATTTTAAGACCTCTGCTCATGAACAGTGTCACTATCATTTTCATAATGTGCCCCAAACACTGATTTCCCACAGTGACCGCGATATTGTGTACCGGAAGTGTGGAAACACATTTCGGCCAGAATGTGAAAAATGACAGCTGTACTGTTCACAAGGAGGTGAAGAAAAATGACAATGTTGAAAATCTGTTGTGAAAATATTGTGAATTTGCGAAGTCACAAGTGTGTGTAGCAACTGCGCAACGCACGCTCGTAACACAGACAATTTATGGAGTATCATCACTAAATTTTCAACATAGGCATTTTAGGACCTCTGTTCATGAACAATGTCACTGTCATTATCTTGATGTGCTCTGAACACTGATTTCCCACAGTGACCGTGATATTGTGCGTCGGAAGTGCGGAAACACATTTCGGCCAGGATGTGAAAAATGACAGCTATACTGTTCACAAGGAGGTGTAGAAAAATGACAATGTTGAAAATCTGGCATGAAAATATTGTGAATTTGCGAAGTTATCAGTATGCATAGCAACTACACAATGCATGCTCGTAAAACAGCCATTTTTTTGGATTTTTTCCACCAAATTTGTAACATAGACTTTTTGAGAGCCCATCTCATGAACACTGCCACTGTCCTTGAGTTAATCAGTCCTGAAAGGTGATTCCGTGCAGTGACTGCAAAATCACCTTTCGGGACCGATTAACGTCATAACAGTGCCAGAATTCATGAGGCGGATCCCAGAAACCCCATGTTGAAAATTTGGTGCAAAAATTCCAAAAAATGCCTGAGATATGTATCAAAGTTGAAAAAACTCTATTTATTCCATTATACAGCTTACTAGCATTTCCTTATTTCGCGGTCGACTTTGAAGAGTGCAGACATGTTCCAGTCCACCAAAGATCGTCACACCAAGCTCTGGAGGTAAGTATGGGGTGGGGGGTGTGAGAGGCAGGGTGCGCAGTGGGTGGGTGGGTGTGGGTGGTGGAGTACGGAGACTACGAGGACGTTTTCTGTTTACGGGTGTTAAAAAACAAACATACATGAACAGTTTTCTTTTATTACAGGTATTTTGGGGGGCATATAGTAGCTGACGAGGTTGGGCACCCCAGTCGGCACATAGGAGTAGGGGACATTAGCTGAGGGGGATTGGGCACCCTCAGTACAGAAAAGGGGACATCATGCCGATGGGGTGGGCTCCCCATCAGCACATTAAAGTGGGAAGGGGATGGATGCGAGAGATTGGGCACCCCGTGAGCAAACAATGAAATCTGGGGTGCATGAGCAGGGGAGTTGGGCACCTCTGCTAACAAAAAGGAGGGACACATTATGTCGGCGGGCAGTGGGCTCCCCATCGGCTATCATACATGAGGGTCAGGTAAGCTGACTAGGGGATTTGGCACCCCTAAAGTCGGCAGTTTAGAGGCCACTGTGCCGCCATGTTTGTAGCTGGCGAAGCATGTAGGAAGGTCTGCTGCATATGACAAGCTTTGATCACATTGCAGCTGACCTTTCCTTAGATGTGCTCACCCAGGTGGTGTGGTGCCGGCATGCAGGCTGATTGGGGAACGAGGGACGCACCTACTGGTGCGTGCCCTGCATTCACCCAACAGCATCCGTGCCTCCAAATCTCCACTACCGCAAGATGTTGGCTGCACAAGCGTGGCAACATAAAAAGGAGTAAAATTTTCAGCTCTCTAAAAGTGAATGAGAAAATGCTCTGTCTCCTAGGCTCTGTGAGTCAGTCACACTGTTTCCACTCTCCTTCAGCTACAACTGGCGAAATTAAAGTGCAACATTCACTTCCTACCTGCCTGGAGTCTCCCATGTGACATGCAGTAAGTGTATTATGTGACAAACCATGTTTTTCATTAACTTCGAAGTTACTAACAAAGTCAAAGTTGCCTTCGAAGTTAACCAGCAAAGTTGTGGCACCAGATGAAGACAATTACATTCGAAGTCACTAAAAAAAGTCAAAGTTAACTGGTGAAGTTTTAGCACCAGAGAGGCAATTTTCATGAAGTTTTTCATGGGGTGAATTGGGTGACTTCATGGGAACTTCACCGACAGATTTAAACTTCGCAACATCTCTAGTGATGAAGCCACATCTAGAGTATGGAGTTCAGTACTGGTGCCCACACCTCAAAAAAAGACATTAACCTGCTGGAGAAGGTCCAGAGGAGGGCTACAAAGATGATAGCGGGTCATCAAGGTAAAGCATATGATGAGAGGTTGAGGGCACTGAACATGTACTCCCTGGAGGACGAGAGAGAGAGAGAGACAGACAGAGAGAGTGAGAGACAGAGAGAGACAGAGAGAGAGAGAGATAACATGATTGGGACCTTCAAGTACTTGAAAGGGATAAATAAGGTGGATAAGGAGGGTCTCTTTAAGCTGAGTGGCAACCATAACATGAGGGTGCACAGTCTTAAGCTGGGAGGGGGAGGTTTAGAAGGGACGTCAGGAAGCACTTCTTCACAAAGAGGGTGGTGGACACTTTGAATGTACTGCCAGAAGAGGTGGTCTTGTTGAAGAAAAGTGGTCAGCTTCAAGAGAGGCTGGGATAGGTATGGGGAAGGTAAGGATCATGGGTGGAGAGGATGGGAGGAGTGGGGCGGGGGCAGGGGGGCAGGGACAGTAGCTCAAGCTGCGGACCCTGCAGTACGAGCAGACTAGATAGACCAAATGACCTTCTTCTGCTGGCTTCTTCATATGTTCATAAGTATGTTTGTATGAAAATAGAAAGAATATCATCTCGTCTTCGTGGACCTAATGCTTCACATAACCACTCTGTACAATGATGCTTCCCTGGCCAAATGCCTGAACTCCACCTTCTTCTTCTTTTGATCTGTGGCCCTGAGATGCAGTCCTGATAACCCTCCTTGGTAGGAAGAGCAAGCTCCTAGCCTCACATGGAACTCATTGTAACCTCCATTTGATAACCCAACATAGTATACTAGGGTCTCTCTTCCAGCAATTGGGGAATGCTGGGTCAGTCTGGTAACCAGGATGTAAAGTGCACTCTTGGCCTGCTGTCCCACCCACCTCACATGTTCCCACAACAGTCGGATGCTTAACCAGGCTCTCCCTCTCTGTTTCTCTCACCAGAATGTCCCCCCTTGGTAATGGCTATCCATTTTGAGACTGAATCAACAGTCCTTATTGCCATCAGGGCGCCAGCGGCAGTGCACCAGTCATTTGGGCGCTACTTTGTGGAATTCGCCACCCTTCCCCGAGGTCCACCCCCTGGAGTTAGAATATGTAGAAAGGGGAGGCATGGGGGGTGCAGCCCCCTCAAAAAGAGAGAATGGTGACATCAGGACATGACGCCCTAATGACCAGATGCACTGTCGCCGGCACCCTATATAGGTGGAACCAACCAACAGGGTGTCCCACTGTTAGGGAAAACCTAGACTTGACCATAACCCCAATTTTGGAAGCAGGTTACATTACTATGATGAATGCACACATTGCCTGTTCTGATGTACTATATAATCTATATTCAAGGTGGGACCTATAGGAAATCTTTTATAAACTACTATTGATAACAAAACAAACATTACTTTTTAAATGTCAGCAACTGGATAGTCTCATTTAGGTGCAGCAGTTTTCAAGAGGTTCCTAGAATGGTATTTGCAAAAGTGGTAGCAGCTGCAGTTTTTACACTGCTTAGTCAGTTTATACATGTACACTAGTTAAACAGGTAGGTAGTCTGGGTTCCACTGGAAAGAATGCATGATCCCATGGCTTTGAGGAAACATATTTTGTTTGATAGATTGGCAACCACTGACTGTAAGGTGGAATATAATTTTAGTGAGATGGTTTAAACCTTAGATATTTAACTGACAAATGCAAGACTTTCAGAGCTGTTCTAAAAGATAAAGTCACACGAGTACAATAGTAGTAATACGTAGAATTATTTATTTTTTAATGACTCTTTTGCTTCCAACTGTGGCTCATGTCTCCATTCACAAGAGTTCCCAGCCCCATCACCATGCCATTCTCAGGATGTACTTACTCTGATGTCTATGGCTTACCCTTCCTCAGTGATTCCACAGGCCCAGATGGAACCATGTTCCAGTTATGATCGAATTCGTACGGAGCTGAGCCTGGACAGTGGGTGGAGGCCAGCAAGATGCTGGTTCCATTCATTGTCCACGCTGGTATTTACCTTGTTTCTGTTCTTCCCTTGCAGTCAGTGGTGTGAACACACACATGCATGCCACAGGCATGTGCATGTACAAGTCAACTCACTCACCCACTCCTCTGCCCACCATGTGAAACTGCACCTCCAATGTTTCCATAGAGGGGCATATGCAGTGGCACATCCAACCACTGTCCTAGAGAGGACAGGCAACCTCTGGAACACCCATTCTTCCCTCTCTGGCTCTACAGCACCTCGGACTCATTCCTGAATCTGGGTCACCGGCATTGCAGGTGGTAACCCTATCACTGTGATGGACCTTCCACACTACATATAATTATAAAATGGGTAAAAGTAATCCTGCACTGTGTTGTGAGAAATCCAGTTTCATGACCACGTCATATATAGCCCAATGCACTGTGCAGGCTTCAAGTAGTTGATAAAAATAAATCTGCCTAGAGTCATTTTATATGTCCAATAACTAACCTTAAAAATACCCTTTTCAAATGGTAGCCTTATGACATTATATTTGTATGATGTTACAAATTGAAATCACTAACTTGCTTAACACACAAGATGAGTCAATGCCAAGTTTGCATTCAGTGAATGTGCAGGAATTCGGCAGTTTTGGTACTGTTCTGATTACGCTGTGTCCCTTAAGTACTTTGGTATTTTGCCATGACACAGCATTTTTTACAGGGAGCAAACACTTGGCGTGTTCAAGTTGTTGGGAAGTCACATGCCCTATAGAAGTCAGCCAGTGACACTGAAGATCGAGAACACCTAGCTCTGCACTCATCTTAGTGATATTTCCAGCTCTATCTCATAAGGACCTGGCTACTGAAAGGAGATTGTTCCACTGTAAAAAGAAGGATGTTTGATAGAAAAATGTGAAACTCAGAGAATTATGCACTATCACTCTAGTTAGCTAATTCAAATTCAAAACATATAAATGTAGCTTCAGGCAAGCCAGTAAAATTTTATGCTGTTGCAGGGGATGGGAGAGTGCAGTGTGAACCAGCAAGCCTGTAGTTGCAGGCTCCTTAGGTGCAGGAGGAGTTCTGAAAGATTTATTGGATAAATAATAGTTTCACTGATTGATGGTGGTGCAGGGTTCAGAAATCCATCTTTATTTTTATTTGCTGGTTACTGAGTGAAAACTATGTGAAGCAGGCTGCTCAGTGAGACACGGGGAAGAGATTTCCAGACAGCTGCCTCCGTTTTTCGAAGTGGCAACCTGACATTCACCTGGATATTTAGACCACCTAAAAGGTGGTTTAACTCCTGGATTGATTCTTGTGACTTGTGCCCTGAAAATGACGAAAGCATCTAAATTAGATGCATGTGTCATGTCTTTTGCCTTAAAAAGTGACAAGTATCACAAATGCATCAGGATGTTTGAAAATTGGCCGCAAAGCATTCCGATGCCTATGCGGAGACAAAGTACACATCAGAAAAAAAGATGCAAGTGCTGTGCCCCAACCTTTGAAAATTCCAATCTCAGTCTCTCAGTGGGGGTGGGCAAAGTGTATCACTGGGCATTTTTGGGTGTCTGGGTGAGCATGAGTTGTCAGTCTCAAGCATCTCAATTCCTTGTATGTCATTGTGATGTGTGAACATGCTGGCACGCTCCTCACCTTTGCATCTAAAAATGGTCACTGACTACATAGATACATTGACATTGACAGCAGGTAAGGACTGCTAGGCCCATCTAGTCTGCCCATAAGCCCTATACTTGTATGAAGTCACTGACCCTAAGTGATGAATGGCTTTTCTTCAATTCCTCCCCACCCAATGTTCCTTTGTGCCTGTCCCAGGTATGTTTAAACCCCTCCACTGTGCTTGCTCCCACCACCTCTTGTGACAGGCTGTTCCAAGCATCCACCACCCTCTCTGTGTAGAAAAACCTCCTCACACTACCTCTTAATCTACCCCCCTTCAATTTCATGTTGTGTCTCCTGGTTCTGATATCTTTTCTACATCGGAAAAGATTCCCCACCTGTACCTTGTTTATGCCCTTGAGGTACAAGTTTCTATCATGTCCCCCCCCCCACCCCCTTCTGTCCTCTCCTCCAGTGAGTACATATTGAGGTCTCTTAGTTTCTCTTCATATGTTTTGTGATGCAAGCCATGCACCATCTTTGTAGCCGTTCTCTGGATAGCCTTCGCCTTGTCTATGTCCTTATGCATGTGTGGTCTCCAGTACTGCATGCAGTACTCCAGATGAGCCCTTACCAAAAAACATACAGAGCCAGCATATTCAAAACAAAGGATGCATACCTCCCGGGGCCAGGAATCAAACCCCAGTCCACCAGTGTTTTTCCACTTTTCGCTGCCAATGGCACTCTCCTCTGCATCATCACAGCACTTGGCGGTGACTGCGGTGTGACTTGTATCATTATTTGCCATTCACATTCAATTAAGGTATGTAGAAAATGTGAGGAAAAAAGTATGAACTATAGGAGAAATGAATGCAGTAGAGGAAAGGAATTGGGAAGGTTCTACCATAAGGTCAAGGAGCCAGCACTCAAAAAAAACACAAGCATAAAAATTCCTTCTTCATTTCAAATGCTTTAATGCAAAATCACAGTGGTATTAAGGTGCACTGACAGATCCACTGTCCACTCGTGGCCCTGCTTTTCACATAGATAGATCCATTGTCCATTCATGGCCCCAGCACTTTGGGTAGTGAAACCTGTCATCAGGGGACACCCCCTGATGAAGGGTTTCGCTACCCGAAGTGCTGAGGCCACGTGTGGACAGTGAATCTGTCTATGTACTTTAATTCCACTGTGATTTTGCATTAAAGCATTTCAAATGAAAATGGAATTTTTGTGCTTGTGTTTTGTTTGAATGTGGACTCTTTGACCTTGTTGCTTCAGTTGGGCTAGCAGCCCTTATCCTGCTCTGTCCCAATGCCAAGTATTTGCAGTCCACACCTGTTGGATTCTGTACAAGGTTCCACCATGCTGGTTCAACCATCTACCCGTTCTGTAAGTGGTGATGATGGAGGACTCAGAGCTGGTGCTGGTGGTAGAACAGGAATTGGGAGTCTAATGGTGTGGTTAAGAGGAGGACTGGGGTTGGACACATGCTAATCCAGCCAAAGAAACCATGGTTCATCAGTTCCCAGAAGTCCACTGGTTCCACTCCCACTACAGGAAACTTTTGCAGCCAGTTGTCCATTGCCTTTGGTGATGACAGGACCCTGAGCATTCCAAAAGCTCACCGGTCTCCCTTTTTCCTTCAAGTGCATTTTATTCCCTTTTCCATACTAAATATAGAACAGATCCATTCAGATTTGTAAAGCCAAGCCATTCCCTGCTTATCTCATACAAACAACATGACAACATCAGCCACAACTGTCACCTGAGTGTGTGCATAGAGATTTGCCAGTCTGCCTTGAAGGATTATGTGATGCCTTCCAGCTGCCAAATTAGGTAACAGCAGCAGCAGAAGAAGAACCCAGCACAGTGCTGCTGTCCACCCATCATGTGAGGAAGGTGACACTGATTCTGGGTCTGGTATAGATGTAACTGTTATCCTGTCACTAGAGGGAAAAGTATAATTGTTCATGGGAGTAGGGGCATGGCAATATATTCTGACCTGGCAATTCTAGTTAGAAAAGTATTTTAGTAGCACCACCACCAAAGCTGCTTATAGTGAACTGTGTGAGTAAGAAGGAACTGGAAGTGGAGCTGTCGGGGAAGGGGCATGACAGTGAAGTGGTAGAGAAAGGGAGAGCGTAAAAGGAGGAGGCAGAAGGCTAGGGGAAAGCACATGATTAATGCAAGGGAAAGAATGGGTCAGGGGAAAAAAGTATGAGAAGAGGAGGAAGTGGGGCAAAGAAGGAGAAGAGAAGAGGCACTGTGTATGCCTGCTAAAAATATTTGTGCTCTCTGCTTTCAAATTTTCCTCCCCACTGTCTCCTCACCCTCAGCCCCACTATGTATCTCTGCCTCCTCCTCCTACTCTCCTGCCTCCCTGCCCTTCCCTCCCTTCCCTCTCCTGACCCTGCCTACCCACTCCATTGGAGGTGATCTAGTCTCCTCTCCCTCCTCCTCCCTCCCCTAATCTTCCACCACCTCCCTCCCTCCCTCCTCTCCCCCACTCCCCTCTCTCACCACACCTTGGCCTCCTAGCTTCCCCCTCTCTTAAACTTGAACTCCTTCTCAGACTTCATCTCTCCTCTCCTCTCCCACCCAAACCTAAATCCCTCTGCCACCCTTACACATGCTAAGCCTCGCACAAACTCTTTTTCCTCCACCTGCTTCTACTCCTATCTGGTGATGTACAACCTAATCCAGGCCCTCCCCCTTCTCCTTACCCAAAGGCCTTACACTATGTCATCTAAATACCAGGAGCCTACTCTCTAAAATTTACCTCCTCAAAGTCTGAGTCTCCCAGCATTCCCCTGTTATCCTCTGAATCTCAGAAACCTGTCTCTCTTCCAGAATTCCCAATTCCCAGCTCTCACTACTTGACTACCACCTGTTCCATCAGGACTGCTGCAAGTCTGGTGGTGGAGTTACCATATGTGCTTGACAGAACCTACCCTGCTCAGTTTCATTTCATGCTTCTGTCCCCATTGCTCATGAATTCATCCATTTAACCGTCAAGCTCCCTTGTTCACTTCCTATCTTCATAGGTGTCATCTACGTCTCACTCAAAATCCCCCCCCCCATTGATGCCATCTCTTCCCTTATTTTAATCTCCTCCACTGGTGAACTGGTCATACTTAAGGACTTCAATCTGAACTGGTCCTCTCTGGCCCTGAAGTCCACCACCTAACAAATTGAACTCTAAACCTCCACCAGCTCATAAACGAACCAACCAGGCCTAACCCAAACTCCCTAAACCACTCCCTCCTGGACTGGGTACTTGCCACCCACCCTCAATATGTCTCTTCTGCTGGCACTCTCCCAGCAGTTTCAGCAACCACTACATGACCAACTGTGTGCGCAAACTACAGCTGCCCCATTCCCCCTCCCAATCTACCGCTGGGTCAGATGACTACGGTCCCTAAACATTGCAGCCCTCCTCCATGACCACTCCTATTCTGACTGGTCCCTCGTCTACTCATCCCCAACATAGACTCTGCTCTCTCCCTCTTCTGCCATCTGCTGAACAAAGCCTGGAACACTCACACCACCCCCCCCTCCACCACAGCACAGCAGTCAGATGTTTACATCATACCTGGATTTTAGCTGATGTCTTCAAACAGCACATTACAAATACTCCCTCTCCCCCACTGATCTTTGTCATTATCGATCACTAAGAAATGCTTGCACCAAAGCCATTAGGATTGCAAAAGCACAGTATTTCAGGGCCACCCTGCAGCAAAAGCAAGATTTCCCACACAAATTCTGGCAGATCCTATCTTTGCTCATCAACCCCCCCTTCCAAGTCTTCCCTCGATCATTGACGATAAACTTACCTCCAACCCCTCCTCAATTGCCTCAGTCCTAGACTCCCACTTCACTACCTGTGTCCTCCCCCCCAGTACAGCTTAGTCCTCCCCCCGTGGCTTTCTTTTTTCACTCCTATCTTCCCCCTGGAAGTTTCCCGTGCTCTTGTGTCCCTGAACCAATGTAAATGAAGCCCAGATGGCCTTGACCTCCTTCTTCTCAAAATCTCCACCCCTGCCAAAGCCCTTCCCTTATCCCACTTGCTAAACCTCTCCTTCACCCTCAGCACAGTCCCACAGGCTTGGAAAACCACCAAGGTAATTCCCCTACATAAAGGAGGTGATCACTCTGCACCTGGTAGCTATCACCCCATTTCCCTCCTTCCTTCCCTGGCCAAGCTTCAGGAATCCCTAATCCTCACAAGACTTACAAACGTCCTTTCTTCCTCAAACTTCCTCTCTCTACATCATTCTAGTTTCCAGAAAAAAACACTCTAGAGCATCTTCCTTGCTTCGAGTCACTGATGCTATCCTGACAGGTATGGACCAAAGTCATCTCACTGCTGCCATTTACATTGACTTCGCAAAGGCCTTCAACTCTGTCTCCCATCCCATCTTACTCTCAGAACTTAGCTCTGCTGGTCTTTCTTCCCCTGCAGTCAACTGGTTTAGGTCTTACCTTTCTGGACACACCCAGCGGGTCCTTGCTGGGGATATCTTCTCTCCCCCCCATCCAAGTCGGTGTTCCCCAGGACTCTATCTTAGGCACTATCCTCTTTTCCATTTTTGTAAATGACCTCCCTTCTGTCTGTGCCTCCTCCAAGATTCACCTCTATGCTTATGATACCATCCTTTATGCCTCGGTTCCATCCACCTCCATAGTCGAAGCTCAGTTACAGAGTGATTTCACACAGGTTCTACTATGGTTCCAAGGCAACCTAATCAAGGTTAATTAAAAAACATTTATCTATGACTTTTGGCACCTCCCAAAAACTCTCCAAACTTTCTTGTCTCCCCTCCTTCTCAACCCTGCATGGCACCTGCCTCGAGTCATTCTTCGCATATAAGTACCTGGACATCTGACTCAACAGCTGACTCGACTTCCCTACCCACATAGATCACATCCATTCCAAACTTCGCCCAAAGCTAGGCATTTTGCACAGAAACAGCGACGCCTTCCCCCTTTCCATCTGCTGCGAACTGGTCACTAAAATTATTCTCCCCTTCTTCAACTACACTGATTTTATTTTCAGTTCCACCCACACCACTTCCCTCTCAAGGCTGGACTCTCTTTTTAATGCCTCTGCTGCTTTGCAATTAATGCTCCCCTTCACACCCATCACTGTACCCTGTACTGCTCCCTTTCTCTTCCTTCCCTTTCCCTTTGCCACCAGCTCCATGCCACCACTCTCATCACTAAATATTGGTTTGAGGCTCTCACCCCCTAACTTTCCTCTCTCCTCTCCCTTCCCCTTCTTCACCATCCTTTTACCAGTTTCACACCAGAGATTCTCGAACCTTCATGCTTCCCCAACATCACTCCAACTTGGAACAGGCTGCCTTCTCTTATAGCCGCCCCCATATCTGGAACTGTCTTCCCAGCTCCCTGTACCTATCCCCCTCACTAACCAACTTAAAACATGCCCTTTACCAAGCCATATGCATGCAATATTTTCTACCTACATGATGTATTACCTAGTTACATGCTATCTAGTTGATGTTATTTTTGCTATGTTTGCAATTTTTTACTCCCTTACTGTACCCTTCCACTGGGTCGCACCCAGAAATGAGCCTTGGCTCAGTGTGCCTTTCATGGTTACCAAATTAAAAAAATAAATATATAAATAAAATAATCAAATGTGGGAGAGGAAGAGGATGAAGAACAAGAAGAGCTTAAAATCTGATGTCACTTCCACTACAGACTAATGGTGATGATGATGAGTGTGCAATGAAGGCATGGAGGTCATAATTGGAGGAGATGGCAAAATTAAATCAAAGTAGCAAAGGTACTGAGCAGCGCCAGGGTATGGAAGTGTCATTTTTTTATAATAAAAGACACATACATGCTAAACAATGTACACACAAATGCTGCACAACACAAACACATACATACACAAATGCATGCATGCACATACACTCCAAAAACTAAAGAAAGCATACCGCACACAATACACAAACTGAGAACTTTTAACCTGATCAGTTCCTGCACTAGCGCCTCTGGAGTTAGCATAATATTTTGTCAATTTGAAGCAATGTTTCCTAAGTTGCACTTAAACCTCAATCTCAGCTGGAACCTTTCAAGTTATCTGCAACACAGAACTTCTAATCTTTTTAAAATGCCATCACTAACATCAGCAATGATACCTATCAATTTCTCTCATACTACATAAATTGGAAGGAGATGCATGCTGTGGCAAGGGACATCCAGCAGTGAGCACAGCCCCCCCACACACACATATACAGCTGCAGTGGATTTTAGCAATGAACAGTCTGTCAATTTGAAGTAATGTTTCCCAAGCTGCATTCAAGCCTCAAAGTCTCAGCTTGAGCTTTTCAACTGATCTGCAGCATAGAACTTCAAACCTTGCTGAAACTGTATCACTAACATCACTCAGTAATAACACCTAACACATTCTATCATACTAGGTATATTGTAATGAGAATAAAAAAAAATGTTCCACGCTGGGGATTAAACTCAGATTTGTAGCATAGAAGTAACAGTGCAATGTAAGCAACATAAAATGTAGTGAGAAAGAAACAAATTTCACAACTGGGAATGGAACCATGGCCCCCTACCCACTATTGGTTAGTAGCCTGAATGTCTACCACAGTTCTAAGGTTCCTTGCCAGGAAATGCATGTGGTGGTGAAGAACATCCAGCAGTGACAGCAACATCCCCCCCCCCACCCCGATGCAGTAATGGATAGTCTGTCAATCTGAAGTGATGTTTCCCAAACTGTATTTAAACATGTGTCTCAGATCTCACTTTTCAGTGTTTCTGCAACATAGAACTTCAGAACTTGCTGAAACGTTCTCACTAAGATCTGCAATGATATATAACAATTTCTTCCATACAACTTAAATTTTGGGAAGAAAGAAAAAGAGATGGGGATTGAATTCAGGCCCCCTATCCACTACTGATATGTAGGCTATAGCCCTACCACTGTACTAATGTTCCTTGACCAAAGATGCATGCTATGGTAAAGGACATCCAGTAGTGAGTGCTGTCCCTCCCTCCACCCCACCCCCACCCCCACACACACAGCTGCAGTGGATTTTAGTAATTAACAGTCTTTCGATTTAAGGTAATGTTTCCCAAGTTGCTTTCAAACTTTAAAGTCTCAGCTGTATCTGTTCAAGCTATCATCACTATGGAACTTCAAACCTTACTAAAATTCTATCACTAACATTAGCAATAAAATCTAAACATTTCTGTTATACTACATAAATTGTAGTAAGAAAGAAAAAAAATTGCAGTGGGGATCAAACACAGGTCCTTACTCACTATAGTTCTGGTAGTCTGTAGCTCTACCACTGAAACTCTGTCACTAACACCACTAATGTCAGCTAACAATTTCTCTCATACTGCATACATTGTAGTGAAAAGAAAGAACAAATATCTCTCACTGGGGATCCAAGGCCCCCTGCACATTACTATTTGGTAGCCTGTAGCTCTACCACAGTACTAAGGTCACATGACAGGAAATGCAAGCTGTGGTAAAGAACATCCTGCATTGAGTGCAGAGCCCCCAACCCCCTGCCCCCCCCACACACACACACATCTGAGTAGATTTTAGTAATGAAGAATCTGTCAATTTGAAGTAATGTTTCCCAAGTTGCATTCAAACCTCAGCATCTCAGCTGGAACCTTTTAAGTTATCTACAACATAACTCTTCAAACCTTGCTGAAACTCTATCACTAAGATTAATCAGCAAGGACATCTAACAATGTTTCTCATACTACATAAATGTAATGAGAAAAAAATGTTCCACACGGGGGACAAACCCAGACAAGCAACAGTTCAATGTTAACAATACAAAATGTACTGAGAAAGAAATATGTTCACAACTGGGAATGGAAGTCATGCCCTCCTACCCACTACTGGTTGGTAGCCCATAGCTCTACCACTGCAATAAGGTCCCTTGACAGCAGATGCATGCTGAGGCAAAGGACATCCAGCAGTGAGTGCAAGCCCCTCCCCCCCAAAAAAAGTGCAGTAGATTTCAGTAATACACAGTCTGTCCATTTGAAGCAATGTTTCCAAATTGCATTCAAACCTCAAAGTCTCAGATGGAAATTTTCATGTTATCAGAAATATAGAACTTCAAACCTTGCTGAAACTCTATAACTAACATCAGCAATGACATATAACAATTTCTCTCCTACTACATAAATTGTAGTGATAAAGAAAAAAATGTTCTGCACTGGGGATCAAACCCAAGATCCCTGCCCTACCCAACAGTGCTTGGTAGCCTGTAGCGCTACCACTGTACTGGGTTTCTTCCACAAGGAGATGCATGCTGTGGCTAAGGACATCCAGTAGCGAGTGCAGACCCCCTAAACAGCTGCAATGGATGTCAGTAATGAACAGTCTTACAGTGTGAAATAATGTTTCCCAAGATACATTCAAACACCAAAGTCTGAGCTGGAACATTACAAGTTATCAGCAATATAGAATATCAAACCTTCAAACCTTGCTGAAACGTTATCACTAACATCATCAATGATGTCTAACAATTTATACCATGCTACATAAATTGTAGTGAGAAAGAAAAAAAAATGTTCTGCACTGGTGATTGAACCCAAGCCCCCTACCCACTCCTGCCTTATAGCATGCAATTCTACCGTTGTACTATGGTTTCTTGACAGGAGATGTAAACTGTAGCAAAGAACATCCAACAGTGAGTGCTACCCCCCCCACCACACACACACACACACACACACACTCACACTCAAAGCTGCAGTGGATTTTAGTAATGAATAGACTGTCAATTTGAAGTAATGTTTCCCAAGTTGCATTCAAACCCAATGTCTCAGTTTGAGATTTTCAAGTTATCAGCAGTATGAAACTTCAGACCTTGCTGACTAGCTCCAGCAATGACATCTAACAATGTCTCTCATACTACATAAATTGTAGAGAGAAGGAAAAATATATTTTACACTGTGGATCGAACCTAGGCCCCCTACCCCCTACTACTTGGTAACCTGTAACTCTACTGCTGTATTAATGTTCCTTAACTGGAAATGTGTGCTGTGGCAAAGGACACCAGCAAAAGAAAATCACTTTGAAGTCACTTTCCAGCTCCTCCTGAAGTACCACCAACCCCAGCATTCAACTTGTGTAGCAAAAAACCAAAGAGATCTTCTGCAGTGTGGGAGTATTTAACAGGTGACACCACAAATCCACTAGAACATGTTGCAGTCTGTGTGATAGAAAGATCAGACAGGCACAGTCTACTCGAACATTGGGAAATAGTATTCTGACTAATCATTTAAACCACTAACAT
Source organism: Neoceratodus forsteri (assembly GCA_016271365.2). Taxonomy (NCBI): domain Eukaryota; kingdom Metazoa; phylum Chordata; order Ceratodontiformes; family Ceratodontidae; genus Neoceratodus; species Neoceratodus forsteri. Next base: position 817,242,540 of record CM057455.1, on the reverse strand, counting down.
GGCATCTTCCAAACAGCCACATCCATTCCAAATCCCCAGATAGGTCAGACAAGCCAGTAGCAGCAGCAGAGCCAGTCAGATATGGGAAGGGGTGGGATACGCTGGTTTGCTGCAGTTATGCAGCCACCATGGCTGTCACACCAACCAACTGATGCATTCCCAGGTACCAGTGCTGCTTAAAAGAATCACTCCAAGCAGTCATAGCCAAGCCCATGGTACTCCCTTTCTGCACTGTTCCTAAATGTGTTGCAACAAAACACACAACACTGCCTGAGTCATTACACACCCACACAAAACTCTCACCTACTCACCCAAGTTCTGTCCAAATCACACAACCCACTAGGAAGATGATGGCCCTTGATCTTAGCTATTCTCAATGGTTGAAGACACTAACCTTTGAAGACTTGTAAATAAAGTGAGGCCCAAATACAACTTTCCATGACACTTCACTTTTTTGGACATGGTCTCACTTCTATTTATGAGGCAGTACGCACACAGATGATACCACTTCTGAAGGAGGCATGGGTTTATGTGCATTTCACTAGCGATATCTGAAGCAGTAATGCAAACCAAGGCTTCCTACTGTAAATTTCACTGCATATAGAGTTGTGTTCAATTCAATCCCCTCCACCTTTCCATTACATTTTGCAACAGTATAACTTTAAAAATAGGGCCTTTTCTATCGTAACAGTTTTATCCTGTGAAAAAATGAAGCTTTTCACTACTACATTCCCATTCCACCTTCAACACCAACAATCCCTTCAAGAGTTATAGTGAAGCAGACAGCTTCACAGAGGTACAGAAATAGAATGGGTGCCTTATTTAATGTGTTGTCATGGATAGGAAACACAGAGGGAAAATATACTGTGGTTTATCCTATCACTGCTAGGTGTCTGGATATACCCTTGTGATCTGAATGTGGTAATGTTTGTGATGGATAGCGGCAGTGAAATACAGAAGGCGATGAATGATGGGGATTTTGCACATGCCCTAAATCTGTGGTGAGTCATGTGCTTGACAAACATGCAGAGTAAAAAGAAACACTTGACACTGTACAGGCCAGTTCTTCACTAGATATTTCCATTGCTTCCCAAACCTGTTGATCTACTCTGCTAGTACCAGCAGAAGCACAGTTTTCCTCAGCATTGCTTGAAGATGTTTTCGCAAGGTGAAACGGCATTTTTACAGCTGCATGGTGATGTCACCATGCTGACTTATTGCTGTGAGTAGGGGGAAAGGACTGACAGGATTGTGAAAGTGTGTTCTTACCCATATTAGTTTGGTGTGGCTGCATGACTCATATTGCTCTGCTGTTCTCTCTATTTACTACAGTGGTGTGTGTGATTGCAACCCTGCCAGCAGTAGAGAGCCCTATTTCTAGAGCCCCTTTAATAACTGTGTCTGTTAAAAGAGCTTAAGGCAGTAATGACTGTAATTCCTATTGAAACACATTCATCATTTTAAGAGCATGTAAGAGCAGTAGCTTTGGAATAGCTAACTTCCATATACAATGAAAAGATGATTTTCATTTAATGGCACTTCTTTCCCTGCACTCTGGCATTGCATTCCATTGTGTAGCATTCCACACACTGCTTCAGCTTGATTCAACAAGAGCATGCTCGTATTATGTACTTGTAATTTGTTTGTTGCTGCATATTTACCTGATTCTGTAATATGTGTGTTGATTTCCAGCAAAATGTATCTTTAAAACAAAGATATTTATAATAATTACATAGTTAATAAAGCTGTGTGCCTTTTCTAGTTGGATTTGTTCTATTATTGTTTCCATCTCTGCTGCTTTCAGATTACCTTGCAACACATCTGAGTCTTAACTTTTGATTATCCTGGTTGCTAATCTTTAGCCTTCTTGTGTGCTTTTAAAATTTCTAGTTTGATCAAGCTTCACAGCACATGAGGCTAGCAAGGAAGAAGGTTCACAGCTGTAGCTGTAGCAGTCTGTATATTGAAGGCCCAACAATTCTCAAACAATTCACTTTGCCTCCGTGTACACAGAGGTCCTGGAAAAGCTTATAAGGCACTCTGGGTCCATTATGTCCAACCCCTCACTGTAACTTAGTAATGTAATGTTGTAAGGGAATCTGGGTTCATTATGTCTAAAATATCACTATAACACAGTAATTTAATGTTGTAAGGAACATCAGGTCCATCATGTCCAACCCCTTATTATAACATAATAAATAAATGTTGTAAGGGACACTAGGTCCATCATGTCCAACTCCCTTCCTGTAACATAGTACTTTAAGGTTGTCAGGGACTTGAGGCCCATCATGTCCAAGCCCTAAATCTAACAAGGTAATGTAATGCTGTAAGGGACTCTAGGTCCATCCTGTCCAGCCCCTCACTGTAATATAATAATTCGATATGTAAAGGACTCTAGGTCCATCATGTCCAGACCCTCACTGTAACAGTAACTTACTGTTGTAAGGGACTCTGGGTCCATCATGTCAAACTCCTCACTGTAACATAGTAATTTAATGTTGTAAGGGACTCTAGGTCCATTATATCCTGCCCCTCACTGTAATATAGTAGTTTGATGTTGTAAGGGATTCTAGACCCATCATGTCCAGCCCCTCAGTGTAACAGTAATTTAATGTTGTAAGGGACTCTAGGTCCATGATGTCCAACCCCTTACTGTAACATAGCAATTTAATGTTGAAAGGGACACTAGATTCATCTTGTCCAACACATCATTGTAACATAGTAATTTAATGTTGTAAGGGATTCTAGGTCTATTACGTCCAGCCCCTCAATGTTATATAGTAATTTGATGTTGTAATGGACTCTGGGTTCATTGTGTCCAACCCCTCACAGTAACATATTAATTTAATGCCGTAAGGGACTCTAGGTCCATCACGTCCAACCCCTCACTGTAACATAGTAATTCAATGTTGTAAGGTGCACTTGGTCCATTATGTCCAGCCCCTCACTGTAACATAGTAATTTGATGTTGTAATGGACTCTATGTCCATCGTGTCGAACCCTTCACAGTAACATATTAATTTAATATTGCAAAGGATTCTAGGTCCAACCCCTCACTGTAACACAGTAATTTAATGTTGTAAGGGAATCTAGGTCCATTATGTGTAGCCCCTCACTGTAATATAGTAATTTGATGTTGTAATGGATTCTAGGTGCATCATGTACAACCCCTCACAGTAACATATTAATTAAATGCTGTAATGGATTCTAGGTCCCTCATGTCCAACCCCTCACTGTAACATAGTAATTTAATGTTGTAAGGCACACTAGGTCCATCCTGTCCAGCCCGTCACTGTAACATAGTAATTTAATGTTGTAAGGCACTCTAGGTCCATGATGCCCAGCCCCTCACTGTAACATAGTAATTTGATGTTGTAATGGACTCTAGGTCCATCGTGTCCAACCCTTCACAGTAACATATTAATTTAATATTGCAAAGGACTCTAGGTCCAACCCCTCACTGTAACATAGTAATTTAATGCTGTAAGGGACTCTAGATCCATTATGTCCAGCCCCTCACTGTAACAGTAATTTAATGTTGTAAGGGACTCTAGGTCCATTATGCCCAGCCCTTCCCTGTAACATAGTAATTTGATGTTGTAATGGATTCTAGGTCCATCATGTACAACCCCTCACAGTAACATATTAATTAAATGCTGTAATGGATTCTAGGTCCCTCATGTCCAACCCCTCACTGTAACATAGTAATTTAATGTTGTAAGGCACACTAGGTCCATCCTGTCCAGCCCCTCACTGTAATATAGTAATTCGATATGTAAAGGACTCTAGGTCCATCATGTCCAGCCCCTCACTGTAACAGTAACTTACTGTTGTAAGGGACTCTGGGTCCATCATGTCCAACCCTTCACTGTAACATAGTAATTTAATGTTGTAAGGGACTCTAGGTCCATTATGTCCAGCCCCTCACTGTAATATAGCAGTTTGATATTGTAAGGGATTCTAGGCTCATCATGTCCAGCCCCTCACTGTAACAGTAATTTAATGTTGTAAGGGACTCTAGGTCCATCATGTCCAACCTCTCACTATAACATAGCAATTTAATGTTGAAAGGGACTCTAGGTTCATCATGTCCAACCCATCACTGTAACATAGTCATTTAATGTTGTAAGGACCCTAGGTTCATTATGTCCCACCCCTCACTGTAATATAGTCATTTGATGTTGTAATGGACTCTAGGTCAATTGTGTCCAACCCCTCACTGTAACATAGTAATTTAATGTTGTAAGGCACACTAGGTCCTTCATGTCCAGCCCCTCACTGTAACATTGTAATTTAATGTTGTAAGGCACTGTAGGTCCATTGTGTCCAGCCCCTCACTGTAACATAGTAATTTGATGTTGTAATGCACCCTAGGTCCATCATGTCCAACCCTTCACAGTAACATATTAATTTAATGTTGCAAAGGACTCTAGGTCTAACCCCTCACTGTAGCATAGTAATTTAATGTTGTAAGGGACTCTAGATCCATTATATCCAGCCTCTCACTGTAACATAGTAATTTAATGTTGAAAGGAACTCTAGGTCCATCATGTCTAACCCCTCACTGTAACATAGTAGTTTGATGTTGTAAGGGATTCTAGGTCCATTATGTCAAGCCCCTCGCTGTAATATGGTAGTTTGTTGTTGTAAGGGATTCTAGGTCCATCATTTACAACCCTTCACTGTAACATATTAATTTAATGCTCTAAGGGACTCTAAGTCCATCATGTCCAACCCCTCAGTGTAACATATTAATTTAATGTTGTAAGGCACTCTAGGTCCATTATGCCCAGCCCCTCACTGTAACATAGTAATTTGATGTTGTAATGGTCTCTCGGTCCATCATGTCCAACCCTTCACAGTAACATATTAATTCAATGTTGCAAAGGACTCTAGGTCCAACCCCTCACTGTAACATAGTAATTTAATGTTGTAAGGGACTCTAGGTCCATTATGTCCAGCCCCTCACAGTAATATAGTAATTTGATATGTAAAGAACTCAAGGTCCATCATGTCCAGCCCCTCACTGTAACAGTAACTTACTGTTGTAAGGGACTCTGGGTCCATCATGTCAAACTCCTCACTGTAACATAGTAATTTAATGTTGTAAGGGACTCTAGGTCCATTATGTCCTGCCCCTCACTGTAATATAGTAGTTTGATGTTGTAAGGGATTCTAGACCATTCATGTCCAGCCCCTCAGTGTAACAGTAATTTAATGTTGTAAGGGACTCTAGGTCCATGATGTCCAACCCCTTACTGTAACATAGCAATTTAATGTTGAAAGGGACACTAGGTTCATCTTGTCCAACCCATCACTGTAACATAGTAATTTAATGTTGTAAGGGATTCTAGGTCCATTATGTCCAGCCCCTCACTGTTATATAGTAATTTGATGTTGTAATGGACTCTAGGTCCATTGTGTCCAACCCCTCACAGTAACATATTAATTTAATGCTGTAAGGGACTCTAGGTCCATCATGTCCAACCCCTCACTGTAACATAGTAATTCAATGTTGTAAGGCGCACTTGGTCCATTATGTCCAGCCCCTCACTGTAACATAGTAATTTGATGTTGTAATGGACTCTAGGTCCATCGTGTCGAACCCTTCACAGTAACATATTTATTTAATATTGCAAAGGATTCTAGGTCCAACCCCTCACTGTGACACAGTAATTTAATGTTGTAAGGGAATCTAGGTCCATTATGTCTAGCCCCTCACTGTAATATAGCAGTTTGATGTTGTAATGGGTTCTAGGTCCATCGTGTATAACCCCTCACAGTAACATATTAATTTAATGCTGTAATGGATTCTAGGTCCCTCATGTCCAACCCCTCACTGTAACATAGTAATTTAATTTTGTAAGGGACTATAGGTCCATTATGTCCAGACCCTCACTGTAATATAGTAATCTGATGTTGTAAGGAACTCTAGGTCCATCATGTCCAGCTCCTCACTGCAACAGTAATTTAATGTTGTAAGGGACTCTGGGTCCATCATGTCCAACCCTTCACTGTAACATAGCAATTTAATGTTGTAAGGGACTCTAGGTCCATTATGCCCAGCCCCTCACTGTAACAGTAATTTAATGTTGTAATGGACTCTAGGTCCATCATGTCCAACCTGTCACTATAACATAGCAATTTAATGTTGAAAGGGACTCTAGGTTCATCATGTCCAACCCATCACTGTAACATAGTAATTTAATGTTGTAAGGACTCTAGGTCCATTATGTCCCACCCCTCACTGTAATATAGTCATTTGATGTTGTAATGGACTCTAGGTCCATTGTGTCCAACCCCTCACTGTAACATAGTAATTTAATGTTGTATGGCACACTAGGTCATTCATGTCCAGCCCCTCACTGTAACATTGTAATTTAATGTTGTAAGGCACTCTAGGGCCATTGTGTCCAGCCCCTCACTGTAACATAGTAATTTGATGTTGTAATGGACTCTAGGTCCATCGTGTCCAACCCTTCACAGTAACATATTAATTTAATGTTGCAAAGGACTCTAGGTCTAACCCCTCACTGTAACATAGTAATTTAATGTTGTAAGGGACTCTAGGTCCATCATGTCCAGCCCCTCACTGTAACAGTAATTTAATGTTGTAAGGGACTCTGGGTCCATCATGTCTAACCCCTCACTGTAACATAGTAATTTAATGTTGTAAGGGTCTCTACGTCCATTGTGTCCAGCCCCTCACTGTAATATAGTAGTTTGATGTTGTAAGGGACTCTAGGTCCATCATGTCCAGCCCCTCACTGTAACAGTAATTTATTGTTGTAAGGGAGTCTAGTTCCATCATGTCCAACCACTCACTGTAACATAGCAATTTAATGTTGAAAGGGACTCTAGGGTCATCATGTCCAACCCCTCACTGTAACATAGCAATTTAATATGGAAAGGGACTCTAGGGTTATCATATCCAACCCCTCACTGTAACATAGCAATTTAATGTGGAAAGGGACTCTAGGTTCATCATGTCCAACCCCTCACTGTAACATAGTAATTTAATGTTGTAAGGGACTCTAGGTTCATCATGTCCAACCAATCACTGTAACATAGTAATCATAGTAATTTAATGTTGTAAGGGACTCTAGGTCCATTGTGTCCAGCCCCTCACTGTAATTTAGTAATTTGATGTTGTAATGGACTCTAGGTCCATTGTGTCCTACTCCTCACAGTAACATATTAATTTAATGCTGTAAGGGACTCTAGGTCCATTGTGTCCTACCCCTCACTGTAACATAGCAATTTATTGTTGAAAGGGACTCTAGGTTTATCATGTCCAGCCTCTCACTGTAACATAGTAAGTTAATGTTGTAAAGGGCTCTAGGTCCGTTATGTCTAGCCCCTCACTGTAATATAGTGATTTGATGTTGTAATTGTCTCTAGGTCCATCATGTCCAGCCCATCACTCTAATATAGTAAATTAATATTGTTATTGACTAAATGTCCATCATGTCCAACATTTGACTGTAGCATATTAATTTAATGTTGTAAAGGACTGTAGGTCTATCATGTCCAATCCCTCACTGTTTAACAGGAGGTATTGTAAGTCTCAGAAGGTATCTGCATGCCAATAGAGACTTGTTACTTTATTTTAATTAACTGAAGGAAAGTTAATCCCTCCTGAAGCAGAGAAGTGTGTAGATTAAAATTTTATAAAACCAGACCCACATTTCATCTGGGGTTTGAGCAGTCAGCCTCAGCTTGAAACAGGGGACTGATGACTAGTCTTCAACTATCCATGATCCCAGGGAATGTTGTTTTCACTGAGAAGGCTGGGTGTGGGCACAGGAAATGGTGAGGGGCAAACACAGGTGAGGGTCTGTGACAGCCAGGTGTGAGAGACATTCTGGTTAAGGTACAGATGAGGGATTTGTGGCACAAACACAGAATAGTCAGAGGCATATGAATCTTGCTTTTGTTTGAAAACCTAAAGCTACCACTATTATAGATCTAAAGATAATTGCAATTGTTTTTTGTAAATTTACATATTGTTTACATATTGCTTGTTTTACTGTTTGTAATGTTTGTATTCTTTGTTGGGCTGGGCTTGAAAATTGACTAGTTAAAATGCCCTAACCTGACTAACAAAATAAATGTAATGAACAATGAAATTAATATAGCTAGGCAGTCACCAGGAGTCAAAATTCAACGCTGTCCCCCCCCCAAAAAAAAACACTGGGTGCCCAATTCTTGGGTTCGATGGTAAACTAAAATGAAAAGTAAGTATCCACTTGCTGCTCAACCCTGCTGCCACCAAATTCCCCCCACTCTGTCACCAAGTGCCCAGACCTGAAGTCAGATAGTAAATGAAAAAAAAGTAAGTGGACAATGACAGCCTAACCCCAGTGCTGCCAACCCTCCATTCTGAAACTAGGTTCCCAGCCCTCAGGTCTAAGAGGCAATGAAAAAAGTAAGCAGTCAATGGGAACCCAACTACAGTGATGTTTTAGAAAGAAATGTTAGTTGTTTTTTGCACTAATCTATTGTAGCATTGCTCCCTGCTATTCATTGTACTATAGCAATTTTGTGTACTTGCCACTCATACATCAAATAAAAAGAAACTTTATTCCATAGTCAGCAGTAAAACTTTAACCAGCTTCATTAAAAAAGCATATGAAAATTCATAAGATGAAAACTAAAAACAACAAAGTGCAATAGTGCATTGAATAGCAGGCAGCAATGTTATGCCAGATTGGGGTAAAAAACACTAACGTTTCACTCCAGGGACCAGATATTCAATGCATTGCACCTGGCGCAAATCCGTTGTGCTGGAATAGCACTGTATTTGCACCAGACTGCAATATTCAGAAGCCCTTTTAGCACTGGCACTGTGTGATAGTGCCAACGCTAACGTTAACATATGTAGGGAGGGAGGGAGGGAGGTGGCCATGAATGCTGGTGCACCAGCATATTCAAAAGTGTAGGGCCATGCTACAGGTTTTTATACCACATGTAGCACAGTGCAAAATACCACCTGCAAAAAGCATGCAGTATTGCAGTGGTGTTACTCAAAGTAATTCAAAAAGTAACTGCAATACACTCTGAATCACTACTATGTTAAACCCCTGGTAGTCTAGTGATCCACAACCCCGTAGCTATGTAAAATAATTCTTTCCCTGGTAGTTTACTGGCCCCCCAACCCCCCAATATTTATCCCCTAGCCACATAACTTTGTAAAATAATTAATTTCCCTGGTAGTCTAGTGGCCCCAACCCCATCACGATCTCCAACCCCATAGCTTTGTAAAATAATTAATTTCCCTGGAAGTCTAGTGGCCCCCCATACCCCAGCATGATCCTCAACCCTGTATGCATTAAATACAACCCTCCGGTAGTCCATGGCCCCCAGCCCCTGGAATTGGTGGCAGCCAACCCCCAGACCCCTAACTATCCCTAATGGTGCCAGTGACTGGCTTCAACCCACCACTCATCTCCAGGTCCAGCTACCAAATGAGTGTTGAACAATTGCTCACCCATAGTGAGTGATGAATGAGTGCGGGTATGTGCTCATTCATTAATCACTATGGTAATTAAGGCAATTAAGGTAATGAAACTCAGTACAGTAATTAAGGCAATTAAGTTAATGAAAAGTATAATATCAAACCTAGTAGTCTAGTGGCTCCCCACCCCACCTTTGACTCAGTGCCACACAGTAGGCTGACCTGCAAGTTGAGGAGTTTGGGAGCAGAGAGGAAACTGGTAAGATGGGTCAAGAATTGGCTGCAGCGTAGACAGCAGAAGGTAGTAATGGAGTGGGGGAGGCATCTGAACCCAGGATAGTAACAAGTGGTGTACCACAGGGCTCAGTGCTAGGACTGGTTCTGTTTAACATTTTCATAGCTGACACTGCAGTGGAGATTAAGAGCAAGATCAGTCTTTTCGCAGATGACACAAAGATTTGTGCCGAGGTAGATGGGGAGGGAGCAAAAGTACTTCAGGAGAATTTGATAAAACTGGAGGAATGGTCTCACACTTGGCAGCTTGGTTTCAATGCCAAGAAGTGCAAAGTGATGCATTTAGAAGGTAAGAACCCAGTACATAATTACTAGCTGGAGGGTGTCCCATTAACAAAATCCAAGGAGGAGAAGGATCTGGGAGTGCTGGTAACTGGGGAGATGAATCACTCTGCTCAGTGCAGGAAGGCAGCAGTGAAGGCAAACAGGATTCTAGGGTGCATAGCAAGGGGGATTATGTCTAGAAGTGGGGAGGTCATCTTGCCCCTTTACAGGTCCCTGGTGAGACCGCACCTAGAGCACTGCATGCAGTTCTGGTGCCCCTACTTGAAAAGAGACATCAAACTACTGGAGGGGGTACAGTGCAAGGCAAAAAAATGATCCTGGGGCTGGGGGACAGACCACATTAGGAGAGACTGAGAGAGCTCAATATGTATACCATGGAGGAAAGAAGGGAGAGAGGGGATATAATTGAGACCTTCAAGTACCTGAAGGCTTTGAACAAAGTAGACACAGGTGTATGTTCAGTCTGAAAGATGAAAGGGAAACCAGTTGACACTCTGTGAAGCTGGAAAGGGGCAGATTCAAGAGGGAACTGAGGAGGCTCTATTTCACAGAAAGGGTGGTGGCAGGATGGAACGCTCTGCCAGAGGAAGTTGTATTGTTTCAGAGTGTTGGGGGCTTCAAGAGGGGGTGGAACAGATTCAAGGGGAGGGTACAAATTGGGAAGGAGTGGGAGATGGAGGGGAGGGCATATGAGGGAGGGGGCAGCTGCAGTCTAATGGACTGAAGTGCTGCACACTCGAGCAGACTAGCTAGACCAAATGGCCTGTATCTGCTGGCAATTTCGTATGCTTATATGTTCATATGTACCCACAAGGTGCTGGCCTGTTGGCACTGAGGGTTGAGGTGCTGGATGCCACACCTGACACCACGCCGGTAACCTGAGTTCAGGAACAAGCCTGGGTTGTCGGGATTGGCAGCAGGGGGGTGAGGAACAGGAGTTGAGCTGCCACGATGCAGCTCTTCTCTCCTGGGGAGGGATGCGGGGTTTCCCCGGCCCTTGGCTGCCACCTGGTGGAGGACAGATGGCAGTTTGGACAATGGGGAGCCCAGCGAAAGCCAGGGGTGGGGTGGAATGGATCAAGCTGGTACCCAGAGTGCATGTGCAAGCACCTTCATGCACATGCACAGCTGTGTCTGCCAGGGTCCCAGGATCTTCAGGGAGAAAACCAGGGACAAAATACAAAAAGTACTAATTAAAAAACTACCCACAAGGCATATTTTCACAGTTGGTTAGTGCATGAAATTAGAAAAAAGCTTTACATATAAACTACAATATCAAGAAATATAAATGTATATAGAAATCCATTTTGTGGATGTTGGAGTGAAGCACTGAGGATATAAAATGTAGAGGTATTCATTTATATATCCCTTCTCTAGAGAGGCATTTTCTTTAGGGCTGTGCAACGAATGAACTCTGTAGTACAATGATTCCAAATGTGAGGAATCTATTCTAAAAAAAAAAAAAAAAAGATAAAAAGCAGGGCATTATTATATCAGATGCTCAACCATAATAGATCTATACATTTGGGGGCTCGCTATAGCCCAGGTGTGAATGCTTGCTTTGAACTTGTGCACTTTCTATAAGATTTCCATAGACAATCTTTATTTCCAGTATATAAAGATGGCATACTTTGCAACAGAATTGTTTTGTTATTGTATTATGACTAAATGAGCATCTGATATAATAATGTTTTGCTTATTATTGTTTTTTAGAATACATTCCTGGCATTTGTAATTTGTATCACAGAGTTCATTGGACCCACAGTGCTAGAGAAAATGTCTTTCAAGAGAAGGAATATATATGGATGAACACCTGAACATTTTGTATCTTCAGTGCTTCACCCCAACATGTGCAACATGTACTTCTATATAAATTTATATTTACTGATATTGTGGTTTATATGTAAAGTTGTTTTTTTTTTAAATGACATCTTCTAACCAACTGTTGAAAATATGCCTTGTGGGTAGTTAATACCAGGTTTGATGTTATACGTTTCATTACCTTTATTGCCAGTTGTAGCTTTATGAACCTCCTCGTATCCTGAGGATTGTCACATTAGTAACAGACTGCTAATGTCTCTTTCATATATGACACTACATGCCATGTTACATGTGATATGAAAAATTCTAAACGGAACATTTAACAACAAAACACTGTACTAATTCCTGATATCATAAACATTCACTTAACTCGTTTTGCAGCCATACTGGCTCTGACTAGAGTTTGTGTATATGGTGGCGAGACTCATGGAACAGCAACTTATGTTCCAGGCTATGAGTTTAACAATGTAGCTTTGGTGGGATATCTATAATAGGTGCAGCGGTGTATTCTGCAAAAGCTTGTTCCGTTGCTGTGACCACATGAACAGGCTACCAAATCTGTCAGTGCAGAATCAACAATCCTTACGATGGCTCTTCCAATTGTGAGTCTATTTGAACACCACACATGCCGTTATTTATGATCTTCATCTTCTACTGCAACCCAAAAAAACAAGGCTTGTGGTGGTGGTGGTACTTGTAGCCATGGCAGCACAGGTGGTGGTGGTAAGAATGACATCGATGATGGTGGTGGAGCAGGAGGAGGTGAAACCAGTGCCACTAGTTTTTATGAGTAATCTCAGAAGCAGCAGAATGCAATACTTATTAAAGCAGTGGCAGATGTTTCTGGCACAACCTGCAGATGGGTTAACTAGCATTAGATTGCACATGCTCTATGGCATGGCACACTCCTAGATCTCAGATATAAAGATGCTTTTATTTTTACTGAATGCATACAGTATACCAAACAGAAACTGTTGTATACACTTAGGATAGAGCAGCAAACACAGTTTGAAGAGTTGTCAATTGCCCCACAGCTGTCGGGAACAGGATGGGGGGTCAAGAGGGCAGTAGCAATGTCCAACAAGCCCTTCCCCTGCATTAATCCCATCAAGAGCCACACTAACTCACAGAAGCCCCTGCCTCCTCCTGCCACCTCCACCAATCTGGAGACTGAATTTGTATGATGGGTGGTGTTTGCTGAAGCCCAGGAACTTTAAATCTGTTGCCACAAAAATACTGGTGTCACTATACACTGTGCCATTCTCTCACAGCCATTGGGAGCAGAATTGGGGATTGAGAGAGCACGAGACATGTCCAATAAGCCCTTCCCCTGCCATAATCACCACTAGAGCTGGACTAACTCAGCAGAGTCCCTGCTGCTAAACTGCACCTCTCCTGCCACCTCCATCAATCATGAGGCTGAGTTTGTATGAGAGGGCAGTGTTTGCTGCAGTCCAGGAACTTTAAATCTGTTGGCACAAAGATACTGGCATCCCTTTACACTGTGCCACTGTCCCACAGTTATTGGAAGCAGAATCTGGGGTTGTGAGGGCAGGAGCCATTTCTAACAAGCCGTTTCCCTATAACAATCACCTCCAGAGCTGGACTAACTCATGGGAGCTCCAGTTGCTAAACCGTGCCTCCTCCTGCTGCCTCCACCAATTGAGAGGCTGAATTTGAATGAGGGATGATGTTTGCTGAAGTCTGGAAACTGAATCTGTTGGCACAAAGACACTGGAGTCCCTGTACACTACAGCATCATCCCACAGCCTTCTAAAGAAGAATCAGGGCTGAGAGAGCAGGAGTCATGTCCAACAAGCCCTTCTCCTGTAACAGTCACCTCCAGAGCTGGACTAACTCATGGGAGCATGCAAACAACCACTACGCACTCATTCCACTTGTTATAAAAGCAAAAATTCAGTACAGATGCAAGTAAAGTTAAATTTATTGCAGTAGAGGATGCCCAGAAAAACCACACCCTACATCCCCAGCACTTCTGCCCAACACAGGACCTTCCTCATGGGAGCCTCTGCTGTTAAAATGTGTCATCTTTTGTCACCTCCAATAATCAGGAGGCTGATCCCCTCTTTTAAGGAAGTACGTATCAAGTGGACCTTTGTGCTGTGGTCCTTCATGCATAGGGCTGCAGTGCAGTAGGTGGCATGGGAGTCTTCCTGAGGCAGTCAGCTGTGGGAAGCAGTGGATCATGCTGCCCTACTGCTGTGCACGCTCTGCAGACTACCCCTGTATGTACATGTGAGTATTCTACTTGGTTTACTACCTGCATATTTTGGACACGTTGCACTATTTGCCATACATGTATTGCCTGTATACATCTGCTACATTACAGTCTTAACGTTCTCCTGTGATCCCCTTACACCCTATATGGGTGGATCTAATGTACTAGTTATTGAGAACTAACTTTGATGTGGCTAGTACCTAACATTTTCTGGTAATCACCCTACACTCTATATATTCGGTGGACCTAATGTACTAGTTACTGACCACTACATTTGCTGTGGCTAATATCTAATATTTTTCTAATTTTTGAATATTTAATAGACTGGTGGTTCCATTGCCCCTATTTATACTTAGCATTTGTAGAGTGGGGTTACAGTCCTATCTCTCTGTTTTTGTATGACCCTTGCAGACACCCCAATTAGGGAGATTTTGTAGTATTGCTGCTATGTATTTTAAACCACTATCTAAAGTGGGTAAGATTATTCCTATTTTTTGTTCACTGTGCTTTGCCTATATTATATAGCACTTGAGGGATTCTGCATTTACCTTAGTTTCTGTTCAGGGACAGTGTTACTAGAGTCTTGTGCTTACTTCTAAGCTGCTACTATGGGGTCACTAACCTGAATACTGGCTCTCATCTGTGTATTTGCTTGTTTGCTACTTCTTGCTGAAATCTTGCCTACTAGTACTAGTTACATATGTAGTAGTGCCCCAAGAGATATCACTGATTTCACTATGTCTAATACTATAAAAAAAATCCAGAATAAGAGCTGGGAAAAACAATATTGTCTTCTTATGCCTCAGATCTGATATTAGTCAGTTGTGCATCTGAATGGACTTCATTGGAGGATCTGTCCAGTACTTATGCCATCAAAGGTTTGCTCCCTAGCTCAGTTAGCATTATCCTTGCTTCTGATTGCTGGAGATATTGAGCCTAATCCTGGTCCTAATTTGTCCTGCCCCCCACCCCCACCACCACAATCTAACACTTCCCCCTTGGCAGAGTGTTAAGAGTCTCTAGATTGCTCAGCTTAACATTGGAAGCCTAGCCTAAAATTTGGATGAACTCACCGTGTGAGTTAACCATTCCAACCATGATATTCTAGGAATCATGGGAACCTAGTTAAAGCTGAATATACCTGATAATTTCCATGCCTCCCAGATGCAATTTCATCAGGTCTGACCATGCTGCCTGTAAGAGAAGTGGAGGGACTATGACCTACTACAAAGTCCATCTTCATGTCTCTCGCCCCACTTGCCCTCCTACCCCCGAACCCCAAGTGGAACTTTGCCATGCACTCCTCCTACAGGGGAATTCTAAAAAGCTACAGTACATGTCCTTTGCATGTATGGTTTAAAATAACACATTTCTTCTTATCGGTGACTTTAATACTAACTAGTTTGGCTGCAAAAATAAAAATATTGAGTTGTCCCTAAACAAGCTCCAGCAACATCTGATACTCTCAGAATTCGCTAGAAGGAAAATAACTGTCAGTGTTCCACACATATCAGTTGGATACTGACACCCAGACCAGACAGAGTTATTTGCTCAGAAATACTTAAATACTTCCTGATGCAATAACTGACCACTCCCAAGTCTATTGTGTCTGGAGTGAAAAGTCCCCAAAGGTCTCGTGCTACAGTCATTCTTTTTTGTAGTGTCTTGAATTTTGATCCTGCATGGTTTAAACAGAAGGTCACTTGTGTGGACTCAACACAGCTGTGGACCACCAATAATGTAAACCAGGCCCTCTCTTTTTTTCAATCACATTCTTATAAGTCTCCAGGATAAATATGCCCTTCAAACTACTCAGTGTGTATGCGGCACCATCAAAAAATGGTTGGATCTTATTCAGATCCTATAAATCTCTTTCTGTGCAAAATCTATAGCTCCAACTCGAGTGACCTCCAGCTGGACATTATTGAGTAATGTATGTTTTGTTACTTTTGCTATCATATGGATGTGGTATCATGATAATTGCTACACGTCAGTTGTTGCACCATTTGTTCGACATATGTGTGTATGACACCTGTTGCTTCTACCATGGTCTTATTGAAAAAAGACAAAATTCAATAAAATTTTTACATGATAAAAAAAAATGGTTGGATCGTCCATTACTAGCCTTGCTTAAACAAAGGGATGCCTGTTGGTTAACCTTTAAAGCCTCTAAGGCTGCCTTCAACTGGGCAAAATATAAAGCTCTCAGAAATGAGTATAAAAGGTCCATCTGATGACAACAAAGTCTGCAATATCACTTGATGTTTGACTCCACTACTGGTAACCCATGTCAGCTCTGGAAATGTATTAAACGTACCCTTTGCCAAATTTTTAGCGCCCGAAGATTTAGTTTTCAATAGAGTCAATTGTATTTACCCTGTCACTATAACATATGCTTTTAATCATAGATTCTTTGATCTTTCAGCCTTTACCAAAGCCCCCCAACTCGACCCTCTCTGCCCCCTCTGACAATAGCCTACCATGTTACCCACCTTCTACCTCAAAGATGTCACGTGTGCTGAAGTGTGTAAACAAGTCACACAGATTCCCTTAGCTAAACCTGCTGACTCTGATGAGGTTGAGCCAAAGTTACGTAGGGTAGCTGCCAATGAGCATGCAGTACCGACGACTAGAATTTTTAACTTGTCTCTAACCTCCCAAACTGTTTCTGACCAATGGAAGAACTTGCATGTAGTGCATGTGTTCAAGAAAGGTAATAGTGAAAACACTGCTAACTATAGACCCATAGCGATACTTCCTGTGATCAACAAGAATCTTGAGAAATTGATAGTTTCACAACTCACTGAAAACCTTAACACCTATAACCTCCTATCTCCTGCACAGCACGGTTTCAGGAAAGACCTCAGTACTACCACTGGCCTCCTATTGCTCACCACAAGTGTTGCCTCTGCCGTAGATGGGACGAGCTAACAAGCATGGTTTTCATTGGCCTCACAAAATATTTTGATTTGGTAGACCACTCCCTGCTCTGTGAAAAACTTGGTAACCTGGGCATCTCATCCACACCTCTGCCTGGTTTAAGAGCTATCTGGACAACAGATACCAATGTGTCAGGTTTGGCCACTCCCTATCTGAACCTACTGTTACCTTGTTTGGGGTCCCTCGAGGATCTATACTTGGGCCTATCCTTTTTGCCCTTCATATAAATTCCATCCATCACTGTCTCTTGTACGGAACACCCATCCTCTACACAGATGACTAGGTCCTCTTTAAGTGTTCCCATAGCATTTCCGATATAAATCACCAACTGTCATCTGATTTCCAAGTGATACAAAAATGTCTCTTCTCCAACACACTTTTCATGAACACCACAAAGTCTCAGGCCATGCTATTTGGCCGAGCTCCCAGGTTAAAGAGTAACCATCTCAATTGTCAATGACTTGTGAGAGTGGATCATACCTGGTCTCGGTTTACTAATTTAACTATTTGGGTGCCATGCTCCACCCATCAGTGGACTTCTCACTACATGTGGCCTCTTCCTGTAAAACTGTGAATTCTAAGTTGGGGCTTTCCTTCAAAGTCAGTAACAGACTCACCCAAAAGCCGGGATTTCTACAGCCTGAGGCATCTTTCTCCCTAAACTTCTATATGGGATGTCCACTTTCTTCTTGGCCTTCAACACTGTCCTGAAAAAAATGGGATGTGGTTCATGATAAC
The DNA here is from genome assembly GCA_016271365.2 of Neoceratodus forsteri. Lineage (NCBI taxonomy): Eukaryota > Metazoa > Chordata > Ceratodontiformes > Ceratodontidae > Neoceratodus > Neoceratodus forsteri. The sequence continues at coordinate 817,224,766 of CM057455.1, read as the reverse complement.
ATCTGCAGATGGTACCCTGTCAATATGTCATGTGGATTATAGCGCCATATAATCCACTTGGCAAAAATAATGTTTGAAAGAATAGCTATAGGGATAGCGTAGCACAAGTAAGTCACCACCATCCCTGTAGCTGTCGTCACTCAGGAGGAAAAGGAGAATTTGGTAGCTGCATGCTGTTTTGCTGAACTGCTGCCATGGTGCAGAGGTTAGGGCCACAAGCAGCTAGGGCAGTAAAATATCCCCGAGAACAAGGTTCTATTCCTGGTCTCCTGTCTTTTGTGTTTTTCTTCTCCCTCCTCTCCCAAGTTTAATTTATCCTTTGTTCTCCCCTCACTCTGCACTTTTGCCCTCCAGTCTCACAAATTCAATTCCCCTCCAAGTTCCTCCTAGTCCCCAAGTTGCCACCCCCATGGAGTTGATTATTTTTAGTTTGAGGTCTGAGGGGGGCTCCACCCCTCATGAAGGGGGATGCGGGGAGCAAAGCCCCCCATAAACACTCATTGCAGCTGTTTTGGGCTTTTTTGCCATGGTAGTGTTTAATGTTTTTCCTGAATGCTACCATTGGCTTTGTCATTTTCTGTGTGTGGTTTTTTGACTGTGCTACCTTTGTTTTCATTGTTTTAACCTAGGGCCCTGCAGATTTGCCTTGGCCTCCAACTGACACACTCACCACTGTACTTTGTACTCTAAACGTGGATGTCTCAACCCATCTGCCCTACACAACCTCATGTTGGGAGGTGTCATTTATAATGCAGCACTATAGTCAGATAGTCTCTGTTGTCCCTTGCCTCACTTCTTATGCCGGGCAGATTATCTTATCCCCAAGGTCAGGTGTTTCTGTTTTTCTGTCTATACCCAAGACCTGAACTAAGTAAAGATTGCTTTCTCTTACTGTGCTCCTAAAATATGGAATTCTATCCTGGTTATGATTCATCACTGTCCATCTAGCTAAGCTTTCAAGATTGGATACTGCTCCTACCCACTTAAGACCACTACACGCTCCTGTCCTTAGTCAGTGTATAACTGGTTTCAGGTTAACTGAGCCTTTGCACTTGTTGTTATCCTGTACTTTAGCTCAAGATGTAGGTACCTTTCTTTGTGCTTGATACCTTGTGTACCAGTGCAGCCTGCATGTAACATAGAAACATAGAATTTGACGGCAGATAAGGACCACTTGGCCCACCTAGTCTGCCCATTTTCCTACCTAACAGATAAGCTGCAGATCCTAGTTAACCAACAGCTTACTTCCTCCTACCCCCCACTGAGACTGCCTTATCTCTGTCCCATGCATTCTTGAATTCCCCCACTGTTCTTGACTCCATGACCTCCTCAGGGAGGCTGTTCCATGCATCGACAACCCTCTCTGTGAAAAAAAACTTCCTCACATTACCTCTGAGCCGTCCCCCCTCTATCTTCAAATTGTGCCCTCTTGTTCTTGCACATCTCTTTTTCTGAAAGATGCCACCCTCTTGGACTTTGTTGATTCCCTTGAGGTGCTTGAAGGTTTCTATCATGTCCCCTCTCTCCCTCCTTTCCTCAAGGGTATACATATTAAGCTCCTTTAGTCTTTCTTCTTATGTCTTCTGGTGCAGACCCTGCACCATTTTGGTTGCCCTCCTCTGGACAGCCTCCACTCTGTCTATGTCTTTGCGGAGATGGGGTCTCCAGAACTGCACACAGTACTCCAGATGGGGTCTCACCAACTGTCTGTACAGAGGGATAACAACTTCCTGTTTTCTACTATTGATGCCTCTCCCTATATTCTAGTATCCCCCCAGCCTTCCTTGCTGCCTTCTCACATTGCTTGCCCACCTTTAGATCATCTGATATAATTACCCCCAGGTCCCTTTCCATTTTTACTGTTGTCAGTATCTCACCCCCCATTGTGTACTCTTCACCAGGGTTTTTGTTTCCCAGTTGCGTTACCTTGCACTTCTTTGCATTGAATCTGAGCTGCCATACATTTGACCATTCCGCCAACCTTGCCAAGTCCCTTCTCATCCTTTCCACTCCATCTGGTGTATCAGCCATGTTGCAGATCTTTGTGTCATCTGCAAAGAGACATACTTTTCCTTCCAGTTCCTCTGCAATGTCACTTATAAAGACATTAAAAAGAACTGGTCCCAGCACTGAACCCTGCGGTACCCCGCTAGTAACCCTCTTTTCTTCACTGTGGACTCCATTTACTACTACCCTTTGCGTTCTGTTGTCTAGCCAATTTTTTATCCAGGCTACCACCTTGGGACCTACTCCAAGGCTGGCTAACTTGTGTATTAATCTTTTGTGTGGGACTGTATCAAATGCCTTGCTAAAATCTAGATAAGCCATGTCCACAGCCCCTCCCTGGTCTACTACTTTGGTCATCCAGTCAAAGAAATCTATTAGATTCATCTGACACGACCTTCCCATCGTGAATCCATGCTGCCTTGGGTCCTGTGCTTCACTGGCCTCTAGGTACTCAACAATTCTTTCCTTCAGAAGTGATTCCATCATTTTCCCTACCACTGAGGTTAAATTAACTGGTCTGTAGTTTCTTGCTTCTGTCCTGCTCCCACTTTTGTGAAGAGGAATCACATCCGCTGTCCTCCAGTCCTCAGGTACCACCCCCATCCTCCCATGATTTGTTAAAGAGAGTAGTCAGCGGTGTCATTAATGCTACCCTTAGTTCTTTTAGAATTCTTGGGTGAATCCCATCAGGCCCCATTGCTTTGTCCACCTTCAATTTTATTAGTTCTTTCAGAACCCTTTCTTCTGTAAATGGACTGGTATCGACCCCCATCTTCAGAGTGTTTCTCTTGTTTGGTTTAGGTACCTTCCCCTCCTCTTCCTTTGTGAATACTGAGCAGAAATATTCGTTCAGTACCTGCTTTTCACTGTCACCCTCTACCCACATTCCCTCCCTTTATTAAGCCTCAGTATCCCTCCTTTGGTCTTTCTTCACTCCCTAATGTACCTATAAAAGGTCTTATCCCCCTTCTTAACAGAGTTGGCTATCCTTTCCTCGGTTTGGGCCTTTGCCATTCTGACTGCCTTCCCAGCCTCTTTCTGCTTTAACTGATAAAGTTCTCTGTCCTGTTCCGTCTGTGTTTCCTAATATTTCCTGAATGCTATCCTTTTCTCCTTAACCTTCCCTGCCACCTGTTTTGAGAACCATAGCATTTTTTTCCTTTGTTGTGTTTTGTTGATTTGCTTTACACAAAGGCTTGTTGCCTCTGTGATGGCTGTTTTGATTACTCCCCATTGTTCCTCCACCCCTCCTTCTTGCCTGTTTGCTAGTGCTTTTCTGAGGCACTCTATCATTTTCCCAAAGTCAGCCCTCCTAAAGTCCAATACTCTTGCTTTTGTCTGGCTTGATTGTATGGCTGTGTTTATCATGAACCACACAGTTTGGTGGTCGCTTGTTCCCAGATGGCTACCCACTTCTAAATCTGAGATTCTTTCTCCGTCCCCATTTGAGAGTACCAGGTCTAAGATTGCTCCCTCCCAAGTGGGTTCCAATACTAGCTGTCTGAGGCATGCCCCCTTTAGGGCATCAAGAATGACCCTGCTCTTGGATGTGCCTGCAGCAAAGGTGCTCCAGTTAACATCTGGCATATTCAGGTCCTCCATCAACAATATCTCCCCTTTTTCTGCCATTCTAAGGAAGCCTTCTATCATGTACTTTGCTTAGTACCTGTAACATGTTAATCAAACTCAGTATTTCCACTCTGTATATTGCTTTGTTATCTTGAATATTTGTCTTGTATTGTTCATCATTGTACTTGTCTGTTGGTGTACATTTTCCTCTGTTGCGATCTCCCAGGCCGTGCTTGAAAATATGTAATTGTTTTGTCTAGTGTACCTACCTGATAAATAATAATAGAATAAAATAAACAAATACATAAGAAACAGGAAAGTATGTTCATATACAACCTCCTGGTCATCCTGCTACTCCTCTTCTGCTGAATCAATATAGTTTCAGTAACAACCATCAGCGTAACTTGGAAGAAGACATGGATAGTATGATCCACAGACAACCAAGAACATTTGGGAGCTTTTCAATAGTGAATGCCAGCACTGCTCATATGTTTTGGAGGAAAACATGGATGTCGCACCAGAGTACATTGTACAGACTTATCTATCAGAGCCACTGTCTAAGAAATAGTGATCCAATCAAATTATGGCCAGGCCAGCAAATCATGTGGCCTGCAATATCTAAAGTGGCTTTATAGTTTCCAGGTTGCCCACCAACATCAGTTGCTATTGAAAGAGGTTTCAGTACAGTTGTGGATATTGCCTCACCACATGGCTCAAGGCTAGTTCCTGAGAATCATGAATTCTTGCCTTTCTCAAACTCAGCTTGCTACAGATCACCTTCAACAGTTCATTCAATTGTTCTCATGTCCAACAATTAACATCTTCTACTTTTCTTACTCCTACACCTCCTGGTGGTAAGTCTCCCTGGACTCCCAATGGCTCTGCCACCATAGTTCAGCTCACTACTCCCAGTGTGGTAGCACAAGTCCTCCTTCTAATGACACTAACACAACTTTCACACTGTCACCACCAACAGGTGTGCTAGTATTAGATAAATAAGATCCATCCCCCTGTTCACCATGAGTGGGTTAGCAGAATGGGTTACAAGCTGAGCATAGGGGCACACGGTTGTCCAGTCTGACTTCAAGCACTCTGTTGACTACTACAACTTTGACTGCACGTGGGCAATTGTTGTATTCAAAGTTTAAATAATGTAAAAAAATTAAAAAAGAGGAAAAAAAGAAAAATCTCCATCCATAAATGGTAGATATTGTGAAGAGCAATGTAATGTCTGGAATTTAATGTACTGTCATTTTTTTTTAAGTTTTTGATTTGTATTTAGTTTTTTTAGAGGGGATAATTATATCAGTTGAAAATCAATGGAACCAGAGAGAATATAGTAACTGATGTGGAGGGAAAGCAGAGACTACAGTAGAGTATTACTATATGCCTTAGCTCAGCAATGAACAATTACAATCACCATAGCTCAGCACTGGGCCACAGGGGTCTTAGGGGTGTAGACTATGTCACACCACCACAAAGCCCCAGCAATGACAAATCAACATCACCTCCCACAAGTAAGCTGCAGGAATCAATATTAATTGCTGACCTCAAGGGTTTTTTTTAACCTCCGTGTGTGTAATCTGTTTTACTTGGGCCAGTTACTACATTGGGAGTAGGCATGGGTGGGTGTGAAATACCCTACCCTAAATACTACCTGCGGGTTCCTTCAAACTATCCTAAATTATCCAAAAATACTCTAGTCAAAAATGGGTTGTTGGTTCGGGCCAGGTAGTTACTGCCCTAATCATTCTAGTACCCTAATACCCTACCCTGACCAAAACAGAATGTGAAAGGCTTTGTTTTTGTCTACCCTAAACAGAGAAAACTTACACAGGGCTGTATTGAGTCAGTTTAGGTGGCATAGTTGCTCTGAACAAGCATGCCATGGTTTCCAAAGTAGCCATCCACAGTTTCTGCAGCATCACTAACTATCCACACCATAACAGGACTCCATGCTTAACAGAACAGGTAAACTGCATGGTGGGGGGGGGCGTGTCACACTCATTCAAAATAAAGAGCAGCTTGACTGGTTGCTTAGATGAACAAACACTTGTTCAGCAGTACAGCCTGTGTTTGTTTACATGCATGACAGAGGAGACGTATGGGCAGACAATGGAGATCAAAAAACTGAAAAATAAAAACAAAGAATTTTGCTCAATGAGGAATAGAGGAAGAGGCCAGGCTGACAGGCAGGGAGAGGTGCTAGTGAGTGAAGAGGGAAACAGAAGTATTATGCTGGTAATTGCTACTAGTTTAAGTTTACCAGGAAAGATGGTGGCTGTTTTTTTTTTGTTTGTTTGTTTTAATTTACTGTGCTTTATGCCACCTATTCATTCCACCTGCCCTTTCTCCTGCCATCCCCCCCCCCCAGCCCTGTCACTCACTGTCTCCAGGACATACCATGAACCACAACAGTGCTACAGCTTGCCCCCAATGGCGGAACCTTCGTAAGCCCTATATCAAAGGGATAGTGGATTCATTGCTCCTGATGCCTCATGCCACAGTCTCATTATATCTAATTTAGACACATTGGTACAGATGCTGACTTTGTGATTAAAGTGCATAACAAGAAGGATTTCAAAGATTTTTAAATACATAAATAAAATTACTTGAAATATAACTACTACTTTATATGTCTATTTTTTAATTCATTAAACAATCTGATGGATGCAAAATTTTATGCACAGGTGAATAAATATTACATTGAAATTATAAGTCAATATAGGAAAGCGCTAATGTCTAAAAAAGTATTTCTCCAGTGAAATATTGATTGTGCTGTAAATTATCATATCTAAAAAGCACAGTTGCTATGAAAACTAAGTTTATTAAACCCTTCCATCATCTACCCCCGGTCCATGGTTCCACAACCAAACTGTTTTAAAACTCCATCCAACTCCTTTCGTAGGTGGAGAGCCCACATAGTACCCAGCCACTGTGGGTCATTTGCATAGTACTCAGGGGTTATCCATACCTTTTTCTATAACTTCTGGAACTTTCTGAAGGCCATCATTTTCTTTTGTGCTTTGTAAATTGACCTTAAAAAAAAAACAATTTATTTTACTACTACACTGGGGGGGGGGGGGAGTTTCTACTTGTTTGAAGGGCATTTAATGTAGGTCTAACACATAAAAATATTTTAAGAGGAAAAAAACAACTTGAATTGTACGCTTGACATACTAAACCAATGAGGGAGGCAAATGATCCAGAAACAATGCACTCATAAAATGGCCTACTCAACTGAATGATCTTCAAATATTTAGAGAGCTGCTCCCAAAACTGGTTCATGGAACGGCATTCCACATGTAAGTACTGTACTTCATTGTTTCATTTTTGCATATTATATGAGTATTGAGGCTATGCTGTTCGTTTATAGGTCTAGCAGTGCCTAAAACTGCAGACACTATTACATTTTTTAACTATTGCTGCTCCTGATTTCACTACAGCAGTCCCCTTCAGACAGACAGCCCCCAATGCCATCCTCCCCATCTTTGGAAGTTGCTCCCTCCTCCAACCAAGATTTTGTCCCCCACCCCCTGAGGTGAGGTCCATAATGAGCCAGGACACCTCCCTCATGAACCTCTTCAGATTATCACCTTTGATGGGACTCTACCTTTCAGTGCCTTGGAAGGAACTGGACATATATTTGTTAGGGCAGTAATCCTTACACATTTCCAACCCTTCACACCTCCTACTGCCCAACATTCTTTAAGTAGACCCCCCTTACCCTCTCTGATAAGGTAGTATTATCTGCTCTGATCAACTTCCGCTGCCCACCAAACTCCCGCTCCGCTGCTCTTGATAGTGTCCAAGGCAAACAACCAAACAAAGGCTTCCTAAGATTCCTGGTAAGATGTCTCAGGAAATTATTACTACTCCTGCTACTTTGTGCAGGCAGTGTGGAACTAAACCCTGCCCCCCCCACTGTTAACTGCCCTGGGGGAACTCCCATAGCTAAATGGTCTGAGCTTCCTGCATATGAACGTATGCAGCCTTGCCAACAAACTTGACCAGGTCCATGCCTGGGAACTACATGCCAAGCCTGATGTAGCAATGCTCTCGGAAACCTGGCTGAAAAATACTTTACCTGACAAAACATTTAACATACTGGGGTACAACTTGATCAGGTGTGACAGGTTGACCAAAGGTGGTGATGTTGCCATATACATTAAAGATAAATTCCTAACCACCAATATTGTCCACACATCAATGCCCAAAGAATTTGAATGTCTTGCCTTCAAAATTACCCTCTCGCCTGGTATAGCCTTATTGGTAGCTGCTTGATATAGACCCCCTGCAGCGGGCCTGTGTATACTGGTCCATATTCACTCTTTCCTGGAAAAAGCAAACACGGAATGCATTATCATGGGTGACCTTAACCTTAATTAGGACGATGCCAGCGCAAACAAGCTTAAGGACTTCTGCGAAGAGCACGGGCTCACTCAGATTATCTCTGATGTTACACGACCTAACAAGAAAAATCCTGACTGACGTTCACTTCTGGACCGTATGCTGGTCAACAAGCCACATAATATCTCTCATGCAGGGGTCTTCCACAATGATCTGAGTGATCACTGCACAGTCATCTGCGTTAGATGCTCCCCACACCTCCCTTCCACCCATACTTTCAAGCTTAAGCGTAACCTAAAATACTTTAGTCTTCCAGCCTTCCTGACAGATCTTGGGGACATAAATTGGCAGGATTTCTACCTTACACCCTTTGTGTCTGAAGCATTCTGTATCTTCCAGGATCTGCTAGCAAACGTTATCAACAAACATGCACCCTTAAGGAAAATCAAATCCAGGAAATGCGCACCTGATTGGTTTAGCCCACTACTTAAGAGGGCCTTACGGCATAGAGACACCCTTTGGAAAAGGGCTAGGAAGTCGCAATCTGACTCAGACTGGCTCTCGTTCAGGGTAGCCAGAAATGCCTGCACCAAACTGGTAAGGCTGGAAAAACAACAGTTCTTCCAGTCAGCCCTGGAGGCAAACAAAAACTGTTCCACCAGTTTTTGGCAGATACTGAGAGAGGTTGAGGAACATTCCCCTGCCACCCTGCTACCAGCTAAAATTGTGGTAAATAACACCTCCTACACAGATAGGTCCGAGATCCTCGATCAGCTCAATAACCACTTTGCCACTGCAGGCCTCGCACTCGACACGTCACCTGTTAGTAAACTGAGCACCACAAGCACCGCCAGCGTAGCTACTAGACCAACCATAGCTCCCCCTACTGACCGCCCTCTCTTCAGCTCCAATTGCCCATCTAACAGCTCACTAGCCCAAGGAGAATTGCCACCTAGTTGGAAAACCGTGCATAACAAACCCCTGTTTAAGTCAGGAGACCTCACTGACTTGAACAACTATAGGCCTATTTCATTGCTTCCTGTTTTATCCAAGCTACTTGAAAAAAATTGTGAACTCTCAATTAAGACAGTACTTGGATCGTGAGAAAATCCTCAATCCAGTCCAATCAGGTTTCAGACTCAAGCACAGTACTGTATCTACTCTTGCCAAAGTGTCAAATGACTGACTAAAAGCCCTAGACAGTAAACAGCACATCTATGCACTCTTCCTTGACCTCAGCAAAGCATTTGATATGGCTGATCATTCCATACTTCTTGATTCCCTGAGTAGCATCGGTCTAACCTCTGCTGCAGTAAAGCTGTTCCACTGCTACCTCACAAGTCATAAACAGCAAATTAAAGCCCATGAGGAATTCTCCCCACTGAAATTACAGCCCCGAGGCATTCCGCAAGGCTCCATTTTGGGACCTATCCTCTTCGCCCTTTACATCAACTGCATCGACTCTGGCCTGGTTGCTGGAAACGTTTATCTCTTCACAGATGACACAGTCCTCTACACGACCAACTCCTCCTTGCATACAAGGAGCTACAACAGGATTATATCATCCTCCAGCACAACCTGCTGAATTTAAAGCTCTTGTTAAATGCAAAAAAAAAAAAGCTATGATTATCTCTCTATCCCACAATATGGGGATACCTGGGACCCCACAGATTATTACCCTCCTTAATTAACCACTAGAGCTAGTGGATAAATTTAAATATCTGGGAGTCTGGTCGGATAACAAACTCACCTTTGGTGTACATCTAAGCTAGTTAACAAAAAAGCTAAGGCAGTGCCTCGGTATTTTCTACCGCATAAAATGCCTGCTCACCCTGGAAGATAGAAAGCGGCTGGTTCAAACAACCTTTCTTCCCCTGATCAACTACGCCAACTTTCTATACAGCCATTGGGCCCAGTATGCACTCCAAAAGCTGGATATACTCTGTCATCGTGCATTGAGATTTATTCTCAACTTGCCCTTGCAGACTCATCACTGCTCATTGTACCAAGCATTAGATTGCCCATCCCTCTCCACAAGGAGGCAAATAAACACCCTCATGTGGCTATTCCGGGCTTTGTCTAACAAACTACCACACTACTGTATATCTGTGACCTGTTTGAATGTTCAAAGGGTGCCCACCGACTAAGGAGCTCCTCCTTTGTCCTCCTTAAGCTACCACGAACAAGGACATGTCTTGGTTCAACTGCCATTAGCTCTTTTTTACTTGAGCTTTGGAATAACATGCAAAAATTATTTAAAATCTCCCTGCTGCCCAGCCATTTTATATTTAGGGGGCTGCTCTATAGAGGCCTGAAAATGGCGTGTGATTGTTTCAGGTAAAGCCTTACCCCACTCAACTGAGTCCCTTAACCTCTGTAATCTGGGGCCGCCTATTTCCCATGTTGGCCAGCATCCCTTTAGAGCAACCATCCCTCCCACCTGCCCCCTCTCATCAATTAGCTTCTGAGGGGGCCTCATTCTATTAGGCTGCCCTATGTTCCCTCTCTACTATGTGTCTGATACCCTTTCTTCCCACTGCTCTTCTCTATGTCCCACCTTTCTCTCCTCACTTGTACTCTATAAGCTATAACCTGTATATGCTGCACTTTAAATGCCTATATTTGCACTTGTTTTACATGTCTGATTCATCCAAGTACTGAGTTTGTATATTGTAACTGCCTGTACTGATGTCTACTTTTGTATGAAGTGTTGTCTACTGCAAGCAAAAGTGTCCTCTGTGTCTAGGACCATCTTGAAAATGAATTTGCTCAATGATGTAACTGCCTGGTTAAATAAAGTTTGATTGATTGATTGTATATTTGTTTGCATAGTCCTGGGATTGAGACTCCAAGATTATACCTGGTGCAAGGGAGAGGAGGATCAAAGTGGACATGTGGTGTAGGGTTGAATATCATTTATGCACACTCAAGATGCAGTGCACGCCAAATGGAGTAAAGTGCAAGTTCAAACTCTGTTTTCCATGACTCCTTTCTCTAACTGCATTCCTCTCACACCCTACAGCTCCAATACACGGCAGATGTGCATGCTGACTGGAGTGCACAGACCCCATGCTGCCCCATAACACAAGAATGGTCACAAGACAATGTTGCTTGCATTGTGGCATCATGCTACAATCTCTCTTCCTGGCTGGCTACAGTAAGTACACAGTCACTGCATAATAAGCTATCCATTACCCATGACAAACAACCCAACACAAGAATGACACTGTCGAGTCAGGCAGGGTAGTACTTTACCCAAACTACTCTACCCGGCTAAAACTGGTTGATACCCACACAACCCAACCCAGCTGCCCATCAGGTAGCCCATGGCAAGGCAAGGCAAATTTTATTTAAGAAGACGCCCATCCCGGAAGCTCTGGGCGCCATACATCAATCAAATAAAAACAGCACAGCACAATAATAATCAATTAAATACACTGCTCCATGCCTAATGGGGAGCTAAAGTATTTGGCTAAATAATTGCAGTCAAACTAAATTTGTTTGGCCCAACTCAAAACCAAACAGATGTTGCCACTGTCCCACTTCTCTCATCCTTACTCCCTGATGTAGTTCAAAAATATGTTGTTTACTTTTAAGATACCAGCAATCTGCCTAGAACAGCAACATTTTGTGGATTGGAATCCACTTCTTCAGAGTGGATGGAATGTTAGCACTATAAAATATAAATACAACATTCTATTTATTTGTTTGTGGGAGCAGAGGTAACGTCTCCTTGAATAAAATGAAGCTTCTATTTCCATTCTCATTTCAAATTCTAAATAATAGTAGCTCCCCCCTGCCTAAGGTTACCACCTATTCAGTTTTTGACCGAATGATTCGGTTTTCTAGGTCCAGATTCGGTCCTCCTGTTTTCACCACTGCAAATTCGGTTTTTATGGTAGGTCAAGCAGCACCTGTTAGATTCCCCACTAACTGTTTCATTTTCTTCTCATCTGACTGTAAGCAAGTGTCTGACATTTTAGTGTGATTGCTTGCTTGCAGTGCATGCTGATCAGGAAGTGCTGTCAAGAGCAGGGCACTTAAAGAGCCAAACTTGTCCCTGTCTGCTCAGTTGCCACCTCTAATTTCACACCAGCAAATTGGAAGATTATTCACGGGAAGGGTAAACAATACCACCTTAATTAACACCTTCATTTTTCTGAAGCCAGACAGGCACCACATTAGGGTAGCTTCCTGTGCCAGTATGGACCATACAATGTGTTTCAGAAACCTTTTCTGCTAATCCTGTTTTATTCAGAGGTAGTACTTTTTCAGTCATTTTAAATGCTCACATGCTTGTAAAACAGATTCTGTTAAGTCCTTCACCATTTTACTTGCATGGTTAGATTACAAACAAATTCTGATGTCATGCAGACCTTTGTTTGTATACCAGTCAGTCTGAGAAGTGTAAAGTAGGGCTATTAAGACCATTAGCATCAAATCAAACTAATCCTTTCCAGGCTGCATTGTGAGTATAGTTTTTGACTGCTGTGATAAGGAATACTTTTATACATTTAAATGTTCACCATTTTTTCTTTTAGGGTCTGTCCTATATTTTAATATTTGTTACCCCTTTTGTTGTTAAATTAATAATCTAATATTTTATTTCATTTCTAGCAATACTATGCCTCTCTCTCCTCAGTAGTTATTGTTGTCAATTTTCATACTACTTGGCTATTCCAGGAAGACTAATCCAGGCCTTTCAGATGAACAGCACAGAATAATGTGGCTAATGTCATGCTAAGCTACAGAAATGAGAAAAGGAAGAGCGAGAGCAGTAGCTGATGAGATGACAGGAACACAATCTAGATTTGATGGCACTGCAAATTTAAGCAATTTATCAAAAAATTTTCAAAACATTATTAATTTTTTTACCAGAAGAGACACACTAAGCTAAAGCTTGTATACAGGTGCAACCTGAGAGCACAAGGGAATTAAATGATTTGTGTAGGATCACACAGTATGTAAGTTTGGGCTGTAGAATTCAAACCCTGGTCTCCAGAATTGCAGCTCAGAGCTTTAAACCAATGCGCTATACTGCCTCCATGCTACATATCACATATCATGCTATCTGCTGTGTATGACTGACATGGAAAACAAAATAGGGTATTTAGCAGCATAGAATAGTTCCTACCACTTTTAAAATCCTCTCTGACATTACAAATAACTTTAGAGTAGGAGCAACGGGAGGGACAGTAGCACATCTTAAAATGGCAGATGATATTTGTAATTACATCTTGTCCACCATTACTGGTGTAGTCTATTTATTTATTGAAAGAGTTTTACCAGAAAAAGCCCCCTGATCCAAACTAGCCAGTTGTCAGAGGTGTCCTTGTAGTCACTCAATTTGTCAGCTAAGCTGTGTACACAGGATGGAAAGTCCCCTGAACCCCCCTCTCTAACCCCACCAAATGTTAACACACACTGAAATTTAAAATATTTAAATCTAAATAAAATAAACCAAAATAATAATCATGATGTAATTTAAAGAAATTGTACACAATGTTATATCAGCAGCAATTCTGAATAAATCAAGTGAATCAGAGTCCAAGCGATGCCCTCATTAGTCATAAAAGGGGCTGGGTTAGGGATGGAGTTTGGGGGTGTGGTTTAGTATTCGGTTTTCATCTCATCCAAAGGTGGCAACCCTACCCCAGCCCCGGGGATTTACCTTGGTTGCCTCCCGTTGCCCCATTTCCTCAGTCTCCAGTTTGTGTACCACACCTGGTCTGAACCCCGTAATGCCCCTAGAGCCACCGTCCAGACCATGCAGTGATTTCTGGTTGAATGGGGCTGGAGGAGCAAAGTCACAGAGCCGCCGAGCTGCAGCTGCACAAATGTGCAAGATGGCAGTATGCACATGCGCAGTAGCACATTTCATTTTCTTACCATGATTGCAGTAAAACAAAAGCCTCTCCAGTGGTCTTAGTCCCCAGATTTGGCTAGTTGGGGGCTGGAAACCTGAATGAGGCACGGGGGGGTGGAACAATGTTTTAATTAAAGAGCACCAATAGTGCTTTAGATCAGCATACTGAATATTAATGAGGCAGTATAAATATTAATGAGCAAACCTGTCTAGTGCCTAGGGACACAGCATCATGGGGCTACATCTTTGGAGGCACCACTGGGATCTCCTGTTTACCAGTCACACCCAGCATGGAGCCCGCCTGCTCACTAAGTTTTTGGCGACCCTTTAAAATGATTAAAATTCACGAAAAAAATGAATGAAGCTTGGTGTGCTGTACTGAGTGAAACATAAGATGTTTTTCTGCTGGGCCACACTATTTTGGTGCTGAGCCAATATTTTGCACTTTTGCACTATCATCAAATTAAAAAAAAATGTACTGTCCTTGGCTGGGTGCTGACCTTTTTTTGTTTATACTTAAAATTCATGAGAAGTAGTGATACAATGGTTTGATGCCAAATTTACCTAGGCTGCTCATCGCTGGTCAATGAGGTAGTGGAGAGTGCATGCCACCTTGTGGCCAAAAGGGAGAAATTAATTAACATTAGTGCCATGTCAAAAGATATCAATGCCAAGGGTCAAGTCGGGGACTGTGACACATATTAAAGCTCAGAGACTGTTCAGCAAGTGTTTTCGCAATGTGTAGATAGTTTTTTATTGTCTAGTTCAGGTCATATCAATTGCCAATGCTAGCTAGGAAACCATGGGTGATGGCTGAAAAATGTCGAGTACATTTTTATTGATGACAGACTCTGTCATGGACTTGGTGTGGATGTCAAGTATTTAAGGCAAGGGGTAGTATAATCCCCCTGTGGGGGCTTACCTTGGTTGCCTCCCGTTGCCCTGTTTCCCCATTCCCCAGTTTGTGCACTGCCACTTGGCCCAAATCCCGTGGTGCCCCTTGAGCATTCATCTGGCCCCTGCAGTGATTTCTTGTTGAATGAAGGCCAGAGGAGCAAAGTCGCAGAGCCACTGAGCTGCAACTGCACAAATGTGTGAATAGGCAGTCCACACATGCGCAGTAGTGCATGTCCATTTTCTTATCCCAACTGCGGTAAAACAAAAGCCTCTCCAGTGGTATCAGTCACCGGGCTTGGCTAGTCAGGGGCTGGAGACCTGAAGGAGGCACAAGTGGGCAGGACAATGTTTTAATTAAATAGCACCAATAGTGCTTTAGATCAGCCTCCTGAATATTAATGAGGCAGTATGAATATTAATGAGCAAACCTGTCTAATATCTAGGGACACGGCGTCAGGGGGCTACATTATAAACAGTTTTTATTTCACATAAGAAAAGTACTTGGTACATCTGCCTAGTGTCTTAATTTTTCAATTTTTATTTCACATAAGAAAAGTACTTGGTACATCTGCCTGGTGTCTTAATTTTTAAATCGATTGTTCCTCCTTCATCTACAGTCCCAACATGAAGTATGATGTGCTCTGCTGTTTGACGTGTAGCAGCAATCTTGGACAGTTTGTGGTAGCATGAACCACGTAAGATGGACACCATGGAGTCACCATGTTCTACTTTCTTTTCCAGTTTTTGCCAGTAGATGCCTCTCGCTACTCACATTGTGCCCACATTAGCAGTGTACATACACGTGTATTATATAGTACAGTATTTGCACCTGCAGCAGTTTTCCATACTGTGTTTTCTCTTGGAAGGGATATTAATATTGTTTGTCTGATATTGAATTGTCAAGTTAGGTGTTTACAGACTTGGTTGGAGCCCTGAGTTACAGTACAGAATACAGTAGTTCAGTTACACAGTATGGGTGGGATATTCAAAGGGGTTGCTCATGGCATAACAGGGTTGCGCCATGCACAACCAACTGATGCACCCTGGTGTGATATTCAAAGGGGCTAACAATTACAAGAACTCCCCCAATGCACCCGGGCGCATCAGTAATATATGTGGCACAAGTGCGGGGGGCATGCCCATGCATAAGTAGCACATCCCAATATTCAGCCCAGGATGTGCGGTGCATATGCAGGCACAAACCTGCCTTGGCTGCACAGGGAGGCACAAAGATGTGCCCGTCAAAACCAGAAACATGTCAGGGGACACCCACAGGTGGGCTGCCATATTGCTGGGCGCAACATGGCAGCCGCCTGCTGTGAGTGGCCACCCGACCTCCCAGGATACAGTCCATGAGCCCCGGCCCAGGAGACGTCGTGCCCCCCCTCACCCAATTGTGGGCATGATGCGACGTAATCCCTGGTGGTCCAGTGGACCCTATCCCCTGCCCGATCGTGGGCATAATACAAATAGAACCCTAGTTGTCCAGTGGACCCAATCCCCTGCCCAATCATGGGCATAATAACAATAGAACCCTGGTGGTCCAGTGGACCCTATCCCCTGCCCAATCACAGGCATGTAAATAACTGATCCCTGGTGGTCCAGTGGACCCAATCCCCTGCCCAATCACGGGCATAATAACAATAGAACCCTGGTGGTCCAGTGGTCCCTATCCCCTGCCCAATCATGGGCATGTAAATATCTGATCCCTGGAGGTCCAGTGGACTGATCTCTGTCACTTGCTCACAGGTGGTAGTCAATCACTCTGTGTGCCAATGGTACCCCCCATCCCACCTGCCCACTATGAACCCACCACCCTGCACCCCTCATCAGCGGTGGGCGGCAACTCCCCACCCACAAGTGGCCTGCCAACTGACAGCATACAGTATGGCTGTATACCTACTGTATTGGTCCACTGCATGGTCCAATGGACGTGCAGACCGTACCGTACTATACAGTCCCAAAATGTGAATGGTTCATTCACATTTCAGGACTGTGTAGTATGGTACAGTCTGCACTCCCATTGTCCCACGCAGTGGACCAATAGGCATACAGCTGTACTGTATGCTGTCAGTCGGCGTGTGGCTGGGCGGCTTGCAGACTAGGAGCTGCCGCCCACCACTGATTGGGTGGGTGCTGGGTGGCAGGGTCACATGGGTGGGTGGGAGGGAGGTATCGGTGGCACACAGAGTGATTGACTACTGCCCATGAGTGGGCGATGGAGATTGGTCCACTGGACCACCAGGGATCAGTTATTTACATGCCCAAGATCAGGCAAGGGATAGGGTCCTCTGGACCACCAGGGTTCTATTGTTATTATGGCTACGATCGGGCAGGGGATTGGGTCCACTGGACCATCAAGGTTCTATTTGTATTATGCCTGTTATTGGGCAGGCGATAGGGTCCACTGGACCACCAGAATTAAGTTAAATACATGCCTGCGAACGGGCAGGAGATAGTGGTCCACTGGACCACCAGGGTGTATTGTACTACATGCCCATGATTGGGTAACAGGGTAGGGTCCACTGGACCACCAGGGCTTTTCTGCACATGCCCATGACCGGGCAAATGAGTGTGGCGCCCGCCGAGAAGCAGCGGGGCATTGGTCCCCGACGGCTGCAGCCTGGCAGGGCGCCAGGCGCAAGTCATCAGGGATCAATGCACCACATGCAAATGGGGCCATAATGACATACAAATGGCCCCATTTGTGCCTTGCATATGTAATGTCCTCATTTGCATGCTCACAGCTGAATATCGCTCTTGCTGCACCTAGCGCAACCGCACTTGCACTGGTGCAGCCCCCTGCTCCCCTGCTGCCACTTGCACTGGTGCAGTGCCACTGTGCCATGTGCAGTGCATGTGCCCTCAGTGCCATATTCAATGGTGCTGAGCCATGGCACAGCACCATTGAATATCACCCAGACCATGCCCTGGCTCATCCCAGTTGTGCTGGGCCCAGGCTTGCACCCCTGCCTGGCACAGTCTGAATATCCCACCCTATGTGTCTTGGGGTAATTTTTCTCTGCAAACTACGTTTCAAACAAATTGATGTAGTCATGGAAGTTGAAAATCAAGGGGAAACAAATAGGGTGTTTATTGTGGGGGACTCAGTAATAAAGTACACGGATGCATATACAAACAAAGATAATAACGATACCACTACAAGTACTTATTTACCAGGAGCTAGACTGGGAGATGTGTCCTCATTGAGGTCAAAGATTGTAAAGAAAGAAGATGATGAACCAATAATATTAATTCATGCTGGAACAAATGATCTAAGAAATACTAGGGAAGATCAAATGCACTTGGAATTTATGAAAATAGAAAAGATAATACAAACAGTAAATGGCACTGCAGTTTTTTCAGAAATTTTGCCAGTACCCAGTACCAGTGAAAAATTTAATCAAAAAATAATTAGAATATATAACTGGCTAAGGAGGTGGTGTGTCATGCAAGGATTGTAGTGCATTAGGTTGTGGGAATATTTCAATGATAATTCACTACTCTACAGCAAAGACAGACTGTTCCTGAATAGGAGAAGGAGTAGTGTGTTAGGGCAGATGTTTAAAACAAAGATTGATCAAACTTTAAACTTAGTAAAGAGGGGAGAGTGGCCTTAGGGATAGGTATGAATATTAGTACAAATAAAAAACCCTATGTGACAGTGAAACACATTGCAAATGAGGTGAGAGGGGCCGTGAGGTGTGAGTAGTAGGGACAAGCAAAATAAAAGGTGAAGCTGACTAGTGAAATTAAGGGACAAGAAATAAAAATTATACTACTTAATGCAAGGAGCATCAAAAACAAAATTAATGAGCTAAAACATATCTTGGTCACTAGAAACGTAGATATTTGTGGAATCATGGAAACATGGCTTAAGGCAGAGGACTGGGTTGAACAAATCCAGGGCTGTGATTTTTTTCACAAGGAGAGAGAAATAGAGGATAAGAAAGGTAGGAGTTGGATTCTACATAGTTTCACACTTGAAGGCACATGAAATTAACATGATGGAGGATGTGAACTTAAAGGCAGAGCACTTATGGATTGAAATCAGAACAAGAATGAAAACTCTAACCCTGGGATTGTGCTATCGTTCTCCCAGTTTAACAGAGGCAGAGAACACATTATTTATGAACAGGGTGGAAAACATTGACATCAGTGATAATTGTATTCTGATGGGGATTTTCATTTTCCCAAAATAGATTGGAACCTATCTCAGGGTACTAGTCAATTAGAAAACAAATTTGCTGAATTTTGTCTAAGCAACAGTTTAGAAGAGTATGTAAAAGAAAATATTAGAGAAAATAATATATTTGATTTAATTTTCAGTAATATTGAAGGTAGAATAGATAATGTTGATATTCTGCAACCGTTAGGGTCTAGTGACCATAATATGGTAATGTGTTCACTCTTAGATCTTGTTCCCAAAATATCTGGTAAGACAAAAGTTAGAAATTATGCTAATGGAAACTATATGAGCATCAAACAATTTTTAAAGAACTGGAAATGGGAGGAAGAGCTACAAGATTTACCTGTAGAGGATATGTGGTCCAAAATAAATAACAAATTACAAACTTGCATTGATAGATTTGTCCCTCTAACAGACAAATATAAGCAGCATGGGTGAATACCTAAATGGTTTTCCAAAAGAATACAGAGAATGGTTAAATTAAAAAATAAAGCATATAAAAGATACATGACAAATCAGCCACAAGAAAGAGTGGATAAGTATATCCAGCATGTAAAAAAATTCAAACTGGCAATAAGAAAAGCCAGAGCTAAAGCAGAATTAAACTTTGCAAAAAACAACAAATTCTGGTCAGATCCACCACGGCTGCATAAAGAAGTTAGTGAAGTTGTGTGGAATTGTTAAGGAGGTATGGAGAAACAACACAATGATTTGTAAGTAGTAAGATTTGTTTTAGTTTCTGTTCTAAGGAAGGCATACACATTATTAGAAAAATATATGGAAGTGTACATTTTAATGGAAGGAATAGGAAGCAATATAGGTTTACAAAAGAACCCCAGAGCAAATGCTACTGAGGTATGTGTTATCCCAGATGATATTGGCCAGACAGCCAAATTTTAAAGAAAACACAATTACACATACCCCAATAATGCAAAGCATCATGGGAAACATATGCAAATCCCCATGGTGGTACAGAAGGTGGCAGTACATGAAAAAGGAATTGGCTGGCATATGTTCAGCATTCGGATTATTTACACAGTTTTTTTTTTTTTTTAGAGAAACAGGGTTTTTGTCCATGAGGTGATGTACATTATTTTTAAGCAATGTGTTGATGTCAGGAAGTCAGGTGTAATGATGGACTGTTAGCAGAGAAAATGTGATAGTAATTTTCAGGTGGGGTTGCTTTTGAGAAGGGTAAGGTAGCTGCTTGTGATAATGGGAATTTTAGGAAAGTATGAGGGCTATGTAGATGTGGAGTACAAATATGCACAGTTTCATAAGTATGTGTTCAGAGTACAGACAAATGAGATATGCAGGTTTGTTTTAGAAATAGGTAAAAATTGCGATACATGCAATTGATAGATAAATAATTACATAGACATATATATATAGAGAGAGAGAGAGAAAGAGAGAGAGACAGACAGACAGATAGACAGGCAGAATAGGAATGGCAGTGAAGTATTGAAGAGACGACAACCCCACCCCCACCATTCTGAAATGGACAGGCATTGGGGTGTGCCTTTGGGTTGTTGCCCATAATGCTCACGCCATTTCACCTCACCCTACCCTGCAGACACAGACAAGTGTCAAGGTGTGCCTTGGGGTGTTCAAGCTTTACACGCACTCCATTCCATAAGGAAATACATTGAAATGGGTACAGTACTGTATAAGAAAATGGAGTGAACTTTGGGGCTGAAGAGTCAAGGGCACACCTCGATACCTGTCACTGGCTGCAGGGTGGGGATGGGGGCGGAATGGCATGAGCATTACTGTTGACAATCCCAAGTCACACCCCTGATGCCTGTCAGTCCCTACAGGGCAGGGTATTATGTTCAGAAACCCTAATGCCCTTGGCAATGTTATGTGACTTCTTAACCTAGCAACTGCATTTAATGCATTACATTATAAGGACAAGCAAATGTTTTTAATACATTTACAGACAGTTACATAAACTTAATTTTCTTCATAGAATAATTTAAATTTAGTAACAGTGGTAGGACAAAGCAATTACCCAGACAACTTGAAAACTATAACTACTTTATGTTGTACATTGACACCTCATAAGGACCGTCTTGAAATTGAGATGCAAATGTCACACATTTATCAGTTTTCTAACAGGAATACTTTACTATCCTAAATACATTTCTTGCTTCAGTAACTGCTCAGCACACCTATTGCATGACCTACTTATTGACATTTTATACCTGCTATGCAATGTTCTGCTGCTTACTACACAACATCAAGAACCATAAAACAGATTGTCATAACTAGTGAGGCAGTATAGCACAGTGGTTTAAGGCTCTGAGCTGCAAATATGGAGATCTGGGTTTGAGTCCCACAGCCCCCACTTGCATACTGGGTGACCCTGAGCAAGTCACTTAACTTCCATGTGCTACCAGGTTTCCTCTGTAAACAAGCTTTCAGCTTAGTGTGCCACTCCTGGTTAAACAATTGAAAGAAAAAAAACACAATATATTATTTTCTTGCTTTATTTTGCTACTACAAGCTTTGACTAATACATCCATCCTTAAATGTACTTTTTATAGCTTATGTGTCTGTGACCTAGACAGAACTACACTTAAAATCTTATACATAAATAAATAAATCATCAGAATAACATTTATTTCAGTAGTATCTCCTTCCTTTTCAGGTGTCCATAACATTATGTATATATATTTATATCTTTTAACTTCAAAGCACTAAACCTATTCAAATGCACAAAGCACAAGACTTTATTCTCTTTACACAGTACTGCTAAACTTCAGGACTTCAGGTCCCGGAGAGATAAAAATGTAATGCTTCCCCAGGCTATTTGGGTGGGTTCTTCAGCTGTGTGTGTGTGGGGGGGGGGGTGTATAAAAAGATTTTAGGAAATAGACACTCTAGTATCCAATATGGGACAGTTTTCTTTTGGTGACATATTTTACTCCTTTGTGGGCTTATACCTTAATTGTCATTCTTGTGTTGCAAGTGCTTGCTTTCCTCAAGTGCTGTAATTTCAGGGTACAGTTTCACAAGTGCTGTATAAGGATACAATTTCAGGCACTCCTTAATTATTTTCTCTTTCCTTCTGAACCTTAAGCTCTGATGCCCCAGGCAGCTCTGACAGTCAGTTGTTCCAACATGATAGATCCACCTCATGCCCTTCCCACATGAACCAAAAAAAAGGTGGAAGTAGATCTCTAGGAGCTTCTCAGGTGAAGGTGAGGTGGATCTTACCCCCCCAAAAGACTAATGATGCCTCCCACTACTCAGGTTCCAGTTCTTCTACCTCCCATTTAAGAAAGAAAATAGTGCCCTGCAACCATTGACTAACAAGAAAGTGTATTTATTTGAGGGCGGAAAACATTTCTTGGAGGAGGGTAAGGTGGAGGAGACTATTTACACCTTCAGCCAGTTCCAAGGACAGAAAACATGACATCAGCCCTTTTGTACATGCAAAATGTCTGCAGGCTCTGCCCACTACAACTGCAAAAAAGATAACTGTAAAAAATCCTATAGCTATGTAGGGAGTCTTAGAAATAGTCATAAACAAAACATCAATCTCAGGGAGGGTGATAAAATAATAGACAAAGAAGTAGATATGGCAAATACATTTAATACATACTTTTTAAGTGTGTTTCAAGATCATGATAGTACAAATAAAAAGAAATTTGATAATGGTGGAAGCGGAGAGACTACCGAAAGTGTTATTACAGTTAAGCAGGTCTATGATAAACTAAAAACCCTTGATGAATATACAGTAAATCATGTGACCCTGACAAAATTAATCCAAACTTTCTTATTAATATGGCTGAAGAATTAGCGGGTCCCCTGGCTTTATTATTTAATAATTTAAATCTTTAGAACAAGGTAAAGCAATACAAGAGTGGAAGTCACCCATATTACACCTATACATAAAACTGGAGATATAACTAGAGTGGAAAACTACTGCCCTATTAATATTATGTCTATAGTGAGTAAAATAATGGAGAGTTTTGTTAAAACCTTTCTAGAAGCAAATTTGAGACAACTAGGGGTGATAGATGTCTTGCAACATGGATTTGTGTAGTGTAGATCCTGTGTCAGTAACTTCTTAGAATTTTTTTTTAACTGGTGAGCCAAGCACTGGATCAAGGTTTGCCTGTGGATGTGGTGTACTGGGATTACACTAAAGCTTTCGATTCAGTTTGCCACGAGAACTTAGTAGAAATACTTCTTGAGTTAGGAGTGAATAAAAAATGATTACTATGGATACAATCCTGGCTGGAGGACAGGTTCCAAAGAGTTCAAATCAGAGGTCACCTATCAGACTGGGGGAGGGTTACTAGCAGGGTCCCCCAGGGATCAATTTGGGACTCCTGTTGTTTGCAACCTTCATATTTAGTATGCAAGTATCTAGTAGGGTATGGTTACAGAAGTACACGGATGACACAAAGGCTGGGGCGATTGTGAATGATGATAAATCCATTAGAAACTTCCAATAACAACGTAGGGAGTTAGAAATATAGGTGAATACACATAAACTAAAATTCAATGAAAGTAAGTGCAAGGTAATGCTCTTTGGATCAAATAATAGAAAAGCACAATATACAATAAATAACAAAATCATATCCAGTGCTGACAACAAAAAGGACTTAGGAGTGATTAACACCAACAATCTTAGCTTTGATTTGAATAATAGAGAGGCAGTTAAAAGGGCAAATAGGATTATGGGTAACATCTTGAGAAACATTAAAAGTAGAAAGGAAGAAGTGCGGGTGCCTTTGTATAGATCCATGGTTAGACTTGTATTGGAATATGGAGCCCCCTTTTCTACCCCCCAAAGTATAGGTTGTATAAAGATGATGGGGACAGTGCAGAGAAGGTTAACAAAGAAAGTTACATCAGTTAAAAATAAAACGTACCCAGATAGATTAGGGGAACTTGGTTTGTACTCCTTGGCCTATAGGAGAATTAGAGGGGATCTGTGTTATGTGTATAAGGCATTTAGGAATAAAGTAATCTGGGAATCTGCTAGCCTATGCAAAAAAACAAACACAGGACAGGCAACTAGAGCCCACCATCATCAATTAAAAGGAGAATTGTATAAAACCAATCAAAGAATAGTGGACACTTGGGATGCACTTCCAGCTGAGGTGGTTGAAGCATCTAGTATGTCATCTTTTAAAAACTTATTAGACAAACACATGGGTGATAAAATAATGGACTACTTCCACTAATAAGTGGCAAGTCTGTTATGGCTGTAGTAGCTACTTGACTTGAACTCTCCACCTATGAACCTATTAACCTATTTTCCATAATTATACACTCATCTGTTGGAGAATGGCTGCAGCCACACCTGAGGATGTACTTGTCCTTCCAAAGGTGCATGTTTTCAGGTTCACCATTGCCGCAGTCCTCAAGAGGACCTCATATAGTTTACTGAAGGTAATGTGTAGTGCTTTTCCTGTTTGTTTGTTTTTTGTGGTTAAGTGCAGTAAAGTATTTTTTCATACAGTGTTTTTTTTATCCACTATGTTTTGCATAGCACTAGTATATAGTTGCTGCACACCTTTGTTAACACTAAATGTTTGCCATACTCTGCTTTACAGAAGGAGAACATGGAATGAAGTAAAAAACACTGCAAATTATTATTTATTTACTATTGCAGTAATGAACAAATGTGGCAGCTGGGTGGTTTATGGTTATACTGTAGATCCTCACCTGACTTTTGAGATGCCATATTCAGTAGATGCTACAGTGGTGCAGGAGAAAAGGAGGGTTTATATTACCCCAAGTGGTCCTCCTCACCATGTGGATCTGCCTACCGCAGGGGTGCCAGTGGTTCCGTTGACTCCACCCTGGCCTAGCACAGTCATACCATAATTTCAGAAACCTCTTCCTGGAAACACTGAATTTGAGACAAAGGGGAGACTGCAGTATTAGTCATCACAATAACAATACTTCATTGTTATAACTGTTTGAACACATCTGTAAAGATACTTACTCTCGGTAGTTGTACAAGCCACCGTGGTTTCCGTTCAGCGTGACAGTAGCCACCTCTAAAAATAATTGCAGAAATTGGATGATGAATATTCAGGCAATGTCTTGCTGCTGCGAGTATTCTGGTATCCAGCTTCTGCATCATAAAGTGATTTCTCCCTGGATGCCCTGCAATGAGATGAATATACAATTTTGATCTTGTTAATCACACAGTCCACAGTACATTCCATCATTAATTGACATTTTGTGCAGAATGAGGAATAAAATGAGAAATAAAAATTTGTGATTTGAAAGTGGAGACTGAGTTGCCAGTGTTGTTCCTAGGGTGCAGTGCAGTACTATTATGTGTTGTGTGCATTGTTATGTGCCAGTGGTGGAGACCAAATTGTCCATAGTCTCCACTCTGAGTCCTTATACCCCACTTGCAAGCCAGACCCAGCTCAGCGTCTCTCCACAGGGGTAGGAAGCACTCCATGGGGCTGTAAGAAGTAATTCTGCCTGCCTCCTGCCTCCCATCTTCCTGGCTGTTTGTTGGGGGTGCTAGCCCATCAACACTTTGTGTTGACTGCCCCACCCAAGCCCGACCCTCAATTTATAGACCCTCCACATCACGTGACTTCCTGCCTGTTCTTTTTCTAAGTCCCCACTTTTTAATTTGCAGCTTATACTTAACACCGATCAGAGGGCATACACCTGCCCTCCTATTTTCTACCTCTCCTACCACTCTTTCCCCTCTCTGATCTCTACCTCCCTATAGACACTCTCTTTGTACCTCATCTCTACTGCCTAAGTTCCTACATCTCCCTTTTAGTTAACCTCCCCCCGTTCATCTCCCTGGCTCTAGCATCCCTCTCTCCTGCCTTGGCTGCTCCCAGCCACACCTGGCCTGCACTCTTACCTGTTGACCACTAGGAGTTGCTATTGTACCCTCCATTTTCACTGCCAAACAACACCCCATTCAGGCCTCCACCCACCCCGGGTCCTCATCATTAGGCTCTTTTCTACCTCTCTCTCACCGGGATTTGAACCTGATACCTATGCTGCTAAAGTCCGGAGCCCTTCCACTACTCCATAGTGGCAGTCACACTCAAGTCCAGCATGATGCAACTCCTATCCCCATCATCACTCAATACACCATATGCAATGGTACTATCTATGTTCACCTTTATTCTCCTCTTACCAGCCCCGCCAGAACTAGGACACACTCCCACCACATACAGTACCCCCCCACTTATGTGCGCCACCTCCCCAACTCCCCCTGCTTGACACCCCCTACCCCCCACACCCTCCAACAAATGCCTCTGCCGCTGCCTCCATCTCTCGACCACCCTGGACCCTGCTTTTCTCCACCATTCCCACCCTCCATACCTTACCCATCCACTGCATGTCTGTGTCTGGCCCTCTGTCCAGACGTCCTGCATGGTGTTTCAGTCGCTACCATCCCCTAGTCAGACTAATCACCCTCCTATTACTATTGCCTGGAAACATCCACCCTAATCCAGGTCCTATGCCCACCAATCTTAACATGCCCACACTGGCTCAAGGTCTCCACATCGCCTAGGGTCTTGGTGGTCGTCACGTCTAGGGCAGACTGAACAGCTCACCAGTTGTCCCTGAGCTTGCTGCAGTGCTGGAAACTGTGCCTGAATCACTGTGTCCCCACCACAGCCAGAGGCGGCTGCGGCAGCATTATTCTAGGCAGCACTTAGGCCTGAGGGGCAGTAAAGCCAAGCTAGAGAGCCTGGAATGAAGAATTGGGTCAGGAAAAAAGGAAAACAAGGAAACCATATTATGGCTGATTATAAGGACCAAGTTTGATACTTGCTCAGTCCACGAGTTAAAACTAATATAAAAAGCCATCTGACAAAAATTTTGATCAGCGAGGGAGATGAGGCCCTGTAGCAATTAAAGGAAAAAAAGGGATTTAGCTGATAAATTTAAAGGACCTATTCTATGTTAGTAATTGCTTCCAGTTCTTAGCCCAGTTATTTGCCTTGTGACTGCTTCCTCTCCCATGTGGACCCAAAGCCTTGCTCATCATCATTTCCTAAATGTGTTCCTTGAATTTTGATGCAGTTTGTAACTCAGCAGTTATTGCCTAAAAATGCATGAAACTGAACCATTTAACTCCAAAATTTTCAAAATTTTCTTGGGAGCATGCCCCCCACCCCCCCCTAAAATGTTGGGACCCACACCACCAAGTCCTGGCTATGCCCCTGAAGGGCCACAGGAATCAGGGCATCAAAGAAGTTTGCCTGAAGTCAGCCTGAGTCTGCTGTCAGCCAGCCATGCTGCTTGACTGATCCTATACTTCACTCCCTGCATTCCCAGGTATTGTATGGATGTGGTCTATACCCCACTATCCTCCACTTAAATTGACTGCATCTCCTCTGTTTGTTTATTACACTGCACCCTCACCGTTACCTTAGCAAGGTTGACTTTACTTTGAGGAGGCTTTTGCAGCAGGCAACACCAGTAGGACTGAAGCCACCAGTCACCAGGACCACATAGAAAACTTCTAACTAGCAGTCTACAGCAGGGGACCACCCCTGGTGATGTCAGCACACTGATGTCCACCTGTCCTATAAAAGGGGCATCTCCTCTGTTTGTCTATTATACTGCACCCTCACCCTTACCTTAGCAAGGCTGATCTTACTTCTAGGGAGTTGCAGTCCCTCAGACCTACCTCAGTTCTTTTCCTACCATCGACCTGCGCACGTTGGACCACCACTGATGCCTGCTTCAGTCGACTGCAATTTTGTTTGCATTTACCTAGGCTTTATTTCTTTCCTTTTCCTACAGTATTAACATCAATTTTCAGTGAGTCTACCTTCAGGTTTATGGCTTCTTCTCCAGCCTCATCTTCTGACCAGCTAATGAAGTGTGCCTGCGGCAAGCAGATACCCACCAAAGACAGCCATTTTTCCTGCCTGATCTGCCTAGGCCCCAACCACAGCGCCGAGGCCTGCAAGCACTGCCAGGACTTCAACCAGGCCATACGGCGACAATGCTTGAAGACCCTCCAGAGTCATCTGCTTCAGCAGAAGTTAGCCGCTATGGAGAAGGAACTTCATGCTAATGGCTCTTCCACTTCCCCAGCCTCTGGGGCATCTTCCTCTTCTTCTTCCCAGAAGGAGAAGAAGTCCAGCAGGAAGCCCAAGCACTGGGACAAGCACCAGGACCATCCACAGTCTGCTGGTGGTAACCGCACAGACTAGCTTCTGCCTCTGGGACTTCCTCCCATGGGAGGTCGGCCCTTTCTTCCTTTGCAGCCCTCACTCCCTCCCTCCAGGTTGCCGGTGGTTCAGCCACCCATCCTCATGGCTGTCATGGGCGGCAGCTCCTCTGGGCAGTGGACTTCATCCCCTGCTTCTCAGCCCTTGATGCTCAGGCCCTTAGTTCCCATGGATCCTCAGCTAAGCGGCTCAACTGGGTTTGGTTCCTCCGGTGGCGGGTCTTCACCTATCACTGCCCCCATCAAGGCATTGCCTTCATCAGTCCCTGACTAAGAGGCCTGCGCTATCCCTTACAGGCATCACCTGGAGCAAACACTTACCTCCTCCTCCTCTACACAGGCAATGCCTCTGCCCCTGCCTCAGGGGAATTTCCCCTGCAGGCACCGGCCTCACCTCAGGAGCCTACGTCGCTCTTTCTCTGGACCGGCACCAGTCTTCACCTACCAGGCGAGCCAGTGCCCTCATCGCCTCTGCCACAGCCTGAGCCTCAACCAATGTCCACTGGCCTTTCCAGGGATCCCCAACTGGTACCTGCTGGTCCTTTGCTAGGGTATCCTATTCCAGCTCCTCCACTGACTTATCAGTACCCCCCCACCCAGTACCCTTATCCACCTTACCATCCACCTCCACCAGTGAATTATAATGCCTTATTTACAGCTTGGTGGACCTTCATGAAGGACAAGGAAGCTCCTAGACATGCCGCTTCCCCTCCTCCTTCCCGGGACCCCCTCCCCAGGACTCAGACCAGGCAGGTCCCAGTAATCTCTGGACTACAGGGTCTTCTGGGGTCACAAGGGGAACTTGGACCAGCACAGAGATGACTGTTGTCCTCCAACGCCAGTCCTGGACAGTGACCTGTTGGGGGACAATTCCTCCTCTTCCTCCTTGGAATTGTTGGAGGACTCCAGGGGCTCCTCTGATGGTCAGGAGCCCCCCCCCAGGTGACCTCTAAGTCTCACTCTGATGATCCTTCCTTCCTTGATGTGATGCACCATATTCAATCCCTCATGGGATGGGAGACTAAGAAGCCTGACCCAGAGCGCCATCATCTGGCTATTTATCTCCAGAAAAAAGAAACCCTCTCTTTGGTGGTGTCTCCCCTTATTGACTCATGATGATGTGACTAGGGCAGCATGGAATCACCCATCAACCACCCCGGCCTCGGCCAAGAAGGTGGATTGCCTTTACCATGCACCAGTGAGAAAATCTTTCTTCAGCAAACACCCCATGGCAGATTCAGTGGTCATGAATGCATCTAATGACTGCACTGAAAAGCCCAAACACCTCAGCATCCACCCTATAGATAAGGAGCCCCGCCAACTGGACCAATTGGGCAAGTGGGTGTATTCCACTGTCACTCTGGCCATTTGGGCTCAAAATTACTTGGCCCATATGGTGCAGTATCAGAATGCTATTTGGGATCAGGCAAGGGATTTGGTTCAATCCCTCCCTGAAGAGCCCACTATGATGCAGTTGACCCAACTTTTAAAGTCCTGTTTGGATGTGGGCAACCATGTGCTGAGGGCAGCATATGACACCATAGATGCTTCTGGGCATGGGGAGGCAGCAGGGATCTGCATTTGCCACCACTCATGGTGCAGAGTGTCTGGCTTTGCTCCTGATGTTCAGGCCAAAATCATGGATGCCCCTTTCTGGGGTTTAATTTTGTTTGGGGGAGATGCACAGGATATCATTTCCCTCCTTCAGGAATCAGGCAGGGTCCTGAGGTCGGTACATTCCATGTACTGCTCCCAGTCTCGGGCTTCCTAAAGTCAGTCCTTTCACTGGTCCTCTCGACAGCCCTCCAAAGGCCAGCAGTTGAAAGGCCCTTTTAAGCGCAAGGCTATCACCCCACAAGCTTCTGGATCTGCCCTTAGGGCACCCAGTGTGCCCACAGCTGCTCTGCCCACCCCTGATTCCACTGCCTGACTCCTTGTCAGATCCCCTCTCTCCAGCAGAGGTCTTGGGGGAGGCAGTCGGGAGTCAATTCCCCCTATACCTGTATGGGTGGCACGCAGTAACCTCAGACCAGTGGGTTCTTCAGATTATCGAAAGGGGTCACACATTTGAGTTTCTGAACCCCCCTCAAAAAAGCCCTCCCTCACCCTCCCATTATCCTCTGGACCTCATTGCCCTTATACTAACATACTAAAAAGCCAGCAGAATAGGCCTGATGGTCTGTCGTGTCTACTGGTAGCCAGCCCTAATGAGTTCTCGCCTCCCACCCCAGCCCCAGAGAGGGTCATCTTGACTTCAGTTTTCCCTTGTACCTGTCCCACCCCTCTTGAAGCCCTTCACTGTGCTCTCCTCCACCAGACTCCCGGGCAGTGCATTCCATGGCCCCACCACCCTCTCAGTAAAGTAATGTCTCCTGTAATCTCCCCTGTAATTTCCCCCCTCCAGCTTCCACTCATGCCCCCTGGTTGTGCCCCCTTTCTTTAGTCTGAACATCTCTTTGGCTCCGCCCCTGTTTATCTCTTTTACATATTTGAATAACCCTGTCATGTCCTTGTCTCTCCTCTCCTCCAGTGAGTACAGCCCAAGCTCTTCCAGCCTTTCCTCATAGGTTCTCCCTCCCATGCCCTGAAACATCCTGGTTGCCCTCCTCTGGACCCTCTCCAGCAGTGCTACGTCCTTCTTTAGGTGAGGTCTCCAGAACTGCACTCAGTACTCGAGATGCGGCCTGACCAAGGCATTACACAGAGGGAGGATCACCTCCCTCCTCCTGGACGTAATCCCCCTGGCTATGCAGCCCAGACTCCTGTTCGCTTTTGCCACAGTTCTTCTGCAATTTTCAGTGTTATTCATTTTGGCATCTACCATCGCCCCCAGATCCCTTTCACTCATTGTGGCTTGCAGAGAGACCCCTCCCCCAGGGTGTATACATGGCCTGGGTTTCTGACCCCCAGATGCAGCACTCTACACTTCCCTGGATTAAACCTCAGTCCCCACCTCATTGACCACCCCTCCAGGGTATCCAGGTCCCTCTGGACTGTCTCTCTCGCTTCATCCCCATCTGCCAGTGCTCCCAGTTTTGAGTCATCCGCAAAGAGGTTCATCCTACTCCTAACCCCCCTCCCCATATCTGAGACATAGACACTGAGCAGGAGTGGCCCCAGTACCGAACCCTGGGGGACTCCACTGATGACCTTCCTAGGGGAGGAGACTATCCCACCAACCACCACCCTCTGTGTTCACCCCATTAGCAAATCTTCCACCCATCTGAGCAGCTGTCCTCCCACCCCATCCCCCCCAGCTTTGTTAGCAACCCAATGTGGGGGACCGAATCAAACGCCTTACTGAAATCCAGGTATAGGACGTCCACCAGTCTATGTCGGTCAAGGGTCCCATCACCTAGTCATAAAAATCTATGAGGTTGGTCTGACACGATCACCCTAGGACAAAACCATACTGTTTGTCATTCAGGTGCCTCAACCTATCCAGTTGCCTCCCAAGCCTCTCCTTGATAATGCCCTCCATTACTTTGCCTACCACAGACGTTAGGCTGACAGGCCTGTAATTTCCCATCTCCTCCCTAGACACCCCCTTTGTGGATAGGCACCACATGAGCCACCCTCCAATCTTAAGGTACCCATCTTTTCTGCAGAGAGGCATAAAGAGTGCAGCTAGTGGAGCTGCAAGCTCATCTGCCAGTTCCTTCATAACCCTCGGATGTAGCCCATCTGGCCTCGGTGCCTTATCAGTTTTTAGCATCCGAACGGCCTCTCTCACCCTATCAACTGTGATTTCTCCCTCCTAGTCCACCTCCTCATTTAAGCACCCATCCCCTTCTAGACTTGTCCCGGCCTGTACCCCAACCTCTTTCGGTCCTTTAGACTCCATCTGCCCTCTCGACTCTGCTGTCTCCCCTACGCTCCTGTTGGGCAGGATAGATCCCCTGTCTCCCTCTGTAAATATCAAGGCAAAGTACTCATTTAGCACCTCTGCCTGATCCCCTGCCTCCTGAGCCCATCCCTCCCCAGTCTTAATCTTGCTCATCTGTGTCCTCCCTTTTCTCTTTACCCCTATGTATCTATAGAATCCCTTTCCCTCTCTCCGGATATCACTTGCCAGGCTATGCTCCATCCCCGCCTTGGCTCCCCTCACCACTCTGGTGACTCTTCTAGCAGTCAACTCATACTCGCCCCTCTCCCCCCAGAGCACTTAAAACATGCATAGGCAGCCTTTTTATCCCTCACTGCCTCTTGCACCTCCCTGGTCCACCAACACGGCTTGTTGGCTCTACCATGCTTACACCTTAACCTTGTACATGAGCTAGTAGCCTCCTGCACCCCTTTCTTAATGGTCTCCCACAAGCTACCAGCCTCTATGTCCAGTCTAATCTTGTCCAAGCTCCCCCGTAGAATCCTGTCCATGCCCACGAAGTCTACCCCCCTGAAGTCCATTACTACTGTATTAGTGCAGTTATCCTCCCTCCTAGACTCAGCAGAAACCAGACTGTGGCGTGGTCGCCACCTGCCAGCAGGCTGTATACCTCCAGGCCTCTTATCTGGTCACTGTCTGCTAGGACAATGTCCAGTATCCTCCCTTCCCTAGTAGGTTCCCCCACCTGCGGAAGGCATCCTGAAACACATCCATGAGTCTCTGTTCCCTGGCCACAGCAGATGTCATAGTGTCCCAGTCTGCCCCATGCATATTAAGGTCACCCATGACCACCACCCTACCCTTTCCATGGTCACAGAGCCCCTTGATGTTCTCAACTAGTTTGTCCTCCAGGATCTCTTCCATCGTGGGGGGGTCTGTACAACACACCTATTTTCAGTCTTTTACCTCCCCTCATTTGCAGGGTTACCCATATCACCTCCACCCCCCCCCCCCACAGCCTCCTCCACTCCACTAACCACTATGTCATTTTTGACTATAAGCACTACACCACCTCCTCTTCCCTCTTCTCTATCCCTTCTAAATATTTTGTAGCCCTCCAAGTTTAGGTCCCAATCATTTTATCTGGGTGGCCCATGTCTCAGTAATTGCTGCCACATCCACTGATCATTCAGCCAGCATCGCCTGGAGCTCAGACATTTTGTTGCCCATGCTCCTGGCATTGATCAGGACCATCCTCCACCCCGACCCCTCTCCCCTCTCCAATCATCTCAGCCCTGCGCAATCCCTATTCGCCCTTTTCTGCACAGATCTGGATGAATTTACTTCACAGTCACCTGCCCCCCTTTCGTGCCCTAGACCTGGACACTCAAGCAGCCCTCCTGGATCCATTCTTTTACTTAACCTTCCCCCCTTTACAAGTTTAAACCCCACCTCTCGACTATGAATCCAGCGAATTTTAGTTTCAAGATCTCCTTCCCCTCCAAGCTGAGGTGTATCCTATCCCTGGCATATAACCCCTTGTCCTCCCATGTATCCCCCCAGTCCCCCACCAGCCCATACCCTTCTACCCTGCACCAATCCCAGAGCTACTGGTTCACCTCTCTAAGTTTATGTTTGGTCTCCCTGGATGCCCTAGGTACTGGTAGAATCTCTGAGAAGGAGATTTAGCTTCCTATAGAGTGACAGACCTTAGCCAGTTCCTGGAATCTCACCTGGATTTCCAGTTCACTGTTCCCTTCCAAGTCATTTGTTCCCAGATGTATTAGGAAGTCTGGGGATCCCCCACATTCCAATGCTAACGAGTATAGCTGGAATTTGGCCTTGTGTACGGATAGGCCTGGGATACATTTAGCCTTGACTGAGCTGCTTTTTCCTTCCCCTGCCCCCTCCCACTGGATGCCCCTGGTCATGGAGTCACCCAGCAGGATCATCTTCACCCCTCCCCACTTTACTGTCTGATTTGATTCCTTCCAGGCTCTTCCTTCTGTTGTCAACCCCCTACTTGCTCCTCCCGCCCACCTCAGCCCGGGGGTCACAAGTTTGTGCGTGCCCTACCATGCTCTTTCTTCTGCCTGCAGCTCCCAGCTTGCTCCTTGCCCCCCCAACCTCTTGGGTGGGAGAGATTGCCCCCCCAGATCTCCCCCAGACTCCCTTTCTGGGCCAGAACCCTCAGGTCCCCCACCCAGACACTCTTCTACTGCTTCCTCCTTGTCTCCATCCCCCTCTGGACCTTTATCCTCCACCCCTCTACTGTATTTCTCCCTACCCTCCTTCCACTCCCCCCACCTCTTCCGATTTCTCCCGCCCTGAAGCTGGCTTTTCTAGAGTACCCCACCACCCCCTTGGCTGACTTCCCCATCCTGGATGCCTGCCCAACCCTGTTTCTCCCCCCTCCCCCTGACCTCAGCCTGTGCTCCCCATCCCCTTTCCTCCTTCCAACCTAAGGCGCGTGTCCCTCCCCTCCCTCCCCTTCTGTGGTACTGGCTTCCTCCCTTGCCCCATCCCTCCCAGCTTGCTAACCACACCCTCTCTGTCCGCCTGCTCCCCCCTCCCGCCAGCCTCCTCCAACTCCTCTCCCGGATATAGCAGGGTGAATCGACTACTAAGTGTGATATTTGCCCCCAATTTGCTTTCTCCTGTCCCCCCAACCTCCTTGGCTCCCTCTGGTCAGCCACCTTCTATGAAGTGAGTTCCGTACATTGCTGTATCGTGCCCCACCCCTCTAGAGTAACCATAAGGTCCATGTCCACCTGTTTCCTGGGGGATACCATATTGGCCTCATGTACTCTCGTGAGGTCCTTTCCACACCTTTCCTCCCCAATCCTCCCCCCTCCCACCTCCCAGCTGTCTTCTGATCCCCTTGACCTCCTCCCTAAGTCCTGCCAAATGAAAACACACCGGGCACCCCCCAAACCTCCATGCTCAATTTAATATTGTTGCTACCCTGCACCCTGTACACCCAATCACCCTTCCGAAGATGCCCACTCTGGCCAGCCCCAAGTCTACCCTCATTTTGGTGTGAGCTATACAACCCTCTAACAGAACTAGTTTAGTCAGTATTATACAAGACCCTAGCCATTTCCCCCCCTGACCCAGCAGTAATCAGATCACAGCAATTCTCCCTCTTACACTACAGCCGCCAGTTTTCCAGCCCTAGCATTCCATTCACAAGCAAAATTTGCTCATCCCAAAAGTGATCAGTAGCAGTAATCAGTTCACACAGTTTGCCTCCTCCCTCAGCTGTAGCACCCAGTCAATTTTTACAATCAGCATCAATATGCCCCTCCCTGGTAATAGTCAATGGTGTCCAAGCAGCACAGCATACAGGTCCCTCTTTCTCCCAATCATCAACAATCCAGTTCACCCAATCTCAACTTGCCCTTCTCCAAGGCTCCACCACCACCGACCATTTAATAGGGGTCAGGGCCAGGGTGGGTGGTGTGGGACAAAGACCAGCTCTCCTCCTCTGATTGTGACTGGACTAAGGGCCTTTCATAGCCCAGTCACACAGTCAAAAGTTTGCGCCCTTAGCACTGATTGGCCCCCTTAGCTCCTTCTACTACACCAGCTGGCAGCTCTCCGAAAAATGGCAACTCTCTCTCCCGCCGCCAATGCGACTTCAGTTTGTCCCCACCAACAAAAAGCTCCTTTGCCAACCACTGATGTGGTCGTGTCCTCTCCCGCTGCCGATGCGGCCCAGGATCACCTGCCCTGACCCCTTGTGGTGACAAGCTCATCTCGGCCAAGGATCAGCTCTCCTCCTCTGAGAGAGTCAGGTTCTCCTGCACAAAAATTTCATAGAGTCTGTCCCCTGAATCAAAGAAGGAAAGGGGTCCATTCCCACTTTTTCCTTGTCCCCAACAAGACAGGGGACCTGAGGCAGATCCTAGACCTCAGCCATCTGAACCTCTACATAGAGTACAAGCGATTCAGGATGGCAACTGTGCAGGGGCTGTTGCCCCTCCTTCACCAGGGAGACTGGCTCTGTTCCCTGCATATGCAGGATGCCTACCTCCATATTCAGATTTTTCAGCCCACCACCGCTTCCTCCACTTCTGTTTCCAGGGGGACCACTTTCCATTTCAGGTCCTCCCTTTTGGCCTTTCCTCGGCACTTCGGGTCTTCACCAAGTGCCTAGCAGTGGTAGCTGCAGCTCTGAGAAGGCAAGGCTTTTATGTGTTCCCATACCTGGACAATTGCCTGCTCACAGCCCCCTTCAGGGATCTCTTGTTGCAGACCCTGGAAGGCACCTTTTGGCTCTTCCAGACCCTAAGGATCACGATCAACCTGCCAAAGTCTTGTCCCTCTCTGTGCCAACACCTCCAATACAAAGGAGCAATTCTGGACTTGTCTCTGAGCAAAGCTTTCCTGCTGGGGGACAGAGCAGAGTACCTGATAGCACAGGCCTGGCTGGTAACTTCCAGTCATCAGGTACCAGCCAGAGTGTTTCTTCATCTGCTGGGGCACATGGCAGCAGCTATAGACACGATTCCCCTGGCCCACCTCCATATGAGGGGTCCTCAATGGACTTTACGAACCCAATGGAATCAACGTACTGATGTGAATCAGCTGGTGCCAGTTTCCACTCCAGTAAAGAGAACCTTGGAGTAGTGGCAGAACCCCGCCAATCTCCTGAAGGGATCCCACTCCATGTTGTATCTCCTCAGCAGATTCTCACCATGGATGCCTCATGCCTGGGCTGGGGAGCTCATTTAGCTGACAGTCAGACCCAAGGCACTTGGTCTGAGATGGAGCAGCATCTCCACATCAATGTACTAGAGATACGAGCAGTTCTGTATGCTCTGTGGGCCTTCCAGACCCACATTCTTCTTGGTCTGCTACTGGTGCAGATGGACAACATGTCTGTAGTCTTCTACATCAACAAACAAGAGGGCACTCATTCTTATCCCCTTTGTCGGGAGACTATGAGGGTCTGGTATTGGGCCATCGAGCACAGCCTGGAACTTTCAGCCATTCATGTTCCAGGTGTCCAAAATCTCCTGTCCAACAGCCTAAGTCAGTCCAGGTCAAGGATGCACAAGTGGGAACTGCTGCCCTTGGTGGATGAAGACCTCTTCGACAGGTGAGGACATCCAGAGTTGGACTTCTTGTGTCCCCACTTTTTTTGCTCACTCAATTCAGGGCCTGGAGTTTTCTGGTGTGTTGCGTTGTCCCTCTTTTGGGAAGGGAGGTTTCTGTATGCCTTTCCTCCCTGCCCGCTTCTGCAGAGGGTTCTCCTCAAGTTTCAGTCCAGGAGGTGGTGATGATTCTCAGTGCTTCCTACTGCCTGTGTCAGATTTGGTTCCGTCTGCTGCAGCAGCTGGCAGAACCTCCTGTCCCCTTGCCCCTGTGCACTGACTTGCTCTCCTAGGAGCAGGGCAGCCTGATCCATCCAGACCTCAAGTCTCTGCATCTCCATGCATGGCTCCTGCAGTCTTAGCCATCTCCCGCTTCAGAGTTTCTTCAAAGGTTGCTGATGTCTTGGTGGCTGCCAGGAAACCTTTCACGAAAGCCACCTATGCCATGAAGTGGAAGCACTTCTCTGTATGGGCCAACAC
This sequence comes from Neoceratodus forsteri, assembly GCA_016271365.2. Taxonomy (NCBI): domain Eukaryota; kingdom Metazoa; phylum Chordata; order Ceratodontiformes; family Ceratodontidae; genus Neoceratodus; species Neoceratodus forsteri. The sequence goes on along the minus strand of CM057455.1, from coordinate 817,187,284 downwards.
TCACCACCTGGATCCCTTCGCCTGCCCGGTGAATCTTATTTTAGAGTACCTCCTCCCCATCTTGGATTCCTGCCTGTGGTACTCTTCACTTAAGATGCACCTTTCTGCGTACCATGCACCTGTCAAAGGCAAACTTGTTACCCAGCTGGAGGTATCCCGCACATTCTTGCAGTGTATTCTACACCTGAAACCTCCCATTTGGGACCCCATCCCTCCATGGGACTTTCTTTTTATGTTGGAAAAGCTCACTCTGTCTCCCTTTGAGTCAGCTGCTAGTGATGAACTGTGCTTTCTGTTATGGAAAGCATTATTTTTAGTTGCTATTGCTTTTGCGCAAAGGATTTCTGAGCTTCAGGCTCTGATGTGTAAAGAGCCTTACTTAGTTTTTCACAAAGACAGGGCATCTTTGCGTTCTAATCCTAAGTTTCTACCTAAAGTGGTGTCTGAGTTCACGCTTAACCAATCCATCCACCTGCCTGTTTATTTCCCTGACTATTCTAATCAGGAGGAGGCCTTACTGCATACTTTGGATGTTCATAGGGTGCTTCATTATTACATGAATTGCACCTAACCAGTTTGAAAGACTGATCAGTTGTTTGTTTCATTCACCCCCAAAAGAGAAGGGACACCTGTTTCGAAACAGTGTTTGTCCAAATGTTTGGCAAATTACATTGCCTACTGTTTACTGTGAGTACAACAAGACCTTACCTGGGGCAGTCAAGGGTCACTCCACCAGAGGTATGGGCAGGGCCGGCTTTAGGGTTTTGGGGGCCCCCAGCAGAATTAGTGAAGTCATGGGGCCTCTCTACTTGGCCCACCTTTAGCCCATGTGTTTCACTGTAGCTCATAAGTGCAAGATTTTATTTGTGGTGATACTATAGGCAGGGAAAATGGGCAGACTAGGTGGGGCAAGCAGTAGCTATATGCTGGCAAATTCTATTTCTTTGTTTCTATGTATAGCTTTAGTATAACCAGTGGTATTTTAAAAATTTAGGAGGACACAGCACTGTCAGTTCTTTTGGCTCTTCTCCCCATCCCATCCACTGATGCTCATCCACCTCATACTGACTGGATCACAGCTTGTTGAGGTATTTCATGACATAACCAGAAGGATCTGCACAGTCCTTTACTGATGTTTTAAAAATATAGTAAGATAACATTTTTTTTTAAATGAATAAGGTAAACTTCTCTGGTTGGGGGGCCCCCTTGAGCAGGGGCTCCCAGCAACCGCAGGGTTCGCTGGTGCCTAAAACCGGCTATGGGTATGGCTGCCTCTGCTGTCTGTGTCAGAAATGTATTTGCATTGGATATCTGTGCAGCTGCCACTTGGAGTTGGGTTCACACCTTTGCCAGTCATTACAGCTTGGCTATTTCTTCCCACAGGGCCTTCTTTCTTGAGCAGTCTGCTCTTATGAAGAAGCCAGCGGAAGAAGGCTATTTGGTCTATCAAGTCTGCTCATGTTGCAGGGTTCACAGTTTGAGTTACTGTCCCTGCCCCCTCTCCCCACTCCTCCCATCTCCCTACCCATGACCCTTACCCTCCCCCTATACCTGTCCCAGCTTCTCTTAAAGCTGCCCACTGTCTTCAATGAGATTACCTCTTCTGGCAGCGCATTCCAAGTGTCCACCACCCTCTCTGTGAAGAAGTGCTTCCTGACCTCCCTCCTAAACCTCCCACCCTCCAGCTTAAGATTGTGCCCCCTCGTGTTATGGTTGCCACTCAGCTTAAAGAGACTCCTTATCAACCTTATTTATCCCTTTCAAGTACTTGAAGGTCCCAATCATGTCCCCCCTCTCTCCCTCTCTCCCTCTCCCTCTCTCTCTCTCTCTCTCTCTTTCTCCTGTCTTCCAGGGAGTACATGTTCAGTGCCCTCTGTCACAAACGTACTCCACAGGTCAGGCCCTCTGCTCCCACAGTGCCAACCTCAGAGTACAATAGTGTGAACAGGTAACAGACAGGGTAACCCTCCTGTCTGCTTTGGATCTGAATCACCTGTTAGTCTCAAGTTCTGGAGGCATTCAAACTGTGAACCTTATGCTAGCATACCCAATTACAGGCTCAGATATGTACCCTCGTCGGGACTGCAGTACATTCTTTTGCCAGGGGCACCAAGCCAAGTCTCTAAAATGAACCCTTAAAATTCTGTAAGAGACCTTAGGTATATTCTTACCTTTTCCAAGCTTAGTAACACATCAAGCCTTTTTAACAGCTGTCAGACGTAGCCTCATATACATCACATGCAAAAAGAAACTGAGAAGACACCTAGGCAGTATTTCAAAGAAATGGTTGTTTTCTAAAAGATGATAAAAATATGTAAAATTAAACACAGAACAATATATCATACAGCTTACAATCTTATAAAACAAAAAGGAATTTTCATAACAACACTCCTACCACAAAGTCTTAATTGCTTTCTAACTATTACCTTTCTAAGTGCTCTCCCAGTCAGAGCCTATTTCCTATTTATTTACGAGTTTAACCAGGAAGGCATACTGAGCAGTGATTGCTCGATTCCAGATGCGACCTGGGGGACAAGTCCCAATACAATAGTTCAAATACAGGTACATGTAGATTAACAGCACAGTGAGGGGTCCACCTGCCATACAGACAATCAGCAGATAGATACAGGAACATAGGAGGGGGGAGCATACACAGGAATAGTGTTACAGAGAATCACAACAACAATAATCTAGTACACAGTGTATACTAGCTAAAGCATGAGCAGCTGGAGGTGAAGTGTTACAGTGAATCACAACAACAATAGTCTAGTACATAGTAGATTCTAGCTAAAGCATGAGCAGCTTGAGGTAAAGTGGGTGCCGAGTAAGTGGTTGAGGAGGTGGGGGTTGGCTGAGTGTCTTATATCGACTGGCAAGGCATTCCATAGCTACAAAATCTGAAGGCAGCCTGCCCTTTGGATGTACCCATGAAAGGGACGTGGAGGAGCCTGGGGTCCGTACTTCTGAGGGAGTAGGCAGGAGGAGGAGGTTGTGGGGAGAGGATAGAAACCAGGTAGGGGGAAAGGGTCTGGGACCAGAATTTGGCTGCAGAATTGGCACAATGGGTTTGTCTGCGGTCTTGGAGGGATGGCAGGGCTAAGGAGTTGTATAAGGTGCAGTGGTGGGTTGTTTGTGGGCAGTCCAGGATAAAGAGACAGAAGGAGTGATAAAGGGAGTCAAGGCTAGCCAAGGCGGAGGAGGGAGCAGTAGTATAGACTATGTCACCATAGTCGAGTGTAGGGAGTATCATCCTTTGAACAATTACTTTTCTGGCATGAGGAGGGAGACAACTTTTGTTCCTATATAGGGCGCCGAGTTTAGGGAGTAGTTTCTTGTGTAAGGAGTCAATATGGGTGGCGAAATCAAGGTGCTGATCAAGCCAGACACCTAGGTATCTGAAAGTGGTGCAAACTTCCAGGGGGGTCCCGTCAAGGGTTTGGAAAGGGGGACACGGAGCTTGACGGGAGAGTCTTTGCTGTGAGCCGAAAGTTAGTGACATGTTTTTTGGGGGGTTTAGGAATAGTTGGTTTGACCGGAACCAGTCCTGGATGGCATTGAAATCCTCCTGTAACAGGTTTTCCACCTCACTTGTGGATGGGCCCGTGGCGTACAGCACTGTATCGTCCGCATACATTTGGATGGATGAGTAGCGACAGGCTGATGGGAGGTCATTTAAAAATATGGAGAATAGCAGTGGGCCCAAGACTGAACCTTGGGAGATGCCAGTGGTAACTGGTAGGGGGTTGGAGATGTGTGATCCGACTCTTACAGCCTGGTGCCTTCCCACCAGGTAGTCGTGGAACCAGGTGGAGGCTGGATTGGTGAGACCGGCTACTGTTAGTTTAGACAGGAGCAGTGTATGGGAGATGGTGTCGAATGCCTTGGCTAAGTCTATGAAGATGGCAGAGGTGATGTAGCCTTTGTCCATGCCAGTGAGTATGTCGTCAGTGAGTCTTAGCAGAGAGATGGTAGTTGAGTGAGACTTGCGAAAACTGAATTGGTATGGGGTGAAGAAGGAGGAGGTGTCCAGATAGGGAGATAGTTGGGTGAGGACAAGATGTTCCTGTATTTTTGCCAAAATCGGGAGTAGGGAGATGGGGCCATAGTTACCCGGGACGGAGGGGTCACCCCTTTAGGGAGGGGTATGATGGTAGCTAGTTTCCATGCGGATGGTAATTTGCCTAGTGAGAAGGAGAGGTTGAATAGTGCGGCTAGTGGGGCAGCTATGACTGGGGCTGACAGAAATAGCATCTTGGCATCTAGGGCCATGGGACATTTTCCTTTGTTAGGGTTCAGGGAGTGGAGGGAGTTGAGTACTTCATCCAGGGATACAGGGCGAAAAGAAAAATTATATGGGTGGTGGGAGTGCTCTTGGTGGGGGGGCATGGGGTGGATGGATGCTGGAGGGAGGATAGGAGCGAGTCAGTGCGGCTGGAGAAGTAGGTATTAAAAGCAGTGGCTACCTCGCTGGGATTGGTGATGGTAGTGCCCTGTTGTGACAGTGTTGGTGGTGGTGGGTGGGTGGTGGGGGGAGAGAAGAGAGATTTGAATGATTTCCAAAAGTTTGTTGGGTGGTTTAGGTTTGTGTTGAAAGCCGAATAGGAAATAGTTATTTTTTGAGTTGCGAATGAGCTTGGTACAGGAGTTGCAGAGGGTTCTGTAGTTTTGTCCTCTGTCACCATTCCATATACAATGTTCAGTTTTTAACTCTATCTGTCCCCACCCCCTTTTGATGAAGTCAGCTAGATCCTCCCTTAGATTTTAATTATCTGTCATAAGTGTCTCTGAGGATGCGAGTCATTTCTTTGAGAAATCTGTAACTAGCCATTTCCCAAATATGACAGTCTTTAATTAAACATTTCCCTTTGAACTAAACAATCCCACTCTCATATCCCTTGGCTGATTTCCTGTGCCAGTGAGATCTGAGGGATTTTATGACACTTCAGCTATTTTCTACAATGAAATGAACCAGCCCAATTCCCTTTTCCTCTTGAAACATCATAAAATTCGTATTTAAGTTCCAACTTCAAAAGCAGCAGCAGGCAATAAACTGTCTCTGGAAGGATGTCTCAATTAATGGTTCTCCGGGTCTGTTTTACAATATCCTGTGGTCTCAGCTGCTGACCTTATAAGTTGAAAGGCCAACTCTCTCACATACTGACATTTCATACACAGACCATTTTATTTATAATAATATCATACAGGTAACTAGAAGCAGGGGCAGAGTGTCACACCCTCAACTTCTCCTATTATGCCTAACCCTGCTGACCAGCTATCATTTTTGTAGCCCTCCTCTGGACCTTCTCCAGCAGGTTAATGTCCTTTTTGAGGTGTGGGCAACAGTGCTGAACTCCATACTCTAGATGAGGCTTTACCAGTGACCTGTACGAGGGCAGTATAACTTCTCTCCTACTACTGATCCCCCTAGATCTGCATCCCAGCATCTTGTTTGCCTTTGCTGCTGCTTTCTCGCACTGTGTGAAGTGCTTCAGGTCTCTAGTGATCATCACTCCCAGGGCCTTCTCTTCCTCTGATGCAGATACTCGGACTCCACCCAGGTAGTACTCTGTCCTAGGATTCTTGACTCTAATATGCATAACTTTGCATTTCTTGGCATTGAAGCCAAGCTGCCAGATCCTGGACCACCTCCCTACCTTTGCCAGATCATCCTGTAGGTCCTTTATCCCTTCAGCTGTGTCCACTCTCCCACATAGCTTGTTGTTATCCGCAAATAGTCACATTTTGCCCTTAATGCCATCTCTGATGTCACTGATGAAGACATTGAACAACACTGACCCCAGCACAGAGCCCTGCGGGACCCTTCTGGTTACCTGTCTTGTGCCAGATAACTCTTCTCCCCACAATCACCCTCTGGGTTCTGTCCTTCAGTCAGATTTCCACCCATCTGGCCATCTTTTCCCCAACCCCAAGAGCCACCAACTTCCTGATCAACCTTTTATGGGGCACAGAGTCAAAGGCCTTGCTGAAATCAAAATAGAGGATGTCTACCGCTTGGCCCCTGTCTACTGTCTTAGTGACACAGTCAATCAGATTTGTTTGACATGATACCCCCCCATGAACTCATGCTGCCTCACATCCTGTAGACCATGCTCCTCTAGATATTCCACCAGCCTTTCCTTTGGTATGGTCTCCATGAGCTTGCCCACAATGGAGGTCAGACTGACTGGTCTGTAATTCCATGGGTCATCCTTGGAACCGCTTTTGCTCTTGCTTTCTGCCATCTCCCGGCTGACTTGTGGTCAGTTCTTGTACTACTTGAGACTCAGTCCTACCGCTGTTGCCTGCTGCAAGAGCACCCTCGAAGTAAGATAGTACAGTTATTTAAGAACTTACTGTAACAGTAGGTCTTCAAGAGGAGCTCTTGCAGCAGGTGCTGACTTCCCCTCCCTCCTTCACCTTGATAGCTGCTTCTCCTCTGCATTTGTTATACCTTTCCTCAGTTCTGAGGAACTGCCTTGGTTCTCCATCCTTGCTTTATGCGCCAGAATTTCTGGTGGGAGAACTGAGGTAGGTCTGGGGGACTGACCCTTTTATAGGATAGGCAGACGTCAGCGAGCTGACGTCACTGGGGGTGGTCCGCCACTGTAGACTGCTAGCTAGAAGTTTTCCGTGTGGTCCTGGTGTCTGGCGGCTTCAGTCCTACTGGTGTTGCCTGCTGCAAAAGCTCCTCTTGAAGATCTACTGTTACTGTAAGTTCTTACATAACTGTACTTTCCTACACCCAGGTTCTGTGCTCTCCATATTGCATCTTCTATTTAAATCACAGTTTTCTTACTGCTTGTGTGGTGTTCAGGCTGCTTCTCTGTTGTTTAATTCTCTGTAATGTTAGCCTGCCTAATTTCAAAGTCTGCTCATTGCCAGCAGTTGTTCAATCACATTCATCTGGTTTGTTGACTTCTTTTTTGTCTTCATAGTAAGCTCTATACTATGCCCAGGTTTGTGCTTTCTGTACTGTAACTGTTATTGTAATCAGTTTGCTACTGCTTCCACTGTTGTTGAATTCTCTGCAGTTTTACCTGCTTTCTTTCAGTTTTTTTTGCTGACTTCTAGAAAGGGTCTGTTTGGGTGCACCCACACTGCACCATTTGTTCTCTCCATCTTTCACTGTTAAGGTAATGCACTGTACTGTATATTGTGCTAAGCTTACCTACTAGATGTCTCCCTACCTACCGGCTCATATTTAGCTAGTCTGTACTCGGTGAGTACATCTGTATTGTAGCCCTTACCTGCCTGTTGCCCTCCTACTTGTAACCACAACCAAACCAGGAGTTAGCAATTGCTGCTGATCATTTGCCTAGCTCAACCAATTTAATATTTTGCCTGGTTGTGTTTTACCTGCCATTTGTGCACTGCATCAGCTGGGGTTACTATTTGCTGTTTTGCCCCTGCCCCCCATTACTAGCTGCAGTGTTCTTTGCACTGCTCTTACTCTTCCACTTCCCACACCTCCTACTACCTCCTCCAACCACTCACTTATCAAACTCTTCTTCCCTCCCCCCACCATCCACCCACCTCTTTCACTGCCCCTCTCTCTTCTTCCCCTTCTACTCACCCTGAACTCCTACTGTCCCCTTCCCTCAACCTAGAGTATCTCCATCATGCCCTCCTCTCCTTTCACTGCCCCTCTTCACCCTGATCTCCAACTTGGTCCAAGGGTAGGAAGCCCCTCTCCATTCTTCTCCTCATTTTCCTGCTGCTCCTCCTGTCTGATGACATGGAGTTCAACTCTGGTCCTCACCTTCCACCCTCCCTCCCTCCCTCCACTACTGCCAATGGACTCAGAATTTTCACTCTAAATGCCAGGAGCCTTCTACCTAAACTCAATCTCCTCTCTGTCTGACTTCAACTACATTCTCCTGATGTCCTCTGCATTTCTAAGTCCTAGCTATCCTCCAGAACACCTGACTGTATCCTGTCCATTCCTGATTACTATCTTTTTAGGCAGGACAGGGAAAACATGAAGGGCGTGTTGCCATTTAAATCCACCAGAGCCTGTCATGTACCATGGAAACCAGAGAGGTCATTCCCGCCTCCCACGAATTTCTCCTAGTCAGGCTCTCATTCCCCTCCTCTATACCAATATTCATCAGAGCTGTCTATTCCTCTCCTAAGATCTCACATTCATCCCATGTTGATTCTCTTTCCTCTATCACCTCTCACTCCTCCTCAGGTGAACTCATCCTCCTCGAGAATTTCAATGTCAATTGGCACTCCCCATCCTCCAGAACTACCATCCACAGCTTTGAGTCCCTTAATTTCTCCCTGGTTATTTCATAACCCACCCAGTTCAATCCCCACTCTGCCAATCATACCCTTTTGAACTGGGTTCTAACCTCCCATCCCAACTGCACTGTTGCAGCAGATATTTTGCCAAATTCATTTAGTGACCACTGCATGATGTTCTGTGTCTGAAAAGTCCAGCATCCTCCTTCTTGCCAAAATACATCTGGTCCAGATCTCTGTGGTCATAGGACATTAATGCTCTCCTCGCTGCAACTGATGAGTTAGACATCTTCTCTACCTCAGATATTGATGTGGCCCTCACACTACTCCATTCCACATTCTCTTCCATATGGGACAAGCACACCTCCTCAGGAAATCCAGAGTAAAATGTTTCCACACCACTGGACTACCACTAACATCCTTGATCTGTGCAAGTCCCAAGACCTTGCATGGGCCTGATAAAAATTATCATGTTTCACTACAGACCTCATCCTTACAGGGCTGCAAAGAACAACTGTACAAAGGCTGTCTGGGCCATAAAATCACACTATTTCAAGACCAATTTCCTTAAAAAACCTCAACTTCCCACCTAAATTCTGGAAGGTTATCCATTCCCTTTTCATCCTCCTGTCCAGTCCGCTCCCCCATTCCTTACGGTAAATGATTCACCTGTGTCTGACCCCACCTCTGTTGCAGTTCTTTTCAATGAGTTATTCGCAACCTATGCCCTCCCTTCTGCTCCTCCTCTTGGCTCCTCTCCTTTCTCTCCTGCTCCCTCCCTATAACTCACCAGTTTTCCATTTTCCCCATCACAGTCCATGAAACCCTGCTTGCCTTTTCATCCCTCAACCCATTGAAGTCCAGTCCTTACAGTGTGGACCCCAAGCTCCTCCATCTCTCAGTGCTGCCATTGCAGTGCCCCTCACTCATCTGCTCAATCTTTTCTTCTCCTTCAGTGCTTTTCCTCAATCCTGAAAGTTAGCCAAAGTTATTACACATCACAAGGGGGTTACCCCTCTTCCCCATGTACTTCTGTTCCATTTCCCTCCTCCCAACCCTCTCCAAGCTGCAAGAGAAACTGGTTCATTCTAGACTCTTCAACTTCCTCTCATCCTTCAACTTCCTCTCACCTTTCAAGTTTGCTTTCCAGAAGCACCATTCCATCGCCTCCTCCATGCTGTGTGTCACTGATTCTATCTTCTCTTGGATGGATCATGGGCACATTACAGCCACTATTTTATTGATCTGGCCAAAGCTTTCGATTCAATGTTCCATGCACTCCTCTTGGACAAGCTGAGTTCAGCTGGCCTCTCAGTACCACCATTGCTTGGTTCTGTTCCTATCTAACAGGTCATCAACAATCAGTACAAGTCAAAGGCACCCTGTCACCACCCCTTCCTATCCAAGCTGGGGTACTGCAGGGCTCCATCCTGAGTTTTTCTAAATGACCTCCCATGTGCCTGTGTTAGCTCACATATACATATGTATGCAGATGACATAGTCATCTTCACCTCTGGGCCCTCTACTGCAGCTGTAGAAGGCCTGCTCCAGTAGGACATCAACAACATTCTGCACTGGTTTCATTCCAACCAACTTAGAGTTAACACTGAAAAAATTATGTCTATGACCTTTGGTACCAAGCAGAAACTGGTCAGACTCACTGCCCCCCCTTCAGCACCCTGGATGGCACACCCTTCAAAGCAGTTCAGTCCTTCAAGTACCTTGAAGTGTGTCTTGAAAGTAAACTTGACTTCTCAGCACTCATCAATGTCATCCATGCAAAACTCCATCCCAAGCTCTGTGCCCTGTATTGCAATAATGACTGCTTATCTGTGCATGTCTGCGAGGAGTTTGTTACCAAAGTAGTGCTCCCTGTTTTCAACTCTGTGGATGTGGTCTTTGGCTGTGCCCTATCCACTTCCTTAGCCAGATTGGACACCCTCTGTAACTCCTTCTGCCATTTTGCTAGAAACTCCCCCCCTACTCACCACTGCTCACTTTACTTATCCCTATTCATCCTCCATCTGCCATCTCGTCACCAGGCTCACTGCACCTCCTTCATATCCAAATCCTGGTTTGGTTCCCTTACCCCTCTCTCCCTGTCTCTCTCTCTCTCCCTCTCTCTGTTCTCCCAGCTCCCCACCTGATTCTCATTCCCTCTGTTCCAGGGATCATTGCACTTTTGCTGCTCCACACCCCTGACTCTCTGTCAGACAATCTTCATTCTCCTATTGGCTTCCTTTACTCTGGAACCAGCTCCCCTCCTCCCTCCACCTCTCCCCATCCCCTGGCTCTCTTAGACATCAGCTGAAACTCCAGCCACCCCCAACCTGTTCATGTTATCATTCTTCATGACACAACCATGGCTGAGCTATTCACTACCAGAGTAAGCAGCCGGCTAGGTCCCAGACCCTGCCCTGATTCAACTTTTGCACCACTTCAGTTCTCTCCTTTCATTATGAGAACAGACAGCTATTTCACCTCCAGGTCAAGTGTTGGTTGGCTATGTTGTTTCTCTAACCAAGTATTGTCGTTACCTCTGAATGTGCACTTGCTAGCCATTTCATTGGCTCTTTCTGTCTATGACCTGTACTTTGTAGCCTGCCACAAAATGTACCTTTTTCTGTGAGCTTATTTTAATGGGAAAGGCTGCTCAATTCTTTTTTTTTATGTGTCCTGTTTCTCTTTAGCAGATTATAAAGTTCTGCCACTAGAGAGCCCTTAGTTCTTCTTTGTAATGTGACTGAAGTAAGAAGAGATCCAGAAGCAAATGATTTGATACCTTTTATTGGACCAACATAGATGTAACAAAAATAACAAAGTGCTTTAGCTTTTGGACCAACCCAGTCCTTACTCAGGAGCTTAATGACAGTTATTTAGAAAATCCCAGACTTTTAACACCAAGTTCATGCAGAAAAAAACAGAAAAAATTCCAATTGGTTTAAAATACTCATTTAAAAAATAATAGAAGGAACATCAGAGATGTTAAATAGTACCAGTTGAGCTCATTTCCACTTCAGACTGTGTGGTTACATCACAAAACAGACAATTCAGGGTACTGGGGAATTATACATGTGCATCACGGCATGTTGTTTATTTCATCTAATGCAAGAGATGTCCACAAGCAGGTTATGTTGGAGAGACAAGCCATCTGCTCTGCACTAGAATGAACTCACACAGACATAATATTAATCTGAAGATGACTGAAAAACCAGTGGGGCAACACTTCTCTCAGCCGGGCCACTCAACCTCAGATATGTTAGTAATGGTCTTAAAAGGAAATCTCAAAAGTACACAACAGAGACAGACTTTTGAGATCAAACTTATTTTATTTCTCAGTATGGTAGAAGAGGGCATGAACACAGATTTGGGATTTATGGCACATTGTAGGACTTAACATCCACAGACCTTTTCTTCTCAGGATAGACGTATTATAGGACTTCAGCATCTCCTTGTGTGTGTGTGTAGGGGGGGTGCTATTACATTGGGGTGGGCATATATTCAGGTACATGACATAATGGTGTTACAGTGTGTTATGACTCTTACTTCAAATACATAATGAATAATATTTCCTTTTTACTAGTTATCTTCCCCAGGGGTGGGGGTGGGGTTAATTCCATTGGGTCTTATTCAGATTCCCTAGCCTGTTATTGTACATACAGTAGTTTTAGTATATACTGTCACATTTTTGAACTCTGAACATATTGTGGTGCAGGATCTCATTTGCATGGGGGTCCTTGACAGATTAAATTACATTGGGCTAATATTGTAGTAATTTGTGGAAATAAAGGTATGCTAGGACTTTTGTCTCACATACATAGTGTACATTCACTTCTAACCCATTATCTTACCCTGGGGAGGGTGGAAGTTTTATTTCATTGTGGTTCTATTCAGAATCCTTGGACTGTTACTGCACATATAGTAGTATGATTATTTAGTGTTGCATTTGTGAACTCTGTACATATTAGGATGCCTGATCTCTTTTGATTGGAGGTCCATGACAATTTTTATTCCTTTGAGTAACAATTGAAGTGATTGATGTGAATGATGGTGCATTAGGACTGAAGACTAGGTTTGCTGGCAAAGGCACCTAGCTTCACCTGAGCTCTTTTCTTCTAGGTTGCTTGATGAAAGGACAGAGCAGAGAACTTTACCAGAGCAAGGAAAAGGGTCAAGGCTTCTTTTGGCTAGGCAGATTTACTGTGTGTTATTTTCTTTTGTACTCACAGGGATTGTTACTGTTTATTGCTAACATTTTATTACTTTATTTTTCTCTGATTCAAATTATTGTTGCTGGGTATACCATCTGCTGCATTATTGCAGGGTGTGCCTACAGGTGTGTGTTTACAGATTACTGCTGTAATCTTCTGATTCAAATTGTGTTTTGCAAGGTATATCTTCTGTTACTGCTTTATTTTTCTCTGTAGCAAAGTGTTTCTTACAGGGTATATCTTCTGTGAAATTATTAGAGGTGGTGCTTTACAGGTTTTACAGTTTTATCTATCATTAGGATAAGCTTTCAGGGCTACTGCGTTTGTTGCTGGCTGATTGTTTCTGCTCTTACCCCCTTGTTTTTTTCATCTGTGGTCCTTCTTTTTCGGCAGGGGAAGGGTCCAGCCTCCCACTCCCATCCCCAACAACCCCACACTACACTGCTTTTATAGGGTAGCACAGTTGTGACATTTCCTGTAGCAAAGCAGGAAGGGGCAGATCAGAACGGTATCCACACACTGACCTCATTTACAGGAGCACAAATAATTTAATTTGTTGTAACAAATTATACATGAGCAAACAAACAAAACACGAAATCAAACTTTTGCTTTCATTTTCCTCCTTCTAATTACTCTGACCAGGTTATAAACCCAGCAACTTATCTGGAATGGATATTATTAACTGTAGGTACTGCAGGACACTTTTCAGAAGGGCAGTTTTACAGGATTTAGGACACTGTCCTACATGCGGGGCCATTAGAGATCTAAGGGCTCAGCTCCAGGCAGCATGGTCAGAAATTATGCACCTCAAATTGCATATTCAGGAGGAAATATATTATAAGAACCACCCACCATTTCCACAACATCTTGCAGAAGCACCTTGACCACAGAGGGTAGTTGCTTCAGGAGGTTGGCAGGTTGTTAGGAGAGGCAAATCGGGTGCCCCATCACTTGGTGCTCTCCAACATATCACCTCCAAAAACCATATAAAAACTACAAACAGGTATCTGCCTCTATCTCCAAAATCAAACAAAGGGGCAGAGGACACTGCAGAGCAGGACACTGCAGCACAGTAGCTAGCACAACAAAACTCACCCAAAACAGGAACCAAAACAAAAAGGCAAAAAGGAAATCCAAAAAACTTCTGATCATAGGAGACTCTGTGATTCAGGGAGTTGATACCTATCTCCAGCCAGGAGTAATGGTCAGATGTCTCCCAGGTACATCAGCGTGGAGAGACACTGACTACATTGCTAAAATTGTACAGGAAGCAGGAGAAAACATTAACATCCTGGTACACATAGGGACTAATGATCTCACCAGCTGGTCAGTTGTGGAGACCAAGGAACACTTGACCAGGCTGGGTGACAAGCTATCATCCATTTCATCTAGCATTTCCTTTTCTGAGATCCTGCCAGTCTGGGGGGGGGGGCAGATGGATGGAAGGTCAGAGAAGGGGAGATGGGGAACTAAACATGAGGCTGAAGGGCTGGTGCCAGGAAAAAGGACACATATTTGCAGGGAACTGACAACAATTTTGGGAGTGGAAGTTCCTTAAATTTGATGGACTGCATCTAACTAAGGAGGGAGTCAGTGCATTGGGGCAGAAGTTTGACATCTTTGCAGAATATTTAAACTAGCAATTGGGGAGACGGGTGCAGCACCCGATACATCAAATGGGAAGATCAGCCCTCCCCCCTCAGCTAGTGGTCAAACAGGAGTTCAGCATGATTGTAGTTCATTTGCATCACCAGGTAAGGAAAAAGGTCTAGCTCCTCATATGACACACGGGGGAAACACCAGACTTCACCCAACAACTAACACTCCAAAATCTGGCCAATGGAAAATCATGTACACAAATGTTTGTAGTCTGGGAAACAAGATCCCAGACCTGCAGGCAATAATGACAGAGGCTAAACTTGACATAGTAGTCATTAGCGAGACATGGTTTACCAGTAACCACACTTGGGAGCTTTCGGTACCTGGCTATGTACTGTTCAGAAGAGACTGAGGGCAAAAAGGGGGGTGGTGAAGTGGCCCTTTATGTCAATGAAAATATCAAAGCTACAGAAATGCAGAATACACATAAGGAGCCAGGAGAACTGTGGGTCACCCTAGAAACAGGAAATGGGACAGCCATAAGAACTGGGGTTGTCTACAGGCCTCCAGACCAGGAGGAGGACATAGACACATTACTGTTAAAAGATATACAAAACATGACAGCTAAAAGGGAGGTTCTGATAATGGGAGACTTCAATACACCGGATACAGATTGATCAATACCGGCAGGAACATCTGCCAGATTAGACACATAATGGATTCCCTGCAGGGGGAGGGCCTCAAACAACTGGTACAACAACCCACAAGAGACAGGGCTGTCCTAGATCTAGTACTGACTAATGGGGAAAGGATCACAGATCTCCAGGTAGAAGGTCACCTGGGGCCAATGACCATCACGTGGTATGGTTCAATTTGGCCACTAGAACTAAATCATCCCATTCCAAGGCAAAAATATGGGACTTTGGAGGAGCTGACTTTGATAAGATGGCCAACAGAGTTAAACTAGCCCTGGAAAAAAGAAATACAGACAAGGGGGTACAAGCAAAGTGTGCAAGCATTAAGGATGCAATACTTGAAGCAACATCCCATTGTGTTAGACAGAAAAGGAAGTGCAAAAGAAGAAGGAAATAACTTTGGTTCTCAAAAACAGTAGCAGATAAGGTCATAGCTAAAAGGCTGGCCTTCAGGAAATACAAGGGAAGGCAGTGGAATGATGATAGGGAGGCATACCAAACTTCCCTAAGGGAAGCAGGGAAGGCAGTAAGGCAGGCAAAGTCCCAAACCGAGGAAACACTAGCACAAACAGTAAAAGAAGGTGACAAGGCTTTCTATAGATATGTTAGTGAAAGGAGAAAGTCCAGAGGGGGTATTGCTAAGCTCAATGGGGATAAGAGGGCATGTGAGGAGGAGGACAATGTAAAAGCATCTAACTTAAATAGATACTTCTGCTCAGTATTTACCGAAGAGAAGGTAGGACAGGGCCCACAGCTCAGCACCATGGACACAGGGGGAAGGGAGGTGTGCACTAGTCCCTTCACAAAAGAAAGGGTCCTACAAGAGCTCAATAAGCTCAGGGTGGACAACGCAATGGGACCTGATGGCATACATCCCAGGGTACTTAAGTAGCTAAGGGTGAAACTATCAGAGCCATGATCAGAACTGTTTAGTGAGTCTCTGAACACAGGAGAGGTCCCAGAAGACTGGAGAAGGGCTCATGTGATCCCACTCCACAAGAGTGGTAGCAGGGAGGAGGCAGGGAACTACAGACTAGTCAGTCTTACCTCAGTAGTGGGCAAGATTATGGAGGCACTCCTTAAGGAAAGGATAGTGCAACACCTCTAATCCATAGGAGCACAGGATCCAAGACAGCATGGGTTTACAAAAGGAAGGTCCTGTCAAACTAATCTCATAGATTTCTTGACCTGGGTACCAGAGTGGTGGACCAAGGGGAAGCAGTTGATGTCACCTACCTTGACTTCAGCAAAGCTTTTGATACTGTTCCACATAGAAGATTGATTAATAAGCTAGGTAGGCTCGGGGTGGGTCAGAAGTTGGTCAACTGGGTGGCAAACTGGTTGACAGGCAGAAAACAGAGAGTGGTGGTAAACGGTATACAGTCAGAAGAGATGCAAGTCACAAATGGGGTAACTCAAGGATCAGTCCTGGGGCCAGTCCTCTTCAATATCTTCATCAGTGATATTGCAGATGGACTGGTGGTTAAGGTTTGTCTGTTTGCAGATGATACCAAGATCTGCAACAGAGTAGATCATCCAGATGGGGTGGGCAGAATAAGAAGAGATCTGGATAAACTGGCAAAATGGTCAGAAGAATTGCAACTGGGGTTTAACGCAAAGAAGTGCAATATCATGCACATAGGGAAGAGAAACCCTGAAGCCACCTATAGGCTGGGAGGGGAACTGCTGGCAGTCACAAGGGAAGAAAGAGACTTGGGCATCATCATCACAGATGACCTGAAATCATCCAAGCAAATCACTAAAGCAGTAGGTAAGGCTAGGGGGATGTTGGGGTGTATTAGTAGGGGTATCACAAGTCGTAAGAGGGAGTTAATAATCCCTCTTTACAAGACACTGGTTAGGCCCCATCTGGAGTACTGCATGCAGTACTGGAGGCTGCACCTTCACAAGGACATTAACCAAATTGAGGCAGTCCAGGGAAGGGCAACCAAAATGGTGCAGGGACTGCATCAGAAAACATATGAGAACATATTAATGGAGCTCAATATGTATACCCCAGAGCAAAGGAGGGAGAGAGGTGATATGATCGAAACATTCAAACACCATAAGGGCATTAACAAGATGAAAGAGTCTAATATGTTTCAATATAAGAAAAATAGCAGGACAAGAGGACACAGCATGAGATTAGAGGGAGGCCGATAAAGGGGTAATATGAGGAAGTTCTTTTTCACAGAAAGGGTGGTGGATGAATGGAACAGCCTAACTCAGGAAGTGGTGGATATGAATACAGTGCAGGGCTTCAGACATGCATGGGATAGGCATAAGGGAGCAATACAGATGCATATGAATAGATAGGCCATTGACAGAGCAAATGCCAATGGCACTTTCATAAGGTAGAAAAAGAAATGGCCAGACTGGATGGGCCTTGCAGTCCTTATCTGCCATCAACTTCTATGTTTCTATATGTGTGTGTGTGTGTGTGCGTGTGTGTGTGTATGTGTATCTCCTTACAACTAGTTATCTTCCACCGGGGGGGGGGGAGGATTTCATTCCTATGATTTCTTATTCAGATTCCTTAGACATTTTCAGTACATCAAGTGGTCTTATTATACAGTGAGAATTTATTTAAATCTGTACATATCAGATTGCATGATCTTAGTTTCTTGGTAGTCCTTGACAAGTGGCTTTTTGTTTTGCTGTTATACTACCAATTTATATTATCATGTATACACTTCTGTTACAACACTAAATGCCTTCAGGTCTATGGAGCATAATAACCAGTTTGAGAGTATAGTTGGATAATGTTTCCAGCTCAGTTTTACAGTCCATATAGTGTGAAACTATTGCTCACTTTAGGTAAACTTTATTTTAAATTATTTGTATACCATGAATATTTACTTTTTGTAGTTCTAGATTATGAGGCTTGGTTTTAACTTACAATCATGTCACATTTTAGCAAATATTTAATCCGAGTGGGTTTTGCTTTTCATGACCTGCATTCTTAAACACACTAGAATACTCTTAATTAGGCTACATGACTCTAAGCTTGAAATGTTCTTATCTCCTCTGAAGGTATCTCTAAGTCATTTTAATTTATGTGCAGTGTACTCCCTGCTTAATGCACATCTGACCTTTAGGTCTTTTCAGCTGTAGCTGAACTGGTACTATTTAACATCTCTGATGTTACTTCTGCTTTTTTAAACGAGTATTTTAAATCAATGGGAATTTTTTTGTTTTTTTCTGCATGATCTGGGTGTTAAAAGTATCAGATTTTCTAAATAACTGTCATTAAGCTTCTGAGGAAGGACTGGGTTGGTCTGATAGCTAAAGCACTTTGTTCTTTTTGTTACATCTATGTTGGTCCAATAAAAGGTGTCAAATCATTTGCCTCTGGATCTGTTCTTACAAGGACCAATACAACAAAGACTAAATCTGTATGTGAAGTAAAAATGTATCTCTTAGTCAACTCCCTCTGAGATTGCTCTGCAGTTACATGCTCAGCTCTTTGTCCAACTATTTTCTAAGTACGGCGTTCAGTCTCAGTGTGGTGCTGTTATTCCATCTTCTTCACACCCCCTTCTTATATTAGTTTTTTCCCCCAAAATCGGCCCCTGTTGCAATTCATATCCCTCTCTCCTCCCTCCCCCTTTTTCTACTTCTATCTCTCCCTCTACTAACCCAACTTGCTCACGACATACCAGTGCAAAATAACCCAACAACCCCTACACCCCTCCTCAAACCCTACTTACATCCTCACTATTACTCCCTCTCCCCCCTCTGAACTATGGTCTCACTTCTCTATGATTCCTCATGCATCACTACTATCTGTGCCATCTATCCTTGCTGTTCTTCATCTACTGCTCCCTTGCTCTACCCCTCCATTCCCTTCCAAATACCTGGCTTTCTTGGATTCTCCTTATAAATGCCCAAAGCTCCACTTCCTCATCCTCGCTCTACTCCTGCACTCCTCTGGGGACATCCATCCCAGCCCTGGCCCTGTTGCCTCCAGCACTTCTGGTGCTTCCATACCTCTCAACCTCCTGCCTCATAAATCAGGGACAAGGCTTAAAAAAATCAGGGACAAAGGACCAAAATCAGGGACACTTCTTCAAAACTGGAGATATCCACTCAGGAAGCTGGCAGAATAAAGGGCTCAGTGTAAAATGCATTTTCTAAGGAAGAATAAGTCTATAACTTTAATGTTTGACATTATTTTGTGCTTATAACCCCCACTGTTTAGTCACAGAAACACAATTTTTAGGAGGGACAGAGTAGAATTTTGAGGCAAAATCAGGGACGTCCCTGAAAATCAGGGACAGTTGAGAGGTATGGGTGCTTCCACAGCTGCTGCTGCCCGCTCCTCTGCTCCTGCAGCCCTCACAAGAGGCTTCAAGATCCTACATCTAAATATTTGTAGCCTAGTACTAATAATTGACCTCCTACAAGCCATGATGACCCTCTAAAACCAAACATCCTAATCATTACAGAAACTTGGCTAAAGAGCATGATCCCTGACCACTCAGTTTCCATTCCTGACTACTCCCTCCTAAGGCAAGACCGAGCTGGCAGAAGTGTCGGTGCTGCCATGTACATCCTTCCTTCCCTCCAATACTCCATAATTTACTCATCCTCCAACTCAAAGATCCACGATGCTCTAGTTATTCATGTTATCCTTCCTTTTATTCTTCAAGGCTTTATAGCTGGTATCTATTGCCACCCAAACATCCAGCCCTCTACCGCTCTTGACCTCCTAACTTCCATCACTGCCCTCTCTCACTCTGGGGAACTGTAAATCCTAGGTGACTTCAATTTAAACTGGCTGTCACCAAAAACAATTAAAATACACGATGCAATCTGTGCCCATAACCTCACACAGCTAATATCGGAACCTACCCACCCCAACCACAAGACACAAAATCACTCTCTACTTGACTGGGCTCTTACCTCCCACCCCCAAAGAGTCATCATCTCTGGTATCCTTCCTAACACACTCAGTGACCATGATCCAGTGTTCATAGTCAGGAAAGTTCACAGACCCAAATCCCCGCATAAAACCTTGCAGCTACTCTCTTTTAAATCCTTAGAATTAGAACCTCTCCTGCGCAACCTAGCCCTCTCCAACTGGTCTCCCTTGGCCAACATTCCATCGGTTGATAAGGCCCTTACTTATTTTACAGATATATTCCTAGAGAATTGGAATATCTTTGCTCCATTCAAACAAACCAGGGTTAAAGGAAACCACTTATCTTGGATTACTCCAGAACTATTGGCCTGTCTCAGAGCTAGAGATCGTGCCTGGAAACGTCATAAAGCAACCCAGCTTCCTAGCAATCTCATGACTTACCGCAAGCTTCAAAATGCCTGTACCAGGGCCACAAGGCTAGCAAAGTCCGAATACTTTAACACCAGCTTCCTCACAAACATAAATTCACCTTCCAAGTTCTGGAAGGTGGTTCATGCCCTCTTTTCTCTCATGTCCCACACACCACCCCATGCTTAAAATAAATGAAGCCCTTGTGGCTGACCTGGGTGCCGTAGCTGCTGAATTTAACTCCTGCTATACCACCTGTGCCACTGAGCTACTGAAATCCCTCCCTTCCTACCCTTTCTCCTCTCCTTTCCTCTTTCCAATGGTACCTCTCCTCCCCACTCCTCCTACCCCCTCTTCTCCTTCGGTACAGTCTCCCCAAATGACATGCTACAAGTCCTCCTCACTATGAACCCCTCCAAAGGCTCCTCCCCAGATGGCCTAGACCCTAAACTCCTCTCTCCCTCTCAGTCTCAGCCATTACCTACCCCCTTTCTCTAATTCTAAACCTCTCATTTTGTATTACCTCGGTCTCTACCACATGGAAACATGCTGTGGTCCTCCCTCTTCCCAAAGGTGGCGACCCATCTTCCCCTGTAAATCACTACCCTATCTCTCTCTCTCTCTCTCTCTCTCCTCCCTACCCTGGCTAAATTACAAGAACACCTTGTCCTCTCCCAGCTTACCTCATTTCTAACTGACACCTCCTACTTCACTCCTTTCCAATCTGGCTTCAGGAAAAATCACTCCACCGCTACCTCCCCACTTCGGTTCACTGACTATCCTTACCAGGATGGACAATGTTCAAATCACCTCAGCCACCTTTGTCGACCTCGCCAAGGCTTTGACACTGTTTCCCACTCCCTTCTCCTTGACTCTCTCCCAACAGCTGGCCTATCCCCTTCAGCCACTAGCTGGTTCAAGGCCTACCTCACTAGTAGAACCCAATCAGTCAGGATCTCTGGTGTCATTTCCCCCTCCCATCCTGATTAATACTGGAGTCCCTTAGGGCTCAGTGCTAGGGCCAATACTATTCTCCATCTTCCTAAAAGACCTTCCATCTGTCTGCTCCTCTGTCACTGCCATACACATGTATACTGATGATACAGTCCTGTACGCATCTGGCTCTTGCCCAGCTGAGGTTACATCCAACTTGCAGCAAGACTTCGCTACGGTTCAGCTCTGGTTTGCTAACCGTCAACTTTTTCTCAATGCCAAGAAGACTGTCTCCATGACCTTTGGCACAAGGCAGAGGATCTCTAGGCTTCCCTCCCTGCCCACTTTCCACACCATTGATGGGACTTTACTTGAGGACATGTTCTCCTTCAGGTACCTAGGAATTTGGCTGGATCAACATTTAAACTTCTTCAGACATATTGACGCCATCCCAAAAAAATTGCTCCCCAAGCTTGGTGCCCTGTTCAGTAACCATAGTTGTATCCCCTCTACGGTTAGGCGTGAACTTGTTCAGAAGATGATCCTGCCCATCTTTGACTACTGTGATGTAGTCGACACTGCTGCTCCCAAGTCCTCCCTGGCCAGATTGGACACCCTCTTCAATTCCTTCTGCCATTTTGCCCTAGTTGCTCCCTCTCACACCCATCACTGTGATCTCTATCATGCCCTGTCCTTCCCCTCTCTTATAAACTGACAACTCTCCCACTGCGCTAAATTCATCTCCAAGCACTGGCTGGGTGAACTCCCTTCCTATCTCTCCCCCTCATTTGTAACACTCCCCACTCCCTCTTACTCCCTTAGATCATCTGACTCCCGTACTCTGGTGGTCCCCAGTACAGCCACCCTCATCAGCCAATCCAGCTACTCTCACCGCCTCCCAAAATTGGGGAATTCCTTTCCCCCTCAAATTCATCACTCATCCTCCTACTACTGTACTCCATCAGCTCTGCCCTCAAAAACGTCCTTGCATCTAGCTGGTCCTGCTTTGACCTTCCCTAACTCCCCCTCTAAGCCCCTGACAAACCCTAACCCTCTTCAGTACCCATGCAATGCCCCGTTGCAGCTCCAGCTCCCACCCACCTAAAAACCAGCATTCCTTCCCTTCCCTCGATTCCCTCCCTTCAGACCTTCCATTGTTCTCTTACTGTGATTTCTCAATCATTCAAAGTTGTACCAAGGGCCTGTCCCTACCCTATTCTTACACCAATAACCCAACTCTTCCCTCCACTTCTCCAAATCCTGAAGGGCTGGGATTCAGCCTCTCTTCTCTCTCATCTTCACCCTCTCTTCTGTTCTTCTGAAGCCTATTCCCCCTCATTGCCTACAACCTGCTTCCCTCCTATCATACTCTACCTGTTGCTGCCACAACCTGCTCCTTTCCTGTCATGCTTGACCCCTGCCTTGTGCAGGCAGGGTCCTCAGCATACTGGAGGGGTCAGGCACCAGCAGATCTTTCTCCTCATACCTCTTCCTTCACCTTCTCCTTCCATCCCATTTCACCACACACACACACACACACACACACACACACACACACACACCACTTCTCTGCCTAAAACATACCTACCTCTCAGCTTCCTTTCTCCCCTCTTATGCAGCCCTAGCTATGGCTGACCCCTAATCTCTACTGCACTTGTAGTGAATTTGCACTTCTGTTATACCTTAGCCAACCTGTTCTGCCTGTGTTTACTCCTTACTAACTTCCCTAGCTCAAACTACAACAATTCTATTCAGCCATTTTCTAGACACTCAGTTATGTGTCATTTAGTGTATGCCTAAATGTTATTTTGTTTTGTTGTACCTATCTAGCCCAAAGGTGTTGGCGTAGTATCTAGCTAGTTCAAAACTGTTAGCATCTTGTTATTTCATTACTCCTGCACAGTCTGCTCAAATTATTTGAATGTAATCTACTGTAAATTTATATTGTGTACCAAATCTCTGTAAACTATCCTCATGTTCCCCTACTCCCCAGGTTGCACTGGGAGACGAGCAACTTGCTGCTCAGCGTGCCTTCCTGGTGAAACATTTCAATAAATAAATAAAAAATTCTTACTGTGCTGTACCACACATTACTCTCTGCACATACAACTAATATTTATTATATTTTGTTCAACTTTTGTACTGTGTGCTGTTCAAAAGTTTTGGTTATATGTATTGTGCTGCTGTTCTTTACTATGTTGCCCTTCCACCGGGTCATACCTGGAAATGAGCCTTGACTCAATTTGCCTTTCCCAGTTATCAATTTTTAAATAAAAAAAAATAACCCCTTCCAAGTGCTGAAGCTGTACTAAAACTGCAATAGTCACAGTGAGCAGGGAACCTGGTCTTTACTTGGCCCCCCAAATACAGAATTGCTTAACCTGGTGCTGTTTTGTTTGGGGGGGGCTGGAAAATGCAATTTTGAGGCTCAACCTTCGATTGCACCACCCCAAAACCAGTAACTCCATCCTGATACCAGCAGCCTTGTTACAGTGCTATTATAAAATGGCATTGCAAACAAAGCCCTTGGAATCTCTGGGCTGCCTGGAGATTTTTGTCTGACTTTGCTGCCAAAAACAATATCTGCCCTGTCCCAATGCACCCGTATGTCTAATGTATCACAGTCAGCACAAGGAGCAGCATTCAGGTTCCATCTCAGACAGTGGTCCAGATGAGCAGGTCAGGATAATTTTTTACATGAACAAGCTTTTTGAGTGACATTTCATGTAATCAACAACAGATTACTTAAAGAAAATATAAGAATGATCATTCCCTTTCCATATCATCCTCACAATCCCCATCTGCTGACTTAGAGCACTGTGCATTGCAAATGTTGGTGTGCTTCTATATCCGTTCCTCAATACAGCTCTGTCAGGGCAGCACTAGCAATAATTTCTGATATACAACAGTGCACCATCCCCTAGTTCTGTTTAGAAAATTGTGTATGCTTATGATGTTTGCCTGCTTACTAGTTTACTGATTTTTTATACTTAAAATGCTACAATGTTTGAAGTATTTTTTTAAAAAGTTTTTAGGCTCTAGGCTTTTAAAGCAAATTAACTTTAAGTGCCCCCTTTTCTGTGGTCAGCTGATTTATTTTGTAAAGCAACATGTTACTAGTTAATATGATACAGTGAGTCAGTATTTTTCCATTGTGAAATAAACTTGGTAGTGACGGTCACATGTTATGTCATGTTGTTGTTGTTAAATTCATTTAAGACAGCAGGCTGCAACAGCAGGAGCTGGAAGTAAGTACTCCACGCATTCACCAACGTCTGACTAATGTCACCATTTCCTCCCTCTAAAGTTCATCGCTTAGCCTTAGCCACTCTGTGCTTTCAGGGACACAGCTATAGCATGTTTAGTTTATATTAGTTTATTATTTGGTAATTGAGTTAGAACACATGTCTAAAAGCCTGTTTTCAGGTTTAACCCAGGCCAGAAAACAAGTACAAAATCAAACAACTTCTCAAAAAAAACCCACAAGGTGTAAATAGATACATAATATAAATACTTGTTATACAATAATAATTAAATTCACTATGCAACAATAATTTCAAGTATATAAACATTTAGATGCATCCATTAGAAAGCTCCTAAATTGTTCATAAACAGCCAACATGAAGAAATGTTTCTTAAATAACTAGATAAACTGTTCCACAGCTTAGGAGCAGAATGTGAAAATGTTCTTTGTCCCATAACAGTAGTAACAGCAGTTAAAGATATGTTGTGATGAGCAGCCAACCTTAATTTCCTCAGGCAGGTCACAAGGACAAGTAATGTTGCCAAGGGAGAATAACTTGAAAATTCAGAGATATTTATCTGTGAAGCTCCTGACAAAAAATACTCTTTGATCCTGAAGAGAAAACCACACTAACTGAGAGTAAATGGAACAGTGATGTTATCTTTTATTTGTTTAAAGTGCAAAGCAAACCAATATTATTATGTATTATGTTGACATGCCCTAATCAGTCACTGAGGCATTAAAATAAACCAATAAAGCACAGTAGAGGTAGGCAAGCATAATACCTCTGCAAGTGGACAATTGCATGTCATTCAACAAACAATTCTTTAATACTGAGCTCAATATTAAGGTCTTAGGAATGGAAGGAAGCAGACACCCATCTAGACCATTCCCCCATCACTCAACTTTAGTATCCAGCTACGTTACCCATACTGATGAATTTGTCCAAGTCATACTTATCCTGTGAGACTCATTCCACTATAGATGCCAGCAAATTATTCCAGATACCAACAATCCTTTACTGTATGTGTAAGCAAACGTTTTACGTTCAGGATTGGGTAAAGTGAACATGTTGCTATGACAGTGGATTTTGAGAGGTGTGTCACTGTCTGTCAAATGCAGGGCAGTCTGCAAGAGGCCTCATGGTGTCAGACCAATCATCAGTCATGTTGATCATGACACTCTTCTGGTCTTACTGGGCTGAAACGTCATGTAGTTCAAAGAAAGGAGCCACCTGACTCATAGGTTGGCTCTTTCCTTTGATCTGCATAGCACCTCTCAGCAAGCAGAGCTGATCAGCATCATGATCAGCCTGCTGTTGTCCTCCTCCCAAATTAATAACAATCCCTCCCACCCTGTGCCAAGTATCCCTCCCATCCCCCCCCATTGCTTCTCTTTTCCACCATAATTTTCTGACACCAAGGTGCTCAAGTCACTGGTGCCAGCTAGTAACCCCCACATCCATTTTATCCATGTGACACCAGGAAGCCCACCCCCCCCGCTGCTGCCAAACATGACACTAACACTGGGTTGCTCAGTCCCTCGTGTCTGTACTAATATAAAGAAAAACAACACCATTTGTCCTTTTTCATTAAAAAAAAATTCCTGTAATCCCACTGTCTGCCAAGTATACCGCCCACATCTACATCGCTTTCCATGCCCCTAGAGGTAAAACTGACACTGGGGTGTTCAATTCTCTGTGTCAGTACCTGAAACAAAGAAAACTGTCCCTCATATTCTTTTGTTTTATTTTATGCACCATGTAAAAAGAAAAGGTCCATTCATGTCTGTTGCAGCTGCCCCCCCACCACGCCTCCCCACCTGACCCATTACTTGGCACCCTTCAATTCCATAATTCTCAATTTCTAACTTACCTACTGGGGTCCAGTGCTGTAATCCTCGCTAGACTGGAGATAGAAGTTGACGGCAGATAAGGACCGCAAGGCCCATCCAGTCTGCCCATTTCTTTTTCTACCTTATAAATGTGCCTTCGGCCTTTGCTCTGTCAGTGACCTATCTATTCATAGTCATTTGTATTGCTCCCTTATGCCTATCCCATGCCTGTTTGAAGCCCTGCACTGTATTCATAGCCACCACTTCTTGTGGTAAGACATTCCATGCATCCACCACCCTTTCTGTGAAAAGAATTCTCACATTCCCCTTAATCGGCCTCCCTCTAATCTCATGCTGTGTCCTCTTGTCCTGCTATTTTTCTTGTATTTAAACATGTTAGACTCTTTCACCTTGTTTATGCCCTTAAGGTGTTTGAATGCCTCGATCATATCACCTCTCTCCCTCCTTTGCTCAAGGGTATACATATTGAGCTCGTTAATCTGTCCTCATATGTCTTCTGATGCAGTCCCTGCACCATTTTGGTTGCCCTTCTCTGGACTGCCTCAATTTGGTTAATGTCCTTGTGAAGGTGTGGCCTCCAATACTGCGCAGTACTCCAGATGGGGCCTAACCAGTGTCTTGTACAGAGGGATTATTACCTCCCTCTTCACGACTTGTGATACCCTACTAATACACCCTAACACCCCTAGCCTTACCTACTGCTTTAGAGGTCTGTTTGATGATTTTAGGTCATCAGTGATGATGATGCCCAAGTCTCTTTCTTCCTTTGTGACTGCTAGCAACTCCCTCCCAGCCTATAGGTGGCTTCAGGGTTTCTCTTCCCTATGTGCATGATTTTGCACTTTTGCATTAAATCCCAGTTGCCACTCTTCTGACCATTCTGCTAGTTTATCCAGATCTCTTCTCATTCTGCCCACCCCATCTGGATCATCTACTCTGTTGCAGATCTTGGTGTCATCTGCAAACAGACAAGCCTTACCCTCTAGTCCATCTGCAAGGTCACTAATGAAGATGTTGAAGAGGAATGGCCCCAGGACTGATCCCTGAGGTACCCCACTTGTGACTTGCATCTCTTCTGACTGTATACCATTTACCACCACTCTCTGTTTTCTGCCAGTCAACCAGTTTGCCACCCAGTTGACCAACTTCTGACCCACCCGAGCCTACCCAGCTTATTTATCAATCTTCTATGTGGAGCGGTGTCAAAAGCTTTGCTGAAGTCAAGGTAGGCGACATCAACTGCTCCCCCTTGGTCTACCACTCTGGTTACCCAGTCAAAGAAATCTATGAGATTAGTTTGACAGGACCTTCCTTTGTAAACCCATGCTGTCTTGGATCCTGTGCCCCTATGGATTCCAGGTGTTGCACTATCCTTTCCTTAAGGAGTGCCTCCATAATCTTGCCCACTACTGAGGTAAGACTGACTGGTCTGTAGTTCCCCTCCTCCCTGCTACCACTTTGTGGAGCGGGATCACATGAGCCCTTCTCCAGTCTTCTGGGACCTCTCCTGTGCTCAGAGACTCACTAAACAATTCTGCTAATGGCTCTGCTAGTTCCTCCTTTAGCTCCTTAAGTACCCTGGGATGTATGCCATCAGGTCCCATTGCCTTATCCACCCTGAGCTTAGCAAGCTCTTGTAGGACCCTTTCTTTGTGAAGGGAGTAGTGCTCACCTCCTCCCCTGTGTTCATGATGCTGAGCTGTGGGCTCTGCCTCACCTTCTCTTCAGTAAATACTGCAAAAAGTATCTATTTAGGATAGATGCCTTTACAGGGTCCTCCTCCTCACATGCTCCCTTTTCTCCATTAGCTTTAGTATCACCCTCTGGACTTTCTCTTTCACTAATGTATTTATAGAAAGTCTTGTCACCTTCTTTTACTGTTCGTGCTAGTGTTTCCTCAGTTTGGGACTTTGCTTGCCTTACTGCCTTACCTGCTTCCCTTAGGGCAGTTTGGTATGCCTCCCTATCTTCATCCCGCTGTGTTCCCTTATATTTCCTGAAGGCCAGCCTTTTGGCTCTGACCTTTTCTGCTACTGTATTTGAGAACCAAAGTGGTTTCCTTCTTCTTTGCACTTCCTTTCTGTCTAACACAATGGGATGTTGCTCTCAAGTATTGCATCCTTAATGCTTGCCCACTTTGCCTGTACCCCTCACCTGTGTTTCTTTTTGCCAGGGCTAGCTTAACTCTGTAGGCCATCTTATCAAAGTCAGCTCCTCTGAAGTCCCATATTTTTGCCTTGAATGGGATGATTTAGATGTAGTAGCCAAACTGAACCATACCATGTGATGGTCACTGGCCCCAGGTGACCTTCTACCTGGAGATCTGTGATCCCTTCTTTGTTAGTCAGTACTAGATCTAGGATAGCCCTGTCTCTTGTGGGTTGCTGTACCAGTTGTTTGAGGCCCTCCTGCAGGAATCCACTATGAGTCTAGTTCTGGCAGATGTTCCTGCTGGTATTGACCAATCTGTATCTGGCATGTTGAAGTCTCCCATTATCAGAACCTCCTTTAGCTGTCATGTTTTGTATATCTTCTAACAGTAATGTATCTATGTCCTCCCTCTGGTCTGGGGCCTGTAGACAACCCCAGTTCTTATGGCTGTCCATTTCCTGTTTCCAGGGTGACCCACAGTTCTTCTGGCTCCTTATGTGTATTCTGAATTTCTGTAGCTTTGATATTTTCATTAACATACAGGGCCACCTCCCTCTTTTGCACCTCGGTCTCTTCTGAACAATACATAGCCAGGTACTGAAGTCTCCCAAGTGTGGTTACTGGTAAACCACGCCTCACTAATTGCTACTATGTCCAGTTTAGCCTCTGACATTATTGCCTGCAGGTCTGGGATCTTATTTCCAGGCTGTGAGCATTTGTGTACATGATTTTCCATTGGCCAGATTTTGGTGTGTTAGTTGTTGGGTGAAGTTTGGCATTACCCTGTGCATCGTGTGGGGAGACAAACCTTTTTCTTACCTGGTGATGCAAATGAGCGGCAAACATGCTGAATTCCTGTTTGACCACTAGCTGAGGGAGGGTGTTCTTCCCATTCCACGATGGGTGCTGCACCCCTCTCCCCATTTGCTAGTTTAAATATTCTGCAAAGACGCCAAACTTCTGCCCCAATGCACTGACTCCCTTTAGTCAGATGCAGTCCATCAAATTTAAAGAACTTTCGCTCCCAGAACTGTTGCCAGTTCCTACAAATCTGTGTCCTTTTCCTGGCACCAGTCCTTGAGCCACGTGTTTAGCTCCCTATCTCCCTTCTCTGACCTTCCGTCCATCTGCTCCCTCTCCCAGACTGGCAGGATCTCAGAGAAGGAGATGCCGGACGAAATAGATGATAGTTTGTCACCCAGCCTAGTCAGGTGTTCCTTGGTCTCCACAACTGACCGGCTGGCGAGATCATTAGTCCCTATGTGTACTAGGACATCAATGTTTTCTCCTGCCTTGTGAACAATTTTAGCAATGCAATTTAGATACATCTTCACACTTCAGTGCTGGACCAGGAACTGAGGAAATCAGATATGCAGTTCAATGTATTTCAATGTGTTTTGAACTTGTTCTCATAACTTGGTCATTTTTTAATATTTGTTCCCAAATTTTCAACATGGCCTTTTTGGGATCCCCCACCTCATGAACAAGGGTACGAATATTCTTCAAATCTGGCCCAAAAGGTGATTTCACAGTTCAACATTTGAACATACGAAAGTTGCCAGCAGCAAAAGACCATCCTCGTCTATCTAGGCTGCTTGAGATTGCAGCTAGCACCTATGGTATGGCCCTAGAAGGAGTTAACTCCTTTAAGTATTTAGGAGTGACCCTGGATGAAAGTTTATCCCTCAAAGATCACTCTCACAAAATTAGCAAGTCTACACATCAAAAAACTGGGCCTGCTTTATCGAATTGCCCCTTACCTGGCCACCCCAATCCCGGATAATTATTTCCTCAGCAACTCTGATCCCTGGTCTTTTTTATGGAGCTCCTCTACTTCTTTTGGCCAAGTCATCTATTTTAACTAAATTAAAACAAACATATCACAGGATCGCACACTTTGGAGCATCAGCACCTGCTCACACGCACCACTGTGACATCCTCAGAACCCTAGGGTAGCCGAGTTTCAAGGTAAAGCTTGACTTCCCCCTACTCTGTACAACATTCAAATTTATCCGTCTCCCCCTCAACTCCTGTCCTCACCAACTTGATTACCTTGAAACCCATTCCTAGGTCTCTCCGCTCCTCTTACCTCCCCTTACTGAGTCTTCTCAGGACACAGCTAGCTGTAGGCACAAAATCCTTCACCTACATAGCACCCCAAAAATGGAATAACCTCCCACATGGACTGCTTTCCTGTACATCCCTCCCCCAATTCAAAAATGCTTTAAAGACCTCTTCTTCTCACCACCCATCTGCCACTGTTGCTAAGGACTCTTGTCCCCCCTCATCCCTGTACTCCAGTTCCCTATGTTACCTCCACTATTCCATTCAATATGGCACTTCTATCATGTACTGCAGATCAGTTTAAAGATCTCATTGAATATTTATTTTATGAAGTGTATTTACCCTTACCTTATTGTCTAATCTTGTCTAGTACTACTCTGATTAAGTTAATGAATGTTTCATCATTATGATGTACACACTATCCTTGACATGTTTTTAATTTTAATGACCATGACACTTATAGATGTGACTATTAGTTAATACTATTCTGGAAACTGCATTCCTGTGACTCCCAGCTTGTTTTAACTCAATGGACTGGAATGTATTTCCTTGGGTCACCCCTGAATAAGAATATGTTCATCTCAGTGGACTTACCCAGTCATCAACATTCAAATAAACAAATAAATAAAACATTCAGCAGCTGCCTCACCCTTCCTCCCCTTACCTCCCTTTACCCTCCCACTTGCCCTGTCCACCCCTTCTTGAAGCATTCCACTTTGTTACATGCCACCACCTCAGCTGGTAGTGTATTCCACTTTGCTACCACCCTCTCTGTAAAGAAATGCCTCCTCACCTCCCTCCTGAATCTACCCCTCTCCAATCTCATGTCATGGCCCCTAGTGTATCTCCCCACCCTCCTCCTGAATAAACCCTCTGTGCCTGTTTTGATTATCCCCTTCATGTATTTCAAGGTCTTAATCATGCCGCCCATCCCTCCTCTCCTCCAGTGTGCACATGCTTAACTTTCTTAATATGACCTCATATGGCAACTCCCCCAGGCCCTGAATCATCTTTTTTGCCCTATGCTGCACCCCCTCCAGCAGCCTAATGTCCTTTTGTAGGTATGGGTGCCAGTACTGCATGCAGTATTCCAGGTGGGATCTAATCAACGATCTGTATGATGGTAGAATAACCTCCCTTCTTCTCAAGGTAATGCCCCTTGCAATGCACCCCAGCATTTTGTTGGCCATTGCTGTGGGCTTTCTGCATTGTGCAGAATTGTTCATTGCTCCCATGATAAGCACCCCCAGATCCTACACCTCTTCTGTTACCTCCAGCCCCAGATGGTAGCGTCTCCTTGGATTTTTTGTTCCAAAGCACAGTACCTTGCATTTTCTTGCACTAAACCCCAGCTGCAGTCACTCTGTAAAATCATCTTTTGTGTGGAATTTTAAATTGTTTACCTTCTGGGTTCATGAGATGGTGTCATAAGAAGACTATGTTGAAAAATTGGGGTCAACATATTTGAAAACAACAAAGATATGAATATACATTGAAACTTTTCACTGCTTGCTCATAACTTTGGTCATTTACAATGTTTTGACCCCAACTCTGCGACATAGTTGAAAGGCTATGCCTGCAGTTCAATGGGTGGGAACAACCAGCCACACTCCCTGCCTGAGCTATTTAAGTTAGCTCCTTACAGCCTCACTCAGAAGCACTGTTTCTTTGCCCCACCATCCTTCCCTCCTCCTCCAGCAGCCTGCCTCTTTCCTCAGGGCTCCTTCCTAAGGTACCTTTAGCCTAAGGGAATTGTTCCTATGGCACCTCTAGGGGTGGAACCTTCCTTTAGGGTTCCTTGCCTTCATGATACCCTGACAGGATGGTAGTTCCCCATGGAACAGGGAGCACAAAAGGCCAAAGTAATCACCTACTACAATCTACAACTCATTCAGATTCTTCAGACTATCAACAAAGTTGCACAAGCAGAACTCCACACTAAGTTGTGTAAGCCCATTGAACCATTTTTTCACACCACCTTATGAACATGACAGGTGTTGTTTTTCAGATCCTTGTCAAAATCTGTTTTGGCACTTCATTTCATTTCATTTTTGTTTAAAACAAAAGCCTATGGACAATAAATGCTGGTTTTCATAGGCAACCATAGTCATGACACAAAAACAGAGAGTACATAACATAAAACAACATAGACAAACAATAAATACAGAGGACTGAGAATCATTAGTTTCATGCTACAACATATAGCATTAATATCCATTGCAAATATCTATAATTCTATTCATATTTCTTAAGGCTGTAACATGTGATTTATAATTCACTGCCGTCCTTATAGTTAAAGGTAAAGAATTCCAGTATGTACTAACTCTGTAATAGGAAACTACT
The DNA here is from genome assembly GCA_016271365.2 of Neoceratodus forsteri. Lineage (NCBI taxonomy): Eukaryota > Metazoa > Chordata > Ceratodontiformes > Ceratodontidae > Neoceratodus > Neoceratodus forsteri. Next base: position 817,154,674 of record CM057455.1, on the reverse strand, counting down.
TGCCCAACATTTTTTGAACACTTAGATAATTTTAAGTACGAGTGGTCTGTCGATCTAGTTTAATGTTAGACAATAATGTTTTTGTACCAATAATTTTAATTTAGCAGGTACTTGTCCATTTACCATTTTCCAGGTCCAGCTTCCCAGTTGCTGATTAATTCTCTGTTGCAAAGTTTGCCAATTTGATATTCTGTGCAAACAACAAGTATGACAATCCAATGATAGAGCAAACGCCAACCTACAGGCTTTAAGTAACAGCGTAATTCTTTGCAACAAAGGAGTAAATGACCAAGCCATAGTCTATGATGGTTAGAATATGTGTTTGTACAAGATTACAATTAGATCTGTTCCTAAACAATATACCAAATAATTGATTTACAGATTTCACATTTCACATTTTCAATGTGCTGATGATAACTGAAACAACTATCAAGAGTCAAATTTAAATATTTGTAATGAGTGACTTGATCCAGAATGATTCCATCAGAGATTCTTATAGAAAGAGACTTTCGTGAACCTGAGTATTGCCTGGAATGAAACTACATAACTTTTGTCTTTTTTTGAATTTAAACATAACTTATTGTTGATGAACCAGTTATGTACAACACATAAATCAAACTGTAATGCTGTAGACAAATTGTTTAAATCCTTATTCCAAAAAAAAGATTACTGTATCATCCACGTACAGCAAGAGCTTTGAAAATTTTATGACAGTAGGTAAGTTGTTCAGAAAAAGTCTAAAAAGCAAGGGTCCAGGAATGTATCCTTAAGGAACACCTAAAGTCAGAGGTAGTGATGGGCGAAGTTGCCCCAATTAAGCTCATGATGATTTTGCAGAGTGAAGGCTGGTGCAGAGTGCTTCAGGCGAAGCCAGTGCGCCGCGTTATTGATGGGTAACGCCAAGTCTATTGAAGACACTGACTTCATACTCCGCCTCCCAAACCACCTTCATCTAATTATTTTAAGTGAAGTACATTGAAAACAATGTACTTTGCCTCACTTCGCCTGGTTTTTAAGCTCCAAAGGTGAATTTTGCAGTGATTCATGGGATTTCAGGTCACATGGGCTCTAGATTGTTCTGCACAGCCTCAGTTTGGAGTAGTGTGTGTAGGAAGCTGTAGGAGACAATCTGCTCTGAGAGCTCTCTGCGATTTAAACCTTCAAAAAGCTGTTAAAAAAAGCCTTTTTGTGTAATTTTTTTTGCTGAAACTTTAGTTCATCGATTATAGGAAACCCTCCTGTGCTCATATCATTGAGCGTTTATTGCTTGTGTATGGATTTTGAATGTTAATGTACAACATTCAGTCTGTGTACTGAGAGACAGTGGAAGTGTGCTTTGGGGAAGGGGCGTATCTGTGGTGTAGGTAGATTAACTTGGAGAAAAAAGATAGTGCTTTCTCTTTTGGTGATATTTTTCTTGTATAACTGTGTTAATGTACACACAATAATATTTTCAATATTTCTTGCCATTTTTAGCTGATTGTTGTGGTGTAGCAGTGCATAATTTTAATTTGTTTAAAATATGTGGTTATATTACTGAAGTTTCTTTGCTATGCATTACTTGGTGTGTGTGTAGTATGTGTGATGTGTGTCATCAAATCAGACCCCTTTATTGTGCCACATAATCATTTCAGCAATGTGAAGCTGCTATCCACTGCAGCTGTGTGATTTTTATACTTCTTTGTGGTATCTTTACCGGTACTAGTACTAGTGACTGTTACTGCAGCAGTGCAGTACACTGATCCCCCCCCCCGCGGCCCGCCCCAGCCGGCAAAGGTATTCTTTTCCAGATTTGAATTTCTGATGGTGAGCACTGGTTAGGTGTTGTGCCTTTGTGTCTACATCTCTTCAGTGCACAGCGCAATTTTAATCTGTCTGTGTATTTGCATCTCTTTAGGGCCCAATCTCCATCTGTAACTTAACTCACAGTTGTTTCTTTGGCTTCCCTTCAGAGTACTGGACAGGTGTGGTGCTTAATTCTGCATGAACATTGTACTCATTAATATGCGTTTTTAAGTCAGGACCATTGTCACGAGTCATTCGTGATACAAATCACGTTCTTCATCATCACGGTCACAAATGCAGTCACAAATCACGATTCACAATCATGATCATTCTCGTTACGAATCACAACATAAATATTTTTTCTAGTTACTTGGATGTATTGTAAGCCTGTTTTGTAGTATCTCTCCAGGCTTCACCACCCCACCATTGCACTCATTGATACGTGTTTTTAAGTCTGGGAGTTTTAAGCTACAGCTCATTGGGGAAGTACAGCTGTAGACGGTAGGCATTCACATTTCTTCATCATCACGGTCACAAATGCAGTCACAAATCATGATTCACGATCATGTCACGAACCACAACATTAATTTTTTTTAATAGTTACTTGGATGTATTGTAAGCCTGTTTTGTAGTATCTCTCCATGCATCACCACCCCACCATTGTACTCATTAATGTTTGTTTTTAAGTCAGGGAGTTGGACAGTGTCTGCAGTACATACACAGACTGGAAAGAAGATTGACTGCACACATGCGGTTTAGTACAGTATACTTGCACTGCTCAGAATACAAAGTGTCACGCATATGGAAGACAACAAAAAAGGGCATAATTACATACAAGGGTCAGGGATGGTGGAGAGATACATTTTATAACACAGCAAGGAAGGTGTCGGGGGGCACATGGTGTGAGGAAAAAAAAAGTAATGTGGGATCCCATGGTGATCCAGCAGCAGTTCCAGCATGGGCATAATTTGCAACTGATGTCCCTCTATGTGATCCAGCCGCTGCTCCACAGCACTCACCCTCTCATTGTTAACCTCAACAGCACTCCAGAGAACTACCAAATCAGCTTGTGTTACATGCAGTTCTCTGGGGTCCACACATTCTACAGGCTGACCTGCTGGTGGTGGTGGAGGGGTTGGGGGTGTTGGTGGAGCAGCAGGTGCTGCTGTGGCCCTCCTCTTCTTAGGGACTGCCTCAATGCACAGCTGCACCCTCTGCCACAGAATGGCCAGCAGGTGCAGGCATGGTCCATTCTGTGGCAGCCTGCCACTCCAACTGCTGGTGATTGAGCATATGGGTGTGCTGGCCCCCAGTCCCCAGGTGAGTCCCCCGGGGGACACGGTGAACCTCCACCTCACATAGGCAGCACTTGACCACACTGCTGTCCCCCCAACACAGTAAAAAAACTGTCAAACAGAGGTGTGGGGAGGACCAGGCACAGGCAGGGGATGGCCAGATGAACTGGCAGCCGACTGGTCATGGTGCTGAACAGGGATGAGATCCACACCTGGGCCTGGATGAACAGGCACATCCTGCTCCAGAGGATCTGGTGCTGGACTTGGTGGTGGTGGTGGTTCAACTACCTCAGAGTCAGGACAGGAGGCAGTGCTGGTCCTGCTTCTGGGGGGGGGACTCACAAGTTTTGAGTGGTCCAGCAGTAATGGGCACCCATGCCCTCCACACATGCACACGGTATGACGCTTACCACTACCACGCTCTCCCAGAGCTGCCCCCGCCCCAGACATTCCCTCACCTTGGTCCATCTCTCCTACTGAGCTCCCTCAGTCTGAGCAATCACTGCTCACACTGTCACACAACACACACACACACACAGTCACACAGACAAACAACTAACTACTTAAAAAGGTAAGAAAAATAAAATTTACAGAAAGAACAAATTAAGTAAAAAAGAGTACAGAAAAGACAAAAAAATGTAGCTTTTAAAAAAGCAGTTGGGTCTAAATCAAAGTTTAAATCTCCTCCTCACTCTGATCTCAAAGTATCAGCAGTCACAAAACACACTACTCTGTCTCTGTCTGCACAGGAGAAAGTAAAAGTGTCTGCTTGTATGACTCACTTTCTCCCTGTCTAGCTAAAGAGCATGTGACTTACAGTACTGTAAGCCATGTGGTGTGTGTGTGGGGGGCTGCCAAATCTGAAACACCAAGTGGATCACTTAGAATCATAATGAGGAACGCGAAGGCCATTAAAAACAATGGCTTTGCCTTACTTCGCATTGCCATTCCACCTTAACGTGAAGTGGTAATGACAAGGCGGAGTGATGGTGATTGCCCACTCCGTAGCGAGGCAAGTTGCGTCCCACTGCGCTCACTTCGCCGTGCATTTAAATTCTCTCCATCTCTAATCACAGGTAAAGGCTTTGAAAAAGAATTCTGGATTTTAACCTGCTGTATGTGGTTGGTTAAGTAATCTTCAAAATGTGACCGAATTAGAAAAAACAAGTTGTTTCAGGCTCTCAATTAATTTATCATGCTGTACCAAATTGAAGGCCTTCGATAAATCTACATATATATATATATAGAGAGAGAGAGAACAAATTAAGTCACCACTGTCCAATGCCTCAAGTATAGTATAATAAATTCAGCTAAAGCTGTTGTGGTACTGTGTTTTTTTCCTGAAACCATGCTGCTCTACAGTCTCTATATTATATATTTTTTTAAATGTTCCGTAATCTGGTCATGTATTATTCTTTCAAGTACTTTAGACAGTGGTGATAAAACAGAAATTGATCTGTAGTTGGAAGTCAAACTCCTATCGCCACTTTTAAATATTGGAGTGACATAAGCATGTTCCAGTATTAAGGAACTACACAGTAAATCAAAGAAAATTTGAATAATTTTGTAATAGGTGCAGCTAACTCTTCTAAGGCAATTTTGAATAGATGTAAATCTATACTATCAGGACCTACACGTGTTTTAATATTTATTTTCCATAAATATTTCAGGCAGGTGTTTTTACTGATAACTTTAAAGTAAAATTGGGGAATAGTAAAATGATGTTCTAAGCCACCTAAATTATAATGCACAGAAACAGTTGGTGGCAAAGTAGATGCTAACTTTCCAATTTCACTTGTGAAATATTGATTAAATCCATTGGCTATATCCATAGGGTCATTACATAAGGTCCCATCTAGCGTCACTATATGTGATGTGATTTTAGAATAAAGATTAAGACATTTGTTTATATTGTTCCAAAAGGAGCGAGTGTCTTCAACTAAAAAAGAATGTCTATCACAATATTTGGATTTCAATAGTCTTACTTGTTTTTTGCACTGATTTCTCAGTTCTCTAAATCTAACTAAAAATGTCTTGCTTCCAGTCTCTCTGTATTTGCACCACTGACAATCTCTTTCTCTCATCAGTTGCCGCAATTTGAGGGTTACCCATTTGTGAGAGTTACCACTTTTTATAATATTTCTGTATGGGGCAAACAAGTCATAGACTCTGTTAAGTTCAGTCAAAAAAAAGTCAAATGCTAGGTCAATGTTAGGAATACAGTCAATAAAAGACCAATCTATCAGACTTAATGCATTTTTAAAATCAGTAATTTTATCCTTTGGTAAAATCCTTACCTTCATGTTGATATGGTGTAGTCTTTGTATTTTAGTAGACTAGGTGATTTTATTGGTGAATGATATATCAGTCCAGAATTCCTATACATTCTAATTCTGTCGGCAGCCTAAGGGTTAAAAATTAGTCAAAACCAGTCTTATGGGTACCAGGGGAAAGATAAGTTATGGCAACAATCAGATTTTGTATGTTTCCCAACTGTTAACTTTAAAGCAAGAAGTTCACAGCTGGGATCCTCAGGTATTATCTGTAAATTTGTATCACTTAATTCATCCTTTATGTAAAAAGGACATCCACCACCTCACTTAGTAATTCTTTCACATCTAAAAAAGTGGTAACCAAAAATCTGCATGTCTCTATCAGCAATTTGAGAAGTTAACCATGTTTCAGATAAGGAAATTATATCCAACCTGTGTTGTTTCACCTAGACAACAAACTGGTCAAATTTTGGAGCAATGCTTCTTGCATTTACATGTACTATACGAATTCCCTCCAGTTTGGGTAGCTTATACACTAAAGAATCAGCAGTCAGTGGTCCAGTATTAGGGTACACATTTCCTGAAACCAACAACAAATAAAATATAAGAAGCTGTGCACCCAAACTGGACCAGGAACATTTCACTGTCCACCTTTTTAGTTTACTAACAGCAAAATTATTGAAAGTGCTGCTACAGATTCTTAAAATAGCCGATACAAACTGCAGCTTCATTAATTAATTTTATGTTAAAATATGCATCTTGCAGATTCAGATCCAATGTAACAAAACTTGTTGAGTATGTAGGCAAATCGGTAGAAGCACCCTCAAAACTTAAATTGTTTCTAGATTGCTCAACTATATTATTGTGGTCCCCTACCCTTCCCCAAATACGCACTACACTAAGTAACTAAAACAATACTAAGCACTTTAAATGTTAATAAAAATTAGTATAGTGCAAGTTACACTGATAAAATATCAAAATCTCTGGCCATAGCTAACTCAGCGGACTCCGCAGACTCAGCAGATAGCACTCTGCTGAGTGCTGCCACTGTGCGCCGATGCGCAGAAACCAGCTAAGTTTTTGAAGTCACTGTGCCTGCCCCCACTGTGAGGTGATTGGCTGCAGAATGCTCAAGCTGGAAAGGAATGATGGCTTCATCTGCTAGAACACCAGGTAATGCAGGCACAAAACAGTTAATGATGAATGACTGTGGCAAGTGCGGGGAGTCTGCCACCCACCCCCACACCAGCTCAACAACTGCCCAAGTCCATAAAAGCACTGCCGCTGCTAAGGAACTGGCTAGGTTTTTGATGTCCCTCGGCCCACCCCAACTGTGAGGTGATTGGCTGCAGAGTGCTCAGGCTGGAAAGGAATGATGACTTTGTCCACTAGAACACCAGGGAACACAGGCGCAAAACAGTTAAGGATGAATGATTGCAAGTGCAGGGAGTCTGCCACCCACCCCACACCAGCACAATGACTGCCCCAGTCCATGAAAGCACTGCTGCCGCTCAGGAACTGGCTAGATTTTTGAAGTCACTGTTCCCTCCCCCTCTGTGAGGCGATTGCAGTGGAGTGCTCAGGCTGGAAAGGAATGATGGCTTTGTCTGCTGGAACACTGGGAAATGCAGGCACAAAATAGTTAATGACAAATGACTATGGCAAGTGTGGGGAGTTTGCCACCCACCCCACATCAGCACAATGATTGCCCCAGTCCATGAAAGCACACTTGTGGCATGAAATGACATTTCAGACAGTATTTTATAAATGACACCTGTCATGTTCAGAAGGAAGGGTCATAAAAAGACTATGAAAAAACAGCTAATTTATGAAGAAACATTGAATTGTTCTAAAGTTCACTCAGAACTTTATTTTTGCAGATTCTGGCCCCTAATGTTCAGTATATCCCTTGTGTTACCCCACCTCCTGAACATGACAGGTGTCATTTTTCAAATACCTTCCAAAACATATTTTTGCAATAGCACTGCAAAAATCACCCTTCAGATGGGATTTAAAAAATTGCATCTGTCTTGATCATAATGTCAAGTCACAAAAAAAAACAAACTGTTGGAAATCTGGGGTCAAAATGTGGAAGCCCAATGAAAATTGTATATTGCCTCTCAGCTGGCCTATCCTGGGTAAATACAGTATAAAAATGTATAAAAGCAGGACATCCCTGACAATAAGATACTGCATCTTATCTGGTCTATCCTGGGTAAATATTCAGTAAAAAATGTGTAAAATCAGGCCCCAGTGCAGCATCCCCCCCCCCCACACACACACACACACACTGGCGTTGCATCTGTGCTATTCTATCCTGGGAAAATACACTGTAAAAGCTGAACTCCACTGAAAATATAACTTGCCTTTCAGCTGGGCTATCCTGGGTAAATGTATTATAAATTGATAAAAGCAAGGCCCCATCCAAATGAGATACTGCATCTCAGCTGTGTTAACCTCAGTAAATACATAGTAAAAATTGGGAAAAACAGGATACCACTGAAAACAGGATAGCATCTGAGCTGTGCCGTCCTGGATAAATACAGTAAAAAAATGTGTCAAAGCAGGATCCCATTGAAAAAGAGATACTGCATATCAGCTGGGATATTTTGGGTAAATATATTGTAAAACTGTGTAAGAACAGGACCCTAAAGCAAAACCCCACTGAAATGGAGATGCTACTTCTAAAATGATCTGTCCTAGAAAAATACATTATAGAAGCAGAACACTAACAAGCATTTGTCAATGTCGAACGTTCACTTGCCGCACCACAGCTATTGTAGAAGCCTGAGGGAAGGTTCAGAGGAGTGAGGACCAGGGAGAGAGAGTGTGTCGGGTGGCAGGGGCCACCAATGGGCAAAGCTGCACCACGGCTAATGCTGAAGCCTGGGGCAGAGGAGGAGGACCAGGTAGAGAGAGTGTGTGGTGGCAGGGGCCACTACTAGTAAAGCTGCACCACAGCTATTGTAGAAGCCTGAGGGAAGGTTCAGAGGAGTGAGGACCAGGGAGAGAGAGTGTGGCGGGTGGCAGGAGCCACCAATAAGTAAAGCTGCACCACGGCTAATGTTGAAGCCTGGGGGGGCAGAGGAGTGAGGACCAGGTAGAGAGAGTGGCAGCAAGGCAGGACAAGAATAAGTAAAGCCACACCGCCAATGTAGAAGCCTGGGGGGGGGGGCAGAGGAGCGAGGACCACTGCTTTTGTTTGTGTTATGAGCCCCAGTTTAAAAATGCCTACTGCCACTGAAACATAGAAACATAGACTTTGATGGCAGATAAGGACCACTTGGCCCACCTATTCTGCCCATTTACCTACCTACAGGATAAGCTGCTGATCCTAGTTAAACAACGGCCTGTTTCTTCCTACCCCCCACAAAAATTGCCTTATGTCTGTCCCACGCATTCTTGAATTCTCCCACAGTTTTAGACCCCACAACCTCCTCAGGAAGGCTGTTCCATGCATCCACCACCCTCTCTGTGAAAAAATACTTCCTCACATTGCCCCTGAACTGCCCCTCCCCCCTTCAAATTGTGTCCCCTTGTTGGTTCATCTTTTATGAGAAAGTGATTGAACTAGAGTTTAACAGATGCCACCTTATCCAATCCCTGAAATATTTTAAAAAAGATTTTAAAAGCTTTGAATCTCCTTCATCGGGGGCTAGTATCTCTTGCACCATTTTAAACATTTAAACTACCGTTTGAAAAAAGTTTTAGTGTATAGTATAACACTGAAACAATGTAGCTGCCATCTTTGTGATGTGGGATGACACGTGGCATAAAACAGATGCAACTGTGGTTGTTTTCTAGAGCCATGAAAAATGGAAATTACATACCTACCGTAATTCTTGGTGTTCTTGTATGAAGTCTCCACCACTCATTCACACTGATGGGATCTATGCCAGAGGTGCTAGGAACTGGCGGGAGCAAACATTTTTGCAAGAGGGCCAGCACCAGAGATGGAGCCGCGAGGAGCGCATCGTGAGCTTCGGCTCGTGAGGCAACCCTCCAACTGCCTCAGTACCTTTTTTTCTGAGGAGGTGCAGCGTAATTAACCTAGAAGGACAGCCTAACAAAAATCAGACATAAGATAGTCCGAACAACCCATATGAGAAGGGTTAACAAAGAAGTCTTCACAGCCTAAAGATTGAGGGAGTGAAGACCAACAACAGAGGTGAGCTTGGGGGATGGTGGGTGGACGTGTGAATGAGTGGTGGAGACTTCATCCAAGAAGATCAAGAATTACGGTAGGTAAGTAATTTCCATATCTTCCAGGACATAAAGTCTCCACCACTCATTCACACTGATGGGAGAGTACCGAGCTAATAATCCCCCGAGAAGGTGGCAGAAGAAACCAAGATCTCACAATTTTGGGACAGAAGTCCGTTAAGGATAGTCTTGCCAAACGAAAGATGTCGCCTGGCATGGAGATCCAGGGCATAGTGCTTGACGAAAGTATGCAATGAGCTCCAAATAGTCACATTACAAATGTCTGCAGTGGGCATGTTGCTGACTTCCACCAGGGATGCCATGACTGCTCTAGTAGAGTGAGTGCACACTCTGCCCTCCAGCTTAACTTGCGCCATGGAATAACAGTGGCGAAGGCATGCCACTAGCCATACCGAAATGCATCTGACAGCGGCTGGTTGACCCAGCCGGGTCTCACTGAAGGAAACAAACAGTTGTCGAGCTTTGTGAATTTCTTTTGTTCTAGCCAAATAGAAACACAGAGCTCTTTTGACAACTAAAGAATGAAGGGTACACTCTCCTTCATTTTGGAAGTTTGCAAAGTAAGTAGGTAGGACCAAAGGTTGGTTCAGATGGAATTCTGAAACAACCTTAGGGAGAAACTTAGGATGGGTCCTAAGAACTACTTTGTCCTTATGAAATCCAGTATATGGAAGGTCTGTGACCAAGGCATGTATTTCAGAAACCCTGCGGGCCAAGATAATGGACACCAGGAAGGCCGTTTTCCAAATGAGAAATTTCAGCTCACAGGTAGCTAGAGGCTCGAAAGGCTTTTGAGTGAGCATGTCTAGCACAAGATTAATGTCCCAGGCTGTGACTGGACGTCTGATAGGAGGTCTGGTATGCAGAATACCCTTAAGAAACCTCTTAACTACAGGTAACTGAGCCAGTGACAAGGAAAGTACTGGCTCTTGATAAGCTGAAATGGTGCAAAGGTGAACTTTGACTGTAGAGTATTGTAGACATGAATTTGAGAGGTCTAAAAGGTACTCTAGAACTTTACTTAGTGGGCAGGAAAAAGGATTCAAAGGGATTTTGCACCCCAGAGAGAAAAATGCTTCCATTTGGCTGTGTAAGTTTTTCTGGTGGCTGGCTTGCACGCAGCCAAAAGAATATCTGAAACTCTCCAAGAGACATTGAACCTGTTCACCTCTATATCTTCAGGACCAAGCGTGAAGGTGAAGTGACCTCAGATTGGGATGGACTACAGGCCCCTGGGTCAGAAGGTTCATCTGAAGGGGAAACGCCTTCGTAGGGGTTTCTGACATACTGTGAGTAACGGAAACCATATCTGTCGAGGCCAGAAGGAAGCAATGAGGATCATTTTGTCCCCCTGGGACTCGAATTTGAGAAGTACCCTCTGAATTAGAGGAAGAGGAGGAAAAGCGTATAGAAAGCATTTTGTCCACTGCAGCCTGAATGCATCCTGACAGAAAATGCCAGGCCCTGGATTTCTGGAGCAGAAGAGAGGCAGTTTTGTGTTGAGTGGGGATGCAAAAAGGTCCAGGTCTGGAGTTCCCCACTCTGCAAATAGTGACTGAACTACGGTTGAGTCGAGAGACCACTCATGAGGGTCTGTCTCTGTTCTGCTGAGACGGTCTGCCAGTTCATTCTGCACTCCCAGCAGGTAGACCACCTGAATTAGAGCCTTGTGCTCTAGGCACCATTCCCACACTCTCATTGCTTCCCTGCATAAAGGGTAAGAGTGTGCACCACCCTGCTTGTTGATGTAATACATCACTGCTTTGTTGTCTGTTTGAAGGAGAATGTTCTTGTGACAGAGAATGTCCTTCAAAGCCCAGACTGCATAAAGGACGGCTCTCATTTCTAGGACATTTATGTGAAGTTGGGACTCTTCCAGAGTCCACGTACCTTGGGTGTGGAGATTCTGACAGTGAGCTCCCCACCCCGTCAGGGACGCATCCATGGTAATGGAAATCTGATGATCCAGGGGAATTAAAGGGATACTCTTCCAGAAGGTTGTCCTCTTGTGACAACCAGGTGAGTGACCTCTTCAGAGATTCTGTTACCTTGATGAGAAAGGACTGAGGGTGAGTGGTTGGGGACCACTGAGTACTGAGCATCCACTGAGAGGTTCTCATGTGAAGACGTGCTAGGGGTACAGTGAACACAGAGGATGCCATGAGACCCAGCATCCGTTGCATCGAGATAGCTTGAACTGAGCTGTTCTCTCTGATGTATCGGGCCATCTGTAGGAAATCACTCCTTCTGTCCTCTAGAAGAGAAGTTTTCGCACAGGAGGTGTCCAGAACAGTTCCTAAAAAAAGGAGCTTCTGGGAGGGCTGCAACTGTGATTTCTTGAGATATAATTAACGGTCTCTGTTTTTTGCCATTGACAAAACCGTGTGTTAAATGCCGTAACACCTGACTAGGTGTTGCGGCATTCACACGCTCCCTTTCCACACCAAAGCGCTTGAGACAACTAAATAAACATAGCGCGAGCTTCTAACTGTCCCTGTCACCTCACTGCACTGACTAAAAAAACACTTACCTCTCGGCGTTACCTCCATCACAAATAGCCAAAAGAAAAAACGGAGCCCTTCAATTATATAAAATAAAATGATGGGAGAGTGTAATCAACTTCGACTAACACACTCGTTGTTGATGTCATTCATAACCCCTGGCTTCACCCTCGGGTTTATGTGCCATCCAACAACTCGAGTGTGTGTTAAATTCTCATAACACACTTCTCCCCATACTTTATCCTATATTTAGCAGGACTCCCATGGACGTGAGAAAGTCTGAGGCCGTGACTACGGCGTCGAGAGTTCCTTGCCTGGAAGGACTTGCTAGAAGTCAATTATCCAGATATTGGAACACTTAAATTCTGATTTTTCTGAGATGCTCTGCGAGAATTGCACAACACTTTGTAAAAACTCATGGCGCCAAGGACAGCCCAAAGGGCAGGACTCTGAACTGATAATGTTGTCCCATTGCTATAAACCATAAGTATTTGTGGTGCTTTGGGTATATAGGAATATGTTGGTAAGCATCCCGCATGTCCAGGGAAGCTAGCCAATCATGTTGATGAAGTAAGGGTAACAGGGTCCCTAGCGATAGCATCTTGAACTTTTCCTTGGGAAGAAACTTGTTTAACTTTCTGAGGTCCAGAATGGGGCGCATGCCACCAGTCTTTTCCGGGACCAGGAAGTAATGGGAGTAGAAACCTGTGTTTTGTTAATCTAGTGGAACTATATCTACTGCCCTGTTGTTCGGAAGGCATTATATCTCTGAGTCAAGAAGGTCTGACTGTATTGTTGACAGTTTGGGCTGTCGTTTGGGGGAACGATCTGGAGGCGTTTCTGAAAGGTTGAGGGAGTACCCCTCACGGATTATCTAGAGGACCCATTTGTCTGATGTTATGGACTTCCACTGGTTGTAGAACTGAGTCAGATGACCTCCCACCGCTGAGGAAGAGTCCCCCTTGGGCAGTAAAGGTGGGACCTGGGCCAGAAACTCAGAAGGTGGCACTGGGCACTTTGGGCCCTTGTGCCTTCTGTTGCATTTTCTTCTGAGGCTGGGGGGCCTGTTTTTTTTAAAACCTCCCCTGCCCTTTCCCCAAAAGGGCTGATGGTTGTGAAATTGACAGTTGTTAACAACCCCCCGAGAAGGGGTGGGAGCGGGTCAAGCCATTTTAATGGCCGACCTAGTCATCTGTGTGGCCTCCAGAGCTTGCTCTACTTGAGGTCTGAACAGATACATACCGTCAAAGGGTAACACCATGACCTGCTGTTGGGCATCATTCATGATGCCCGAAGTGCATAGCCAGGAGTGACGATGGGTACAAATGCCCGCTGCCGCCACTTGGGAAGCAGTATCGAAAGCGTCCATAGCTGCTTTAACCTGCTGGTTGTTGGACTCGATACCTCTGGTTAGAAACATAGACTTTGACGGCAGATAAGGACCGCTTGGTCCACCTAGTCTGCCCATTTCCCTACCTACAGGATAAGCTGCAGATCCTAGTTAACCAACAGCCTATTTCTTCTTACCCCCCCCACAAGAATTGCCTTATGTCTGTCCCATGAATTCTTGAATTCTCCCACAGTTTTAGACCCCACAAACTCCTCAGGAAGGCTGTTCCATGTGTCCACCACCTCTCTGTGAAAAATACTTCCTCATATTGCCCTGAACCACCCCGCCTATCTTTAAATTGTGTCCCCTTGTTCTTGCACGCCTCTTTTCTGAAAGATGCTACCTCTTGGACTTTGTTGATTCCACTGGAGGTACTTAAACATTTCTATCATGTCCCCCGGCTCCCTCCTTTCCTCAAGGGTATACGTATTAAGCTCCTTTAGTCTCTCCTCATATGGCTTCTCTTGCAGACCCTGCACCATTTTAGTTGCCTTCCTCTGGACTGCCTCTATCCTGTTTATGTCTTTGCGGAGATGGGGTCTTCAGAACTGGATGCAGTACTTCAGAAGGGGTCTCACCAACTGTCTGTACAGAGGAATAACAACTTCCTGTTTTCTGCTGGTGATGCTTCTCCTATACATCCCAGTATACCCCCAGCCCTCCCACTGCCTTCTCACATTACTTGCTAACCTTAAGGTCATGTGATATGATTACCCCAGGTTCCTTTCCATTTTTGTTGTTGTTACTACTCCCCTAATTGTGTGATCTTCCCCAGGTTTTGTTTCCAGGTGCATTATTTTGCACTTCTTTGCATTGAATCCAAGCTGCCACACTTCTGACCATTCCTCCAACCTTGCCAAGTCCCTTCTCATCCTTTCCACACCCCCTTGTGTATCAACCCTGTTGCAGATCTTTGTGTCATCTGCAAAGAGGCATACTTTTCCTTCCAGTCCCTCTGCAATGTCACTTATAAAGACATTAAAAGGGACTGGACCCAGTACTGAACCCTGTGGTACCCCACTAGTAACCCCTCTTTCTTCAGAGTGGACTCCATTTACAATTACCTTTTGTGTCCTTGGTCTGAAGTAACTCTGAACTAGTGTCCGACTTGGACAGAGCTTCCACCATCTGTTTGAGCGAATGCCAAAGAACATGCTCATATTGAGAAAAATAGCCCTGGTGGCTGGCAATACGCATACCCAGGGTAGAGGCAGCAAAGACTCTCTTACCTAAGGTGTCTATCTTATGAGATTCTTTGTTTATAGGTTGGCTGTAGATGCCTGAGGAAGAATGGCCTTATCGTTCTCTGCCAGGACTACAATAGGGTCTGCAAAGGCCTGGGAGGCCAAAATGGGTCAATCCTTGGGAGCAGCATACTTCCTGTCTATGGACTTAGCCACAGAAGGAATGAGAGTGGAATTATTCCATACCATCTGAGAGAGCATCTCAAAGGAGGGTTGTACTGGGGGAGTTAAATCCATAGGGATCTCCGGGACATGAAGGTATTGGAGTCTTAAGAGCTTCCCAGGATCAATATCTGTAGTCTGGAGAGAAAGAGTAGAATTTAAATTTTTCAGCAAAGACTTAAATGGCAGGTCTTCAAGCACAGGCTCTGTGGCAGGATTGATCCCTGCTCCTTCAACATCATCACCCAGTTGAAGATCTGGGTAAGGCTCAATATCATCTCCTGACATTCCAGGAGGGACTGTATAGACAGGAAAGGAGTGAAAATCAGTAGGAAACGAAGAAGAGAAAGGATTCGGAGTAGAGAACCCCTGAAGGCTGGCCGCACCAAGCCTCGGCGCCGAAGAAGAGCACGGCGCCAAGGACAAGGGAAATGGTGCCATCGGAAACAACCCAGCACACAGTGCCGACAGAGACCACAGCGCCGACAGGTGCATCGGCACCGAGGATGGTGCTGACAGACACATCAGCACTGAGAACAGCATCAACAACCCCAGCAGCACTGAGGACAGTGCCGACAGGCGCGGCAGCACAGAGGACGGCACCAACAGATGCGGCGGCACCGAGGACAGCACCAAGAGACCCATCGATGCCGAGGAAGTCCCCAATGGCACTGAAAGCAATCCAGGGCCTCAAAAACTTCAATTTGAAGAAAAAGAAGGAAGAATACCAGGAGATAAAGGCATCGGTGTAGCCCCCTGTGCCGCAGCCATGTGGGGGGGGGGCACCTGAGCACCGAGTCGACGGCACCGAAGAGGGTGCCATGCAACTAGGAAGGTCCAACCACCCTACCCACTCCCTTGAAAGACCCGAGGGTCTCAGACAGACCAGGCCCAGCAACTGGACCAATCTCCGAGCCCATTGCTCCATAAGAGGGGCCCACTGATGAAACTGTTCATCGGAAGCCCTTTCAAGGGGGGGAGGGCTCCGATGTTGAAGAGGTCAGTCACTGGAGATAGAAACTGGTGACTCCAGAGGAGGAGACTGGCATTTGACCCCATTGACCGACCGTTGATGCGCAGACATACCAGAAGGCGACCTCAAAGTGGTGCCTTCTCTTTTGACCTGTGGGGTCAAGAGGAGCCCGAGGTCAAACGGTGCCGAGAGTGCGACAGTTTTCTTTTATGCTTCCGGGGGGACCACCCATTCCCCTGAGCATCAGACCGTCCATTGCCAGACCTTCCCTCTGGAGAGGGCGGTGGACCGGATCCAGCCCGGCTGACTGAACAGCTTTCATATGAAGTCTCCCTACCGTCACCTGACCTGCTCATGGTCGAATCCGTCAATGGAGGGCTGAAGACTTCTTTCTCACAATAAGTAAAATTAAATATAATCGGTACTTATTTCAAAGATAAATTACAAAATAATAAACTGAAAACTATGCTGCTAGTTTGAAGTTTGACTCCCGGTGGGCGAGCGTCGTTGTCACTGAAGCGCACTCGACAGCAGGAAAAAAGGAACTGAGGCAGCTGGAGGGTTGACACCGAGATAGTCTTTGCTGCACAAGCCGAAGCTTGCAGTGCTGCTCCTCATGGCTCCATCTCTGGT
The DNA here is from genome assembly GCA_016271365.2 of Neoceratodus forsteri. Classification (NCBI taxonomy): domain Eukaryota; kingdom Metazoa; phylum Chordata; order Ceratodontiformes; family Ceratodontidae; genus Neoceratodus; species Neoceratodus forsteri. The sequence goes on along the minus strand of CM057455.1, from coordinate 817,138,194 downwards.
GCCGGCCCTCTTGCAAAAATGTTTGCTCCCGCTGGGTCCTAGCACCTCTGGCATAGATCCCATCAGTGTGAATGAGTGGTGGTGACTTTATGTCCAGGAAGATCCTATAAAGCCGCCAAAGCAGACCTTTTAAGTATATAGTCCCAGGTGTGAAGCAGATGAGGGTGTAAGGCTGCTCCTGACTAGTCATAACTCTTATCTATACTCCATAATAATGGACCATAACACCTCTTTGCCACTCAGAACAAACCAACAAAATCAACAGTATATTGCTCAATGAACAGCAAACAATATGAAAATGGTAGCACAAATGTCCAGTTTTAGGAAGTTCTATGTTATGGTCCCAGTTTTTGAGTAGGGTCAGTATGTGGGTGAATCACATGTAGCCAGCTCACACTGCTCTTCCTCCATTACCACTCCAAAGCACAGGCTTGCAGGTAGCATTCACAAATCCAAGTTGCCAACAAGCAGCAGAGCGGAGCTACTCATGGAGACAGGGAGCAGTCCAGGAGCTGGTCTGGGCACCAGGCTTCCAATCAAAAGACTAGGTCCACTGGAAAGTGTATCCCCTTCTGAACACAAGCAGTATATCATGGAATATCACATACACCTGAAACGTATGTTTCTCTTCTTAAGACACTGCACTGCTGATCACGTGATGCTGAGGTCTAAGTAGCTGCTTCTCGGTTCCGCTCCCTTCGCTCAGCACTATTTTTGGGGTTATTTTGTTGCTTCTTGCACAGGGCTATACCCCACAAAGACTCCTGTCATCACAGAGAACCTCTGGGCAACAGATTGGGGGGAAATGGAAGCTGAAATGCGTACTGCCATGCCGAAGCACTCCCCTCCCGTCACGCCGGAAAAAGGCAGCAAGAGATCCCGGGCCCTACCTGCAACTGGTTCTAGGCCTATTACGGGGGCGGCCGCTTTTAATCCCTCTACAGATGCAACTCCTCTGACCCTCAAAATATTCTTACAAGAGCTGAAGCCTTTCCGTGAGGATCTTAAAGTGGTGGTTAATGAAGTAAAGCAGATTACCACAGTGCTAGAGGACCTCTCCACTAGGATGGTGGATAGCGAGTCTCGTCTGGTCTCTTTGGAGAAAAAAGCTGACTGCACTAGCACTGAAGTGGTGGATAACCGCCAAAGGATAAAGAAGCTAGAGCAGAAAATAGATGATCTTGAGGGGGAGGAGTCGCAGAAATAATATTGTCATAATTGGGATTCCGGAGAAAGAAGAAGGGTCGAATGCTATTTTATTCATTCGGAAACTTCTCACGAAGCTGGCTGGACCTTCCCCTTTCGGTGCTACTTACACCATTGAGCGGGCCCATAGAACCCTTAGGCCAATGCCTGCGCCTGGCTCACCCCCCCCCCGACCCATTATATTAAAATTCTTGAACTGCCAAGAAAAGCAATATTTTATGGGGAAGATTAAAGAGCTGCAGGAGGTGTCATGGGATGGAAAAAGAATTTGTATCACTCAAGATCTACCCACCACCGTGAGGCAGCGGAGAACCCAATTTCATCCTGTAGTGTCCAAGTTAATTGCTGCAGAAGTGAAATTCCGTATGGGGTACCCTGCACAGTTGCAAATTCTAATATCTGGTGCTTGGTTGACTTTTGAGGACTTGGAAAGTGCTAAATCTGCCCTGCATAAGGCCTTCCCAGACTTGTTTCCCACTCGTTGAACAAAGAAGTGAGATCTGAAGGGAAGATATCAGCTCTCTATGTCTGCACCCTGAACTTTCTTGAAGCGTTGGATTCTTGTCTAGTGACAATTCATTACCCGGGGACTTCTTTACACGAGAGAGCCCTCGGTGTTTATTGGAAAAGTTGACGAACTTGTCACATGTTACCAATAATTCCCCCATGATGGAACTTACTTCTTGTTTCTCTGTGTAATATAGGGCTTTAGGGATAGCATGCTCTACAGGATGGACTTCTCTTTACTATAGTTTAATGTCTCTGTTTCTGGTTTAATTTCACTGTGAATTCTGGTTTTGTTTTTTCCATCACCAGGGGGAAATGTTCCGGTTGTTGGTTCTAGTGGGTTGTTAGCCATACAGGTCGGGTGTAACCCGCTGAGTTTCATTCATGTTCTTGAATAGTTTTTTTACTAGTGGCAGTGTGTAGTTCTCTTACTGGGACTGAACTTGCCTTCAGATGGCACAAGAGGGCGTCTTCGGTTCACTTTTGCCGCTTCTTTCCTTTCAGGCTGTGATTTGTTGTGGCATTTCCCCGATTGTAATTTAAGCTGTTGGGGATGCCCAATCGCTCACTTTTTTGAGTATCGGGGTTGACGGAAGTCTTTATAGCACAATTGGCTACGTAAAAGCCCTAGGCTTTTCCCCGATTATTTACTCAGTCTGCCTACCTTTTATTCTTGTTACTAACCGGAGGTTTTTTTAATAAGTAGAGCTATGATTTTACCAGGTCTGTATCTCGTCTTGTTATGTTTACATAATTCCCTATTCTCTGGTTAGAAGTGCTATTCTCACAAGGTTTTTTGACAGGCAGACTAGTGGTTACCATCATGATCTGGGGGACTGGGAGTTGGATGGCAATGAAGAGCTCAGGATACCATGCATAACGGATTCCAGACAGTGTGTGGGTTGAGTGGGGGTTTGTAAGGGTGGGTGGAAACTGTACAAGTTTCATTTATTATTTTTTGGGGGAGTGGAGGTGATGGGGGGGTGAGCTTTAGTAATGAGCACAAATTTCTTTAGAACTTACAGAGTGTGGCTAAGTTATAAGGTTACAGATCTTTCTGGTCGGGAAGATGGCTAACTGTATCACCATAGCCTCCTGGAACGTCAAAGGGGCCCAGAATAGGACTAAGCAGGGCCAAATACTCAAACATTTAAAACTTCTGAACATTGATATTGCATATATCCAAAAGTCACATCTGCTAGATCTTGAGGCATTACAGTTACGTAGGCAACAATTTGCCCAGTGCTTCGCTGTGGGTGGGACAACTCAAAGTGCAGGGGTGGTGATCCTTATACATAAAAGAATACCATTCAGGATGATTAAGGAGGTCAAAGATCCCTTAGGAAGATTCTTACTAATGCTTGGTCTCCTCTTCAATAAGGAGGTCCTTCTGGCTAGTATTTATGGCCTGAACCAGGACACACCTACTTTTTTCACGCAGTTAACGCAGGTGTTATTACCCTTTGTTGCTTTACCCCTGATTATTGGGGGAGACTTTAATTTAGTTTTTGACCCTGAGGTAGACAAATCGGTTTACCGGAGAAAGGACTTATCTCCTGCTCAGAGGGCACTTAGAGAGCTAACGGATCAGATGGGACTCTGTGATATCTGAAGGGTGTTACACCCACAGGACAGGATGTGCACCTACACGTCCCAAGTCCACCAATCTTCCTCCAGAATTGATTACATCTTTCAATCCCACTCCTTATTACCCGGGGTGATAGAAGCTGAGATATTACCGGGTCCCCTATCTGATCATTCGTTGGTCTCTTGTCAATTGTCATTACTCTCATTACCCAGAAGGGGGTCCAGGTGGAAGTTAAATGATCTATTGCTCCGAGAGCCGGATTCGGTCAGTCATATTCAAGAGCATATCCTAAGATACTATGAATATAACTTCGATCCCACAGGGAGACCAGATATGCTATGGCTGGCTTTCAAAGCCTATATGAGGGGCATCTTAATTAGTATGGCCACCCACAGGAAGAAAATGGCAACACTAAAACTGTCCCAATTATTGACTAGAATGAGGGAGCTCGAGAAGAACCTTTCCCCACAATCTCCTGAGCCTGTTAGACAGGAATTAACCAAAGTAAGAGCTGCGTATAATGAAATTTTGAGGGAGAAAGTTGAATATGCTATGTTAAAAACCCGGGCATCTTACACCGATCAAGGGGAGAAGGCAGGACGTCTTTTAGCATTAAGGATTAAGCAAATGGAGTCTTCCCGTTATATATCCTCGATAACTTCTAGGGTAGATGGTACCCTCGAAACCCACCCTGTAGATATTTCAAAAGAATTCACCTGGTACTATAGAGATTTATACGGTCCCATCTCATCCCCCCTTCTGGAACAGACCATACGAAACTATCTGCAGGGCGCCAGTTTACCTCAACTGTCCATGGACCAACGGAGTTACTTGGTAACTCCTATTTCTGCTAATGAAATTTCTGAGCTGCTAGATAACCTACCAGTGAATAAAGTCCCGGGGGTAGACGTTTTTTCCGCCTGCTTTTATAAGAAGTTCAAGACCCATTTGATCCCCATGCTTCTTCCCTTATTTCAACAGATTATCTCTGGGAATGAGCTTGACACCTCTCTATTTGAGGCTCTTATAGTTTTAATACCGAAACCAGATAGGGCCCCAGATAGGTCACTAATTATAGACCCATTTCCCTTATGAATATAGACATAAAAATGTTAACTAAGATCTTGGCAAACCACCTTAATACTGTAATTGGTACCCTGATCGGCCCTGAGCAGGTTGGTTTCATGCCGGGAAGGTTGTCTTCTGATCATTTGCGTACCTTGTCGCACATCTTCTCGGTGTGTAGGGATGCTCCATATCCAGCTGTGTTGGTTTTGCTGGACGCCGAGAAGGCGTTCGACAGGGTTAATTGGTGGTACTTGTTTCTTACTCTCGAGGCTTTTGGCTTCCCTGCAGAGTTTATCATGTGGGTCAAGGCTTTATACCATTCCCCCTCTGCTCGTGTGGCTTGTAACGGTGTGCTTTCTGAAGTGTTTAAGTTGCACTCTGGCACCAGACAGGGATGTCCCCTGTCCCCATTTTTGTTCAACATCTATCTGGAACCACTAATTTGTAAATTAATAGCTTGTCTGGAGGTATAGGGATCCCTATCCACCCGTGTGAGGTAAAAGTGTTAGCTTATGCGGATGACCTCCTCCTGCAGGTGGCAAACCCCAAAGATTCCCTACCTCCAATGCTAGAGATCATTGAGGAATTCAGCACTATTTCGAATTACAGACTGAACGTGGGTAAAACCACGGTTTTTCCTTTAAATCATAAAGTTTTTAAGGCGGATATTCTAGCCTTGGGGTTAAGTTGGAAGTACGAATCTCTGAGATACCTGGGTATTGAATTAGCCAGGAGCCCTACTCACATTGCCAGGTTAAACCTTGATCACCTAGTTCACACGATTTCCTTAGATCTCAACAGATGGTCTTCCCTTCCCCTGTCCCTGTGGGGCAGAATAAACTTAATCAAAATGAATGTTTTTCCCCGGATTTTTTTATCCCCTCTCAATGCTCAATATCTGGCTCCCAATGTCATGGTTCACTAAAATTCAATCTCTCATTACAAAATTCATCTGGCACAATAAACCCCCATGGATTGCTTACTATAAATTGACTGCCCCCAAGGCAAAAGGGGGACTTCGTCTTTCTTTCCTTCCCTTGTAATTTTGGGCCAATCACATTAATAAATATTTAAGATGGCTAACGAGGGACGATTTACACTTCGCCCTGGCTTGGCTAAAATTTGAGCGTACGCTAATCCACGCATATGGTATGAAACCAGAGGGATTGTTATTTGCTAGGCTGGGACTTCTCTCTTTAAAAGCCATGAACTCCACTATTATAACTTCACTTAGGGTCCATGCTCAGATCTGCCGGTATCTTAGGTATGAACCTGGCAGAGACCCTAATCAATCGATATTGGAAAACCCCCATTTCCTAATAGATGGTAAACTAATTCCTCCTAAATGGATACCCGGTCTACAAAATATGCAAGTTTCTAATTTTATTATGGACAATGGAGAATGGTTCCCATTCAAAGATGTAATTACTCATTTGGGAATTCTCAATAAATATTATTTTCATATCCTGCAATTACAACACTCTTTAATGCAAGCCCTGGGTAACCCCCCCCCCCCCGCAGTGCAGGGTATCCCTTTTTGTTCAGAACTTTTAAAACTGGCCAGTGGCCGGACGCAGTCTCGGCAATTTATAGTACTCTTCATGATTGAAATTCCCAACCTTTCTGGGCCAATTGAGGTATGGGCCTCTTTATTTCCTAACCATAACATAGAATGGCCAAAACTGTGGCATAACTGTCACAAATTTGTGACTCAAGTTAGGCTTAGATTAATGCAAATGTATATCCTGCACAATGCATATTATTCCCCTGCACGGTTATTTAAACTGGGCTTAAGGCCCATCCCGACTTGCTCCAGGTGCCTATGGGAAGAGGGTACAATTTCCCATGTATTCTGGTTTTGCTCCAAAGTGTCTCCCCTCTGGGCTGCTATCAAGCAGTCGGTGGATCCCTTACTAGGACTTAAAGAATTGTTTATGCCCATAATATGTATTATGGGGGATCTATCCGAGGTCCAAGTCCGAGTTCGTAAGTACCATATAACCTTAATAGCTATGTCTGTGAAAAAGCTTGTATTAAGACACTGGACTGATCAGAGCGAGATCCCCTATAATGAATGGCTATCCAAGCTTCTGGCGAATCTTAGTACGGAAAGGGCCATTGCCAGTCTTAATAATAGAATGGAGCAATTCAAGAAAATCTGGGACCCCTTATATACCTTATATTCTCTGCAATAAGGCCTACCCGGCTATCAGGTTCCCTCATGTCTAACTCACTAAGCCAGCACTTGTATTGTGTCAAGAGATTTCTCTGATGGATTATTTGTGCTCAATATGTGTAGGGTGGGAGTGGGGAGTAGGGGAGGGGTAATTGGGTGGGTTGACTCAGCTTATCACTTGTCTAATGTATCATGCTCATGATTTGGTATGTCTGCCATTGTATGTTGTGGTGTAAAATTTAAAACTTTTTCAATAAACTTTAAATAAAAAAAAAAAAGACACTGCACTGCTTTAAAAAAAGTGATTAATGTCCCTTGCAACCTTTCTTGGCTTAGCATGAGGCTTGCAACATGTGCCTGTTTGAGGTGGATGCCTCAGTGGGGCCCTAAACACTCTTGGGTGTTGTGGCAGCATTATCCCCATCTTGTGTAACCTCCATGCCTTTCCTAAACTCCAAAGTAGGTGTACTTTGCTTGAGAAATTGAATGGAATGGAACACACCACTCCCACCTTCCTGCCTTCTGACTGCCTAGGAAGATCAGGTAACAGAACGGGATATGGATGGTGGGACTTATCAGGGTGTGTGTTTTTGTGGGGGGGAGGGAGTTTTACATGTCACAGCTAGCTCTGGCCTAGCTGGATCAAGTGGTCCTTCACTCCACAGTCACCGGCTCTGTGGATTGGTTCCAAACATTTGATTATATCATAATGCCCACATTTTCCCATTGTTTTCCCTACATTTTAAGAGGCACTGTAAGTCACAAAGGTTGAGAGTCATAACCAGGTGCAGAGCCCTATTTTGAAAGCATGTTTTCTTATGTTATGCTTGTGGCCAAAATATTTGGTAGGGGAAGAGATTGTCTGCTTTGTAGCATTCCGGGACTGCAGTATGGAGGAATAGTACTAGTTGGCTGCTTTTTGCCATCAAACTATGACGAAGCATATTTAGTAGCAAGTAAAAGAAACAGAACTGTAATAACTTCTTAATCATGTTTCAGCAGCAGACAAGCTGCAAATGTTTGTACTGTTAGCTGGTTTGGGATTTTAAACCTAATTCTCTATGATGCTGGAGGTCAGTGACCAGGTAAATCGAATTTAAACAGAGAAAGAGGTGGGGGGGGTAGAGGGGCAGACTGTGGCAGCAGTGCTAGGAGCAGTCAGTACTGTAACTGGCAGCATAAATCAAAGCTCAGAGCACATCTATCAATTTGTTTCACCCAATGGCAGCTTCGAGGGAGGTGAACTGTCCATGCAGCTCTGTTTGGCTCTAGGCTTTCCCAGAATCACCTCCTTTCATGGCCAGCCTCAGTGGCTCCACAGTGGACTTCTGCTCACCCTTCTTCAACACGAACACACACGCAGCATCAGCCTTGTGGTGTGTGGCTCCTGTAGTCCAGACAGCATCTAGCAAGTACTGATAGAGAGCGCATGCTGCCAGGGCCAGTTGGAGCAGCTGAGGGTAGCAGGAGGCAGCACACTGCATATTACAATGGGAGGAGGCATTCTTTATGCTGCTGCTTGATCCAAATTGCAGCCTGCTCTGCGTGGAACTGCTGTTGTTGTAAGGTAAGAAAGCAACCCCACCATTCCACCTGTTGCTCTGAGAACAAGCTTGCAGAAGCCTGGGGAGGGGGTCAGAGGAGCAAGGACTGGGGAGAGAGAGTGTGGTGGGCAGCAGGAGCCGCAAATAAGTAAAGCTGCACCGCGGCTAATGTAGCAACCCTAGGGGGTGTCAGAGGAGTGAGAATCAGAGAGGGAGAGAATGTGGCAGGCGGCAGAAACTGCCAATAAGTAAATCCACACTGCGGCTAATGTAGAAGCCTTGGGAGGAACAGAGGAGCGGGGAGAGAGAGAGAGTGCAGTGGATGACTCAGCTATAGAAAGAAATGAAGCGCTCTCTGATTGGAGCACTTCATTTCTTTCAACTACAGAATATGCCACGTCAGCAAGCAGAACTACTGTCATGACCAGAGTGCCAGGTCATTGGTGTACACTGCCAAGCCCATTGCAGTTTCAGCTGTAATTGGCTCGGCAGTGACACACCTCTAAAATGCCATTAGTAGCAAGACATTCCTTGCGCAAGCTCAAGTGAACAAAAAAACAAGATATCACATCTTACCTCTACTATCCTGGGTAAATGCTGTATAAAACCATGTAAAATCGGGACCCCATTGCAATTAATATATTACATCTCATCTGGTTCAACTTGGGTAACTATATAGTCAAAAGGTGTACAAGCAAGACCTGGTACAACAGCATAAAAAGTGGCCAACATTCGGCATTGACAAACATTTGTTTAGATTCTTACTTTTCTCTTGTCTTATAAATTGCTTTAATCCCTATTTTGAATCTAATTTAGCATTTGTTAGATTTGAAATGATTAAAAGTGTTTCCTTTAATAATTTCAAATAAAACAAGCATTTGTCAATGCTAAATGTTGCTTGCTTATATGTGCTGTTTAGGTATTTGGAAGTGAAAGTACCATGCCTAAGAACTGTCAGCGGGGGTCGGAAGCTCAAGCTGCCCAACCGTAGCCCATTTTCCTCCCCTTTGCAGAGTGAGGGCGAGCAATGATGCTTAGGCACAGCATGCCAACGTCTGCCACACTCTGCTCCCTTTACTACACCGCTCTAGTAGTGCCCCTGGTCATCACCAAGTGCCGCTACAGAGCAGTGGGTCCCTGGATCCTGCCCCGGGATAGGAGAGGAGTCCACCAGATGCTCAATCCTATCCCTCCCCTGAAGACCCCTGGTGGCCTGGTCTCACGTCTGAATCCGGGCTCACCAGCATAGCATGAGGTGTGGCATCCAGCGCCTCAACCCTCAGCACCAGCAGTAATGCTGCCTTTTATACTCCCTTGCTCTTCCTGCTCCAGTGTACCCTGTCCCCTGCATACAAGTCACTATTCCCCCCCAGACCCTACCCCAGTCAGTCACTAACCCATAATGTTTGGTGTGGCACCAATCCCTCAGCCACTCAAACTCCTCAAGCCTACCCTTCCTCGCCATGCTTGCACATGGTACTAGCAGTACCTCCAAGAATGCCACTGACTCCCCCCCACACTGCCTGCCCAACTACTCGAATCTTCCCCTCACTACTTCCACAGTGTCCCCCGCCAAGTCATTTGTACGCACATGCAACAGTAAATGAGGTTTCTTCCTTCCCCTCGCTGCATGATTGAGCAGTGCCTGCCCTGCTCCTCCTGCAGTCAACCTGGGGACAGCTTCAACTGAAATACGGCTATGCCTTCCCCCTTTCCGCCCAATCCCCCAGGACAAGTACTCCCCAATCCCTTACCCCTTTCCTTCTAATGCCCCTTCCACCACTCCAGTATTCATTCTTCCCTGCCCCTTACCCCTGCCAGCTGCACCCTCTGTGACTTCTGTATCTGTACCCCCTACTTCCGCCTCACCCCTTTTGTCTGCCTTATTCCTCCCATTCCCCTTGAACCCCTTCCCAGCCTGACTACTTCCTATAGGGCTTCCCATGTCAACCTCTCCTCCTCCCCCCCTGCTGATTTCCAACCCCTCTCCTATCCCCACTGTTGTCGATTTAGAGCCCCCATTCTCTTCTACCCCGATAGTGATGCCCCTCCCATCCTTCCCTCTTCCCGTTGCCTTCTCTCCTCCAGTCACCACCCGCTCCCTTCCTTACTAGCCCCCCTTCACCCTTTACGTCCTCGCTATCTCTCCCCTACCTGTTGTCATCCCTTTCATGCCGCTTGTCCTCCCCCCTTCAGTATGTTCCTGCTCCCCCTCTCTCCCATAGCAGAGGTTCAAATCTATTCCTAGTCGATACCCTCCTACATCTCTTCCCTATCGGTCCCCCGACTTGTTCCCCTCCGTGCCACCCCTGGTCCCTCCCTATCTGCAGCCATCTGCTCTCTCCCTTGGTACTCCTCTTGGTCTCTTCCTCCCCATCAGGAGCCCCCCACCTCAGACACCCCTTCCTTCTCCTGTCTTTTCTGTTAGTGCCTCTGATACTGGGGTTGGTTTCACTCCCTAGTTGTTCTTCTTCGTCCCCTTTGCCATCCCCTATCCCACCCCCGGATGCCTACCATACTCATCTGCCTGCCACTTAGACTACTCCCTAACCTCCAGAGTTCCTCCCACAAACTAGCCAGTCATCTACAGACCATACACCACCCCCCATCCTCCAAGCCCAGTCCAGGATCATGGCGGACCCACACCCTGTACAGCCCACCACCCTTCCAAAAATGCTCGCCCTATTGACATGTGGCACCTGCCCCATTTTGGCCCCCATCTTATGTTATGGGCTCTTACTCCCAGGTTCTGTACCCTACTACAACTGTTAGGCCCCTATTTACTCAAATTCCTGTCCCCCCCACTAGTCCCCCTACTGCCCCATTGCCGACTGGGTTAATTCAGTCTCATATCGCATCCATTAGATACTGTATTACTGTAGCAATCCTAAAGCCTCCTTGTCCGGTTTTCACCCCTCAGCTACCATACTTTTTGTTCTCAGTTCTCATATATAGTTTCACTTAGCCCAGTTAGAAATCCTATTGCACTCCAAGTATTACTCAGCTCAGAGAAATAAACAGAATTAAATCTATATTATTACAGCAATCCTAAAAGTATCCACTCATTGCTTTGTCTCCACTCCAGAGATCCTGCTGTAATATAGAATACAGAGGACAATGGGTGGGAGGGTGGGCAACTCTAAATCCTGGCAGAGCTCCATTGAGCTCGCTCACTCCCCCTCTCACACTCGCTTATTCTATTTCTCCTGACGCTGCAGCTGCCCTTTTTTGTACTGGGCTCCTGCTTGCGTTGGCACCTTTTTCTGCCACAAAGAAGTTCACAACTGTCCTGACAGAGCTCCATTGAGCTCACTCACTCCCCCTCTCTCACTTACTCCTTCCATTTCTCCCAGTGCTGCAGGCTGCCCTTTTATTCTGGGCTCCTCCCTGCGTTGGTGCTTTTTTCTGCCCACAAAGAAATCCACAGCAGTTCCGACAGAGCTCCGTTGAGCTCACTCACTCCCCCTCTCTCACTCGCTCATTCTGTTTCTCCTGGTGCTGCAGGCTGCCATTTTGTACTGGGCTCCTGCCTGCATTGGCGCCTTTTTCTGCCCACAAAGAAATCTGCAGCAGTCCCAACAGAGTTCAGTTGAGCTTGTTCACTCACCCTCTCTCACTCACTCGATCTTTATCTGTCACAAACACTGATTTCCCACAGCGGCTTCGCTATTCTGCGCCGGAAGTGAAAAAACATATTTTGGCCAGGATGTGAAAAATGACAGCTGTACTGTTCATAAGGAGGTGTAAAAAAATGCCACTGTTGAAAATCTGGCATGAAAATATTACAAATTTGCGACGTTACGAGCGTGCGTGGAAACTGCGCAATGCACACTCGTTAACCAGTCATTTTGTGAGGATTTTTTTCACCAAATTTGCAACATGGGCCTTATGAGAGCCCACCTCATGAACAGTGGTACTGTCGTTTCGATAATCGGTCCTGAAAGGTGATTCCGCGCAGTGACCATGAAATCACCTTTTGGGACCAAATAACGCAATGACAGTGACTGAATTCATGAGGAGGGGTCCCAAGAACCCCGTGTTGAAAGTTTGGTGCCAAAATTCCCCAAAATGCCCGAGATATGCATCAAAGTTGAAAAAAAACCTATGTATGCCATTATACAGCTTACTGGCATTTCTTCAGTTCGTGATCGGCTTGAAGATTGCAGACGTGTTCCTGTCCACCAAAGATCATCGTGCTGGGCTCGGAGGTAGTATGGGTGGGAGGTGGGGGAGGCTGCAGGTGCATGAGAGGGTGGGCGTGGGTTGGAGGAAGGGCTGCCAAACTCTCAAGGGACCCGTTTTCTTATTTTACAGGTGTTGGGGACACATCGTAGATTCCCCAGGGACTTTGGCATACTGGGGTGGGCTCCCAGCATGCCACCTGAGTGTTTTGGGGGCAAGCGCAGCCGGCACGGGGGATTGGGCACCTCCGTGCGGCACATGCCAGTTGGGGGAGCGAGGGGATTGGGCACCCTCAACAGACAACAAATCTGAGGGGAGAGACATTATGCCAATGGGAAGTGGGCTCCCCCATTGGCAAATTCAACTGGGAAGGGGGGACTGAAGCCGACAGGGATTGGGTGCCCCATCAGCAAAGAAAGCGGGAGGGCATGATGCCAAGGGGGATTAGGCACTCCCTCGGCATACATCAGAAACTTGAATGTGGGGATATTATGCTGACGGAGACTGGGCTCCCCATCGGCAAACTGGATCGGGGCATGCAAGGCACCACCCTGCAATGACGGGTCACTCCCTCATTGCAGCGGAATGGCTGATGTTGCAATGACGAGGTGGCCCTTGATTGCAGCGGCTAAAACATATCAAGGTGGTGGCACACTAGCTGAACTAGTGTCAGCAGCAGCGTGCCACCCATTGGGGAAAGCAGGCCAAGTCTCAAAAGACAGTGGGGGCTTTGGCCACAACAGTGCTGCACCTCCACAACCTGCTTCTACAGCAAGCTGCCACAACATGTTGCTTGTGCGCATGCGCAAGAAAAATACAAATGCAGAAGCAGACTCAAAATTAGATATGCATGGTGTCATATGAGACAGGAGTAAAGGGGTAATCTAACGTGGCATAAAGAGGTATCGTTAATACATTACAATAGAAGCAGACCAAAATATAATATAACAGGGTGTTGGTCACAGTAAGAAATTTAATCTGAGGTAAGAAAATGCACGTGTCATGATGGGAATCATGGGAAGCATAGTTTCCTCAATACACATGATGGAGTTCTGGGAAATATGGTCCAGAAAACATACTGCACAGAAAAAAACTGAACTCTAAAAAGCAAACCAGCAGACAGAGGTACCACTCACCAACATACTTCACAAACTTCACACATCAGTTACTCACAAGGCAGAGGGCATTATGTCCAAGCCAACACCAATCATTGCCCATTCATTAAAAATAGAATAAATTATGGGGTGGTGTGTGTGTAAGGAGAATTTTACACACTCCCGAGGTGTTAGAGGCTACATAAACCCTGAGAGTGAAGCTCGAGGGGTTTATTAAAAGCATCTAACACTGAGGGTATATGTAACTGAGTTTACACAGACCACTCCATATTTTATTTTATATAATTGCTGGGTCTTCCCTTTTTTGCCACAGCAATTTTGTAAAATGCTAGATGTTCCGGGAGCGGCCACGCTCCAGTTCCGTTTTCGGTCGGTCCTCACATTTCCATTGTCTGAGATTTTGAAATGTTTTGAAATATTTTGTTATGCCCCTATGTGTGGAAAATGAGACATTTGTTTGTTTTTAAAATAACTTACTGCTGAGTTCCTCTGACGGTTGAGTTGCAGGCGAAAAGGAAGTAGGGAGTGGCAGGAAGGAATACACTGCAGCGGGTGCATGCACAGAGTGAAGGAAACCATGCGTGTTTGCCGTTACAAATGCTCACTTATAACAGCAAATTATGGCACAGTTTCCCTATGGGAAAAAGAAGAGATCCATTAATTATACACATGTAACACCCCCACAAATGGGTGTTCCCAAAAAGTCTTCCTTGGGCTTGCCTAAATGCCCACTGCCAGGCTGGCGTTATGCGTCCTGACAATTTAAAAGTGGTTGCTTGTGAGTGCCCAGTTAGCCTCCATACCTGTCTCTTTAAGAGATGCCTATTTCTTAGAGTATAATTAATCTGGGTAGGGGCCGAGTAGTTTCAGGCTCGAGTCCCACTCGTGCTGCAGTGTTATCGCTTCATTCTGCCACCGTTAATTGCACAGAGGGAGCCCTACAAGGATCTGTGACTGTTTACAGATTGTCTGCTTTAATAGTAAAGATATTGTAGTATGTCTAACCTGCCTTCATGTTCAGCATGGACATTTCTGTTAATCACCACCATCTTGGTTCTGGACTGCTTATTGGAACCAATCAGTACCTTTGGGGACCCTAAAATGACGTCTGTCCCCAGGGGTCTTGTGGGAGTGAATTTCTGTAGGAATTTTAGTTTTTATAGTTTGGCACCTAAATGGACCTGGACGGGGAGCCCTTGCTTTGACAGATAGATGAATCAAAGAATCAAACCTTTTGGATCTTGGGGAAAGTCCCAAGCTGCCTGTAGCAATGAGTCAGTCTGAGTCTGGAGTTAGAAGAGTGAAAAGCTCGAGACATTCGAGCAGCTGCTCCTGTGTAGTAGCGCAGGAAATGGGTGGGAAGGCTGCGTTTGGCCTGCCTGCCCCATCTTCCCTGTGAGGGAGTTTTTCAGCATAGCAGAGACACCCGACTTTATCTGAATTTGCTGTGATTGTGACCAGAATCCTGAATTGTGACAAAGTGAAATCCTCCTGAAGTGGACCGAAGATTTGCCCCAGTGCGATCGGCCTGTCAGAACTTAAGACTGCTGCAGAGCGTATGGTTTGCACAGAGACACTGTGAATTGCAGCTGGACTGTCATCCGAACTGTGGTATTTACCTTGCTTTTATTTTAAGTGTGCTGAATGCTGATAGTGGGTCGCAATTTGGTTCCCCACTGCCTGAATGTGTCATGCTTGCTGGAAGCTGTATCCAGCACTATTGGACTTTCTCTGAACTGTTCACCAGGTCTGGGCCTTGCCACATCGGCCCAGACAGCCGCTCACGCCACAGAGAAACAACCGACAAGAGACCCACCTGGGGATTCAGCTCCCTGCTCAACACCAACAAACAGGATCTGCACCACGGTGCTTCGTATGGGCCCTGCTTCTCCTGGCAATCCAGCACTTCATCCTGAGGTCTCCATTCCATCCATCCTGCATCCTGTACTGGGTAGCGTGAGTAAACACCAGGGTAGCTCCCTGCAACAAAGCTTAAATCAAAGTGTTTCAACTGATTTCATTGTTGTTGCCAATCATATTGGGACTGAGCCATCCGGCTCTGGATTGCAAATGGTGGGTTAAAGTGCATGCATGTTTTCTTTCCATCACAGGGCTCCAACCAGCTACAACACCGGCCTACCCCGGGCAATGCTTCAGGCTAGCTGTAGTTCCAACTAGGTACCCAGAGTGTGTGTAACTGTGTTACAGGGACCTTTGAGTGCATGCCTTACAGCCTGAATTATTCAGATCTCGAATCAACCACCAGATTCTGCTCCTTCCTTGTTACTGCCCCCTTAAATAAATCAGATCTTAAATCTTTTTGCATTGAAATTGGTTGTGGTGTACCTCTGTACAAACAGCATTGAAATACTGTTGGTTGTTGTGCTAAATCTTATTTTACAGGGGGTCTCCAATGCCAAGCCAGCTGAACCAGCCCTGGTGGTAAGTGCAACAAGTGTGGAGTTAAAACTGCTGTCAGGTGCTAATTGCAATTGTGTATTCTGTGAACCAGTTAGGCCACTAGAGGAAAAAGAGGGGAGTAACAGTGTCCTGGATGGCTGTACACAGGTCAGCTACGCTACCACAAACCATGTCCTCCAGGTGGAGGCACCCATTTCTAGTACCCAGGCACCTCAACCTGCATCTGGTCATGCAGGCAGGAGTAGTATCCCTTGGGATAGCGCCACCTAGGGGTTACACACAATTTAAATGCATTATATTGATAACGGTTATCTTAACTCTGCTTGGACACAAAATGCAATCCTAGGAGGCATACGCCAAGTGCGAACCAGCCCCTAGTCTTACAGTCTGCTGAGCTTCACTGATCATCACCGACTGGGAGAGAGACCAATCACGGAGGAAAGGCAGACTCTGACAGGCGCAGAAGCAGGGATTCCTTAACATCAGTTCTACCTGGCTGAATACCCCTTGAAGTGCACAGTCCAGGCTCCTATCTCTGCTGAGGCGGCTTCTCTTCTCATTCACTCTGCTCAGACCCAGCCAGCGACTGCTTTCTCAGCATAAGAGCAGTTGGAACACTTATCCAGAATTCCTGGCTGCTGTATGTAAATCAGCATTTATACTGCTGTACCACTACTGAAATAGTGGTCTACTAATCGAAAGCTCTCAGCTGGAAGCAACTGCTCAGACACAAAGGGTATCCCTAGGAGGCATATGCCAAGAGCAGTTCAGCTCCTAGCCTTACTGTCTGCTGAGCTTCACTGATCTTCACCGACTGGGAGAGAGAGAGAGACCTTCTCTCCTCCAGTCTCTAGTTGTGCTACTAAGTGGCAAACCTTAACAAGCGGATAGTTCTTTTCAGCAGGAAGGAGAAACAAAGGTTCTGCCCCCCCCCCACCCTACCACCTAATCCCACCCACCTGGGTCCTCTTCCTATAGAGGTTCTGCATGTCACCACCCTCTTCTTACCTAAACTGACTAGAAAGCAAAAAAAAAAAAAAAAAACTTCAGAAGTAATTTAGTTTCCTATCATTCAATTCTCTTCAGCAGAACAGCTCAGACACAAAGGGCAACCCTAGGAGGCATACGCCAAGTGCGGTCCAGCACCTAGCCTTAATGTTTGCTGAGCTTCACTGATCTTCACCTGAAGGAAGTGCAAGTAGGAGATTTAAATTCTCCCATGCTCTTGCTTGCAGGTCTGCCGACTGAAGTGCTACAAGCGGAACTCGCAGCAGCATAGCCACATCCAGGTTCTATCTTGTTGGCGGCTTCTACCCTCATCATCTGCTTCTGCTGTAGTAGTTCCCTGGGCACTCAAGCATTTGAGAAGGGTGGGTATTGTCCTGTAGCCAGTGGATCGGTCCCCGCTCCCTCACAGCAGCAGGGAGCCAGGATGCACAGACCACAGGCAGGGGGTTTTACTGCAAGCAGCAAGGACTCCATGGAGCTGTTCTGAGCCAAAGGGCAGAACAACTGAGCTAGTAAGCAGGTTACTTCTTACCTTGCAGGAGTACAAGCTAGACCTCGTCTGTGCAAAGGCTACCTGACAGTATACAGGGAACAGTTGGAAACGCCCACCCATCGTCCCCCAATCCCATCCTCCTCCGAGTGCTTTTGCTTTATAGGCATGTAGCACTGCCCACAACACCTGATAGGTGGTAGTAAGGTACAAAAAAACAAAACAAAAAAACTCACCGTTCTGTTTTCTTTTTCGTCCACTCTTCCTGCCAAGAAACAGGAGTCAGCATAATCTCTCAACTAAAACAAAAAAAAAAAACAAGACAAGGGATACCACTAAATAGGGAACTGGCACAACCTTTGGGAAAGAGCTTTTTTTTTTAAAAAAAATACAATGGATTGCTCCTAAACAGAGAAGGTGTGTGAGCACTTGGACAAAAATGTGATGTCTATACAGGCAGTTTAAGCTAAATAAAGGGGAGTAAGATGCAGCTCACACCCCTGCCATCGGTGGGCTGATCATCGCACCCCAAAATGCCAAATGCAAGCATACATCCTCAGAAAACAAATCAGAGCCACCATCTGCCCTAACCAGCAACCTCCATAATTTCTTGGATGGAAACAGCAAACTGGAGCAGTCCAGAAAGAGGGTACAACCTCATGCTAAAGAGGATGTACATTCCTGGAAGGCAATGGTAGCAAATACTAGGAGCCTAACCAACAAACTTCCCAAACTCACAGCCACCTTGGAAACAAAAAGATTGGACTGGGTGACTAACAGAAACGTGGTTCACAGAAAACCATGGATAGATTTCGGCCATTGCCGGTTATAATCTGTTCAGGAAAGATAGGCAGGGCAAAAAAAAGAGGGAGGAAATAAAAGCCACAGAAGTAAAAGGGTAACCTGGGGACTTCGAGTTACTGTGGCTAATAGTAGACATGGGGAAGAGAAAACCATTCAGAATTGGCATCATGTACAGGCCCCCAAATCAAGGAGATAAAGGAGACAAAGACCTAATAGAGGAAATCCACAAAATGTCTGATAAAGGTGAAGTAATACTGGTGGGGGACTTCAACCTACCAGATATCAATTGGAGCACACTAACAGCAGCAACGACAAGAAGTAGGGACTTCTTATTGACACTACAAGGTACATGACTGTGCCAATTTGTTAAAACCCCAAAAAGGGGAGAGGCCATTCTCAATCCATTCTCGATCTTGTCCTCACAAACTCGGCAAGGATCACGGACATCGAAGTGGGATGCCATATGGGCAACAGCGACAATCGCATGGTAAGCTTTATGGTGAACATAACACAGGACACCAGCCCCTCAAAGATAAATATGCTAGATTTCAGAAATGCTGACTTCCAAAAAAATGAGGTACAGCATAAGTAGTCAGTTAATGGAAATAGAGGTTGAGGAGGTGGAGGTCGTGTGGGGGAGACTCCAGACAGCAATAAAGACTACCACAGAACAATGTGCTAGATGGGTCAGCAAAGCAAAAAGAAATCCTCTATTGTTTTCCATGGAAGTGGCTACCACAGTCAAAGTAAAAAAGAAGGTGTACAGCATATACCAGGAAACCAAAACTGAGAAAGACTGGGAGTCATAGAAGGAAAAAATGAGAGTCTAAAACAAATTAGAAAGGCAAAAGCCCAGACAGAGGAAAAGATAGAAAGGACAAAGAGAGGAGACAAATCATTTTTAGTTACATTAGGGAATGTAGGAAGGCAAAAAGGGGGCAGTAAAGATTGCTACTGAAGAAGGAAAATGCACCAAACATGACCCAGAGAAAGCTGAAATCCTCAACAAATACTTCTGCTCAGTTTTTACCAAAGAGGATCCAGGGGATGGCCCAGCCCTGAAAAAAATAACACTCCAGGACCAGGGGTAGACACGAGTCCCTTTACAGAAACTGAGGTGCGGAAGGCGCTAAATAAACTAAAAGCAGACAAAGCCATGGGACCAGATGAGAGGCACCCAGAATCCTTAAGGAACTGGGGGCAGAATTAGCAGCCCCTCTGGCACTTCTATTCATGAAATCTTTGAAGAGCAGTGTGGTACCCAAAGACTGGAAAAAGGCAATAGTGGTTCCACTTCACAAATCAGGCAGTTGTGAAGAGGCTAGTAATTACAGACCGGCGAGCCTCACATCTATAGTAGGGAAACTAATGGAGACACTACTCAAACAGAGGATCATAGCATTCCTCAAAACTAGCGGCCAACAAGATCCTAAATAGCACAGTTTCACAGCAGGTAGGTCATGCCAGACAAATCTGCTCGAGTTTGACTACACTACAAAGATAGTGAATGACGGGGCAGTAGATGTGGTCTACCTAGACTTTATTTTTAATTTTTTTTATTTAGTTGTTTAACCAGGAGTAGCACACTAAGCTGAAAGCTTTTTTACAGACACGACCTGGGAGCACAGGGAAGTTAAGTGACTTGCTCAGGGTCACACAGTATGCAAGTGGAAGCTGTGGGATTCAAACTCAGGTCTGGTCTGCTGGATGTCACCAGATTTGCAGCTCAGAGCCTTAAACCACTGCGCTATACTGCCTCCTTTAGTAAGGCCTTCAACTCAGTTCCACACAGAAGGCTAGTAAAGAAGTTTGACCACACAGGGGTTGGTCCAGAAGTAGTCAGATGAGTACAAAACTGGTTACAAGGCAGAAACCAGAGGGTTCAGGTTAATGGAACTCAATCGACGGAAGGCAGGGTGACCAGCGGGGTGCCCCAGGGCTCAGTGCTGGGGCCTCTGATCTTCAATGCTTTTATAACAGACATCGCTGATGCACTGGAAGGGAAGGTGTGTCTGTTTGCAAACAACACCAATATATGTAACAGGTTGGACATCTTAGAAGGAGTGAGCAAGATGGAAGCAGACCTCAAGAAACTAGAAAAATGGTCTGAAGTGTAGCAGCTGAGATTTAATGCCAAAAAATGCAAGGTCATGCACATAGGAAAGAAAAATCCAAGTATGGTGTATTACCTAGGAGGTGAAAGACTGGCAGCCTCAAACCAGGAATGAGAACAGGGAATCAATCTCAGATGACTTGAAGGTTAGTAAGTGTGTGAGAATGCAATACTAAAGGCCAACAGAATGCTGGGCTGCATTGGGAGGGGAATCACAAGCAGGAGGAGAGAGGTGGTACTACCACTGTATAGATCACTGGTCAGGCCTCACCTGGAATATAGAGTACAACTCTGGAGGCCTCACCCCAGGAAGGACATTGACCGGGTGGAAGCAGTACAGAGAAAGGTGCCAAAAATGAAGCAGGGTCTGCAGTATATAACCTACGAGGAAAGACTTAGGAAACTGAATATGTACTCCTTAGAGCAGAGAAGAGAGAGAGAGAGAGAGAGAAGGGACATGATTGAAACATTCAAGTACATAAAATGCATTAACAAGGTACAAGCACTGGAACGTTCACTTCAAAAAGGGCTCCAGACCAGGGTACAAGACCTCTGGCTGCAAGGAGGGAGGTTCTCTACCAACACCAAGGAGTTTTTCTTCAAAGATAGAGTGGTGGACGCCTGAAACAGCCTGCCCCAAGAGGTTGTGGGGGGTCAACACTGTGGGGAGATTCAAGAATGCATGAGATAGACACAAGGGGAGCCCTGACTACAAAGGGCAACTAGAGTGTCAAAATAGATCTAAAATAAATGGGAAGACTAGATGGACCTAGTGGTCTCCTTCTACCATCAACTTCTATATTTCTATCTAACTACCTCCCAAGTGACACAGCTTAAGTTTCCTATTACTGAAGCACAGAGTTGTGAGTATGAATATCAATTCTTAGCAGAGAATATTAAAACATCAAAAATAACTGCAAACACAATGTTTTTGCCAACTTTAAGACACCAGACAATGCATTCTGGACAGTCTGATATAATTAAAGTAACTGTGCATGTCACACTGAAACAAGCATTTATCAATGCTGATTGTTTGCTTGCTGGCATTGGCATTGGTAGTGTAGAAGTTACAGAGCTGCATAATAGGAATGGCAGCGAAGTATTGAACTGAAGCCAACCCCACCACCACCCTGCAGAGAGTGACAGGCATTGGGGTGTGCCTTTGGGTCGTCCAGACATAACGACCACGCCATTTCACCACACCCTACCCTGCAGACACTGACAAGTGTCACGGTGTGCTAGGGTCTTTGGCCCTTATCGCACCCCATTCCATCAAAATACGGTGAGAGATGGAGTGCGGTATAGAGAATGGGGTGAAAATCTGGGGCCGAAGAGTCCGAGGCACGCCTTGATGCCTCCTCACTGGCTGCAGGGGTGGGTGGGGTGGAATGGTATGAGCATGACAGGCAAGAATCCCAAGTCACACCCCTGATGCCTGTCATTCTCAGAGTGGGCGTGCTATGGTCGGAAACCCTAACGCCTCAGACATTCGCTGGTATTTTCACTCTAAATTTTCAACATGTTTTTTTTGTGACCCCCACCTCATGAACAGTGGCAATATCAGTTTGTTAGCCGAAAACTGCTTTTGCACAGCGACTATGGCATTTGGCACCACAGGTGCAAAAGCACATTCCTAACAGGATGTGAAAAATGACAGCGGTACTGTTCATGGGAGGTGAAAAATGGCAATGTTGAAAATCTGCTAATAATCTTAAAAACTAGTAGAAGTCACAGCGTGCGTAGAAACTGTGCAGCAGCTCACCCGTATATTAACTAGTTTGGGGATTTTTTACAGCAGATTGTTAACACAGGCATTTTGGGACCTCCGATTATGAACAGTGTCAGTGTGATTTTCTTTATCTGTCGAACAATGATTTCCCACAGTGACCACGCATTTCTGTGCTGAAAGTGTGAAAACACATTTGTACGTTATGGAAAATGACAGCTATACTATTCATAAGGAGGTGTGGAAAAATGCCACTGGTGAAAATCTGGACTGAAAATATTACAAATTCATGAACTTACGAGAGTGCGTGGAAACTGCGCAATGCTCACTCGTAACACAGTCATTTTATGGAGTTTTGCCACTAAATTTTCAACATAGCCATTTTAAGACCTTTGCTCATGACCAGTGTCACTGTGATTTTCTTAATCTGTCCCAAACATTGTTTTCGCACACCGACTGTACCATTGTGCATTACATGTGCGGAAACACATTTTGGGTGAGATGTGAAAAATGGTAACTGTACTGCTCATAAGGAAGTGCAGTAAAATGACACTGTTGAAAATCTGGTGTGCAAATATTACAAATTCGCAAACTTGCCAGCGTGCGTAGGAACTGAGCAACGTGCACTCCTAAAACAGTCATTTTTGGGAATTTTTTCACCAAATTTTCAACATAGCCATTTTAACACCTCTGCTCATGACCAGTGTCACTGTGATTTTCTTAACGTGTCTCATACATTGATTTTGCACACCGACTGCGCCATTGTGCACTACATGGGCATAAACACGTTGTGGGCAAGATGTGAAAAATGACAACTGTACTGCTCATAAGGAGGTGTGGTAAAATGGCAATGTTGAAAATCTGGAGTGAAAATATTGAAAATTTGCAAACTTAGAAGCGTGCGTAGGAACTCTGCAACGCACGCTCGTAAAACAGTCATTTTAAGGAATTTTTTCACCAAATTTTCAACATAGCCATTTTAAGACCTCTGCTCATGAACAGTGTCACTGTGATTTTCTTAATGTGTCGCATACATTGATTTCGCACACCGACTGCGCCATTGTGCACTACATGGGCATAAACACGTTGTGGGCAAGATGTGAAAAATGACAACTGTACTGCTCATAAGGAGGTGTGGTAAAATGGCAATGTTGAAAATCTGGAGTGAAAATATTGAAAATTTGCGAACTTACGAGCGTCGTTAGGAACTCTGCAACGCACGCTCGTAAAACAGTCATTTTTAGGAATTTTTTCACCAAATTTTCAACATAGCCATTTTAAGACCTCTGCTCATGAACAGTGTCACTGTGATTTTCTTAATGTGTCCCGTACATTGATTTCGCACACCGACTGCGCCATTGTGCACTACATGGGCAGAAACATGTTTTGAGCGAGATGTGAAAAATGACAGCTGTGCTGCTCATAAGGAGGTGTGGTAAAATGGTAATGTTGAAAATCTGGAGTGAAAATATTGAAATTTCGCAAACTTACGAGCGTGCGTAGGAACTGCTCAATGCATGCTTATAAAACAGTCATTTTTAGGAATTTTTCCACCAAATTTTCAAAATAGGCTTTTTGAGAGCCCACCTTATGAACACTGGCAGTGTTGTTTCGTTAATCATTCCGGAAAGGTGATTTCACGCAGTGGCTGTGAAATCACCCTTCGGGCCCGAGTAATGCCATGACAGTGCAAGAATTCATGAGGAGGGGTCCCAAAAACCCATGTTGAAAATTTGGTGCAAAAATTCAAAAATGCCTGAGATATGCAACAAAGTTGAAAAACCCTATCTATCCCATTATACAGCTTACAGGCATTTCCTCAGTTCGCGATCGGCTTTGAAGAGTGCAGATGTGTTCCAGTCCACGAAGATGCGTCAATAGCCGGACTCCGGAGGTAAGTATGGGGTGAAGTGTGGAGAGGCAAGTGCGCAGTGGGTAGGTGCAGGTTGTGGGGGGGCAGGGAGACTGCGAGGGACCGTTTTTTTCTTTACAGGTTTTTTTGTTTCAAAAGATGATACGGGACATTTGCCACGCTGGGGTGGGCTCTCAGTGTGGCAGAAGGATGGCTGGGGAGCGTGGAGTCGACAGGGGGTTGGGCACCCCCGTCGGCCATGGCATCTGTTGCCACGCTGGAGTGGGCTCCCAGCATGGCACCCTGTACTCGGGGGGGGACACAGTGGAGGCGATGGGGATTGGGCACCCCGTCGGCTGTCTGATGTAGCCACGCTGGGGTGGGCACCCAGCGTGGCATATCAAACTGTGTTTTGGGGGGGGCACAGCGTGACAGAGTTGGGCACCCCATTGGCTATACAGTGTGTGTATGTTGGGGAGCGAGCGAGCAGCAGCAGCAGCATATGTGTGTGTGTGTGTGTGTGTGTGTAGGGGAGGCGCATGGGCAGGCGATATCTGATCGCTGCTCACTGAAGCTTAGCTCCCCCTTTCAACTGTATGCCACTGCATTTTGGAGCTGTCATAGACAGCTCCAGCAGGCATTGAAGAACTGCGGCCGCGCCTGCAAACACACTGACTGAATTGGAAGAGAACTGACACACCTCCGAAAACTCCGATGATGGTACTATGTTTCTTGCACATGCGTGCAAGCAAACATAAAAATATAAACTCCCTGGAGACAGCTATAATTTTTCCAAGTTCTAAGTTTCCAACTTTATTTCAATATGTATTATGTACCATATACAATATTGGACATACATAAAAGACATAATACACCCTGAATTACAGTTGTTAAAAAATGCCAGGTCACAAAATCAATATCTGCCTTCAGTTTGTTACTTTATATATTCCTGTAACCTGTATGTGCAAAGAATAGCATAATCAAGTACCTAAAGGGACACTGTCAACCCTTTTGGGCCTCAAACTATCCCAAGTTTAAAAATATATTTTATGATTGTTTGCATTCTGTAGAATGTGCTGATGTGGCTGGTAGTTTCATTCAGATTCCTTTTTCCTTTTTAAAAGTGAAAAACAGGCTACCCACCATACTGGTGCTACCACACCAACATGTGTTTGTTTATACTCCTTAATCAACTCTCACCGCATTTTTCCTGGGGTTGGGAACATCCACGACACAGTCTAGTCACTCATAATGCTCTGGGAAAAGAGGAGATTATTGCATCATGTGTGGCTGTACTGTTTGTGGTGTTTCTAATGTTCAGGAAGTATGCAATAAAGAACTGAAACAAAACAGGGTTGGGTATAATTACATCATTAGCATGCATTTCAGTACTACTATGAAAGGAGGCAGATTAAACCAGCAGCAACACCAATACATTTTAGAGAAGGTAAGCAATCATAAAACTGCGTTTTTTCAACTTGAAATAGTAGGATGCAAAGAGTGTTGGCAGTGTCCCTTTAAGTTAGTTTGCATAAAACTTTGTAGGCAAATGTGGCCATTCTGAACATTATTCACCTGGAATCACTAAGCTGTGTTTCAATAATTTTTTATCCCCAATCTTTTAGTTTCCTAGCAAAAGTGGCTTAATCCATTGTTCTCTTTGCCTCTCAAATAATTTGAATTCAATTATTACATACATTAAGCATAATCTCTTGTTTATTTCACTGTTCACACAGTTTATTCCTAGGTTTATTTTACCCTGACCATACATCAGTCTACCAGGTTCCTTGTGCCCAATTCCAAAAGAGCCCTTACATCGCTGCAAAATTGTGCTGATCTAGGGCTCCAGCACACTGTCGGTACGCCAGGGAGCTTGCACCCGATTTCAGTACATCGGGGGTCCCTGCGCCACTGCACCTGGGAAGTGATGGAACCGCAGGCAAGTGTCGAATGCTATATGCACAAATGGGTCCTGACAGACTGGGCGCAAGAAGGACCACAATGCCAGGAGTGCCCCTGGGGCAGACATGGCACAAAGGTTGACCATGGGGTGTTGGGGAGCCTGTGTGTATGCCAAGGGGGCAATTGAGCACCCGTCATACAACCTAGCACCCAGCACCTCGGGAATACACCCCAAACCCTATTAACCCCAAGAAAACACAAGTGGGTTCCCCCCACCAGCACTTCACCTTGGGGTGGCATTGCTGCAAGTGGTTTAGACCACCTCCTGGGTGGTCTAGCCTGACCCCCTCCTGGGTGGTCTAACCTGACCCCCTCCTGGTGCCATGGCGGGTTTTCAGAATAGAACATCAGCAGCTGTTGTGGCCCCGCCATGTCACAAAGCCCCTTTGCAAACTGGCGTACCCAAATATACTGTAGGTCGTAAGGGGGGGGGCACAGTGCCCCTTTGGTGCAGCAGATTCCCTCACCGGCAGACTGTGTATTGGAATAGGGAATGCCAGAATCAATGTCACAAGGTGCAACTTGTGCCATTGCTTAGTGTCTCAAGCACCTTACATCGGGTGCCTCTCTTTTGGAATCAAGCCCCTTGATTCCCAAACTGAACATGCAGAAGGCCGACCTTTTCATTCTCGCACATCTTTGTTGTTAGACTGTTTAAGAAATTTTCCACTGAACAATACATTACTAATTGTAGCATGTGAAACACTACAGAGGGGACACCGCCAATACAAATTTATGACATAGATAATGAGAAAAATACTTAAGGATATATAAGAGCACAGCAATATCAGCAAACAGGGCCAGGGAAGAAAACATGAAACTGTATCAGCACAATGCAGAAAACATAGAACAATATACCAGAACAATACCAACAGTAGCGATGCATGTCTGTTGACTGGCCAATGCAGAAAGAGCCCCCTTAATACACTGTGTCATAAACGATCAACAAACTAAGCACATAGGGAGAACCAGTAGCAACAATAATCAGAAAAATACAGGAAATAACCACATTATACGCATTTATAATACAGCCAGAAAAGGGAGGAGATATTCTCAACGTCCAGAGTGGGAAGGGAAGGTATTAAAATGAAAATAATGCTTACAAGGCAAAGAAGAAGAAGGGAAAAGGAAAATAACAAGGCAGACGAGAGATCTTGGTGGGGAGGGGGAGTCTTAGCCTGTCCCCTGGCGAGAACAAAGAAGGAGTGCTGTCATTGTTGGGGCTGCCACATTTGACTGTTCTTCCATGAACACATGGACTGGGCCCAAGCCAAATTGTACCACTCCAAAGTAACAGAGGCAACGTGCAACAGCCGCTTGTATGTAGCTACCAAGGCTAGGCTGACTGAAAATTCATGGAGAGTAGGAATCTCAGCAGTGCGCCATTTTTGAAGTACTAGGCAGTTTGCCTCCATGCTGGCCAACCACAGCCATTCTAGCCAGGATCCAGGTGTAGGGGGTCTCTGTCCCACCGCAGCAGAAAAAATGTCATAAGTCTGGGACAAAGATCTGCAAGACTGTGACCAGGACACCCTCCATCTTCCAAAATGCCAACAGTTGTCTTCCAGGAGGAGGAGGTGAGCCTTATACAAAGCAGCTGGAGCATGGTACCATCTATGAAGTATCTTATTTTGTAGAAGTCTAGTATGCATGTCTTTCATCACCATGTAGGCAGTCTTCCAACACTTGCTGCACTCCAGATCCAATATTGAAAGCCTAGAGAAACCACCCAAGCAGCTTTAGCCTGTGCGGTCTGATCAGGTATTGTATCCCTAAAGGTGGCACATATGCATCTGGCTCTGCCTGTGGAGTACTTTTGTCAGAGAAGTAAGGGGCACAAATCAGGGAAAGGTGTGTCCCCCCCACAGTTTCTTGGTGATTTTGGAGAGTGCATTCTTCAACTGAAGGTAGTGCCAAAATTCCATTTTCAGGAGACTGTGCCTGATTTGCAGGTTCTGGAAAGAATCTAACACTGGTTGCTGGAGAACCAGCAGGGCCTGAAGAGTAGTGGTACCCTTGGAGCTCCACATCAGGCAGTTAAGTGACTGTCCTCCCAGGGCCACCTCAGGATTATGCCAAATGGGGTGAATGCTGGAGAAGACAAGTCAGTGTGTACCACGTACCCACCTGTTGCCAGCATTTGACTGAAGTCAGAATGGTGAGGAAGGGGATGGTGTCTCAGTTATTCTGACATAAAAATTGGGGGGAAAATCTGTACCCATAAGGCTATTTCAGTCTCCATCTGGGGGGGGTGGAGTCAGGTGCAACACCAAACCACTTGATGGTTTGGGCAGTTCAGAAGGCCCAGTAGTAGTCTTTGAACCAAGGGAGGCTCCAACCCCCTTTTCACCAATGGCCCCTAAGTTTCTTATGACTGTAGCACAATGCCTGTCACCCTCCCACAAAAAGCACCCAACCAGCTGATCTATGCAATTGAACTAGCTATTAGGTATACTCAGTGGGATATGAGAAAGGAGGTGAAAAATCTTCAGGGCCGTAATCATTTTCAAGGCTTCAGTTTTGCCCGCCATAGACAGCTGCAACAGTTTCCACCTTTCTAACTTCGCCTTCAAATCCTGCAAGAGGGGGCCAAAATTAATATCACACATCTTCGCTAAGTTGGGAGAGATCTTCAGACCCAGGTATGTGATATGGTCTGACAATCACCTCATGCCAAGAGCCTGAAAAGCATAAGGAGAGCAGAGTTCCTTCAGCAGAAGAACTTCAATTTTACCCTGATTAATATGCAGTCCAGACACCTTAGAAAACTCCCGTAGCAGAGTCATGAGGGGCTGGATGCTAGTGGGGGCCTGGTCAAAGAGTACCAGTAAAGCATCTGCATAAAGCAGGGCTTTGTATTGGGACACCCCTACCCACAGTACAGAGATATCTGTGGCCTCTCAAATCATAGCTGCCAAGGGCTCAATGGCCAACAAAAAAGAAGTGGGGACAGGGGACATCCCTCTCCAGTGCCACGACCAAGATGGAAGGGGGCATTTAAGTGTTGCTTGTGAGGATCTGTGCTCTAGGACCAGAATACATAGTACAAATTCATGAAGGAAAACATCCCCAAAGCCCATTTTCTGTGAGTACAATAAGAGTACCCCACTCAACAGAGTTGAAAGCTTTATCAAAGACAATAGCTACTGCAACCTGAGGAGAGGGGACACGTCGAGCTAAGTGAATAAGGTTAACCAGGGTCCGGATGTGATCAAAACTAAGGTGATTATGGGCAAAGCCCACCAGTGATGAATGTATTAGATAGGGAATAAGGGGCTCAAAGTGGTTGGCTAGGACTTCAACATAGATTTTACTATCCACTGTGATCAATGAAATAAATCAATAGCTTGTGGGAGAGGTTGCATCTTTCCCCTTCTTTGGTAAAACCACAATAGTGGCAGTGGCTATCATTGGGAGAAAGCCCCAGAAGTGCAAAACTCCTCAAAGAGGCACTGCAACACAGGGCAAATCATGGGGGAGAGATGGTAGACCTTAGCAGGGAATCTGTCCCCCAGATGCCTTACGAGGGTTGAGACCCTTGAGTGCCAGCTCTATTTCCTGACTCGAAAAGGAAGCATCTAAGGCAGCTGACTGCTCTGGGGAGATATGTGGGAGAAAGACTTTGGAGATGAAAACCTCAGCCACTAGGGAGGGGAGGCAGGAGGGGCATGACAGTTGAGGGTAGGAAAGGAAAGGGAATCCCTGGATATTGAGACAAATGGCAAAAGACCTGTACTCCTGAAAACTGAAAGTGATATAACTTACAACAAACCCCCGAACTAGTAATAAAAACAGCTATAAACAAGGAAGAAACTTTAACACATGTGAGAATAATCAGGTCACGAGCAGGACCAAAAAAAAAAAGTGATCCAAAGCTCACCTGATATCCCCTGGGGTAAAAGATCAAACCACTATGTGGCTAGTAATAAAATCAAAGCCAGCCAATAGCTGCTGGAACTGCCCAAGCTGGGAGAAGAAGTCTCAGTGGAGACACTTTCTGCCCCAAACCTGCTAGACATTTATGTATTTATTAAAGAATCAGAATTACAAACGTTTGTGATAAGAGCACATTTACAGAGGGTCCTCGTCAATCAAAGGACGGGAACAATTATATGAGTTGGGAATAACAAATGTAGCTAACAGGCATTGTCATAAGCATATTAGTAGCAGATTAACAAAC
Organism: Neoceratodus forsteri; assembly: GCA_016271365.2. Classification (NCBI taxonomy): domain Eukaryota; kingdom Metazoa; phylum Chordata; order Ceratodontiformes; family Ceratodontidae; genus Neoceratodus; species Neoceratodus forsteri. Next base: position 817,108,252 of record CM057455.1, on the reverse strand, counting down.
TAATATAATATAAGAATTTGAGTATTAAAGACCGAGGCAAATTGTAAAGTACAGTCTTAACACAGAGTACACAAGGAACAAAACACCGGCATTAAAAATAAGGTGCTAACTGTTCAGTTAGGTACTCACAAATAGCAGCTAAGAAGCCTTGTTGTAAGACCAGGTAAACTCCTAAGTAAACCACTAAAGCCCACAATACACCATTGCAAAGAAAAGCACACAACAATGGAGAGAGGAGGACAATGGGGGAAATGGCATTCGCTAAACCCAGGCTCGACATAAAAAAGAGTAAGTAGCAGTAAGAGAAACAGCACATTTCCATTAAACTAAAATCCCACTATGCCACGTGGGAAGAACAAGAGAAGGGGGATGTCTCAAGCGCACTTCCAGGTGCACCAAGTACCCCCAAAGGGTGTGATAGTAGGGAAGATACAGGGTAGTGAGGGTGGAGGGGAGAAAAGCAAAAAAATGGGGTGAGGGGGAAATGGGAAAATTAGGGGAGGGCAGCTCTCCTCTGAAAAGGATCACTAAAGGGAGGAGTGTAAATGTCCCTTGTGCCATCCCAGTGTGTGCCAAGATGGGGCACAGAATAGATTTTCTTCCAAGCTCTAGGCTGAGACGCACTGATGGTGTCACTGTGGGTAAAGTGAATGAGAAGACAGCCAGCCTAAAGGATAATGGTAAAGGGCCCTGCTTTCACATCTATTCCCCCAAAAAGAGGTGTGTCATGAGTAGGGCAGAGCAGTGTACTGAATTAAGTCAGCCTAAAAGGAAAACCTTCTGCCTCAATGCAATGTTACCCCAGCCACAGTCCCCATGTTAAGCTTGATGGGGTGGGGCCTATGAGTGAAGAAGGGTATCAGCTAATGCCAGGGCTACTAGTTGAAAAGTATTCAGGAGAATAGAGAAGGCAAAGTCCAATTGGGAATGAGCCTGGGGACAACAGAGCCACCCCTTGAGGAAGAGAGACTGCATCCATGGAAAAGTGGGAAGAAGAAAATAAGAACAAGGGAAGGGGAAGGGAAGAGAGGTGGGAGATAGAAAAAGGGGGAGAAGCTGTGTGAATGAACAGGAGGCACACCAGAGGCAGGGGGGTGTCAGCCAAGAAGGGGAAAAAAAACAGGGGATAGTGCCCAAGTGGGGTCAGCTACCTACGGGTGTAGGGAGGGACCCCACCAGTACCTTTGGAAAAAGGCAGTGAGGGAGCCTAGTGTCCCCAAGCTAAATGGATCTGAACAGAGCTCATGCAGGAGGGTGATAAGTAAGATGTTTCCTTACCTTTTTCTTTAGTTCCTAGTGAACCCACCGATGTGGGATATCCAGTGGCTTCACTGTAGGTGAGTCATATTAAAATATGCACAGCGTTTTCAAATGTACAAACACTGCTAAAAGGAGACACAAAACAGGAAATCAGACTATTTAAAGAATGCAGTACAGTGGGTCACATTTTCACTTATGATAGGTACTCTCATTTCAATACCACAGTTGACAAACTTACAGCATGGTTACAACATTTCAATTACCGTATCTCCAAACTGGGAATGGTTCCATCAGAAATCATGAACAGCTACAAATGCATGTGCAGGTGTCACAAGCAGCAAAGCATGCTTAACAAAGCATACAAATACACCTGGAGCATTCACACTCGTAGCACAGAACATGATCCTGAATTAGAGTTCAACACGTGCTGTAGGCCTTAGTCATTTATTTTTCAGTTCAAGTTTAAGGCCTTATCTTCTTATAATGCAAACTGGTCATAAAAATGCAAGCTTATAATTTCTGTCAGTAACCTCAAGTTGCCTCCCTTTTCCATATTGACCTTGCTATTCAAGCATGTTTTAGTCTGTGCTGAGACATATGCATTTTTGTTTAAATGCTTGTTATGCTAGTGTCTGTACACATGTACTGGACCTAATCTGGAGACTGTTCATTGTTTGAAAACACCAGACTAATTAACAAGATTTTGCCTGTTCATAAACAGTATGTTATTCATTTGATTTAATATTACATAATTGCCCCCCTGTCTAATGACCTGGAATGGAAAACATTTGCTACATGAAATTTACTGTGTAAGAATATGACCACATTTTGAGAGACTGGTGTTGTATTGTTTCTTTTGATATCTAGGTGCTAATCACCATCAATGTGTTATCCTTAAAACATCAAAGTGTCTTCAGGTATGATAACTTTTGTCATCTTCTTACCAATCATCATCACTTTGGTATATTTTTCAATATCTAATGATGTCATCACTAAGATATCCAAATATCTTTGCCAGAGGCACAATATCCTCCACCATCTAAGGATGCCACTGCATCATCAGCAAGCAATAGGTCAGTCTGCAAGAGTCAACGTGCAGTCTCCTTTGTCATCTTTTATGCCCAAAAAACACAAGAGAAGTCAACCAGGAGCAATTCCCACCAGCAGGGCCACAGTAATGGGGGGGTAAGTGGGGAAGTTGTCCGGGGCCCCGAGCTCAGGAGGGGCCCTCCTGAGGAGCTGGCATTACCTCTGTCATTAGCTGGATTGGGAAATGGGGGCCCATTCCAAGTGGCTTGTCCGGGGCCCCAGGATTCATAACTGCAGTCCTGCCCACCAGCCCTAATTCCCTATCACCAGATCTATTCAATTCGATTTCAATTCTCTTTATTTAAAAAAAGTCACTATTTCAAAATATCATTGCACCCTAACAATTACAATTCAATAAATAAAACATATAGACTGTATTCCCAGTACAAATAACAATAAACTGAATCACAAAAAGTAAGTTTAAATAGATGTGTTTTCAGAGCAGTTTTAAAGCTCTCCACAGTCAAGCACTCTCATATCCAACGAGGTGGAGAGTTCCACAGAGTGGGGGCCACAAACATAAAAGCCCAGGACCCAGATGTCTTCAGCTGAATGCTGGGAACCTCTAGTAATCTCTTGTCGGCAGAACGGAGTGGTCGGGGAGGGCAGTAAGGATATAGTAGCTCTTGCAGGTAGCTTGGTCCCTGTCCATGTAGGGCTCTATAGGTCAGCAAACTGACCATGAAGGTGATCCGCCACCAAACTGGCAGCCAGTGCAGTTTGAGCAGCACAGGTGAAATATGACTGGATCGAGATGACCCAGTCAATAACCTGGTTGTAGTGTTCTGCACCAGCTGCAGGTGATGGATATCAACCCCCGGAAGCCCTAGGTATAGGGAGTCATAGTAGTCAAGGCGAGAGGTCACAAAGGTGTGGATCAATGTTGGAAGGTCGCCAGATGGAACAAGGTGCTTAATCCAGGCAATATTCCTCAGATGGTAAAAAGAGGATTTGACAACAGCCGACACCCATGAATGAAGTGCCAGCTCATTGTAAATATTACACCCAGATTTCACGCCCGTTCAGAGGTCAGCAGCTGGCTACCCCCAAGCCAAAGTCCAGAGGCACTGCCAGCTGCCAATCCCTCACTCCAGTGACCCAGATCCACTACCAAGACCTCAGTCTTGTCAGGATTCAACTTCATCCAGCTGTCATTCATCCAGTCCTGTATCTCAGCGAGGCAGTTGTTAAACACCAAGACCGCACTATCCTGATCAGGAACAAAGGACAGGTAGAGCTGGCTATCATCTGCATAATAGTTTAAACCCAGCCCATACCTCGTTACAATGTCTCCCAAAGGTAGCATATACACCATGAACAACATGGGGGACAGCACAGAGCCCTGTGGGACCCCACATAGCAGTGAGAATGAGACAGAGGAAAAGATCCCCGACACCACCCTCTGAAATCTGCCAGTGAGGAAGGAAAGGAACCATCTTAGGACTGTCCAAGACAGGCCACAGATGAACCGCAGATGCTCCAGCAGTACGCCATAGTCCACGGTGTCATACACTGCAGAGAGAACGAGAAGAGCCAAGATGGAACGGTTCTTCCAATCTTTCGTTATTAGGGGATCATTAAGCACCTGAACAAGGGCAGTCTCCATGCTATGCCTCTTCCAAAATCCAGACTGGAGAGGATTGTAGATTTCATGGATGTTAAGGTGATTCTCTAGTTGCAGCGTGACCCCACGAAGGGGAGGTTAGAGACTGGTCTGTAGTTAGGGCAGTCTGGGTTGAGAGAGGATTTCTTAAGGAGGGGTGTCACCACCGCCTCCTTCAGGGAGTCTGGAAACTCACCTAACTCTAATGAACACCAGACTATCTCTGCAAGGACTGGGCCAGGGACTTCAAGACACCCCATTAAGAGGCGAGTTGGGCCCGGATCCAAACTATGACAGGTCGACAGCATACTCTGGACAATCCGCATGATCTCCCTGATCTCCAGCCGATCAAAGTCAGTCCAACAAAACTGAGGAGGAGCAACCTCACACCAACCACCACTACCCTTCCCCCCAAAGAGAGAGCCAATCGAATCTTGGACCTGATGTCGACCACATTATCAGCAAAGAAGCGAGCAAACTCATCACACTTTTCCTGTGAAAACACTCTTCAAACTTGCAGACAGGCTGGATTGCACAATCTGTCCACCATTCAAAAGAGCTGAGCTGGTCGATTTTGAGTTGCAGCACTCTTCCCAGACAGGAACGCTGCCTTCTTTTGAGAGATTGCTGATTGATAGTCTCTATAATGGTCTACCAATCTAAGTTTGTCAGCATCAAGGCCCGATTTCTGCCATCATCACTCCATCCTTCGACCAGCTCACCTCAACTCCCTCAAGGTCCCATCAAACCATGGGAACCAAGGGTGAAGGGTGAGAGGACAAACATGGAAAGGAGCAATAGCATCCAGAGCCCCTGTAACAGCTCTATTATAGGCCATTAACAGGTTATCCAGACCCATGCTTGCACTCGGTAATCCTGATATGTCCAGCACCACCAGTAGGCCATCTGGAGTCACACCCCTCAAAGGGTGGTACCTGCCCATCTCCACAGTGGCAGGCCTATAGGAGGGAGCATGGCAACTGAACCTTATAGTGTGATGGTCTGACCACCTGACTGGTTCTACCACCGTGTCGGAGGCCTCCATCCCCAGCAGGAAGACCAGGTCCAATGAGTGACTGGAATTATGGTTTGCAGAGGCAACTGCCTGTGAAGCCCAACGAGGTCATAAGTTGGAAGAAGTCCTGACCAAACTACAAAAGTTCATCGTTGACCCAAGCATTGAAGTCACCCAGCACCACAACCTGGGAGACTCCAACACCATGTTGACAATGCTCACCCCTGGGTGGACGGTTGACAAGAAGAATCCTGCACCCAACACCTGCGACCACCATACACTCTGGACTCCCCAACTGGTACAGCTATAGTACAAGGCCCAATTCTGATCTAAAACATATTGCTACACTCCCACTCCTGCGATCCAACCTTGAACGGTATATCACTGAGAACCCAGCCGGAACTGCTGACTCCAAGATGGGACCAGCATTTTCATCCAGCCAGGTCTCGGTGATGCAAGCCAGGTCTGCTGACCCAACAAGATTGGCTATTATAGCCATCTTGTTTTTAATGGACCTGGCATTGCACAACACTGTTCGAATCGGATGAGACACCAAGGCCGACTGGGCCACCAGCCCATGAACCGCGGAGACCTTGGGCATGGGTATCAGGCATGGCAGACTTCATTCTGGGACCCATTTTCCTCACTACCCCAATCCAGCCACCCAGCTCTTCCCCACCCCCTCCAGGACCAGGACCCCCCACATGCCTCCTACCAACTATCCCCAGAGCCCTACAGTGTCCATAAACCACTCGGGGCAATGGAGGACAATTAAAGGGGTGGAGGTCCCGGAGCTTGGAGAAGGAGTAGTGCCTGACTGGGAGAGCAACCTGCCAACACATACTAACAAAACCAGAACAACAGCTCCCAAATACCCCAAAACAAAACCCAAATGCAAATAAATCAAACAAACAATGAATACAATTGAAAACTACAGTTCCACCCCTACCTCTACTTAAAATAACCCCTCAATCTAGTAAACTAGCAGTAAACCTCCCTCTCAGATTAAAATAGTGATACTAGAACCAGATACAGTCAATAATCCAGTTGCAGTTATGCATCATTGGGGCTCTCACTTCCAACAAGCAATACGTTTTTAATATCCAAAGAAAAATGCCAGGCTCTCATTCCAGCATTTCATCCAGATTACAGAAGAAGTGCATTAAAAGTTACAAGGAGGTCCTCTCACTACCTCCAACCAGAATAAACTAAGAGGCAGTCATGGACAGTCTATCCTCCATAAGTCCCTGGAACAGATTTTTCTTCTCAGACCAAAGAAAAAATCTCATCGTAAGCAGCAATTCTACCGGTAATGGCCCCCCTCAATGACTACAGCAGAGAAGAGCGACCCCCCCTGGAAAACCAGGGCTCCCAAAGGGAGACCCTACGACCTCCACTTGGAGAGCACCCAAGGGCAACCAGGGTCCTCCCTGGTTCTGACTGTCAAGAGAGAGAATGCCAGCTGGCATTATACTCCAGAGGTCCAGCCTCCGGTAAAAACAAAACTGTTCATAAATGACTGCAAACCCTTGAATACAATACTCCTAATTAATGTTTCTTTTCTGATGTGTAAAAACGACTAAAAGTGAGGTTTTACTCAGTGAGGCTATGGGTTAATCAAGTGGCTAACATATTTGCATATAACTGTTGCTAAAAACTGTTTAAACCATCACCTTCTGAACCGGGCACAGTATGTACCAAGCTGAAGACTGGACTGCCATTATAAATGTACAGGCCAAAAAAAGGCAGTTCAAAGAGCTCAAATTTTCCAGCACCCCCCCTTCCCCCTCTGGAGAAAACAGTCTGTTGCCGATGTAATGGGCTTCTTACCAGAGAATATAGGCACCGGTGTATTTGAAAGAGACAATTGCTTGAATTGGGGGTGGGGAGTATAGGGAAGGGAAAGGGAACATTATTGTTTAACCAGGAGTAGTACACTAAGCCGAAGCTTGTTTCCAGATGCCACCTGGGAACACAAGGAAGTTAAGTGACTTGCTCAGAATTACACAGTATTCACCTAGGGGGCTGTGGAATTCAAACCCAGGTCTCCAGATCTGCAGCTCAGAGCCTTAATCCACTGCGCTATACTGCCTTCTAGTATGTGGTGGTATAGCACAGATAGGCACTTTATATTTTTACCATATATTGCCCAGATGAACTAGCCATTATAGTGGCAACGGGGTAATCCTGATACCTAACAGAATGCAAATTAAGCGTAAGAGCTTTTCAAATCTCCAAATGGACCAAACTGATTTTCTATTAGGGCCCATGACAGTATTTCACTACTCTCCACTAAACCATTCATAAATTTGGTCTATTTGAGCAGCCAAGCAGTGCAGTCAAAAGATTGGACAATTCAAACCTCCTTCACTCTCATCTAAATAGTTTTCTAAAGCGATAGTGGCACAGTTGGATTTCCAGAAAAACATTTTATGAGTGTGTCTAAAATTACAAAAATGTTTTTGTTTACTATAATGGGGATTGACTGAAAAAGAAAACAAAGTCCTGGAAAAATATTAGTCATTATACAATGGCAAGAAATAATGCTGGCCTCTGATTTGTCAGCCTGGGGCTGGACCCGTAATGTTATCCCAGTGTAACATCATGTATCTAGTCCCAGCACACACATCACCAAATCACCTGAGAAAAAAATCAGTGCATGTCATGTGTTCAAGGGAAGTGAAAGCTGCGTTTGCAATCGGCTTGTCACTGCAGGCTGCACTCACATTCGTGCTTGTGGAACATGCATTTTTTTTTAATTAAAAACAATTTATATTTGTCACAGTGAAATGTAAAGCCAAGAGATCAGCTTTACCATCACTTGTGACACTGCCACCTCCTCTTCAGACTCCCCTCTGCCAAATGAAAAAGCCGCGATAATAATCGGCTTCCCAGCAGTTCGTTACCCCCCACTGGCAGACTCAGTCAGCACAAGCTTTGGTACACAAAGACATAGAACCTGTTTTTTTCCTTAAAACATGGTGCATGCTACTGCAGAAAAGCCAGCTTCTAGTTTCATTCTGAAGTCTCCTGATACAAACACATAATACAAGCAACTGTACCAGGAGACCTTTCAAAATTTAATAAAACCTCCTGAACCAGCCACAGTCTGTAAACACCACCGCAGATTGTATTCACTCACTGATCGACTTGCTCTTAGGTGATTGGGTTGGCAGACAGATTCACTGAACAACTTTATGGTTCAAGAACAAAAGCAGGAGAGATTTTTGTTTCCAGCTTCAGTCTCCTGGTAGAAAACCATGTACGATCGCAAAAGAGACGGGGGGTGGGGAGAGACGATGTGTCACAGGCAAGGATTCAGACTGAAAGGGGTTAGTGTGGCAGACTGCAGAGTCACAGAAACAGCAGCTCCACCTACTGGACAATACAGTCAATTAGCGCTATTTTTTTGAATGTGTACTTACCCATTGAAAAAAACATGAAAATAAAATTTAATGTACTTTTTCATCTTTTTTTTTTTTTTTACACGCATGAATGATTGTATAATAGGAATAATGCACTCCAGGCTGTGTAATGCTGGGATAACATCATTTCTCAGGTGCTGGACACACTTGACCTGCAGCCTCATGCCCAACCGCCCGAGGCGTGACGTTATCCCAGCATGACATACACCCTGTTGTGCATTATTCCTTAGCAAGATTTACTTCAAAAGTTTTACCAGGAAAGACATACTGAGCTGGTAACAGCTCATTTTCTGATGAGTTTATGGTCAAAATTAAATAATAATAACCAATCATCCCCCTCTTGGGACCCCCCCCTCAAAAAAATAATTCTGACAGGGAAATCATCCTTGCCCTACCATCTTCCTAAAGACATATAGGCAGTATGCTATGTGAAAAGGTGATGAGAGCCCTCAATGTGCCATCCCAGATCCCTTCTCTTAGAAAAATTAATAATAACCAAACCCAGCTCTCTTTTAACAGAAGCGCCTGGAGTTTATAGCAAGCATTCATCAATGTGTTTGTCCGCATGCTGTCACAAGCTAGAACAACAGTATCTTCAGGCTATTGACAGACCTTTCCTATGTTTACACTGTATTTACTCAGGAGAACACAGCTCAGATGTAAATTATCAGTGGAGTCCTGCTTTTATTCAATTTTTGACTGCATTTACCCAGGATAAAAGAAGATGCAATATCTAATTTTCAGCGGGGTCCTGCTTGGACACATTTTTACACTGTACTTATCCAGGACTGGCCAGTGGAGATGCAATATCTTGTTTTCAGTGTGGTCCTGCTCTTTCCCATTTGTACACTGTATTTTCAGGGAATAGCAAACAGAGATGCAATATCTCATTTTCAGTGGGGGCCCAGCTTCAATGCATTTTTACAGTATATTTACTGAAGATAGCCCCGCTGAGAGGCAATTTCTCATTTTCAGTGGAGTCTGGCTTTTATAATGTATTTTTACCAGGACAGACCAACATATATGTACGTCTTTCAGTGGGGTTCTGCTTTAGGGCCCTGATTTTACACAGTTGTTCAATGTATTTACCCAGGACAGCCAACCTGAGATGTGATATCTCGTTTTCAGTGGGGTCCTGCCTTGAGCCATTTTAACACTGTATTTACACAGGATAGTACAGTTCAGAGGTAATATTTCATTTTCATTAGGGTCCTGCTTTTACCCATTTTTACACTATATTTACTCAGGATAGCCCAGCTGAGAGGTAATTTCTTAGTTTTAGTGGGGTCCAACTTTTACAATGTGTTTTCCGAAGATAGTGCAGTATAAATGCACATTTCAGGGGGGATTCTGCTGTACTGGGGTCCAGCTTTTACACTTTTTCACTATATATTTAAGCAGAGTATACCAGATGAGATGTGATATCTCATTTGCTATGGGGTTCTGCTTTTACACATTTTGAGGCTATGTTTACCTAGGATAGCACAGTGGATATGTAATATGCTGTTTTCATTCTGGTCCTGCTTTTACTCATTTTTTCACTGCATTTAGCCAGGATAGCTCAACTATTGGGCAGTATCTCATTTTCAGTTGGGTCCAGCTTTTACAATGTAGCTGTGGCAGGACAGATCAGCTGAGATTCAACATATCCTTTTCAGTGTGGTCCTGCAGTAACACAATCGGTGTTTACTCAGGATAGCCTAGCCCTAGCTGAGAGGCAATATCTCATTTGTAATGGGGTCCTACTTTTACACATTTTGACACTGTATTTATCCAGGATAGCACAACTAAGATGCAATAGCTTGTTTTCGGTGGGGTCCTTCTTTTACCCACATTTGAAATGTATTTTCCCAGAATAACCCAGCTGAAATGCAATATCTCATTTTCAATGGGGTCCATCTTTTACCCGTTTTTACACTGTATTTTACCCAGGATGGCACAATGGTAATGCAATATCACGTTTTCAGTGGGGCCCACCTTTTACCCATTTTTACAGCGCATTTACCCAGGATAACCCAGCTGTGAAGCAATGTCTCATTTTCAGTGACGTCAAGCTTTTACAATGTACTTTTTGCAGGCTAGAGCAGTGTAATTGCACATTTTCCATTGGGGTTCTAGTGTACTTGGATCTTTATTTTTTTTCCCCCCAAGTCTATTTACCACCAGCTGGCCAGGGAACTCTCTCAGGCATAACCCTGCACCACTGCTGTTCTACCACCCTGCCTGATGTCGGGTATCCTGGAAATCGGGAACAAATACCCCCACACCAGCCCGACCTGACAGACCCTCCCCCCCAGCTCTGAACCCCCCGAGGCTGGACCACCATCCACCCTGGCGCTTTACAATCAAGTGCACCAAGCTAGGGCTGGGTGAGGGATCGAGAGAGCCAGAGAACCGAACCCGACATTGGGCATGAGACGCAGGGCTTTAAGGGGTTGCTGTCACCTATCCCTGGGGCTGGGGTTTTCTACTTAGGTAGTTTCCTGTGGAGCGCGGACGTGCAATGATGCCTGTGCATGTAAGTGCTAATGTCTGCTGCCGCTCCACTCCTTTTGACTGCATCGCTCCATATAGGGCCCCCAATCTCCACCCAGGGCCACTAAGGAGCAGTGAGATGTCCCAAACACAGCCCAGGAGAGAAGAGGAGAGCAGTCCTCCGGATGCTCAATCCTCTCCTCCCATACTGACCCCCGACGACCCAAGTCCGTTCCCAAACCAAGGTCGCCAGCGTGGTGGGAGGTGTGGCACCCAGCGCCTCAACCCTCAGTGCCACCAAGCCAGCCCATGTACTTGGTTGTACACATTTTTGTATGTTAATACCAATACAGAGACCACTCTTGTGGTTAAAAGAGTGGTCTCATGTGCATTCTTAGGGTACAAGAACCACAAACCGAAGGCAAGTATAGAAATATAGAATTTGACAGCAAATAAGGACCAGTTGGCCCTTCCAGTCTGCCCATTTCTCCCTACCTACACTATTACTGCAGACTGAGCCTGATCTACAGCTGTTTCTCCCTCCCCCTTCCTTCCTTTCCACTGTGATTCTCCTGTGCTTATCCCATGCATTCTTGAACACCAGCACTGTTTTTCCTCCCACCACCTCTGCTGGAAGGCTGTTCTAGGGATCCACCACTCTTTCTATGAAGAAATACTTTCTCACATCTCTCCTGAATCTACCCCCCTCCAGCTTTGTAGCATGTCCCCTTGTTCTTCAGCACCTTTTCTTCTGAAAAATACTTCCTTCCTGTACTGTATTTACCCCCAAGGTATTAAAGGTCTCAATCTTATCTCCCCTCTCCCTCCTCTGTTCCAGGCTGCACATAGGGAGCTCCTTTAGCCTCTCCTCATAGGCCTTTTGATGTGGACCCTGAACCATTTTAGCTGCCCTCATCTGGACTGCCTCCACTCTATGTCTTTCCAGATATGTGGTCTCCAGAACATGACAGTAATCTAGGTGGGGTCTCACTAGTGAGCTATACAGAGGCAACACCACCTAACTAGGCACTCTGGTATCTCAATAGCCCTCCCTACTGCCTTGTCGCACTGCCTGGCCACCTTTAAGTCATCTGATATGATTACCCCTAGATCTTTTTCCTGCTTGGTGGTCATCTATACCATTCCACCCATTTTGTGCTCTGACCCAGGGTTTCTGTGCCCTAAGTGCATTATTTTGTACACTTTCACATTGAAACCCAGCTATCCCACCTTTGACCACCTTGAATTTTCTCAGATATCTGTTCATCCTTTCCACACATACCCCCCTCCTAGAGTGTCCACCCTATTGCAGATTTTGGTGTCATCCACAAAGAGGCAGACCTTCCCTTCCAGCTCCTCTACAATGTCACTTGTAAGATTTGAAAAGGACTGGTCCTAGCACTGATCCCTGAGGCACCCTTCTGGTCACCCTCCCTTCCTCAGAGTGAACTCCGTTTACCGCCACACTCTGTCGCCTATCCCCTAACCAATTTCTTACCCAGTTTGCCACCTTTGGACCCACTCCTGAGCTACCCTTCTTGCTTACTAGTCTCCTATGTATTATGGTGTCAAAAGCCTTACTGAAATCTAGGTAGGCCATGTCCACCCCTCCACCCTGATCTAAATTATTTGTCATCCAGTCAAAGAAATCTATCAGATTTGTTTGACATGACCTCTCCACTGTGAAACCATTCTGCCTTGAGTCTGTAACCCATGGGATTCAAGATATTCCATAATCCTTTCCTTCAGCAGTGATTCCATTAACTTTCCCACCAGCGATGGCAGACTGACAGTCCTATAATTGCTAGCCTCCTCCCTGCTACCACTTTTGTGTAGTGGGACTACATATGCCCTCCTCCAGTTCTCTGGAATCACTTCTGTTTCCAGTGAGCTGTTAAACAGAACTGTCAGAGGTGCAACCAGTATTTCCCTGAGCACCCTCAGTACACTTGGGCAGACTCCATCTGGTCATATTGCTTTGTCCACCTTCAGATCAGCAAGTCCCTTCAAGACTCTCGCCTCCAAAAAAGGACTAGTGTCCACCTCTCTCCCTCCAAAGCTTTTGTTACTTTTTTGTGACCCAGCCACCTCCTCTTCTCCTTCCTCTTTGAACACTGAACAAAAGTATTTGTTCAGGATGTCTGTCTTTTCCTGGTCCTTTCCTGCACAGTCCCCCCTTCTCTTTTTAAACTTACAATCTCAGCCCGGTCTTCCTCTTTTTACTTACATACCTAAAAAATGTATTTTCCCTTTTTGTTATCTCCTAGGCTATTCTCTTTTTAGTTTGTGTCTTTGCGCTCCTTACTGCTTTCCCTGCTTCCCTCTGTTTCCCCTGATACACATCCCTATCTTTATCTCTCTGTGTATCCGCATACCTTCTGAATGCTACCCTTTTAGCCTTTACCTTTTCAGCCACCTCTTTCCAGAACCATAGCGGTCACTTTTTCCTCTTGCTTTAGCTCACATGTGTGACACAGAGGTTTGTTGCCTTTACTATGCTTCCTTTTGTCCTCACCCACTGTTCCCCCCAACCCACCCAGGCCATTCTCTGCTGCCAGGTCACCCCCATGGCATTCACACATCTTTATAAAATCTGCCCTCCTGAAGCCTAGGACCCTTGACCTTATGTGGTTCGATTCTGCAGCCATCCTCATATTGAACCACACTGTATGGTAATTACTGGTCCCCAAGTGGCCTCTCACCTTGATGTCTGCAACACTGTCCCTTTTAGTGAGTACTGGGTCCAGTATTGCCCCATTATGAGTGGGTTCACTGACTAGTTGCCTGAGGAACGCCAACATGTCCCTGCTTCTAGCTGAAGCTGCTGCTGGGAGGCTCCAATCTACATCCAGCAGGTTGAAGTCTCCCACCAGCAGCACCTCTCCCTTTTCTGCTATCTTGCCACTGGCTACCACCAGCACCTTATCTAATTCCTCCCTTTGTGCTGGAGATCTGTAGATCACTCCAGTGCGAATAGTGGCTCCATACCCTGTCTCCAGGGTGATGTACAGTACCTCTGCCTCCCCTGTATTCCCTGTAACTCTGTTGCTTTTGTGCTTTCCCTCACATAAAGCACCACACCCCCTCCTTTCCTTCCCACCTGGTCCTTCCCGAACAGAGTATAGCCTGGTATGACTGTGTCCCAGTCATGGTTTTCACTGCACCATGACAGGTCAATGGCCACAATATCCAGGTCACCCTCTGGCACAATGGCCCCTAGGTCTGGAATCTCATTTTCTTGATGTATAGCATCTGCACACATGGCCTTCCAGATTTTGTTTCCACTCTGCTTGCTGCCCCCCTTTTTTCTTTTTGCCCTACCTCCTTCTCCCGTCTCTTTTTAATGCTCCTGTTCCTTCCCCCTTTATCTGTACCACCCTGCGTCCTTTATTAATTGGCACCCTGTGGGATTCCTTTTCCCTCTGGTTCTCCTTACTCTCTACTTCAGCCTGTGGGTTGGCAGATTCTGACTCCCCAATTCCTTCCACCACCCACCTTGGCTTGTTTAAATGTTTTTCGAAGAAACATTTAAACTGTGCATTGAGGACTGTGGTTCTCATCCTGAATGGATGCAGGTCATCACCCTTATACAAGCTCTTATCCTTCCAGGTGGGTCCCCAGTCCCCAGTGTAGTGAAACCCTTCCTGTCTGCACCATTTCTTCAGCCATAAGTTGAAGCTCTTGGTGTGGCGATCCCTCTCCTGTCCCCTGACATAGACAGGCAGCAGCTCTAAACTCCTCCTGCATTATCCCAGCCCCATCTCTAGCCAGGTCATTAGTCCTAAAGTGGACAATGACATACAGCTCTCCCTCCCTCCCGTCCTGCTGTCCTAGTGATCCTCAGGATCTGCCTCCCATCGCTCCCGTCCATGACACCAGGTAGGCACCTAACCTGCCTCTCCCCTCCCCTCCTTTTCTATTCCCAAATCTATATGCCTCACAGTTGAGTCCCCCACCAGAGGTTTTTTCCTCCTCCTCTGGGGTCCTCTACCACCCTCCATGGGGTCTCCACTATGGATAGCCCACACATCCTCCCTGGTCATTACCATGGGTGCCTCCTCATAGAGGTCCTGCCTCACCAGAGAGGCATAGGAATTACGTAGTGGTACCGACTGAGGAATGTGCCTCTATCCCACCACTCCCACCCTTCCAGAGCTCATCATAGTTCAGCCGTTCTCTGGCATCATCTGAGGTAACAGTGGCAGCCTTAGTGGCCCCTGGGTGGAGGAAGAGGTCCCTGAATCCTAGCCAACTTGGCCTGGAGTCTAGCAATCTCCTCCTTCAACCCACAGAGTTGTGTGCAGGTGGAGCAGCACCACAGTCTCCAGAAGGTCTCTCTGAAAACAGCCACCCTGCAGCCACTGCACTACACCACTCCCAGCATTCTCAGCTTCTATTCTGCCTAAATTACCTGGAAATACTTTTGTACCCTTATTCCTGACAGGGTGTGTCTCGATTTCCCCTTTTTTGTTTGTTTCTATTTGTGTTCCCCTGTACCGTGTTTAAATCTTTTTATACTCCTACCTTAGACTGGTGTTGCTACTAGTCCCCATTTTGTCCTCATTTCGGCTTATCTTTGACCTTCTGCCCTCCCCAGCAGTGACTGTTACACAGTAGTGAACAGGTGCCTGGCCTTAGTCAACCAGCAAAATCCCTTGCTTCTGCTCTCCCTTCTGCCGACACCTGCCAATGCCTATAGCGCGTTACCTGCTCCACTCCTTTACTGTTCCTCTCATTCACTGGACATGAACATGTGGGACTCGTTGACAGTGGCTGCTTTTATACAGAACTTGCTCCCTTCCTAGTGGCACATTATTGGGTGTTGAAGGTTATTTAACAACTTGCTGAGGCCCTAGACCAGACAATTAGTACCCATCCCCCAAACTATGGGGCTAGACACAGTTCTTAAAATATGGCCCCAAAATGTGGGCCACTCTGACTGGTCTCAAATATACCCTTCACTCAATAATAAATGTATTAATTCAAACAAATTTCACCACAACTTACCCCACCTATGTTGTCTCAAAAAACACAAGTTCTTTTGTGTCCCTCCTGTGGCAAATGCAGACAGACTCCACTTAAGGCAGCAACTGCAGAAAAATTGGTCTGCATTGAACTTCATACCATTTCATGTGCCCACCTCTCTATATGGTTTAGATTGCCTGAGGTTGTGTCCTTACTAGCAGGTGAATTCACACTACCTCCAAGTTTGGTACCATCAGCAAACCTGACCTGTCAGTTTTTAATGCCTCCATCCAGATAACTAATAAAAAATGAGAAAGTACGGGGCCCAGCAAGGAACCTTGGGGCACTCCACTTGCCACTCCCCTCTCCTCGGACAGTGAACCTGCTGTGTCCTTTTATTCAGCCAATCATTTACTTAGTTTGTAATTTTGATATCAATATTTACTTCCTTCATTTGTTTGTTAATGCTGTGTGTAATATTGTATCAAATGCTTTCTGAATGTCTAAGTATATTATATCAACCAGGGTATTCCTGTTCACGTGAAAGCTTACTTTTTCAAAGAAGGTTGACGTGTTAGGGCCTGTGATATATTTGCCCATTTCTTTCAACAGCCTAGGATGATGTTGATCTGGTCCCGCTGATTTGCTTGTTTTTAGATCTGCTCATAACTTGGTTACATCCTTGATATTAAGTGGTACAGTATGTGACAAGCTGTCAGATGATAAGGGGAAGATGTTTTCCAGCTTCTGTTTGAACCAAATACTGAGTAGAAGTCATTAAATATATTTGGAAACATATGTGTTTTTTTTTATTTCTTCGTCAGTGTGAATGATTGGTCCAATACTCCTGTCTACCCCTCTATTATTGTTTATATAGACATAGAATGTCTTTGAGATGTCCTTGATATGGGCTATTTTATATTTTAGCCTTTCTTTCTTGATTTTTTTTTGGGGGGGGGGCAAGCCTGATTATACTTGTTTATATAATATTCTGATGGTTCTTTTCTCATCTTTTTAAAGGCATAATACTTAACAACTGTTTCCTTACCATATTTGTGAACCGTTGTAGGACCATTTCTTTCTTATTATATAGTTTTTTTCACTGGAACAGTTTTTCTAATTGCAGTAATTTTTTTTTGAGTGGTCCAGATTACTTCTACACTACTTAATTTTAACGCTTCCTACCCTTCCATTTCTCTTTTAAATTGCTCCTTTATTTTCCTGAAATCTGCTTTGTTGTAATTTTTGGCTATCGTGGACTCCACAACTTTTCAGTAGCTATTTTGGCTTTTATTTCTACCATAGAATGGTCACTGTTACCAACATTTTCTCTAATTTTATGATGGGATATTAATTCAGGAGTGTCAGTGATTACTAGATCAAGTATATTGTGTCCTCTAGTGGATGATGTGACCATTTGGTGTAATCCTTGCTGCAATAATACATAGAAACATAGAATTTGATGGCAGATAAGGACCACTTGGCCCACCTAGTCTGCCCATTTTCCTACCTAACAGATAAGCTGCAGATCCTAGTTAACCAACAGCTTACTTCCTCCTACCCCCCACTAGGACTGTCTGTCCCATGCATTCTTGAATTCCTCCACTGTTCTTGACTCCACAACCTCCTCAGGGAGGCTGTTCCATGCAGCCACAACCCTCTCTGTGAAAAAATACTTCCTCACATTACCTCTGAGCCATCCCCCCTCTATCTTCAAATTGTGCCCCCTTGTTCTTGCACATCTCTTTTTCTGAAAGATACTACCCTCTTGGACTTTGTTGATTCCCTTGAGGTATTTGAAAGTTTCTATCATGTCCCCTCTCTCCCTTCTTTCCTCAAGGGTATACATATTAAGCTCCTTTAGTCTTTCTTCATATGTCTTCTGGTGCAGACCCTGCACCATTTTGGTTGCCCTCCTCTGGACAGCCTCCACTCTCTCTATGTCTTTGTGGAGATGGGGTCTCCAGTACTGCACATAGCACTCCAGATGGGGTCTCACCAACTGTCTGTACAGTGGGATAACAACTTCCTGTTTTCTACTATTGATACATCTCCCTATGTATCCCAGTATCCCCCCAGCCCTCCTTACTGCCTTCTCACATTGCTTGCCCACCTTTAGGTCACCTGATATAATTACCCCCAGGTCCCTTTCCATTTTTACTGTTGTCAGTATCTCACCCCTCATTGTGCACTCTTCCCCTGGGTTTTTGTTTCCCAGGTGCATTACCTTGCACTTCTTTGCATTTAATCTGAGCTGCCATACATTTGACCATTCCTCCAACCTTGCCAAGTCCCTTCTCATCCTTTCCACTCCATCTTATGTATCAACCCTGTTGCAGATCTTTGTGTCATCTGCAAAGAGACATACTTTTCCTTCTAGTTCCTCTGCAATGTCACTTATAAAGACATTAAAAAGGACCGGTCCCAGTACTGAACACTGCGGTACCCCACTAGTAACACTCCTTTCTTCACTGTGGACTCCGTTTACTACTACCCTTTGTGTCCTGTTGTCTAGCCAATTTTTTATCCAGGCTACCACCTTGGGACCCACTCCAAGGCTGGCTAACTTGTGTATTAATCTTTTGTGTGGGACTGTATCAAATGCCTTGCTAAAATCTAGGTAGGCCATGTCCACAGCCCCTCCCTGGTCTACTACTTTAGTCACCCAGTCAAAGGGTCAAATCTATTAGATTCATCTGACACGACCTTCCCATCGTGAATCCATGCTGCCTTGGGTCCTGTGCCCCACTGGCCTCTAGGTACTCAACAGTTCTTTCCTTCAGAAGTGATTCCATCATTTTCCCTACCACTGAGGTCAAACTAACTGGTCTGTAGTTTCCTGCCTCTGTCCTGCTCCCACTTTTGTGAAGAGGAATCACATCCACCCTCCTCCAGTTCTCAGGTACCACCTCATCCTCCCATGATTTGTTAAAGAAAAGTAGTCAGCGGTGTCACTAGTTCTACCCTTAGTTCTTTTAGAATTCTTGGGTGAATCCCATCAGGCCCCATTGCTTTGTCCATCTTCAATTTTATTAGTTCTTTCAGAAATGGACTGGTATCGACCCCCTGTCTTCAGAGTACTTCTCTTGTTTGGTTTAGGTACCTCCCCCTCCTCTTCCTTTGTGAATACTGAGTAGAAATATTAATTCAGTATCCCTGCTTTTTCACAGTCACCCTCTGCCTACATTCCCTCCCCTTTATTAAGCCTCAGTATCCCTCCTTTGGTTTTTTCTTCACTCCCTAATGTACCTATCAAAGGTCTTATCCCCACTTCTTAACAGAGTTGACTATCCTTTCCTCAGTTTGGGCCTTTGCTATTCTGACTGCTTTCCCTGCCTCTTTCTGCTTTATCTGATAAAGTTATCTGTCCTGCGCCTTCTGTGTTTCCTTATATTTCCTGAATGCTATCCTTTTCTCCTTAACCTTCCCTGCCACCTCTTTTGAGAACCATAGCGTTTTTTTCCTTCGTTGTGTTTTGTTGATTTGCTTTACACAAAGGCTTGTTGCCTCTGTGATGGCTGTTTTGATTACTTCCCATTGTTTCTCCATCCCTCCTTCTTGCCTGTTTTCTAGTGCTTTTCTGAGGCACTCTCTCATTTTCCCAGAGTCAGCCCTCCTAAAGTCCAATACTCTTGCTTTTGTATGGCTTGATTGTATGGCTGTATTTATCGTGAAACACATTGTTTGGTGGTCACTGGTACCCAGATGGCTACCCACTTCTAAATCTGAGATTATTAACATCAATAAATGCCTGCTCTCTTATGTTGATAGTTGTGATCTCAGTCCAGTTAGTATGAGGTAAAGTCTCCCATGATCAAAAAATTCCCACAATCTGAAATATTTATATTTCTTACTTCTTGTATCAGTTCCATATCATCTTGTTCACTGTTGTTGGGTGGTCTATAGTATACTTCTAGTGTTACTTTATTTCTCACTGGTGGATTTATTTTGACCCGTAATGATTCCATATTGCTTTCTTCCTAATTCCCCTCCTTTCCTGTGATTCCTGTGTTTGCACTATAAGTTGCAACTAATTATGTTCCTGCCCTATGTGTAAGCACCATATGGTAGCTTACTAGTAGTGTCCTGGGTATGCTGCCTGGTGTTTCGGGACTGCCTGCTGGCAGGTGGGGCATGGGGCCCAGGCAGTATACAGTATATTTGGGGGGTTTGGCACCAAGAGGGAGTCCGTGATTGGGAGAGGAGAGTGAGAGAACTCCCAGTTTGGGGAGAGTGGCAAGTTCAGCCGTAGGTTGAGGTTCAGGGTCATGGTAGGGCGATGGCCATCCTGGCCCACCAGCCTTGTTCAGAGAGAAGTTGTCAGGGTTTAGTGAGTGTTCGTGGGGGTCAGCAGGATGAGCACTGATAGCTGTCACGAGTAGGACCTCAGCATCAAGACGGAGTGGAAGCTGGGGCCTAGAGTAAGTGGGAATCTGTCTTATGATCCCTGGCACCAAGGTAGGGCAGTGAAGAGTGGTCCTGGTGTGTTCTTAGGCCAGGCAGCTGCCACAGGGTCCTGGTGTACAAGTCTGGTGGGCTGAGGTTTGGGGCCAGGATGGGATGATGGCCACTCCGGCCCACTGACCTTGTTCGGAGAAAGGTTGGTGGGATTTAGTGGGTGTTCGTGGGAATCAGCAGGGTGAGCACTGACAGCTGCCAGGGGTGGGACCTTAGCACCAAGAAGGAGTGGGAGCTGGGACCCAGAGTAAGTGGGAGTCTGCCTCGTAATCCCTGGTACTAAGGTAGGGTGTCGTAGAGAGGTCCCAGTGTGTTCTTAGGCCAGGCAGCTGCCACAGGGTCCTGGTGCACAAGTCCAGTAGTGACAGCCCAGGTTTGTGGGGTGCAATGGTGGCAGCCTGCACCCGGTCACCTTTTGGATTTTCCTTTGTCCGTCTGGATCATTGCAGCTAATGGAGGCCTCCCACCCAAAATCTTTGCACTGTGGGTGTATGGGTCCGCCAGTAGAAGCCCCTCTAAAGGCTGTCCATGAGGTGCTCTGTAGGAAGCCTGAAAAGTTGAGTGCAGCTGAAGAGATGTGCCCTTAAGTTTTGTGCAGGAGGGAGTGTTATGGCTGAAGTAGCCTGGGAAGAATTGAACTTCAGCCAAGATGTACTGCTGCCTTCATCAGTTAGAGCCTGATTCAGCTCCAAGGAGAAATGTGCAGTTATGATCCCTAGATCAATTTCTGCAATCCATGTAATCTCGGCCATGGCCATGTGTAATAAAGTCCCCCCACCGTGTATGGTTTCCCCATGCACCATGGAGTGGACTTGTTTTATTATTCTGCAATGAAATCAGTTTTTGCACTTCGAGTTATTGTGGACAATGTACTTAATCAATCTACTTCAGTGAACTGCTTAACACATTTTGCCCCATCTAGCTGTCAGCACCCCCAGAAGAGGCAGCCGACATCCCCAAGACCAATGCTGGACCAGGTAACTGAGCAAATCTGACTGTGGTTTTGGGCTGTGAGTACCCCTTCCCCTTTTTGTATTATCTTAAATACCCCTAGACATCAGGAGGGGAGGCTTACAATGTGGGGGCTTGTCTGGGATTTATTTTGAGGGTATCAGAGCATACCTGGACTGACCTTTGGGGTGCTACAGTGCTGGGAGTTTGTGGAGGCCTGTACAAACTGGATTCCTTTTCTGCAAACCTGCCATCTTGGAATGTGACTTTTCACGCCTTCAGGAAATGGTGCCTTACGGCCTACACCAAGACACTTGCAGTGCATATGTTAATGCATGCAGAGAGCTGGAGAGATGCTCTGATTGGCTGTAAATATTGCAGCAAGGGTGAGAGATCAGTTGGCAAGTAGAAGGGAGCGCCATTTGGCTGTGGAGAAGAATAGAGTGTAGTATCCATGCTACAGTTGTGAGAATGAGGATAGCTTCTTTGTTCTGAGCTGGACAAAAGTTGGAGGAGTTATTGTGAGCCATGGCGGAGGCCCCATCAAAATCTGCTAAAGAAGTGACAGTTCCAGTATCTCTGTTATCATGGCTATGGGACATCGTTGAACGAGTGGCTCACTGGACAGATGCATTATACTGTATGTAACAGCACTGGGATGGATGTAAGAAACCTGCCAGTATGTTAAAACTGCTCTCAGGGAGCACCCTAACCTCTGTGCACCCACCTGCAGCCTTATGTTCCCTCCTGGGGGTGGCCTGTACCATCCACCCCATTCAGCTCAACAGCAACCCTAAACCAGCATGTAAACATGTGAGGTGGTGGACAGAGCACTGAGTGAAGTGACACCTGTGGAGAAAGGCACCAGACATCTGCCCATCCCTTTCCCCACCACCAGATCCTGCCCCTCCTAGTGGCAGAGGGAGGGGCTATGGCTGGGCATCTGTGCCCAAAGTGAAGGGCCCCAAAAAGACTGATGTGTCTCACATTGCGGCATTGATCCCAAAACAGACTCTGGAGGCTGACCCTGCACTGAGTAAGCCAGAGCGGCCTGATGTGGAAATAGAGGAGGTAATGTCTGATGAAGGTTCCAGCAGGAAAAGCGAGACATCGGAAGGAACATTTTCCGTGGAAGCTGCTTCAGGTGTCACACCAACCTCCCTATTCTATAAGGACCCAGTAATAGAGTGAGACATTCCTAAGCCTTACCAGTTTTCCATGTTCCAGTACCCCAATATGGTCCCATTCTTGGCAGAGGCCTGCAGGAGGTAGCAAAAAGATATGGACAGCCTCAGACCTTCAGATCCCCTGCATCCTGCAGTACACCACTGGAAGTTGGC
Organism: Neoceratodus forsteri; assembly: GCA_016271365.2. Taxonomy (NCBI): domain Eukaryota; kingdom Metazoa; phylum Chordata; order Ceratodontiformes; family Ceratodontidae; genus Neoceratodus; species Neoceratodus forsteri. The sequence continues at coordinate 817,085,671 of CM057455.1, read as the reverse complement.
TGCCACAAGGGAAAGCCCCTAGGACCAGTGTCCACAGTATCCATGACTGGTCCCTGGCTGAACATTGGATCCTCCACAGGATAAGGAAGAAGTACCCTGGAGAGGATTATCCCTGCCTCTATGAACACCTATGGGATGTTATCGAGGACCGGCGAGGACTTAGTATATCAAGGTGCCCTGAACAAAGTGAGGCAGCATTGGAAGGTGAACTCTTTAGATCAGTCATAAATCAGCAGAAGGCCATCAGGCAAGCCATGTCTATGTGTGCCTCCATGGTATGGACTGGTATTACCCTGTTTAAGACTTTTGCTGTAGTACAGGATGTGAAAGGCCTCAGAACCAAGTATTATTTCATTAGCTAGGATTCGTTTGAAGAAGAGATCACCAAACCTGACCCAAGTACTACTTTGCCAGCGACCACACTCAGAAGGAATAGGTTACCTGCTCTTCAGTGCCCACTGTATTCTACAGGACTGAATTGCTGCTGCTGACCCTCCACCCCCCCCTTCCCCTGTTGTGGACAGCTAGTTCTGGGACTGCAGTACCCACCACTTAGCTTGGGTGAGATCAACCCTTTGTTCTTTAAAAGTATTGTGATTTGACCTGGTGGTGCTGAGGGCTGAGGTGCTGGATGCCTTACCTCACACTACATCGGTGACCCATGTTCAGGAACGAGCATGGGCCGCCGGGTGTCGGCAGCATAGGAGAAGGACTGAGCATCCAATGGACTGCTCTACTTCTCCAGGGAGGGGGCCCTCAGTGGTCTGCACTCATTCGCCCCCCGGCAGAGGCTGGGGGGAACAGGGTGCCGCGCTGCAGCATGGGGTGGAGTCAGGGTAGATGCCTGGAGGGAGCGCATGCAGATGCATGTGTGCTCCCCTCTGCTGACATCATTGCACACCCCCGGCTCCTGGGAGAACACCAGGGAAAATACACTGCCATAGCACAATGGCAGAGGGCGCCTCGCAGGCTCCACTCCCAGCCAGCCATGGTCTGGCCCACTTGATCTGGACTTCGGTGGGGGTTGGGGAACCCCACTTACCCCATGGGGGGGCAAGCCCTGGGAGCGCGGCTCAGCGTCAGATGGTAGATGCCAAGGGACGGGGCTGGAGGGGCCCTCCAGATGATAGCCGGCAGAGAAGGAAGAATAAAAAGTAATAGCGAAAAAAAAAAAGTTTTGTGATTGTTTAGACTTGTTGTGTTCAAATGTGTTAAACAGGGTTGTTTCTGAGTGCATATTTAAGATTCATCAGCCTTGGAAGCTCTGAGCATGTAGAGACTCGTACAGACTAAAAAAGAACTCTAGTAAGTTGCTCAACTGTCAGTACCACGGTGCTGTAATAATGCTAAAGAGGAGTGTGTGTGTGTGTGTGTGTGTGTGTGTGTGTGTGTGTGTGGATGACTATCCAGCCTGCAATAATTCCTACCGCATTTAAAGTGCTAAAGTGTGTTACCTATTATGCACCCTCTGTTTTGGGGTGCACTGGTGAAATTGTCAATGTTTTCAGATTATTGTGTGTGGGAATTGTGGGATAAGTCTCAAAGTCCTCTGGTAGTGGTGGAAGCACTTTGGGAGGATAAGTAGTTAGTGCTGGGGGAAGGCCTGGGACACCACCACCACCTGGTACCTGGCAAGCTGTTTGTGGGAAAGGTGGGTGGGTTGCCAGGGCCCTCAGGTAGTGTAGTCGGGCTTCTTAGCGGTGTAGAGTTGTTTTGTCCCTGGGGCTAGAAATCTGGGTTGGTAGCACCACATATGAGTGAGTATTATTAAGCGCATCAATATGAGCGACTCAATAATACCACTCCCATGTACAGCGAGTAGGGAATAAGAGCACTAAATAGGTAAGCGAGTGTAGCGCTGAGGGATACACACCACGTTCATGAGAAAAGGGGATAAAAAGAAATATTTGGCCAAGCCCTGCAAAGCTAACCATGTGGTGTAGTGGCTTGAGTCACTGCCCCTAGAATGTGTGGTGCCGGGTTTGGGTGCTGGTGCGGGTAAATGTTTTTCTTCCGGGGCGAGTTTCTATTTTCACCTAAGTCCGTTCCCCCTGGAGTTGAGAATCTTTATTTTGGGGGGTGTAGCCCCCTTGCAAAAAAAAAAAAGCATTGTATTATTTACCAGACCATTGCTGTTTGCGGCGGTCTCTCTAAGTTGAAGCCGCGCTTTTGTTGTGGGTGATTTTTTCGCTGCTGTATGTGAGCAACGTGATAAGGGACTCACCCTTATCACATAACTCCATCTGGGTTTCCACCTTCATGGCAGTGTGACCAGCTCTGTCGAATGACATCTTGGGGGGTGAACATATTTTCCCCTGAGTAGCCATGCTGATAACTGGCCAAGCGTTCACTAGGAGACGAATGGTCTGTATGGGGGTAAAGTGTAAGCCATCTATGGGAGCTTACTAGTAGTGTCCCAAATATGCTGCCTGATATTTTGGGACTGCCTGCTGGCAGGCAGGGACTGGGGCCAAGGCAGTATATATTTGGGGGTTTTGGTGCCAAGACGGAGTCCTGGAGTGGGAGAGGAGAGTGAGAGAGCTCCCAGCTCAGGAAGAGTGGCAAGTCTGGCTGTGGGCCGAGGTTTTGGGCCGTGGTGACCTTGTTCAGAAAGAAGTCAGTGTGGTTTAGTGAACATTCATGGGGGTCAGCAGGGTGAGGGCTGAGAGCTGCCAGAAGTGGGACCTCTGCACCAAGAAGGAGAGGGAGCAAGGGGTCCAGAGTATGTGGGAGCCTACCTCGTGATCCATGGTACTGAGCTAGGGTGGCATTGAAAGGCCAGGTGGCTGCCACAGGGTCCTGGTGCACAAGTCCAGTGGTGAGAGCCCAAATCCGTGGAGTACAGTGGTAGCAGCCTGCTCCTGTCCTGTGTCCACCTGGATCATTGAAGCTTATGGAGCCCCCCCCCCGAAATCTCAGCACTGAGAGTGTGCGAGGCTGCCAGGAGCAGCCTCTCTAAAGGCTGTCCAAGGGGTGCTCAGCAGACAGCCTTAAAAGTTGAGTGCAGTCGAAGAGATGTGCCCTCATGTTTTGTACTGGAAGGAGTGTTGTGACTGAAGAGGCCTGGGAAGAATTGAACTTCAGCCAAGATGTGTTGCTGTCATCATCAGTTAGAGCCTGATTTGGCTCTGAGGAGAAATGTGCAGTTAAGATCCCTGGATCAGTTTCTGCAATCCATATAATCTTGGCCTTGGCCATGTGTAATAAAGCCCCCCCCCCACACCCCCACCCACCATGTATGGTTTCCACATGCTCCATGGAGTGGCCTTGTTTTATTATTCTGCAATTAAATCAGCTTCTGCACCTCGAGTCATTGTGGACAATAAACTTAATCTACCTAAGTGAACTGCTTAACAAGTTTTGCCCAATACAGCTGTCAGTATCCCCAAAGAGGCTGCCGACACCTCTAGGACCAACATTGAACCAGGTAACTGAGCAAATCTTGTGATTGTTTTTTGGCTGTGAGTAATCGCTCCCCTTTTCGTACCACCTGAAATACCCTTAGACATTAGGAGGGGGGGCTTACACGTGTAATATCTTTACTCCACTAAGTTTCACTTATTGCAGTGATATCTGTACTTTCAGTATTCAATAAGATCTCAAGTTCAGCTTTTTTAACAGTGTTAAAGCTGCTGGTGTTTACCACCAGTATTTTGATCCCATTTTAGATAGTTTTTGAGTCTTTTCAAACAACTCTTTTGGACATGTAGATTTGTTTGCACTACCCTGAACCCCTGTAGTCTTGTTTAAACTACTGAGGATTGAGTTTTTTATTCTTTCCCAAGATTTGATTGCCTTTTCTTCAGATGCGGAGACCACCCTAACTATACAAGTTTAGATTCTCATCAAATCTTCCTCAGTGCTCCAAGCAGGTGATACAGTTATCTAAAACTGGCAGCTCTTAAACACTGCGGTGGACTCTGATTCAAATATTTCCCAACTTATTATTTTGCCAGTCCTCTGATTAAGATGTTCAAGTGGCTTAATCCTCTCCCTCAAGATCATGTTTCAAATTATGTCCCTATTTGGTTGGAGCTAAAATTGGGATTAATAGTTAATGCAGGTCTTTCGGCATCATCGTTGTTTTTTATTTCTCAGAAGTCACTTCCTGGATGTTTGAGAGACTCAGTTAAAGCTAATTCAGTCAAAGTCTACTCAAAATTTTGTTCCTTACTGAAGTATACATGCCAAAGAGATGTCCCACAACCTCTCATGAGGAATTCTAACGTTAGGGTTGGGGGCAAAATGCTGACTGAAACTTGGTTACCACAGTTTATCACTACTAGAGTGTGCGAGCTTCTCCATCGTGGAGTTCTTTATTCATCCCAGGATATTTCGATGTGCTATCGCGTGGGCAGCACTTATATTTTTAAGATGTATCAGTTGAGGCATACCTTGACCTCCTGGTTTGGGTCTGGTCTATGGGAAGTTAATCAGCATGAATTCCTACAATCTATTCAGAATCTGACATCTAAGCCACATGCAGTAGCTGCCTTATACTCTCTCTTGTTTTCCCATTTGTTCCCAGATTTGGATGGATCCTCTGTCCACTGGTGCACATATTTTCCCTTAGATGTTTCCCAGTGGCAGAGAATGTTGAGAAACATGTGTAACCCCCCTGCAAATGGGGGTTCCTAAAAGACTTCCAGGAGCTTGCTTGAATGCTCCAAGCCTGAATGGTGTTTGGCGTTTAAGCCATTTATCTGTGAGTGTTTTTAGAGCCTCTGGTACTGTCTCTTTAAGAGCTGTCTGCTTGCAGACATAATTAGTTTGTATGGGGGGGACTGTGTGTTTCTCTGCTTGAGTACCACTCGAGCTGTTGCCAATTCACTCCATTTTTGCAGTCACTAGGAGTGCAAAGGGAACCTATCTGAAAGATGTAACTGTTTGCCAGAAATCATTTAGAGTAATAATGAAAATACAGTTTGTCTAACCTGCTTTCTTTGCAGTCAGAACTGTGTTTGCCTATTTCCCCATTCTAGTTTTGAACTGCTGAACTGGACCAATCAGTGTGGGTTAAGGTAGCTCTAAAATGGTGCCTTGGATGAATCAGAACTTGGACTCGTAATCTGAGCCAGCCACAAGGGATTGTATGGGCAGTGACTCTGGGAGATGTAGTTTGGACTTCAGCGCCTTTTGGACCAACAGGGCAGTCTATTGTGAGTGACAGCCAATCCAGCCAAGAACTGGGAGGAACTCAAAGGAAGTGCCGGTTTGTCTGCTGGAGTTTCAGTTGAGCTCTGGCAGTGAAGAGGGAAGAGCCCTGTGCTTTTGGTGTGCAGTTTTAGTCGGAAACGCTGTAAGGCCCCGAGTTTCGGGTCTGCAGCTTGTGTAACTGCTTGTTAGGACTGAATCCATTTCCAGAAGAGAATCAAAGGATATCTGAAGAGTAGAAACCAGGCTCACCCTGTAGAAGACTGGAGAAATTGCTGAATTAGCTCGGTCTGTCAGGAACTGAATCTGCTGTGTGTTCTCCCGGGTATTGTGCAGTAATTGTGATCGGGATAGAGAAGCAGCCTGCCTGGTATAGTACTTTCTTTTTACCATATAAATGTGTGAGGAGGCTTGTGTAGCTCAAGTGAATCCTGCTGCCATTAAAAGACTTTTGCCTGTTACTGTTTACCATATAAATGTGTGAGGAGGCTTGTGTAGCTCAAGTGAATCCTGCTGCCATTAAAGGACTTTTGCCTGTTACTGTTTACCATATAAATGTGTGAGGAGGCTTGTGTAGCTCAAGTGAATCCTGCTGCCATTAAAGGACTCTTGCCTGTTACTGTTTACCATATAAATGTGTGAGGAGGCTTGTGTAGCTCAAGTGAATCCTGCTGCCATTAAAGGACTTTTGCCTGTTACTGTTTACCATATAAATGTGTGAGGAGGCTTGTGTAGCTCAAGTGAATCCTGCTGCCATTAAAGGATTTTGCCTGTTGCAGTTTGTCATATAAATGTGTGAGGAGTCTCGTGGAGCTCAAGAGTAGCCCTGCTGATGTTGAAGGACCCTATCTTGTTTGGAGGTTGTGAGTACTAATTCAGGGTTGCTCCCTGTTGAATTGCCACATTGAATCCAAATGGAATTACTGTACTGCTGACTGTTTAACTAATTTTTCTTTTCTCTTTGTGAAAGGACCCCTACCAGCTGCCACGGTTTGGACTAGTCACTAGGGCTTGGGTACCCAGGAACAGTAACTGGTAGGGATAGGCCTGTGCACAGAGCCATAGGTAGATGAGTAAAGTGATAAGCTAATTAACCTGATTTCCCCCTGTCCTTGTTATATCCCCCCTAAATAAATCAGAGCTGCTTGTTTCAGCAAAGTTATACTGCCATAGGTATTTGTCTATGTTAAAGTATTGTACTGTGATTGTTGCACTGTATCTTCTTATTTTACAGGGGCTCCCAGTGACTGAACAGGTCCTGGGGGTAAGTGTATACTGTGAAGGTAATTCTGATATACTGTGTGGGCCACTAGTGGGAAGAAAGGGGGTTGCAGTGTCCCAGAGGGCTGTGACCAAGTTAGTTTAACTATTGCAAACCCTGACCTCTGGGTGGAGGCACCCGCCATCGGATCCAGGCCCCTCAACCTGTTAGTGGCAAATCAGACAGGGGTAGTAGCCCCTGGGATAGCGCCATCTAGGGGTTACACATGTACATGTTTACGTCCCAGGATAAACTCCGACTCACTCAATTTAACATTCTGAATACATGTACTTCACACCCTTGAAATTGGCTAAAATGGGTAAAATTCAGTCTCCTCTCTGTTTCAGGTGTGGACAGGTGGATGGTACTCTCATGCATGTCTTCTGGGATTGTTCTAAGGTGGCCCCTCTACGGCAGTTTATTGAGGCCAAAGCTGATCCTTTATTACGTTTATCTGGTCTTTTCACTCCAGAGATGTGCATAATAGGTGACTATAGTCAGATTCTGGTAAAGGAGAGGAAATTTTACATGGCATTAATTGCTCTTTCGGTTAAGAGAGTGCTTCTGCGCCATTGGCTTGATCAGGCCTCAATTTCTTACCATCAGTGGTTGCAGGAACTACTGTATAATCTCAGAGTGGAATGAATGATTGCAAGCCTTTGCAACAGACTTCCTCTTTTTGCCAAAAAATGGGGCAGGTTTCACACTTTATATACAATATAGTTCAAACATGTTATACTGTTCATTAATTGTTCTGGGACCGGCAATTGACTAGCTTCTCCTTTTTCATTTATTTTATATTGTCTTTTTTCAGAATATTTTTGGTTATGTGGTTTCCCTTGATCTCTCTACTGGGGTGGTGTGGGTGGGTGGGATGGGGTGGGATTAAGGATGTTTAAATTGTTATTGTGTTGACTGTACTATTGATTGTTGGACATTTCTTGCAATAAAGTTTATTAAATTAAAAAAAAAAACATTCCCAGTGCTTCAGGAATTTGTACCCATTTTCCAGCATCTATTTTCTAAGCAAATTATTTATACATTTTATTTTGATGTTTCTACCTGTGCTTCCTCTTGGTACTGAAAGGATTTCAGAAAATATCATTTCACATCCCTTCATTTCTAGTGTTTTGCTTATGCTTTATAACTCTTTGATAATTCTGGCATTATTTTGCCATTTTATGTTGTAAATGACAGCATGTATGACCACGACAGGCTTGTCATTTTCACTGATAATAATATTTGGTGGCATGTTATCAATGTCTTTGATTTTTGCACCTGAAAAGCAACAGGTGGTAGTATTAGCTTTGTTGTCTTTTGCAGCATATCTGTCAGTGTATTCCAAGATGGAATCACCACGCATGTCAATCTGCCTCTGTCTACTTGCTGATACTTCCTTGGGATCTTTACTTTCATATGCTTGTACTTGGTGGGGCTCATCTATTAAGCTGATTTGATTATTTGTTCCGTCAATGTCTATCAAGGGTTGAAACTGGTTTCTTAACTCTGTTCTGAATTCTAATGCTCTCCTACCTTTTTTACTTTTCCTTTTTTATGTACCATGCACCAACCAAGCAAGAGGAAAAGGAAGAGGGGACCATTATGGTTTTCCAAAGAGGTAGCAAAGAAAGTGAAAGCCAAAAAGATTGCATTCAGGCAATACAAAAAGACACAGGCAGAAGGGGATAGGGAGAAGTACCAGGAGAAGCAAAGGGAGGCAGGGAGGTCAGTAAGGGAAGCCAAAGCTCAGACAGAAGAGCACATTGCAAAATCAGTGGGTAGAGGGACAAAACCTTTACAGGTACATAAGTGAAAAAAAAGAAAGACAAAGGAGGGATAGTGAGACTGAAGGGGAGGGTGGGGGGCAGCGTGGAGGATGACAACAGTAAAGCTGACATATTGAACAGGTATTTCTGCTCAGTCTTTACTGAGGAAGAGGAGGAGTAATGGGTCTGAAGGGAGTACAAGGGTGAGAATGGTGCAGAAATGGACACAAGTCCCTTTACACGAAAAGGGTCCTGAAGGAACTGGAAGTAATAAGAGTTGATAAAGCAATGGGGCCAGATGGGGTGCACCCCAGGGTCCTTAAAGAACTAAGAGAGGTGGTGGCTGAACCTCTGGCTATCCTGTTTAGCCGATCACTGGAAACAGGGGAGGTACCCAAAGACTGGAGGACAGTAGATGTAGTCCCCTTATACAAAAGTGGGAACAAAGAGGAAGCAGGGAACTACAGACCAGTCAGCCTCACCTCGGTAGTGGGGAAGATCATGGAAGCACTACTGAAGGAGAGATTGGTGGAACATCTGGTTGTCAATGGACTACAGGACCCAAGGCAGCATGGTTTCACCAGGGGGAGGTCATGTCACACCAACCTCGTTGAATTTTTTGACTGGGTGACTAGGGAGGTGGATCAGGGGAGGGCAGTGGACATGGCCTATCTGGACTTCAGCAAGGCCTTTGACACTGTGCCACATAGAAGACTATTACACAAACTGGGGAATATGGGTGTGGGCAGGACAGTAGTGTGGTGGGTAGGTAACTGGCTGGGTGGCAGGACACAGAGGGTGGTGGTAAATGGCTGTCACTCCACAGAGGGAAGAGTGACCTGTGGGGTACCACAGGGATCAGTGCTGGGACCGGTCCTATTCAACATCTTCATCAGTGACATTGCACAGGACCTAGAAGGCAGAATTTCACTGTTCGCTGATGACACAAAGCTCTGTAACAGAGTAGACACACCAGAGGGTGTAGACAGAATGAGAAGCGACCTGCAGAAACTTGAAGAATGGTCAGGGGTTTGGCAGTTGAAATTCAATGCAAGGAAGTGCAAGATAATGCATATGGGGCACAAAAACCCTGGCACAATATATCAGTTGGGGGTGAGGATATAGCATGCACCAAGCAGGAAAGGGATCTTGGGGTTATCATCTCTGATGACCTTAAGGTGGGAAACAGTGTGACAAGGCAGCAGGTAAAGCAAATAGGATACTGGGATGTATAGGCAGGGGCATCACCAGCAGGAAAGGAGGTCATAATTCCGCTATACAAGACACTAGTGAGGCCCCACCTGAGTACAGTGTACAGTTCTGGGAGACCATACCTACGTAAGGACATAGACAGGGTAGAGAAGGTTCAGACGAGGGCAACAAAGATGGTGCATGGATTGCATCACAAGTCCTATGAAGACAGGTTGAAGGAACTGAACATGTACTCCCTGGAGGAGAGGAGGGAGAGAGGGGATATGATAGAGACATACAAGTATCTTAAAGGGAGGAACAGGGTGCAGGAAAACACTATTTTTAAGCGAAAAAGATGTTCCAGGACTAGAGGGCATGGGATGAAGTTGGAGGGAGGGCGATTCAGAGGAAACATGAGAAAGAATTTCTTCACAGAGCGAATGTGGTGGACAAGTGGAACACCCTGCCAGAGGAAGTGGTGGGAGCTGAAACAATCACGGGATTTAAGAATGCATGGGATAGACATAAAGGAATTCTGGAGGTCAGGGGTAAGGGGCAACAGACTTCTAGGAAAACAAACTGAACTTACAAGCTCAAATGGGCAGACTGGGTGGGCCATAGGCCCTTATCTGCCGACACTGTCTATGTATCTAATCATTCTCCTCACTGTCTGATTCCCTCTGTCTTTTTTGTTGCTATCATTTGGTTATCTAAGCTAGTGTTTTTCTCCTCATTATGTCTAGTATTATCCATGGAGAAAAGTAAACACTTATTTTTAAGCATCCCAGTTTCTATCTCAAGCTCCATTATTTTGATTTTGAGCTCCTTAATCTCAGTGCACTGTTTGCAAGTAAATGCAGAAAAGTCCTGTACAGATTCAGTGCCAAATTAACTGCAGATTACACATTTCATTCCCAGCTCCCCACTTGCCAATTTGATAAGTCCTGTGTCCATGACTAAATGTAAACATAGTCTACCTGTAAGGTCTAGAATACAACTGACTGGGCTCCCAGCTCTCTGGCTGACTATTGCCTGACACTGGCAGACACTCTTCCCTCTACCAGCATTGCCTCTACCACACGCTCACTACTGCTCACAAGGTGCAGGCTTTATGCAGCTCTGAAACCGGAAGTGACACTAGTGCTACTTCTGGTTTTGCAATTTTACAGTATTGGGCTGGAATTGGGTCTCTGATGTCTAGTAAGCTGTGTTAAAGCCCACTATGCAGTCTATGACTGCACCCAGTGAAAAATAATAGGCCAAATTTCAAAACTGTTCTTCAGCCAGAGGACTTACTAGCATAGCCGATTGAGGTAACTTTGTCCTGTTTCAGGGACCCCCTCTACTTATCTCCAGATGCCCCTGGACCTCACAGAAGCCCTGTACTGGTCCGACTCACCCATACTCCACTGGAGCCAACCACCCACTGAGCAGCCAATCAGAATCCAAGCTGCTTTCTGGTACCAAATTTCAAAACTGTTCTTCAGCCAGAGGACTTAATAACATAGCTGAGTACTAACTCTGCAGATTTGCGCACATACATGCTTGGGATTGAGGTCGCTTCATCCTGTTTCAGAGACCACCCCTCCCTATCCTCGGTTGAGCCAGCACCTCACAGAAGCCCTCTACTGGCCCACTCACCCATACTCCACTGGAGCCGACCACCCACTGAGTAGCCAATCAGGACTCTTCACCCCCTTTAATAGTGTAACTGCCCTAGCAGTTCTCTACGCTTTCGGACTGAAGCGCAAAGGGCCACGGTGCAAAGGATGTCACACTGTGGGTGTCAGCTGTGGGAGTTGGCCCTGAGGTGACCATGCTGCCCCATTTTACACTTTCCTCTGCTGCTGTTTTTGCTCTACATCCTACAACTTTTACTGGTGACTCTGGTCTGTCTGTAGCAGGCCATGCTGATTTCTTGCCTTCACAATTAAGCTCGGTCAGTAACTTTAAAACTCCATTAAGCTGATTGCTGCTCTTTTGCTGCCTAAAGTTTCTTTGTGCAACTCCACTAAGCTGACTTCTGTTTATGAAAGTGTCTCTGTACTTAGCCACCTGCTTATTAGCTTGTCAGATCTGTATTTAGCGATCCATATAATTAAGTCTGTCTGCAAGGTTATATTTTCTACTTTATCATTTTCAGGCTAGTGTCTTGATTAATTTAGAATAGTAAACAGGATTTGATTTGTATGTCAGGTTGCCTGGAATTGTTTTCTCTTTAGGCTGTACCCCAGATTTACACTGTAATTCTGGTCTAGTCAGCAGATGGTCTATTTTCTGCCTTTGCTTAGCTCTTAATACTGTCATGTTAAACTTTTCTTTTTTTCTCAGGTGGCCTGGATTTAACTACCTACTCAAATGGCATCCCTTTCATTTGTTATACTGTGCAGTACTGTTTTAATATCCCTGCTTCTACTGACATACTATCTCCCTTTCCCCTTCCCACTGGTCTAAGGGTGCAGCCCTAATAGAGGCCCTTGACTTTACTTACTCAAATACCCTTGTAGCTTGGGTGCCTCATTATAGCCAGACTCTACATCTGGCATCTGGCCACCTATACCTACTAATGCAATTTGCAAATTAGTGCCACTTTTACTCCCTATATGGCTGCTCAATTACCTCTGAAAAATGTGGCCTTTAGTACCTTATTGTTATTACCCTGTACTTATCCCATGATGTTGAACTAAACCTTGGTCCCCCTGCCCCTCTTAGCAGCTCTGACCCTCACTGGACTGTTTCTAATGGGTTAAAATTGCCCACTTAAATGTTCATAGTCTGCTATGTAATCTACTAGAGTTGGAAGCCTGGGTGTCCCAGTATAAACCTGATGTGATATGCATTTCTGAAAGTTGGCTCAAACCATCCACACCTGACTTGGCTTGCTACTTATCCACCTATAGCCTATTAAGATGTGACCATCTCTCCACCAAAAAGGGAGGTGGTATAGCAATCTATTTCAGGGAACACCTTAATATCTCAGCAGTATCTGTTCCTAAATTGTCCCTACACAAGACTCTGCACACTGTCCTACTTTTGGGGGGAACAAATAAACTCCACATTATATGTGCCTATAGACCTACTAGAGGTGGAGTGGCAGGTCTAACTGAACTATTTACTTGCACCACTTACTTAGCTGAGAAAAACAAAATTATTCTACTTGGTGATTCCAATCTTGACAGGTGCAATAAATCTTCCAAATGCCTCAATACACTGGTGCAAATATACCATCTGCTCAACTTATCTCATATCCAACCAGATTTTCTCTCACTACAGACATCATACGTTAATTGACTGGACCCAGCTGACAAGCAGAAAGAACAGGATCACTGAGGCTGGTATTTTATCAGATGCTGGTGGTCACTCCCCTGTTTACTGCATCTGGTGAGCTCAGGCACCTTCCTGTCCCCTAAAGAAATCTCACGTCGGGATTTTTCAAAGCTTGACCACTCTTTTTTCTTCATTGACCTGTCTCAGATTGATTGGATACTACTTTATAGCATCAATATTGTAAACAAGGCCCTAAAGTATTTAATCTATCACTCCAGTGCTCTCCAAGACCTACATACCCCAATGGTGAAATGCAGAATCAAAGGCTCACCCACCAGGTAGCTACACAAAAGCCTCCTTGTCTTATTAAAGGTGAGGGACAAGATTTGTTCCAAATTTAAAACCTCTGATCTCCCAACTGACTTGGTGGATTACAGGACCAGGAGAGATACATGTAAAAAGGCCATATGCCTTGCAAAGAGTTCACACTGCAAAGATTTGTTGCTTGATGTTGCTGATGACTCAAGAAAATGTCGGAATCATATCAGAGGTATTATGGGGGATGGGCACACCCACTATGCTAATGTTATGGTACTTGATGGCATCCACTGTAGTAACTCTGTCACCATTGCCAATGAATTCGACCACCACTTCTCTGATCTGTCCAAATACACTTGTCCTACCTTAGCACCCCCAGCATCCACCCACCGCATCTCCATAGACACTCGTGCATCCACTTCCCATTTCTACCTACATGCAGTCACAAATCTGGAGGTGTGTTGTCTACTGGACTCCATCCCTGACTACAGTAATGTAGTCTCTAATGGCCTCAAGCCCACTTTGCTAAAAATGGCCTCCCCCTACCTTGCTCCCCCTCTGGCTAGAATTTGTCATCTGCCCCTGTGCTCTGGGGTTATTCCTGAAGTCTGAAAGGTTGCAAAAATTGTCCCCATCTTCAAGAAAGGTGACTCCCAAATCTATCACAAATTATTACCCCAAAGCTGTCCTTTCAGTCCTGAGTAAAATATTGGAGAAGTTTGTTTTGGTCCAAACCATTAACCATCTCCTTTATGAAACCTTACTCTCTGATATCTAACACTGCTTTAGAAAAGGCCACAGTGCCACCACTGCTCTGCTCCAATTTACAAATGACACCAAAGTTACCATGTACAAAAGTCTGTTCACAGGGGCAGTGTTCATTGACCTTACAAAGGCCTTTGATCTAGTTGACTATTCACTATTAAAGACCAAAATGTTGTCCCTGGGTATCTTCTCTGATGTGGTATCTTGGTATGACAGCTAGCTCAGCGATAGATGACAGTTTAAGTTTAATTCAGCTGTTTCTGACCACTCCACAATAAATGCTGGGGTTCCTCAAAGCTCTGTCTTGAGTCCTCTTCTTTTTACTATCTTTATAAATGACCTCTCCCTAAACCCTGTATCATGCTCCTCTTTGCTCTATGCCGATGACCTTGTGCTGTATTTTAGCTCCAAAAACCTGGCTAATATTAACTGTAACTTTTTTTGTTTGTTTCCAATTATTTTTTCCTCCGGTCACGGTCTGCGGGGGCCTCTCTCGGGCATCCTGCCTGTTCCTGCCCTGCCTGAAGTCCTCCAACCTGTGCCTCCTCTCTCCTCCTCCTCATCCCACAGTCAGCACCCCCAGCTTAATCCCTTCAGGGTGGGGCCACCCCTCCTCTTTGGGCACTCTTTTACAGTCAGTTTCCGGCTGTGGGTGAGGTCCCGGGTGGAGGAACCTGGAAGACCAGGCAGGATGGACCCGGCCGTGGGCATGGCAGCAGGTGCCATTGCCTACCTTGAAGACTGGGCTTTTCCATGTTCTGGTGCTCGCTTCCCCCTCCCATGCATGGTGCATGCCCTGACGCAATGGCTCACAGCAACCCTGCCAAGCGTGAACCACACTGAGTACATGCTGCCCTGCATGCTGCAGTGCCCCCAGTCTCCACCGGGAGCGGCTGGCACACTGGGCCATCCCCAGCCCTTCCCCTGAGGAGAAGATCAGCCCAGCGGGAGCTCAATCCTCTACCCACCCCTGCCGACCCCCGGTGCCCGAGCTCGCTCCCAAACTCGGGTCGCCAGCATAGCACGAAGTATGGTGTCCAGCACCTCAACCCTCAGCCCCACCGGGCTGGACCATTAACTCTAACTTAACCTCTGATTTCAGTAAGAGCCACTGCTAGCGCTTCCCAAACAAACTGCAACTCAATGCCAATAAATCTCATTCAGTGTTCTTTGGCTCAGCCTCCAGATTGAAAAAGTGTACTGGACGCCTAGCTATCTCCAGTATTGATGGCTCCTCCTTGAAAATGTCACCTGCTTCAAATACCTTGGTATAACCCTTGACCCTTCTCTTGATTTTGCTCAGCACATTTCTAATACTTGTAAAGATGTAAACACAAAGCTTGACCTGGCCTTTAGACCCAAGTATGCCTTCACACCATCTGCCTGAATTGCCGTTGCTCAGGGCATCCTCCTTCTCTGTCTTACCTATGGCTCCATTACCTACCTACTTGCCTGCAAAACAAACCTCCACAAATGGGACACTACCTATATTAGCATCTGTCATTTTGCTCTCGCCTCAAACTGTCACACCCACCACTGTCATCTCTACTCTGGACTAAACTGGCTATCTCTTGAGGCTAGCCACTCTTTTATTCTGGGCAGCCTCACTGACAAAATTATTAGATATGTGGTTCCCTCCTCCTTAGCCTCTATGTTGACACCTACTGACCTGGCTTACCCCCTACGCTCAGGTGATCTGTCCCTACTGGCTGCTCCCAGGTGTATGTCCAACAATGGTCTTCAGACCTTCTCTCACTTTGCCCCTAGATATTGGAATTCCTTCCTGGCAGCCCACCGGCTCTCCCCCTCCCGTGCCTCTTTCAAAAGGGAGCTATACCACCATCTCATTGTCTCTGACTCTTGTACTTGTTTTTTGCCTCCCTGATCATCATACCTATGATGTTTGAATAGTGTTTGCTGTTGCTGCTAAATTATCTGTTTGCACTTATGAATGATGCACCGTCTGTTTTAAATTGTTTTGTGATACTGCACCTTCCATTAATCTCACTTTTTGTTGCATATGTCTGCCACTATTGTACTGATTTCTTTTTTTCTCCTCGCTACACGTATTCTATGCACTGTTTTTGAATATTATTCTGCCTGTGTATTGTAACCAGGCACCCATTTACATTTTTAATGTCTTTATCTTCTTTTCTGTATTGTGCTCACAATTGTTTGCAACTGTACTCTCCTGGGTCATGCCTGAAAATAGGCATATTATTGTCTAGTGCATCAACCCAGTAATCAAAAACAAAATAAATAAATAAATAAAACCCACTTGAGGCTCCTGCTACTCTGATTGCTATGGAGACTGTGGCTACAGTCCTCCACAGTCCCATAATCTCTCATTCTCCCTACAGTAAACAGTAAGAGACCACTCCCAGGTTGACTCACATCCAATGCAAATACAATAAAAGAGATCACACTGCAGAGATCTGTAGCTATAAAAGTAGCTTAGTTTGGTACTGTGTCACAACAGATCACATCCCATGCACCAGGGGCTTACCTGAGGCAGTGGCTTTATGTAGCTCAGAAACCAGAAGTAACGTTAGCATTACTTCCAGTTTTGCAAGTTTACAGTCTAGGGCTGGAATCAGATCCCTGCTGTCTAGTAAGCTGTGTTAAAGCCAACTATGCAGTCTATGACTGCTCCCAGCAAAAAATAATAGGGCAAAACCCACTCAAGGCTCCTGCTGCTCTGCTTGCCATGGAATAGGGCTGCAAGTTTGGGTCACTAAAAGAACTGAACACCTCAAACTTCAGCTGTTTGACTCTTTCAGACTGTGGCAAATTTTTAGTGGAAACTGGTGTACTTTCGGTTCGACTGGTTTGACCTAGTCCGAATGGTGCCGACAAGTGAAACTAGTCAAACCACAGTTTGTACCCAGGGTTGTTACAGAAAAGGAGGAACTTTCTAACTTGCTGCAAGTTTAAAATGCTGGTTCCTTTAAGAAGAATGTAGAAATAGTGCTGCAATGTCACCTGCCACAACACACGTTGAACCAAAAGCAAGGCTGAGGGGAAGAAAAGGAGGACAAGATCTGAAATTCAGACAGCTTTGCCTTTCACTGGATAGTGATGGACCACGTGACAGGATGGCTCCTGTCATGGATGAGTACTCTGGTCTACCCTCAAACCCCCCATATGTGTTTGGGCAGCTATAAAATAAAAGAAATATGAAAATGAGTTTCTGCAGCCCCAGAGATGTTGTGACTGGGGCTGCTTGTAGAAATAAAACTTATTTGGAAAAAAAGAGCCAAATAAAAAAGCCCCTACTTGTTAAAGCATGGAAAAATATGGAAACTCCCCATTATGTTATGTCACAGCAAATGGGAATTCCCCCAAAATGTGTGATGTAATCCTTAGAGTATAAATAGGGCTGATCACTAGGGGAATGTAAGATAGTCGAGTCAGTCTAGTGCTGACAGTGAGCAGGGAAGGACCTACTTGTGGAGTGTGCTGTTTTCACACCAGAATTGAGAAGCATAAGAAGGGATTACACTTAGGCTATCTTGGCTGAAGTAAAGCTGCAGCCTCTGTTGACGGAAGCAGAAGGCTGAATTATTGTGTTGAATTAATCAACTGTTATTTTTATTTCTGTATTATTTTGTTATTTCCATTTATCGAAAATAAATTGATAAACACACTTGTGCATTTTTTATGTACTTTACCTTTGGTTGCTGTGTCTTTGTATCCCGCGGCATCACACTGGTGTGGGAAGTGGGATACCTGGCTTGTTTAGTCTGCTTGGGAAACACTGTTAGGGGATATAGTAATATACCTGACACATGCACAGGGTAAAAAGTGCATGGCACCAGATCGGAGGATGATGGATGAAAATGGAGGCCAGAGTATGGTACTATGGGACCAGATGATGAAACTTCTGCATTGGCTTAATGAACATTGGATGGATACGGAGCAATGCTGGAAGGATGTGGAATGTCAATGTCGGAGGCTGATGAAGGAATTTGAGCAAGTTGAGGAAGCCTTACTGGAGGAGGATGTGTGAGTTTTGCCAGAAGAAGACTTTTGCTGGAGGAAGCTGCCTATGCCACCAGAATTTCCTGGATTATATTGGAATAGAGATGGTGGGGCAGAGCCAGTAGATAATTCCCCAGGTAAGGATGGAACTGTTTGTAGGTTGCCTAAGGTGAAAACAACTATCAAGCAGGAAGAAGCCAGCTTGGCTGAAAGGACTTATGTACCAATAAATGTTTGTGAAAAGAATCAAATGTCAGAAAGTGCTACCTCGAATATAGCATGGGGAAAATTGCAGGTGGGAGACCCAGATATAACTCACTTGACATCATACCTTAGAAATCAGGAAGAAGGTGGATATCAGAACAAAGTAAAATCCTTATAGTGGTTAGAACACAGACAAGGCACGCTTTTTCTATGTCAAACCTAACCCCCATACTAAGAGGAGGTGTGCTAGGATAGTGGTGCCTATTGCATGTAGAGAGGTGGGCATGGAGAATGTATGCTCCAGCCACTCCAAACTGTTCAAACCTGAGGAAGTGTTAGCAGAGCTGACCTCAGCTTTTTACTGGCCGGGTATGTTCTGTCACATAGCTGATTTTGTGGAGAGGAGGTGTGTGAAACAGAATATATCTACCAGAAGCATGGGAGGTGAGACCCATAGATGGTAGGGCCGGAAACAATGGCAATCATGGGGAAAAAGAAAACACAGTTGCAAGTTAGAAGGTACAAGATGGTAAACTCAAAGGAAGTACAACTGTTAGATGGAAGGAATCCCAGAGATAGTGGTAGAAGTAGGTGAATACGATCAGTGGAGAAAGTAAATGAGAGTATTTACACTATTGATGTATGTTGCCTGACCACGTTTGTCGTATGAATGCATGTTGCCATGCAGAAGATAAGCCTACTTTTCTTATTGTTTGCTGAAAGGGCCACAGACCATAACTTCATTTCCTTCAAGAAAAACTGTGAAGGTGTTTTGTTTTCTTTTTATTCTATATGCAACTGTCATTCTCGTCTATGTTTGTCTCTTTTCCAATATCTTCCTACGTCCGAATGGTTGGCCACTTTTGGGTGATTTCTACCTTTCTATTGAACTCTTCTCACTTTCTGATCTGTTTCTATGTTTTCTTTTTTCTACAGTGTAATAATATGAGGTTTAGGATGTACTTCTAAGGTTAAAGAATGAGTACAGCACTGAAAAGAGTGTCTGCTCGTACTTCTGGGAAATGACTAAAGAAACAAAATGTATGATGACAAATGATATATGGGGATAAGGCAGTTAAATGTAGCCATTTTTTTCTATATTTGACTCTATGAAGACAGCCCCAGGATTAATGATATGGTAATTTTGTGCAGTAACATTGCTACACCATACAAACTTATTTTTGGGACCCTGGGGTGGAGCTCTACAGGAGGGTGGGCCAAAGCTCCACCATATCCTCTTGGGTTGGTAAGACTGCAGGGTAAGGCAGTATTGGACAACCAGTAGACGGTTGCCCTCTTAGGTGAGGAGGAATGTGACAGGGTGGCCTCTGTCATGGATGGGTGCCCTGGTCTACCCTCAAACCCCCCATATGTGTTTGGGCAGCTTTAAAATAAATGAAATACAAAAACGAGTTTCTGCAGCCCCAGAGATGTTGTTACTGGGGCTGCTTGTGTAAATAGGAGGCAGGAAATAGGCAGTATAGCGCAGTGGTGACATCCAGCAGACCAGACCTGAGTTTGAATCCCACAGCTTCCACTTGCATACTGTGTGACCCTGAGCAAGTCACTTAACCTCCATGTGCTCCCAGGTCACTCCTGTAAAAAAGCTTTCAGCTTAGTGTGCTATACCTGGTTAAACAACTAAATAAAAAAATAAATAAATAAATAAAGTTTATTTGGGAAAAAAAGGGCCATATAAAAAGCCCCTACTTGTTACAGCATGGGAAAATATAAAAACTCCCCATTATGTTATAGAAACATAGAAGTTGATGGCAGATAAGGACCACAAGGCCCATCCAGTCTGCCCATTTCTTTTTCTACCTTATAAATGTGCCATCGGCCTTTGCTCTGTCAATGGCCTATCTAGTCATGCTCATCTGTATTGCTCCCTTATGCCTGTCCCATGCCTGTTTGAAGCTCTGCACTGTATTCATATATACCACTTCCTGAGGTAGGCCGTTCCATGCATCCACCATCCTTTCTGTGAAAAAGAACTTCCTCACATTACCTCTTAATCGACCTCCCTCTAATCTCATGCTGTGTCCTCTTGTCCTGCTATTTTTCTTATATTGAAACATGTTAGACTCTTTCACCTTGTTAATGCCCTTAAGGTGTTTGAATGTTTTGATCATATCATCTCTCTCCCTCTCCTTTGCTCTAGGGTATACATATTGAGCTCTGTTAATCTGTCCTCATATGTTTTATGATGCAGTCCCTGCACCATTTTGGTTGCCCTTCTCTGGACTGCCTCAATTTGGTTAATGTCCTTGTGAAGGTGTGGCCTCCAGTACTACACGCAGTACTCCAGATGGGGCCTAACCAGTGTCTTGTAAAGAGGGATTATTACCACTCTCTTCTGACTTGTGATACTCCTACTAATACACCCTAATATCCCCCTAGCCTTACCGACTTCTTTAGTAGTCTGCTTGGATGATTTCAGGTCATCAGTGATGATGATGCCCAAGTCTCTTTCTTCCCTTGTGACTGCCAGCAACTCCCCTCCCAGCCTATAGGTGGCTTCAGGGTTTCTCTTCCCTATGTGCATGATCTTGCACTTCTTTGCATTAAGCCCCAGTTGCCACTTTTACAACCATTTTGCCAGTTTATCCAGATATCTTCTCATTCTGCCCACCCCATCTGGATCATCTACTCTGTTGCAGATCTTGGTGTCATCGGCAAACAGACAAACCTTACCCATCAGTCCATCTGCAATGTCACTGATGAAGATATTGAAGAGGACTGGCCCCAGGACTGATCCCTGAGGTATCCCACTTGTGACTTGCTTCTCTTCTGACCGTATACCATTTACCACCACTCTCTATTTTCTTCCCACCAACCAGTTTGCCAGCCAGTTGACCAACTGCTGACCCACCCCAAGCCTACCCAGCCTATTAATCAATCTTCTATGTGGAACAGTATCGAAAGCTTTGCTGAAGTCAAGGTGGTGCTCCTCCTTGGTCCACCACTCTGGTTACCCAGCAAAGAAATCTATGAGATTAGTTTGACAGGACCTTCCTTTTGTAAACCCATGCTGTCTTGGATCCTGTGCTCCAATGAATTCCAGGTGTTGTACTATCTATTCCTTAAGGAATGCCTCCATAATCTTGCCCACTACTGAGGTAAGACTGACTGGTCTGTAGTTCCCTGCCTCCTCCCTGCTACTACTCTTGTGGAACTGGATCACATGAGCCCTTCTCCAGTCTTCTGGTACCTCTCCTGTGTTCAGAGACTCACTAAACAATTCTGATAATGGCTCTGCTAGTTCCATAGTTAGCTCCTTTAGTACCCTGGGATGTATGCCATCAGGTCCCATTGCCTTGTCCACCCTAAGTTTTTTGAGCTCTTGTAGAACCCTTTCTTTTGAGAAGGGGCTAGTGCTCACCTCCCCCGTGTCCATGGTGCTGAGCTGTGAGCCCTGCCCCACCTTATCTATGTCACGGCCTATGGAAACTCCCCATTATGTAATGTCACAGTAAATGGGAATTCCCCCCAAACTGTGTGATGTAATCCTTAGGGTATAAATAGGGCTCACCACTAGGGGAATGTAAGATAGCCGAGTCAGTCTTGTGCTGACAGTGAGCAGGGAAGGAACTACTTGTGGAGTGTGCTGTTTTTACACCAGAACTGAGAAGTGTAAGAAGGGATTACACTTAGGCTATCTTGTTGACAGAAGCAGAGGGCTGAATTATTATGTTGAATTAATCAACTGTTATTTTTATTTCTGTATTATTTTGTTATTTTTATTAATCGAAAATAAACAGATAAACGCACTTGTGCATTTTTTATGCACTTTACCTTTGGTTGCTGTGTCTTTGTATCCCGTGCCATCACAGACCGGCTTCCTTGGGAAGAAGCCTGCCAACCATGAACCTATTGCCCTGTGCCCACCACCATTGACTGGGATGCCACCATGGATGAGCAAGTCTCACTATAAGCTTGTAGTTGGACTCCCTTTTCTTTAAGTATGAATGAATGCACAGTGTCAGGGTCAGACAGACTGTGTGCAGTGTATAATATGAGTAGAGATTTTTTAATCACTGTCCCCATCTCAAGCTGTGAGGGTCGGCATTGCAGCAAGGAGTTGGGTAGCAAGTAGACCTTTCAGATCAGATGGAGTTTTACATTGTCATGGGTCTGCTGACTGCGATGGGGTGGGGTGGGATTACATAACAATGTTTCCTTTTATTTTATTTATTTATTGTTTTATTTATTGAAATCTTGGATAATACCAGTGAGTGGATGCTCGTTAATTGGTTCCATGTCAGTTAACAATTACAAAGTGATACATAAACATTCAGATACAGAGTGGCATGGTGGCAAATACACAAATACATGTTACGGTACTCAATACAGATAAAGTACATGGTTACACTATACTGAGGCATTGTATAACATATGCCCGCATCAAGAAGAGACAAAAATCAGTAGAGCGAAAAGAAGGAGGAGAAGGGGAGAGAAGATGGAGAGGTAATGGTAAGAGGAAGGGAGTGAGTGGGGGTAGGAGGTGGAGGTGTAGGGAAGAGAGGTGGGGTGGGGCATGGCAGAACCATGGGAGAGGACGGGGGTCAGTGAAGTGCAAAGTTGGGGGTATCCAGAGGAACAGTGACTGGGTTAAGAAGTGCTAGTGGGTAAATACAGGATACAGTGATGGGATTACTGACTTGAGGTGGGATTTAGTGGGGGCAGGCACAGGTACCTTCAGTGACAAGCTGTTGGAGCAGTTTGTGTTTAAAAGAGCCAATCATTGCTGCATCACAGATGTCCTGAGGTAGCGCATTTGTCCAGAGGGGGGTCCGGTATGAGAAACCCTGCTGAGCCAAGGTAGTGCGGCACCTTGGCACATTAAATACCTGAGAGGCGGTGCTTCTGGTTTACTTTGTGCTCCAGGAAGGGGTCAGTAGGTTCCGTACTCCTGGTGGTAGAAGGTTTACAGAGGCTTTTTTGGCAAGAAGGCAGGTTTGGTACCTGATTCTTCCACTGAGCTGTAGCCAGCCAGCCATGGTATATAGATCACAGGTGTGCATGAGTCTGTGAGAAGACAGCAGGCTCTATTCAGCGTGGCTGAGATGCGGGTGAAGGCTGTGTCTGTTGCAGATCCATAGATTATTAGCCCATAATCGATGAGTGAGATGATTGAGCTATTGATGGTAGTGCTTAGGGCTTCATGTGTGAGACAGTGCCTGTGCCGATACAGGATCCTGATTCTGGTACTGATGGCCCTTACAATAATGTCGATGTGCTTGGCATATGATAGGGCGGAATCGTTAATGATGCCTAGGTATTTGAAATGGCAAACAAGTTCAAGAGTGGCACCACTAATGTTCATAATTGCAAGGGGGGAGGCTCTGTGTTTGCTTTATTGGGTGGAGAACATCATGGTCTTGGTCTTTTTGTAATTCAAGACCAATCTATGGTCCTTAAACCATTGTTTCACGGATGCAAAACCACTTTGTAGATCCACCTCCAGATGTTCAGGGTGTTGGCTGCTGGTGAATAAGACTGCATCATCTATGTAAAGGAACATTTGACATGAACTAGAGGCCAGGAGGTTATTTAACAACAAGCTGAACAACAGTGGTCCTAATATGGATCCTTGCGGTACACCAGATCTGACAGGTCTGCTGTCAGAGATCACATCCCCAATCCTAACCTGCTGATAGCAGGTGCTTAGGTAGCTAGTGAACCAGCCCAAAGTTTCAGAGGAGAGCCCAATGTCAGCCAGTTGTTTGAGGAGGAGCCTGTGATGCACTGTATCAAATGCCTTTGATAGATCAATGAATGCGGCTCCTACCAGGAAGTCTTGGTCTAATGCGTGGTGGATGTATCCTGTAAATTCTAACAAGGCCATGATGGTGCTCTGGCAACCCCTGAACCCATGCTGTTCCAGACACAGTAGTTGATGGTGGTTGAGGTATTTAATTAATTGTGCTTTTGTTGTTCCAATTCTAATATATTGCTTATGCTTATCCTGTCCCTAATGCTTTTTAATGGGTGAACCAGTTTGAACTAATTTGTCGTTAACAGAACTTAGATGAACTTTGTACAGCTCGAAGGTGAAAGTTTGTGCAGTCGAACTTTGGGATGTTCACACAGCCCTACTATGGAGAGTGTGGCTACAGTCATCCACAGTCCCACAATGCCTCACTCTCCCCACTGAGGCAGCAGTGAACATGGGCACTCCCAGCTTTGTCTCAAACACATACACAATGCAAGTACTTTACAATAAAATAGATCAAACTGCAGAGGTTTGCAACTATAAAAGTAGCTTTGTTTGGTGCTGTTTCACAACAGACTGCATCCCATGCACCAGGGGCTTGCTCTGAGGCATTCCCTTTACGTAGTTCTAAACTGGAAGTGACACTAGCACTACTTCTGGTTTCACGAATCTGATCTTCATCTAGGACTGGAATCAGGTCCCTGATGTCTAGTAAGCTCTGCTAAAGCACATTAATAATAATAATAATAATAGTAATAATAAATTTTATTTCTCACAAGCGTCTTTCAGCCATCAAGGTGCTTTACAAAAAGATAAAAGATCATGATAAAACTATGAACAGACAGTAAAATAGTCAGAGGATCTAAAATTTAGTTGGTGACACCGAAGGCATGGCACCATAAATAAGTTTTATGCAGTCTATGACTGCTCCCAGTGAAAAATAATAAGGGAAAACATACTTGAGGCTCCTGCTGCTCTGGTTGCTATGGAGAATGTGTCTACAGTTCTTCACAGTCCCATACTGCCTTATTCTCCCCACTGAGAAAGCAGAGAGCAGTAAGAGGGCACTCCCATGTTGGGCACACACATACACACACGAAGAGGTCAAACTGCAGAGGTTTGCAGCTGTAAAAGTAGTTTAGTTTGGTGCTGTGTCACAACACATAGCATCCCTTACTGTACTAACCCAAGACAGTAGGGGTGAGATGCAATATCTTGTTCTTAGTGGGGTACTGCTTTCACAGTGTATTGTCACAGGACAGATCCACTTAGATGTAACATCTTCTTTTCAGTGGGGATCTACTTTAGGGTTCTGCTTTTACACGATTTTACAATATATTTACCAGAATAGCCCAGCTCAGATGCAATATCTCATTTTCAATTGGGTTGTGCTTTTACCCGTTGTTACACTGTGTTTACCGAGCATAGCACAACTCAGAGGTGATAGTGGAGGATCCTGGACCATGCGCTGCAACTTCAGCATTTACAGTAGTGTGCTGTGCCTGTCCTGATGTGCCCCTTACCTCATCACTGAATGAATAGACAGAAGTTCACGACATCAAGATGTATTTTTGGAGCCCCTTAATGAAAGCAAGCAGTACTGAAAAATAAAACATTTCAGCAACCAAAAAAGGATAATACTGCATTACTGATTAGAGATTTCTTTCTGTGGGGGTGCTCTGCCCCCCCACACCCCATGGATGCTCCAATGAAGTCGTGTCAGACGAATCTAATAGATTTCTTTGACTGGGTGACTAAAGCAATAGACCTGGGAGGGGCTGTGGATATGGCCTCCCTAGACTTTAGCAAGGCATTTGACACAGTCCCGCACAAAAGATTAATAATCAAGTTAGCTAGCCTGGGAGTGGGTCCCAGGGTGGTAGCCTGGGTTGCAAACTGGCTGCACAACAGGACAGAGAAGGTAATAGTGAGTGGAACACATTCCAAAGAAAGGGGGGTCACTAGTTGAGTACCTCAGGGCTCAATACTGGGTCCAGTCCTCTTTAACATCTTTATAGGTGACATTTCAGAGGGTCTGGAGGGAAAGGTATGCCTCTTTGCAGATGATACAAAGATCTGTAACAGAGTTGATACACAAGGGGGGGTAGAAATGATGAGAAGGGACTTGGAAAGGTTGGAGGAATGGTCAGACATATGGCAACTTAGATTCAATGCAAAGAAGTGCAAAGTAATGCACCTGGGAAACAAAAACCCAGGAGAAGAGTACACAATAGCAGGGAGGTAC
Source organism: Neoceratodus forsteri (assembly GCA_016271365.2). NCBI lineage: Eukaryota > Metazoa > Chordata > Ceratodontiformes > Ceratodontidae > Neoceratodus > Neoceratodus forsteri. The sequence goes on along the minus strand of CM057455.1, from coordinate 817,059,803 downwards.
TACCGACAACAATAATGGAAAGTGACCTGGGGGGTAGTCATATCAGATGACCTAAAAGTGGGTAAGCAATGTGAGAAGTCAGTAAGGAGAGCCAGGGGGATACTGGGATGCATAGGAAGGGGCATCACAGGTAGAAAAAGGGACGTGGTTATCCCTCTGTACAGACAGTTGGTGAGACCCCATCTGGAGTACTGTGTGCAGTTTTAGAGACCTCATCTAGGCAAGGACATAGACAGGATGGAGGCAGTCCAGAGGAGGGCAACTAAAATGGTGCAGGGTCTGCATCAGAAACCATATGAAGAGAGAGACTGAGAGAGCTTAATATGTATACCCTTGATGAAAGGAGGGACGGGGAGACATGATATAAAAGTTCAAGTACCTTAAGGGAATCAACAAAGTCCAGGAGGGTAGCATCTTTCAGAAAAAGAGATGTGTAAGAACAAGGGGACATAATTTAAAGGTAGAGGGGGGGATGGCTCAGGGGTAATGTGAGGATTTTTTTTTTCACGGAGAGAGTGGTGGATGCGTGGAACTGCCTTCCTGGGGAGGTTGTTGGGGCTAAAACAGTGGGGGAATTCAAACATGCATGGGACAGACACAAGGCAATTGTAGTGGGGGGTGGCAGGAAGTAGGCTGTTGGTTAACTAGAATCTGCAGCTTATCCAGTGGGTAGGGAAATGGGCAGACTGGGTGGGCCAAGTGGTCCTTATCTGCCATCAAAGTCTATGTTTCTATGAGATATTTTGAGAACGTTTTATTTTTTAGTAGCTCCTACTTTCATTGGGGGATTCCGCCCCCCCCCATGCAATATTATAGGTCTTTAGTTATAGTTTGCCGAAACGTTTTATAAATTGTTATTACTTTTTTAGTACGGTACTTTTGCATTTGACTTTTACTGTGCGTCCTCATTCATGAACTGAAATTAAATGATGCTGGATATATTTATTTTCAGTACTGCTAAACCTTTTTTTTAGTACAATTCCTTTATTTGTTCAAAATAACAGCATTTGATTCCTACTATGCTTCCTCATTAATGAATTGAAATGATGCTGGACGTGACCTGTGCTCTGCATCACACCGCCGTAATACCACTCAATTTTCAGAAAAGCGTAAGGCGGTCCAGGATCCTCCACTATTGCCCAGCTCAGATATGGTATCTTGTTTTCAGCTGGGGCCTTGTTTTTACCCAGTTTTACACTGTATTTACCCAGGATAACCCAGCTGAGAGGCAATTTCTCATTTTCACTGTGGTTCAGCTTTTACAATGCATTAATTTTCCCTGGATTCAGCAGCACAGATGCCTATTTCAGTAGGGGTCTGCTGTACTGGGGTCCTGCTTCTATACATTTTTACTATAACTACTGACCAACGTTTTTTCCTAAGGGAAACCTGGTTATAATTCGCTGTTCTAACCCATGGTTTATAACAGCAGACATGCACCAGGTTTCCCTTGGTCTGCACATGCACCAGCCACAGCTCTTCCCTTCCTCAGCGCCGGCCACCTTTTCTTAATGCTGGAGACGCAACTGCCACTCAGACTCTGCAGTAAGTTTAAAAAAAAAAATACTGGGCTACAATGCTTCAAACTGGGACTGCTTTATGCTTTAAAAAGGAAAAAAAGGTTAAAGTTTCTTTCAGAACCCATTTCCGACCTCAGACCGTGTTGACCCAACTGAACCGCTGCCACACATGGACATCTTTTATTTTATATAATTGCTGTGGTGAAAAAAACAATACCCAGCAATTATATAAAATAAAACATGGGGTTGTGTGTAAAACTCAAATTTTTCACACACCCTCGGTGTTGGATGCTTAAATAAACCCCTCGAGCTTCGCTCTCGGGGTTTATGTAGCATCCATCACCTCGAGTGTGTGTAAAATTCTCATTCAGCACACAACCTCATGCATTATTCTTTATATATTCACCCTGAATATACCCGATGAGGTGCAGTATCTCATTTTCAGTGGGGTCCTGCTTTTACACATTTTTACACTTTACCCAGGATATCCCAGCTGAGAGGCAATGTCTCATTTTCAGTGTGCTCCAGCTTCTACAGTGTATTTTTCACAGGTCAGACCAGCATAATTGCAGATTTTTCAGTCAGTTCGACTGTACTGGGGTCTTGATTAGTACATTTTTACTATATATTTACTCAGAATAGACCAGATGGGATGCAATATCTCATTTGCTATGGGGTACTGCTTTTATACATTCTTATACTGTGTTTACCCAGGATAGCAGTGGTGAGATGCAATATCTCATTTTCAGAGGGGTCCTGCTTTTACCCATTTTTACAATGTATTTACCCATGATAGCTTAGGTGAGAGGACATTTTTGATTTTTCAGTGGGATGCAGCTTTCACAATGTATTTTTCCAGGATAGAGCAGTACGGATGTATACTTTCAGTGGGATTCTGTGTACTGAGTCCTGATTTTACACATTTTTACAGTATACTCACCCACGATAAGAAGGAAAGGGGAAATTGTTTAACCAGGAAAGGCACAAATTGTTTAACCAGGAAAGGCACACTAAGCCAGAGTTTGCTTCCAGGTGTGACCTGGGAGCACAAGAAAGTTAAGTGACTTGCTCAGGGTCACACAGTATGCAGTCAGGGGCTGATGCAATTCAAATCCAGGTCTTCAGGTTTGCAGCTCAGTGTCCTTAACACTATAGTGCTTCCTAGACCAGATAGACCAGCTGAGATGCAATATCTAATTTTCAATGGAGTCCTGCTTTTACACATTTTTAGAATATATTTATCCAGGATAGCTCAGTGAAGGTGCAATATCTAATTTTATTTGGGGCCCTGATTTTAACCATTTTTACAATGTTTTTAACCAGGATAGGCCAGTTTAGAGGCAAAATCTCATTTCAGCAGGGGTCCTGCTTTCACAGCATAGTGTTGCCAAGACAGAACAGCTTAGATGCATACTTTCAGTGGGGGTCAGCCATATCGGCTCCTGTTTTTACACTTTTACACTATATATTTACCCTGGACAGACCAGATGAGATGCAATATCTCATTTTCAAGGGGGTGTTGCTATCACACATTTTTATAATATATTTACCCAGGATAGCACAGTGAAGATGCAACATCTCATTTGCAGTCGGGGTCCTGCATTTACCCATTTTTACAACGTATTTAGCCCAGTTGAACCACAATATCTCATATTCAGTTGGGTCCTACTTTTACAGTCTAGAAACATAGAAATTGATGGCCTATAAGGACCACTTAGCCCATCTAGTCTGCCCATTTCCCCTATCTACTGCAATACCGCAGATCCTACTTGATCTCCGGCTTTTACCCTCTTTTTCCTATTGCTAGGGTTCCCTTGTGCCTATCCCATGCATTCTTGAATTCCCAAACCATTTTTGCCCCCACTACCTCTGCTGAGAGGCTGTTCCATGCACCCACCACACTTTCTGTGAAAATATACCTCCTCACGTTACCCCTGAGTCTACCCCCCTCCAGCCTCATATCATAACTCCTTGCTCTTGAACATCTTTTTTTCTGAAAGATGCTACCCTCATACCTTATTTATGCCCTTTAGGTATTTGAAGGTCTCTATCATATCACCCCTCTCTGTCTCCTCTCTTCCAGGGTATACATATTGAGATCCTCTAGTCTCTCCTTATATGACTTTTGGTGCAGACTCTGAACCATTTTTGCTGCCGTTCTCTGAACTGCCTGTACTCTGACTATGTCCTTCCAGAGATGCAGCTTCCAGAACTGGACAGAGTACTCCAGATGGGGTCTCACCAATGATTTGTACAGTGGTATTACCACCTCCTTTTTTCTGCTGGTGATACCTCTCCCTATCCACCCCTACATCCCACTGGCTCTCCCAACAGCCTTTTCGAAATGCTTGGTCACCTTTAGGTCACCAGATATGATTACCCCCAGGACCCTTTCCTGTTTGGTGGTCATCAGTACCCCCCCAATCATGTACTCCTCCCCATGTTTCTGTGCCCCAATGATTTTATACTTCTTTGTATTGAATCGTAGCTGCCACACTCTTGACCACTCCTCAAGCCTGCTTAGGTCCTTCCTCATTTTTTCCATGCATACACCCCGAGTGTCAACTCTGTTGCAGATCTTAGTATCATCTGCAAAGAGGCATACCTTCCCTTCCAGCCCTTCTGCAATGTAACTTATGAAGACATTAAAGAGGACTGGCCCTGGTACTGATCCTTGTGGCACCCCTCTGGTCACCCTCCTCTCCTTGGAATGAACTCTGTTTACCACAACCCTCTGTAATCTATCCCTTAACCAATTTCTAACCCAATTTGCAACCTAGGGACCCACTCCCAGGCTGTCCAACTTGTCTACAAGCCTCCTACTGAGGCAGTATAGCACAGTGGTTTAAGGCTCTGAGCTGCAAACCTGGAGACCTGGGTTTGAATCCCAAAGCCCCCACTTGCATACTGTGTGACCCTGAGTAAGTCACTTAACTTCCTTGTGCTCCCAGGTCAAACCTGTAAACAAGCTTTCAGCTTAGTGTGTCTCTCCTGGTTAAAAAAAAAAAAAGAAATCCAGGTAGGCCACATCCACTGCTCTTCCCTGATCTAATTCCCTGGTCACTCATTCATAGAAATCTATGAGATTTGTTTGACATGATCTTCCCACTGTGAATCCATGCTGTCTATGACCTGCTACTTCCTGGTTTCCTGGCACATAAAACTCTTGCCCTGAGTGAGCAGCAGTGTCTACTGAAGCACCTCGCATGACAGGGGCTAACTGTGGTGCTAAATAGAGTCAGTAACTGCCTCAAGGTATGTGTCTTATTTTTTAAAATCTCCAGGCAGGACAAGTCATTTTTGGGGGCTAGCCTGTACTACTAGCAGTGAGCTTGGGTTTGTGTAACGTGCTCTATGGAGGTAACACAATCCCTTTCCACTAGAGCAGTGCTGGTGCAGATGTATATTTAACAGTACAAGAGAGTGATTTGTGTAGCAGGCAGCATTGGGTGATATTAACTACATTGACAGTTGCACTTTAAACAGCCAGTAAACATGACAGGTCATGTGACCTGCTACTTTCTGGTTTTCAGGCGCATAAAACTCTTGCCCTAAGTTAGTGGGGTGAGTGTGAGCTGGGCAAGTGCACATCTATGTGTGTGGAGACAAGCACATCATGTCTGACATGTCTGGCGAGTATGGGAGTACAGGAGAAACACCAATAGTCAGAAAAACACAGATAAAGCATGATATATATATATATATATATATATATATATAGAAACAGTTTGAATTAACAGGTGTGTTGCTGTAGAGAGTAGCGGTTGATATGTACCCCTTACTATATACATCAAACATGATGGCAGAGTGTGATGGTGAAAATATATTAAATGCACTTTTGAGAGATAATTTTATACTCAACTGTAACCTGTGTGGTATGTATCAGAGAAATAAAAATGGTGACAGAAACACATTGGACTATATTTGCCCTAAATTTAAATTGTTGGGGAAATTTCAAATTGATAATATTAAATTATAGGAAGAATTAAAAGCACAACAAGATATTGCACAGATCCAAACATTTGTTAAGACACTTGATGAGGATTGTGAGTCATTAACCAACACAAAAAGGGCTAGGGATGGTCATTCTTCAGCTGATGACTTGTTGGACCAGGTTCCACAATCAAAGAAAATACAAGGAGTCAATAAGCAGCTAACACCAGATGAAAGACCATCAGTCACAGTTAGAAGGAGGAAAAATCCCACAAATGTAGAAACCTCAAACAGATTTTTGCCATTAAGAAATTATCCTCTGCCATGTAGCAAGTTCCCTTCAGATAGTAGTGAAAATCACGAAATGCTAAATATAGCTCATGATAGGGAAATTAGATCCAAACCAAAAAGTGATACTTACCAGAAATTAGACTTACACACATTTAGAAATGATACCACTATTGCTGAATCCCAAGATGAAATAAGTAATAAGATAGTTCTAGGTGACTCTATGCTACAGTTCACTGACACCCATACCTGTGGTCTGGATAAAGTAAATAATATGGCGCTTTCTTACCCTGGAGCCAGAGTGGCTGATATTAAGGAGAACATGTCTAGTATAAACATTCCCCATGGTTCAGTTGTCACCCTTAATGTGGGGAACCAGTGATGTTGGTAAGGAGCATGAGAAGGACATTTGTGGAGATCTAATACACTTAGGGAAAGAGCTTAAATGTTAAGGTCACAGAGTCATCATATCAAATATTTTACCTATTCCAAAAGCACATTATAAAAAAAATCTTACTATTCAAAGAATAAATGCAAGGTTGTTAAACTGTGCAAAGCTGATGGACTTAGTATAGTAGGTAATTGGCCCCATTTTGTAAATAATCACCATCTATTCAGAAAAGATGGACTTCATCTGAATAAGAATGGAACCAGACTTCTAGCAGCAAATATTAAAAAAGGAATGGAACAAGGTGATTTCAACTAATGGGGGGGGGGGGACAAATGTACTGCATGTTTCTATGCCAAATAAATCTAGAAGGTGTTTGGTTCCAAATAAGCATTTATCCATATTGATGTTCAATGTGCACAGCTTGAGTAATAAAATGGATGAGCTAAAAAATCAATTTTGAACCTGAATCCAATATATAAAATTGCCATTACTGAAACATGGAGAATAAATGATAAAGAGCAATGGGGAACTCACATTGAAGGATATACATTGTACAAAATAAATAAGACTAATAGAAAGGGTGGAGGTGTGGCATTTTATATTAGATCAGACCTTGTATCAAATGATATTACAAATTGTGTCAACACACATGCTAACACTGAAACTACAGTATATGGGTTCAAATTAATGGAGGTATTGATAGAGCATTAATTTTGGGTTGTTTGTATAGACCTCCTGACTATTCACAAGAAACGTCTAACATACTTATGGAAGAAATATCAAAGACTAGTGAGACTGGAGAATTGTTGGTGATGGGTGATTTTAATATTCTAGAGATATGTTGGAAAGGCAAACATGCAAGCACAAGTATTGGTAGATTAGTGCTGCAAACCTGTGAAGAGGCAGTTTTAATACAAAGGGTAACAGAACCTACCAGGGATAGGAACATTTTAGATTTGGTGCTAGCTACCACAGTCCTTTCTGTAAAGAATTGTGTAGTGGGATCACCCATTGGCAACAGTGATCATAGTAGTGTCAGGTTTGAGGTCACTCATCTGTACAACCCTAGGAAATGTTGCACTAAGATTTATTTATTTATTTAATAAAATGAATAAAGAGGAAATTCAAAAAGCACTAGAGAGTATTCAATGGCAAAATATTCTGGATGGTAAAACCACTAATCAGATGTGGGAAGTAATTAAGGAGATTATTCTTAAAACTACAAAAGATAACATCCCGATAGTTGATCAAATCAAAAGTCAGAAAAGACCTAAATGGATGAATAAAGAAATTAAAGCCTTGATTAACAAAAAACACTGACTTCACAAGACATACTCCCAGACTGTAACTGAAGCCACACTGCGTGCATACAACAGAATACAAAAATTATGTAAAAACAAAATTCGGAAGTACAAGAAAATTGCAGAGATTAATTTAGTGGAAAAAGCTAACAGTACAAATATTAAACAGTTTTATGCATACATAAATTCTTTAAAAAAAATGATAAATGAAGTAGGCCCAATAAGGGAAAATGAGAATATAATCACAGATAATAAATGTATGGCAGAGGCCTTTAATAAATACTTTTGTAGTATTTATAAACAACGTAGTAATATGGTAAGAACAACAGATCCAGTAAGAAAGCAGAAGGTCGAAATTACCCAAAAATAATAATTATGATAACAGACTCAAATCTTTAAATGTAATGTAACTGGAGACACGCCATGCTTGTAGAGATTTGTTGTTCATGTATGATGTCATACAAGACCCAGTCTTAATGTACGATTTAGATATTGAATTTAAGGAAAGTTATGTTGCGATAAGAGGTCATCCCCTTCAGATTAGGGGCAAGAATTTTAGAACGAATATGAGGAATAAATTCTTTAACAATCGGATTGTGAATTTATGGAATGATCTACCACTAGAAATTATTGTTTCAGAAAGTAAAAATATTTTCAAACAAAGACTTGATAGATATATACTAAAAGATGATAATTTGAATTATTGTTTATAGACGCACACATGGGCTACGGTCTGCTTGCTTCATGCCTTCCTTACTATGAACCTAGGATCCCGTGATTCACTGGGCTCAAATCCTTTCCTTTAACAGTGATTCCATTAATTTCCCTACCACTGAGGTCAGGCTTACTGGCCTGTAATTGCCTCCTGCTCCCACTTTTGTGGAGAAGGACTACATCTGCCCTCCTCCAGCCCTCTGTAACCACTCCATTTCCAGTGATTTGTTGAACAAAGCTGTCAGTGATGTTGCGAGCACCTCTCTAAGCTCCTTTAATATTCTTGGATATATCCCATCAGGCCCCATTGCCCTGTCCACTCTCAATTTTGCGAGTTCCTTTAGGACTCTCTCCTCCATAAATGGACTAGTGTCCACCTCTGTTCCATCAGTTTAGTCTAGTTTTGCCTAAACTGACCAGTTTAGATACATATTTTCATGGGGGGAGGTCTGCCATACTGGTGTCCTGCTTTACTCATTTTTACTACATATTTACCCAAGCTAAAATAGACGAGATGTAATAACTCATTTTCAGTGGAGTTATACTTCTACCCAGTTTTAGACTGTATTTACCCTGGACAGCACAGCTAAGTTGCAATATCTCATTTTCAGTAGGGTCCTGTTTTCACACATTTTTACAACGTGTTTTGAGAAGATAGCAAGGCTAAGGTTCAATATTTTGTTTTCAGTGGGAGCCCTGCTTTTATAGATTTTTACAATGTATTTAACCAGGATAACAAGACTAAGATACAATATATTTTTTCATTGGAGTCCTGATTTTACACATTTTTCAAATGTATTTTACCAGGATAGCCAAGCTGAGATGTAATATGTCATCTTCAAGGGGGTCCTGTTTTTACACATTTTTGTACTGTAGTTACCCAGGATAGCACAGTGAAGATACACGATCTCATTTTCAAAGGGGCCCTGCTTTAACTCATTTTTACACTGTATTTACTTAAGATATCCCATATGAGAAGCACGTTCTTTGTGGGGTCCAGCTTTTACACTATATTATTTCCATGATAGAGCAGCACTGATGCACATTTTAGTGGACGTTCTGCTGCACTGGATTCTGCTTTTACACAATTTTACTATATAATTATATAGAACAGAGCAGATGAGTTGCAATATCTCATTTTCAATGGTGTCCGGCTTTCACACATTTTTAGACTGTATTTAAGAAGGATATCACAGCAGAGATGCAATATTTCATTTTTAGTAGGCATCCTGCTTTTACTCATTTTTACAATGTATTTACCTAGGATAGGCCAGCTTAGATGCAGCATTTCACTTTCAGAAGGCTCTGACATATATATCAAACAGTTATTTAAAGATAGTATTAATGGTATTTTTATCAACTCAGGTTTAGTACTGCAACCTTTGCTATACTGGTAGATTGTAAGTAATCATTTTTTGACTCTATATTTAGGTATTGATTCTCTTAGGAGCAAATTTTATCCTGAAGAACTGGGGTTCACTCCACAAAACAGATAACAGTTTAAGTGACAGTTAAAAAAGAAAAAAGAAAAAAAAATATGACAGGAAAGTGTAGAGATGAGAGAGCCATTATTCCGAACCAAGGAAAAGATCTCCAACTCAGTTAAGAAGGGGGATAAAACCTTTTATAGGTCCATCAGGGAGCGAAGGAAGACTAAGGAAGGGATAGTGAGGTTTAATAAAGAGGAGGGTGGTGGGGAGATGGTGACATTGAAAAGGCAGAGATACTGAATGAATACTTTTACTCGGTATTCACAAAAGAAGAAGGGGGATGTACCTAAACCAAACAATAGAAGCACTCTGAGCAGGGGGGTTGACACCAGTCTATTCCCAGAAGAAAGGGTCCTGAAAGAACTCCTAAAATTCAAGGTGAACAAAGCAATGCGGCCTGATGGCATCATCCCAGAATTCTAAAAGAACTAAGGGGAGACTTAGTGACACCACTGACTACCCTTTTCAACAAATCATAGGAGGATGGTGTAGTACCTGAGGACTGAAGGAGGGAAGATGTGATCCCCCTTCACAAAAGTGGGAGCAAGGCAGAGGCAGGCAGACCTGTTAGTTTGACCTCAGTGGTAGGGAAATTGATGGAATCACTTCTGAAAGAAAAACTTGTTGAGTACCTAGAGGCCAGCAGGGCATAGGACCCAAGGCAGCATAGATCCACAGTGGAAAGGTCATTTTTTTTTTTGCAATTCTTTTTCTCACCCCATTGTCCACTGACCTCCCTCCAGTGAGGTCACTCAGCTTATGGCTCTGCCCTCCCACCTGAAGCCCAGGCAGCACTCCTTCAGTCACCAGACTCCCCACCTCTTCACCAGCACTGCCCTAACCCCCGGCTCTGAGTCCTCTGGGGAAGAACCACCACTCCTCTGGTGCTCTATCTAGAATGCTGGTGGATGATGCTGGATTAAGGGAGGACCCGAGGAGCACTTCCTGAAGGCCCAGCATTGGGCATGGGGCCATCACTCCTGGACCCGCCTTCGCCTGTCAATGAGAGGGGGAATTTTTTTAGATGGTTACACCCTCTCCCCCTTCCTTCCCTGCAGAACCCGAGCATGAAATGGCAAAGTATCATGGGATATATGCAAATCAACATCACATTTCAGATTGTCTCAGTTTACAACAATTTACATGCATTTTAAATAGCACAACTAACTTAATTTTTATAATACAGTTGACTAGTATTTTTTACCTTTATCAAAAACACCTAGTGCCATGGTATTTAGAACATTTACAGGTTTCATAAACATAAGGTATATACATCAAGGTATTTTATGACATAGTAGTGCTATTACATACTAAATCCAACAACGATAAACACAACCTATTGTTTTACATTTGCTCTGAGGTCACCACAATAACCTCCCTGTACGAGGACCTGAGAGGGAAAAGGAAAATTAAAGAGGAAACTATAGCATAGCCAAGAAAGGGAAGGGGGTGCCCATAGGTGGCCAACCTTATGGACTAGAAATCGTAAAGGATAGAGTAGGTTAACAATTGGAATAACTGTTGCAACAGATTAAAGAAAATGTTGGTCCTCAAGAGTGGCAGGAGCGCCCTGTCACAGCTAGAACTGGTTCTCTAACAACAAGCTCTTTATGAATTATTAAAAAACAAAGGCATGATATTCGTGAACCCCCACAACAAACACAAGGCATATCAACTGACAATACTAAACAGCATACAAACTCCCCTAGGGCAAGTATATACCTTTAAATACCTACAGTAGGCGTAACGCTGGATAGTTCCCTGTCCTTCGCACAGCACGTCGACCATATTGTCAAAGCTATCAATACCAGAATAGGCCTCCTCTACAGGCATCGCCATAGCATGACCCCTGATGTGCTATTGCTCACAGTCAAAAGTTCCATTCTTTCCATCATAGACTATGGACTTGTGGTATATGGGGCAGCTTCCAACACTATCCTAAAAGAATTAAAGTGGCCTTAAAAAAATTGTGCAGGCTCACACTAGGAGAACATAGACTTAGTCACACCTGTGACCTCTATGTGCAAACCAGCTGGCTTACCCTCCTGGGCAGGATACATTACCAAATCTGCCTCTTTGGGAAAAAAACAAGCCTCAGCTTAACCCCACCCACTATCCAGAACCTCCTAAGCTCAGCGTCCAACCCCCGCCGGACAAGAGGTATGTCCAGACAAATGCTGAAAGTCCCTTTCTTCAGAACATCACAGGCACTGCAGTCCTTTGCCTACTGTGTTCCCAATGGCTTAATGATCTCCCCTCAGACATAGCGAATGAACCTAAACTTGGGGCCATTTAAGAGAAAACTCCTCCAACACCTGACCTCTTGAAGTAGCTGTAATTGCCAACCCTGATATTCACCCCAGCTGCCTTGCTCCTCTCCCCTCCATCACCTACCTACTCACCTAACTCCTATCTTCCTGCCCATACCTCCCCTCGCCTATCTCACCCTCCCAACCCCTTCACCCTCTCCCCTCTCTTCCTCCTCCTCCCTCTACCACTCCTGACAAAGCTAATTACAGTACCTGGCTGCCACCATAGTTGTTTACTTTGCACTCACATGAATGTTTCATTTCATGTTCTGCAACTGTGCACTTACATTGTTCCTCTTTGTAACTCCACATTTGATGTTGTACTACTTGTACTTGTGTTATCAAAACTATACTATATGTATGACATGGAACCTTTGTAAATGAGCTTCCTGCTCAAAGGTTAATTTTCCAAGATACTGATACATAAAAATAAATAAATAAAAAGGATAGTGCCTGTATATTAGGGTTGAGTAAGCACTTCTATGTTAAACTCAAATTTTTGCATCTTAATAACTTTGCCCCCTTTTAACCGAGTTATATTAAATTTGGAAGCCCAGCCTTTGTATCAGGTAGGGTTGCCAAACTTGCCACCTTTGGAGGAGACAAAAACCAGATCGTAAGCTCCGCCCCAACCCCACCCATTTTCATGACTCATCATGCTTTGCTCCTCCTAGAAAGCCATTTGTTATATCAATAAAAGATGACACTTAAAGCAGCAGTTCAACAAAAATGTTAAGATACTGTACCGTACCTTTTAACATTACTTTCCCAAGTTCTTCCTAGTTCTATCAGGGACCGGCTTGGAGGTAGAGAGGGCCTCGGCTCCTGCCCCCCCCTTGCTCTCGCTCCTCAAAACAGCCTGAAACAGCCGGAAAGGTAATTCACCACTGCACTGTAGATGCACGGACTGATTTTACATCCTGACTGTGCCAAAGCTTACCTGTGCTCGTCACTGCAGTGGAAAAGGCCGCGTGTGCTGGTCGCCCAATCTACCAGCTGCTCGCCTGTTGCTGCAGAGTCTCAGCTCTGCCCCACCGGCTTCACCGGCTGCCCCGCCACCCTCACCACCACCCTTAGTCGGTGTTCCAATTTATATGCAGTTTTTTAGTCATGTGAGCTGATTTTACCTATCAGCTCACTTTTCCACCTGCAAGCTACACAGTCTCTCCACTAGGGGCTCCCTTATAGCTTTTGGTCACTTGTTATGCAGTGCACCTATTGATCTGTTGCAAGTCTGCTCAAAACCTTTGTCTGACATCGGCCTTATGACTAATTACTAACGCCAAGGCCTTAACTTACCAATCTAAGCTGCTGCCATCAAAACAATAATATTGTTAGCCTGATCACAATAAAATAGTAACAGGACAGCCAGATGCAGTAAGTGTCTAGTGGGAACAAATTAACTTATTGCTCTCTACCCATTTCTCCAGCCCACTATATACCTGCATATTGCCTGTGTCCCACCCCCACCACGGTGCTGAGTTGTGTTGCGTCTCTATGTAAAATAGGCATAGGATTGGGTCTTGATCTGAGAAGGGAGGACAATATTAGCAACTAAACAGCGATCCCTAGCTATTTGTCATCTGTGGGAGGCCCTACTGTCATTCATTTGGTGAGCTTATGGTAACAGTTCCCCTTCCTGTCTCAACCTGACATACCTTGGTACTGACATGGGATTCCCGGAGCACCTACCAAAGTTAGACCTGCTCCAGTTACTCCTAGGCACCATTGCCCTTGTGATCATTACTACTCCTTGGATCCCCTGGCTCACAAGTGGGGGTGCCCCCTTGAAGGGAGATCCCTGGTGTACGTACTCCCAACCGGGGGACTCCGACTTCACCTTCTCCAACCTTCTAGCAGAGGGTTCACCCTTGCCCTGGGTCCTCGGTAGTCTTGATCTAAGGAGCTTTCTGAGAACTGCATGAAAGGTCAGACGCTATAACCGTAAATCACAGACGAAGGATAGATCCACTCCCTTGAGGCATCTATTCTGGCTCATGCTGGTGACCCTTGTGCTAGCAGGGGACATAGAGCTAAACCCAGGACCCTCACTCCAGTCTTCCTCCACACTGGTGGGCTGGTCGGTGGTAAAAGGGCTGAAAGTAGCCCATCTTAATATCAGAAGTCTCCTGCCCAGCCTGGCGGAATGTCAAGTCTGGGTAACTCGACATAATCTTGACATCCTAGGGCATTACAGAAACCTGGTTAAAACCTGATACACCAAACTCTGTGTGTGCCCTCCCTGGCTATGACCTCATCCGTCGTGATTGCCCAGGAAAAAAGAAGGGTGGTGGTATCCTGGTCTACTACAGGGGGCATCTTAACCTATCTGCACTTCCTAGTCAATAGGCAGTGCAATCCACCTGTGAGACACTGCACAAGGTGCTGATACTAGGGATGTCAAAAAAACATACACATTGTATACAACTACAATCCCCCAAAAGGAGGCATAGAGGGGCTGACTGGCCTCCTTGACACAGTTGGTGCTGTGATACGGCAAAATGAGCTAATCATTCTGGATGACCTCAACCTCATTTGGCTGGGTGGTAACACCAAAGCCTTTGAGTCATCACTTGCCGGTCTCTCCCTGTCACAGCTAGTCAAGAATCCTACCAGGTGCCCCTCAAACGGTGGTAAGAGCTCCCTCCTGGACTGGATCTTGACTAACAGACCTGATAGGATCAGCTCATCTGGCGTCCTGCCTGATTGTATCTCGGATCACTCCCCAGTGTACTGTGTTTGGAGGATCCCATTCCTGAAAATACCACATAAAATTATCCAGATCAGAGACTACTCAAGGTTCGATCTATCCTCCTTTCAAAATGATATTACGTACACTGACTGATCGGCAGCATGGAATGCCCAGGACTCCACATCTGCTGTCAGTCACCTCCTCATCTCTTTAAGGGCCCTGCAGGAGAAACATGCCCCCCTAATCAGATGGAGGGTCAGAGGTACGGCTACAAAATGGCTTCATGGCAGCCTCCTAGCCCTCCTCAAAACCAGGGCCAAGTGCGGGGCCAAGTTTAAGGCCACAGCTGACCAGGCTATCCTTCAAAAATACAGGCAACTCAGAAATTAGTGCAAAAAGAACGTTAGGGTAGCAAAAAGTGAGTTCTGCAAATCTGCACTACTGAACTTGGCTAGGGACCCAAGGAAGTTCTGGAGGAATATCAAACACATAGTGAGCAGTACACAGAGTGCGGAGTCCACTGATATGACAATTGATGGTTTCAGCTGCAAAAACTCGGAAACCATTGCCAACTCCTTCAATCACTATTTCTCAGATCTGTCTGAGTACACCTCATCATTCCCCAATGGTAGTGGTGACAGTGGCGCCCAACCCATAGCATCATCTTCACCCCGTCTGCCCTTTCTTTTCAGGGCAGTGATGGTTCAAGAGGTGCGGAGACTGCTCGCTGGACTCTCCCCCTTCTCAAGTGCTGGCCAAGATGGCGTGGAACCAAAGCTCCTCAGCCTTGGTGCCCCCTGGCTTGCCCCTCTGGTGGCACTCATCTTCAACTTGTCCCTGTCAACTGGTGTTATTCCAGACATTTGGAAGGTCACCAGGGTGGTCCCAATCCTTAAACAGGGAAACCTGAAACTGATAGAGAACTATCGCCCCATATCCATCCTATCAGTGGTTAGCAAACTCCTGGAGAAAGTTGTGTCAGGTCAACTCTCAGAGTATTTACAATCACATGATATAATGTCTCCAGTACAGCAGGGATTCAGAAAGGGGCATGGTACTTCCTCTGCCCTCGTTACTGTTTCATCTTGGATCAGAGAGGCCATGGACCAAGGCAAACTCTTGGGGGCTATCTTTATAGACCTCTCGAAGGCCTTTGACCTGGTTGACCATGCCATGCTATCAACACAGCTAAGATCTATTGGACTATCCACTGCTGCTCTCAGCTGGTTCTCCAGCTATCTGCATGGCAGAATGCAGCAGGTAAAATATGGTAAAGAGCTATCAAGCCCCATCCCAGTAACCATGGGGGTCCCCCAAGGCTCCGTCCTTGGACCCCTGCTCTTCTCCATTTTTGTTAATAATCTCCCCACAGCCATTGCTCATCGTAAACCAATCCTCTATGCAGATGATCTGGTCATCCTGTCTCACTCCCCAGAGGTGGGGGACATTAACTGCCACCTGAGTGCTGACCTAAGCAATATCCAGACATGGATCTGGAACCATAAGCTAGTCCTTAATCTAAAAAAAACTCAGGCCATGCTCTTTGGGTCCCAGGCTAATATTAAGGCATCCCCAGTGCCTTTCTGTGTTTCCAGAAAGGGGGGTGTCCCGATCCCAATCACGGACAACTTCAAATACCTTGGGGTAACATTGGACCCACAGCTTGACCTTGGCTGCCATATCCAGAACACATGCAAAACTGTCAACTGTAAACTGGGTATGGCCTATAGAGCAAAAAATAACCTCACTCCAGCTGCACATATTGCACTTGCCAGAGGTATGTTTCTCCCCTCGCTATGCTACAGGCTCCTGTTGTTTGCCAGCACCACTAAGGTCCATCTCTCTAGGTGGTCGACTGCCTACAATAATGTCTCTCACTTTGCCCTAGCAGCCCCTCAGCTCACTCACCACTATGATCTCTATAACAAACTGAATTGGCTCTCTCCCTCAAAGCACATTGACTTTGTCCTTGGTTGCTTCACAGGGAAGGTCCTTAGCACTGGCACCCCCACAGGGGTGGTGAACTTGCTTGTCCAAACTGTTCCCTCTTCCTACCACCTTAGGTCTCAGGGGTCGGCTACACTCAAGGTACCTGTGACTAGGACTCAAATGGGTGAAAGAGATTTTGCAGCGTGTGCCCCCAAACTATGGAACACCTTCCCCGACCATATCCGTGTTGCCCCTTCCCAGGGCTGCCTGCGTTCCTCCCTATGGAACCATCTCAAATTCGCATCGGCCCGTGGGTGCAAAAAAAACCCGTGATAAATTGTCTGGACTCAGCCCTTACATACAACTGTTGGCCCTTATGTTGCTGCCACTAATCCTCGCCTTGTACTGTGCCAATCTGGCACATACCGTTTTACTCTGTTGTAATTACTCTAACTAAAAGTTGCCTTATGACCTATACTTGTGTATTCTAAATTAAGATGTTTGCGTGTGACATATGAGTAGTTCCTAACTTGTACCTTGTTGTCCTATGACTTGTAATCTTTCCATTATTATGTACCATGTTGTCCAAAGTGTGTTTTGTATGTAATTTCCTGTACTCTCCCAGGTCATACCTGAAAATAGGCAACATTTTGGCTAGTGTACTTACCTGGTTAACAAAAGCTAATAATTAAATATTTATTTATTTACTTATGTATTTATTTATTGACATTGGTTTACCAGATAAACACACAGAGATAAAAGGAATCCCATTTACAGATATGATCTGGGGAGAGACAGGGGAAATATTGTAGATAGCATACAACAGGATACATGGTATATAATAATACGTAGTAAAGAAATTGTTTCCTATAATTTGTACTTTATATACAGTATTTTTCTGGCTCTATTTCCTTTTCATGTCCACAGTACTATTTCAAAGTCACAGAAGGGACCATACTTTTTTCTTCAGGAAAAAAATAATTTAAAACATTCAAAATGCTTAAATTCTGTTAGAGATGAAAATGTATGAAACTGGAACACAACTGGCTGTGTTGTTACAAAAGGTGGGGGCAACTGCGTTGCTATGCCACTTTAAAATACAGTAGAAAAGATTAGGTTAAGTAAGTGCTAATGGTGTTCTTTGCACCTCCCAAGATGACTGTTTTCACAAACAAAAGGCTATATTGACAACAGAACTTGTCTGTAACCTGGATATGTAGTCGAAACAATGAATGAGATGACAAAATATGTTTTAAAAGTATGTGAGCACTCAAAATGGCTCAAAAACCTGACCAGTACAGAGCAAAACCAGATTACCTGATAGAGACGCTGAAAACCTGATCACCGGTAAAACACCTGACAGGTGGCAACCCTAGTGTCAGGATCTCCTGATCCTGCTAACTTCATGTAGATTGATTCAGTGGGGGCAAAGTTTCATAGGTGCAAAAAAAAAGTAAAAGTCTCCATTTTTGAAAATGTTAAGACTTTTTTGCCATTCCATAACTTACAAAATAGGAGCCTGTGAAACCTGAAACTTTCAGGTTTGATAGAGGTTGGTCCAAGGTATGTGCTTTTGTGGTTTTTAGGTCCAGCTGTTAAGCAGTTTTTAAAATATTTAAGAAAAATGTTCTGTTTCTGAGCACGCACAGTTCGAAAAAAAAAACAATGTTCTTAGGATAACTGAATTTTTGCACTACACAAGACTTTTATTTAGGCTTTTAAGCTTAATGCTCTGAGCTGCAAATATGGAGACCTGGGTTTGAATCCCACCGCCCCCACTTGCATACTGTGCGACCCTGAGCAAGTCACTTAACTTCCTTGTGCTCCCAGGTTGCACCTGCAAACAAGCTTTCAGCTTAGTGTGTCTCACCTGGTTAAATAACTGGAGGAAAAAAAAAGACAGCTGTCATTTATTAAACAACAGCTGTGTCATATAGTGTCACCCGTACTGCTCTCATGACTTATAGGTATGGGACAGGGCTACTGTCATTATAGCCACGCAATCCTGATGTGCTGTGCGTTCAACTGTATCTACACACCAGGGGGCCCCTATCCCCATTGGTAGTGAATTTATTTATTAATTAATGTATTTATTTATATATTTGTATAATACAACACCAGGATGCCCACCCCTGGTGTCGGATGCCCCCCCCCCAGTCCGTTGTTCTATGATTACTTGCTAACATCAGGGGGCTCTATCCCTATGTTGGCATTTACAAGCTCCCCCCCCAGCAGTTTAGGACACTGGGGAGCCCACCTGCAGTGTCCTGAAATAGTTTATTTAATTCCTGGTAGACTGACCATTCCTGTATAATTAGTTAATGTATTTATTTATGCATTTTTATGATTTGACACCAGGATGCCCATTTTCAGTGTTGGTTGCCCCCCAGCCCATTGTTCTATGATTACTTGCTGACATTAGAAACATAGAAAAATAGAATTTGACGGCAGATAAGGACCACTTGGCCCACCCAGTCTGCCCATTTCCCTGCCTACTGAATAAGCTGCAGATCCTAGTTAACCAGCAGCCTACTTCTTCTTACCCCAACCCCCTAGAATTGCCTTATGACTGTCCCATGCACGCTTGAATTCCACCACTGTTTTTGACTCCACTACCTCCTCAGAAGGCCGTTCCATGCATCCACAACCCTCTCTGTGAAAAAATACTTCCTTAAATTACCTCTGAGTTGCCCCCTCTATCTTAAATTGTACTTCTGTTCTTGCACTCTCTTTTTTGAAAGATGCTACCCTCTTGGACTTTGTTGATTCCCTTGAGGTACTTGAAAGTTTCTATCATGTCCCTCCTCTCCCTCCTTTCCTCGAGGCTATACATATTAAGCTCCTTTAGTCTCTCTTCATATGTCTTCTGGTGCAGACCCTGCACCATTTTAGTTGCCCTCCTCTGGACAGCTTCCATCCTGTCTATGTCTTTGCAGACTGGGTCTCCAGAACTGCACACAGTACTCCAGATGGGGTCTGACCAGCTGTCTGTACAGAGGGATAACAACTTCCTGTTTTCTACTGGTGATGCCTCTCCCTATGCATCCCAATATCCCCAGCCCTTCTGCTGCCCTCTCACATTGCTTGCCCACCTTTAGGTCATCTGATATGACTACCCCCAGGTCCCTTTCCATTTTTGTTGTTGTTAGTATCTCACCCCCCATTGTGTACTCTTCCCCTGGGTTTTTGTTTCCCAGGTGCATTACCTTGCACTTCTTAGCATTGAATCTAAGCTGCCATACATTTGACCATTCCTCTAACCTTAGCAAGTCCCTTCTCATCCTTTCCACCCCACCTTGTGCATCAACTCTGTTGCAGATCTTTGTGTCATCTGCAAAGAGACATACTTTTCCTTCCAGTCCCTCTGCAATGTCGCTTATAAAGACATTGAAGAGGACCGGTCCTAATACTGAACCCTGCGGTACCCCACTAGTAACCCCCCTTTCATCAGAGTAGACTCCATTTACTATTACTCTCTGTGTCCTATTTTCCAGCCAATTTTTTACCCAGGCTGTCATCTTGGGACCCACTCCCAGGCTAGCTAACTGGTATATTAATCTTTTGTGTGGGACTGTGTCAAATTGGCAGAAGACTCCAGGAGAAAGGACTGCTGTGTGACTGAACTTCTCTGCTGGGACTAAAGTAGAAGAACTTTTGTATTTAGACCTTTAATTTAGGGTAAAAAAACTAACATACAAAACAAAACAAAAAAAAGTGTGTGTTTGGGTTAACTGAACTGAATAGGTAACTGAAAAGTCATCTAGGTGTAAATCTCAGGTGACTGAAAGGACTTAACTGTTGTGAGGTTTAAATTACTTGTAGAAAGATCTGGTAAGTAGGGGGAGTGGCTTAGCTAGAAGGAAGCTACATTTAAAGACTGCCTTAGAAAGATTCTACTAATAGCTTGGCAGAAGACTCCAGGAGAAAGGACTGCTGTGTGACTGAACTTCTCTACTGGGACTATATTGTCCTCCTTCCCACCCAAAGCTAGTTCTATTTTTATAGGCACAGGATTTGACTGACAACAGGAACTTCCTGTTTAGGGGCAGGAAGTGAGTGATCACAGAACCACCAAGGACCCACCATCCTAGAAGGGCAAGAGTAGCTCTCCGGCCCCCTCTAGCTGCTGGAGGTCTGCCTCTGAGCAAGTAAGCGGTCTACTGAGAAATATAGGATATTCTTGTCTCAGAACAAGACAATCAGGAGCTTAAAGGGCACACAGGCAGAAAGTAAGGAGAGAGAAAAAAAACAGAGGGAAAGAGTAAGATTGCAAACAGTTAAGGGGCCAGAAATAAGACATGATTGGAGTGGTGCAGTGCAGTGGCTGTGGAGCAGCAGTCTTCGGGAGATGTTCTGGAGGATGCGGTGTTGTCCCATCTGCAGGCACCTCTCTGGGCTGAGGAAGGAGGTTGCTCATCTCCAAGCTGAGTTGGCCAGGATTTGTGGGACCTCCTCTTCCATCCAGGGACCACCAGTGCCACTGCCGTTGCCTCAGAGGTTGCCAAGAAAGAGGAGCGGTTGGACCACAGTGTGCTCAGGGAGGGTGAGGGTGGTGGAACAGAGCACATCCCTCCAGTTGTACCTCTCCACAATTTCTATGCCATTCTGGCAAAGTGTGGTTCCTCTATGGAGGCACCTACAGTGGAGACCAAGGAGGATGCTGGGAACCTCCACAAAGGAGACCCACAGGAGGGTGGCAGGGACCTACAGGGGAAGGAAACAACTCCAGGTGGGGGACTCCATTGTTAGGAAGGTAGAACTGGGCAAGGAAGGGGAGAGGGAGGTAAGGTGCCTGCCTGGCGCCATGGCTTGGAGGGACAGGTAGTGAATCCTCAGGATTGCCGGAGCAGCTGCACAGGGGAGGGAGCTGGATGTCATTGTCCACTTAGGGACAAATGACCTGGCTAAGAAATGGATTAGAGAAGTGCAGGAAGAGTTTGTGGACTTGGGGAGGGGCCTTAGTCAAGTAGCACACTGTAACCTTCTCGGAGGTGCTACCCATCTATGGCATAGGAGAGGCTAGGGTGTTCCGTACATGAGATTCAATCAGTGGTTGAAAAACTGGTGTGGAGCTCAGGATTTAGGCTTCATTGGGGACTGGGGTCCACCTGGAGTGATGCAAGCCTATACTGGCATGATGGGCTGCATCTGTCCAGGAGGGAACCAGGATCCTAGGTGATAGGTTTAAATGCTTCATTGGCAAGCTTTTAAACTAGCCAAGGGGGGAGGCACTGGAAAGGAGCAGGAAAATCCTATCCCCCCCTAACAATCACGGTAGTAAGTGTGGCAAACACCAACATGGAGGTGTCGACAGGGAGAAGGGCTGGGGTAAATGGAGAAAGTGACAAAGGCAAGAAGGACAGGGATGGGGCAAAAGGGGGTAAGGCCATCAGGAAATGGAGGGTAATGAGTACCAATGCCCGTAGTCTGGGCAACAAGCTCCCTGAGCTGGTGGCCTTAATGGAAGAGGGATGCCTGGATATCATAGCAGTCACAGAAACATGGAACACAGAGAACCATGACTGGGATGTTAACATACCAGTACATAACCTACAGGAGAGACAGGCAGGGGAGAGAGGGGAGGTAGCTCTCTATGTAAAGGAAGGATAAAAGCAACTGAACAAAAGAGTAAACAGGGAGGAGAGGAGGCACTGTGGGTCACCTTGGAGACTGGAAAGGGCACCACAATCCGCACAGGGGTTGTGTACAGACCCCCATGTCAGGAGGAAGGAATGGACAAGGATATGATGGAAGGCATTCTTAGAATGGCAGAGAAAGGGGAGATACTGTTGATGGGAGACCTGAATATGCCAGATGTTAACTGGAGCACATTTGCTGCAGCCACATCCAAGAGCAGGGCCATTCTTGATGCCCTACGGTGGCAGGCATTAGACAGCTAGTTTGAACCCACTCGTGAGGGCAATCTTAGACCTCATACTCTCAAACGGGGGCAGTGAGAGGATCTCAGATCTAGAAGTGGGTTGCCATCTGGGACAAGTGACCATCAAACAATGTGGTTCACGTTAAACTCAGCTACAGAGTCAAGCCATACAAAAGTGAGGTACTGGACTTTAGGAGGCTGACTTGGCAAGATGGGGAGAGTGCTCAGAAAAGCACTAGCAAACAGGCTAGAAGGAGGTGTGGAGCAACAATGGGAATTATCAAACTGCCATCACAGAGGCAACAAGCCTTGTGTGAAGCAAATAAACAAATCAAAATGAAAGAAAAAGCCACTATGGTTCTCAAGAGAGGTGGCTGTGAAAGTCAGGAAGAAAAGATAGCATTCCAGAAGTATAAGGAAACACAGAAGGAGCAGGAGAGAGCTGTACCAGTTAAGGCAGAAAGAAGCAGGGAGGGAAGTCAGAATAGCAGAGGCCCAAACTGAGGAAAAGATAGCCAACTCAGTTAGAAGGGATAAAACCTTTATAGGTACATCAGCGTAGAAAGACAAAGGGAGGGATAGTGAGGCTGAATAGAATAAACGGTGGGTGGGCAGAGGGACAGTGAAAAAGCAGGAATACTGAACGAATATTTGCTAAGTATTACAAAGAGGAGGGAAGTGCCTAATCCAATTAACAGAAGCATTCTTGATAGGGGGTGATCCCAGTCCTTTCACAGAAGAAAGGGTTCTGCAAGAACTCCTAAAACTGAAGGTGGACAAAGCAATGGGTCCTGATGGAATTCACCCCAGAATTCTAAAAGAATTAAGGAAGGAACTAGTGAAACTACTGGCTACTCTTTTTAATAAATCATGGGAGGATGGTGTGGTACCCGAGGACTGGAGGAAGGCGGATGTGATTCCCTTCACAAAAGTGGGACCAAGACAGAGGCAGAAAACTACAGACCTCAGTCTGACCTCTGTGGTAGGGAAAGTGATGGAGTCACTTCTGAAGAAAAGAATAGTTGAGTACCTAGAGGTCAGTGGAGCACAGGATCCAAGGCAGCATGGGTTCTGGCCGGAAGGTCATGTCAGGACGAATCTAATAGATTTTTGACTGGGTGACCAAAGTAGTAGACCAGGGAGGGGCTGTGGACATGGCCTACCTAGACTTTAGCAAGGCATTTGACACAGTTACACACAAAAGATTATTAGTCAAATTAACCAGGCTGGGAGTGGGTCCCAGGGTGGTAGCCTGGTAAACATTGGCTGGACAACAGGACACAGAAGGTAATTGTAAATGGAGTCCACTCTGAAGAAAGGGCGGTTACTAGTGGGTACCGAGGGTTCAGTATTGGGTCCAGTCCTTTTAATGTCTTCATCAGTGGCATTGCAGAGGGACTGGAAGGAAAAGTATGCCTTTTGCAGATGACACAAAGATCTGCAACAGGGTTGATACACAGGAGGCGTGGAAAGGATGAAAGGGACTTGGCAAGGTTGGAGGAATGGTCTGACGTATGGCAGCTAGGATTCAATGCAAAAATGCAAAATAATGCACCTGGGAAACAAGAACCCAGGGAATAACACAATGGGTGGGAGGTAGTAACAACAACAAAACAGGAAAGGGACCTGGGGGTAATCATATCAGATGACCTTAAGGTAGCAAGCAATGTGAGAAGGCAGTAGGGAGGGCCGGGGTATACTGGGATGTATAGGGAGAGGCATCAGCAGCAGAAACAGGAAGTTGTTATCCCTCTGTACAGACAGTTGGTGAGACCCCATCTGGAATACTGTGTCCAGTTCTGGAGACCCCATCTCCGCAAGGACATAGACAGGATAGAGGCAGTCAGAGGAGGGCAACTAAAATGGTGCAGGGTCTGCAAGAGAAGCTGTATGAGGAGAGACTAAAGAGCTTAATATGTATACCCTTGAGGAAAGAAGGAGAGGGGGACATGATAGAAACTTTCAAGTACCTCAGGAATCAACAAAGTCCAAGAGGGTAGCATCTTTCAGAAAAGAGACTTGCAAGAACAAGGGACACAATTTAAAGATAGAAGGAGGGCGGTTCAGGGGCAATGTGAGGAAGTATTATTTCACAGAGAGGTAGTGGATGCATGGAACAGCCTTCCTGAGGAAGTTGTGGAGTCTAAAACTGTGGGAGAATTCAAGAATGCATGGGACAGACATAAGGCAATTCTTGTGGGGGGCAGGAAGATATAGGCTGTTGGTTAAATAGGATCTGCGGCCTATCCTGTAGGTAGGGAAATGGGCAGACTAGATGGGCCTAGCGGTCCTTATCTGCCATCAAAGTCTATGTTTCTATGTAAATGCCTTGCTAAAGTCTAGGTAGACCATGTCCACAGCCCCTCCCTGATCTACTACTTTGGTCACCCAGTCAAAGAAATCTATCAGATTTGTCTGGCATGACCTTCCTGCTGTGAATCCATGCTGCCTTGGGTCCTGTGCCCCTCTGGCCTCTGGATACTCGACAATTCTTTCCTTCAGAAGTGATTCCATCATTTTCCCTACCACTGAGGTTAAACTAACAGGTCTGTAGTTTCCTGCTTCTGCCTTGCTCCCACTTTTGTGAAGCGGAATCACATCTGCCCTCCTCCAGTCCTCGGGTACCACCCCATCCTCCCATGATTTGTTAAACAGGGTAGTCAGTGGTGTCACTAATTCTACCCTTAGTTCTTTTAGAATTCTGGGATGAATCCCATCAGGCCCCATTGCTTTGTCCACCTTCAGTTTTAAGAGTTCTTTCAGAACCCTTTCTTCTGTAAATGGGCTGGTATCAACTTCTGTATCCAGTGTGTTTCTACTGTTTGTTCTAGGTACCCCCCTTCCTTTGTAAATACTGAGCAAAAATATTTGTTTAGTATCTCTGCCTTTTCACAGTCTCCCTCTGCCCACCCTCCCCCCTTTATTAAGCCTCACTATCCCTCCCTTGGTCTTCCTTCGCTCCCTGATGTACCTATAAAAGGTTTTATCCCCCTTCTTAACTGAGTTGGCTATCTTTTCCTCGGTTTGGGCTTTTGCTGTTCTGACTGCCTTCCCAGCTTCCTTTTGCTTTAACTGATACAGTTCTCTGTCCTGTTCCTTCTGCATTCCCGTATTGGCATTTATAAGCCCACCAGCAGTTTGGAACACTGGGGGGCCCACCCTCAGTGTCCTGAAATGATTTATTTCATTCCAGTAGCCTGGAAAAAAAAAAGGCACTAGACATCTTTTTTTAAACCTGAAAAAAAGAAAACAGTCCCTCATCATCGCAGTCATACCCTTCCCCTATCCCAGCCCTCTGACTGAGCACCAACCACCCCACACCCCCTTTACGCTATACTTACCACTGGAGGTTGTACGCTATCATCTTCTGTAGACACAGACACATCTGCACTCTTCAAACCCGAACGGTGAACTGAGGAATAAAAGGTAAGTGCCATATAATGTATTTCAGTGGTGTTTTGAACTTATGATGATAACTTTGCCATTTTATGGAATTTTTTCACCAAATTTTCAACATGGCCTTTTTGGTACCCCACCTCATGAACACTTGTGCTGTCATTTCATTAATCGGGTCTGGAAGGTGATTTCATCATTGCTTTGCAAAATCACCATTCATGACTCAATAATGAAATGTCACCATCTGTGTTCATGAGGTGGGATCCCAAAAATGCCATGCTAAAAATTTGGTGAAAAAATTCCTAAAAATGGGTGCGATACGTGCGTTCATTGAAACTGTTCCACGGATGAGTATAACTTTGGTAATTTTCAATATTTTGTCTCCAAATTTTCAACATAGCTATTTTTTCACACCACCTCATGAACAGTACAGCTGGTATTTTTTCACATCCTGTCTGAAACATGTTTTTCTACCTGTGGCGCAGAATGGCATTTTGGCATGGATTTGAACATTTTCACCTATGTAGTTTATGAGGAGGGGTCATAAAAAGATTATGTTGAAAGTTAGGGGTCAAAATATTTAAAAACAAAGAATTTATTAAGTAACATTGTTTGCAGGGATGTCTGTTGCACCCCTGGGGAGCATGCTACCTTATCTTGCCAGTGAGCTGAGTTCAGGTGTGAACTCAGTGAGCTGGTTTACTGGGACAAGGCTAATGGGGAAGTTGCTGTAGCATGCAGCACCAGCACCAGCCTGGGTAGGGGCAGAGCAGTGCGTTGGCACAGACACCACACCCTATGGTGGGTCGGGGAACCCCATCCACAAGGTATCGACATGTGTGTAGGGTCCTGCTGGGCCCATGCACTGGGTCAGTACTGTCTCCAATATTGTATTTATCTAATTTCTGGGACCTGTGCAAATGATGATACAGTTTCACTATCAGAAAAAGAAGAGAAATTTTTTGCAAAAAACGATGTTAATGCGGACACTAGGGTTGTAGAACGCAAAGCACACAAAGATGGGAAATGAAAAACATTAGGGATTTGGGTCTTTGGAGTATTGGCAATTCAGTGGTGGGGTCTTACTTGGGGTTGTTAACCCTAATGCCCACCCTTCCGCTGATCAGACGAGGTCAAATGTGAAGTCTTCATGCTGGGTCCAACGGGCCCTGTGTGAAGAAAACTCTGACAGATTATGTTGCCCATACTGTATCACTATGAGCCACTTGCTTGGAGCTGTGTTTTGTGCTTTGGACAGGAGGCTACAGGATGGGAAAGAGGTGGGCATTTGGTTTGACAACCCCAAGAAAGACCTCACCACTGATTTGCCAATACTCTGAAGACCCAAATACCTAATGGTTTTCATTTCCTGTCTCTGTGTGCTTTGCATTCTACAACCCTAATGTCTGCATTAACATAGTTTTTTTGCAAAAAAATCTGTATATAGAGTATATATATATATATATATATATATATATATATATATATATATATATAATAATACATATATATATATATATATATATATATATATATATATATATATAGCATAGAATTTGATAGCAGATAAGGACGGTTGGCCACCCAGTCTGCCCTTTCCTACCTAATGGATAAGCTGCAGATCCTAGCAAACCAACAGCCTACTTCTTCCCACCTCCACTCCCTAGAATTGCCTTATGCCTGTTACATGCATTCTTGAATTACTCCACTGTTTTTGACTCCACAACCTCCTCAGGAAGGCTGTTCCATGCATCCACAACCCTCTCCGTGAAAAAATACTTCCTCACATTACCTCTGAGCCGTCCCCCCCACTAGCTTCAAATTGTGCTCCCTTGTTCTTGCACACCTCATTTTCTGAAAGCTGCTACCCTCTTGGACTTTGTTGATTCATTTGAGGTACTTGAAAGTTTTTATCATGTTCCCCCTCTCACTCCTCTCCTTGAGGCTATACATATTAAGCTCCTTAAATCTCTCTTGATATGTCTTCTGGTGCAGACCCTGCACCATTTTAGTTTTCCTCCTCTGGAATGCTTTCATCCTGTCTATGTCTTTGTGGAGATTGGGTCTCCAGAACTGCACACAGTACTCCAGATGGGGTCTCCCCAGCTGTCTGTACAGAGGGATAATAACTTCCTGTTTTCTACTGGTGATGCCTCTCCCTATGCACTCCAGTAGCCCTCCTCCCCCTCCTTACATCCCTCTCACATTGCTTGCTCACCTTTAGGTCATCTGATATGACTACCCCCAAGTCCCTTTCCATTTTTTGTTGTTAGTATCTCACCCCCATTGTGTACTATTCCCCTGGGTTTTATTTCCCAGGTGCATTACTTTGCACTTCTTATCATTGAATCTAAACTGCCTACATTTGACCTTTCCTCCAACCTTGCCAAGTCCCTTCTCATCCCTTCCACCCCACCTTGTGTATCAACTCTGTTGCAGATCTTTGTGTCGTCTGCAAAGAGACATACTTTTCGTTCTAGTCCCTCTGCAATGTCACTTATAAAGACATCAAAGAGGACTGGTCCTAGTACTGAACCCTGCGGTACCCCACTAGTAAACCCCCTTTCTTCAGAGTGGGACTCCGTTTACTATTACCCTCTGAGTCCTGTTCTCCAGCCAATTCTTTACCCAGGCTACCATCTTGGGACCCACTCCCAGGCTGGCCAACTTGTATATTAATCTTTAGTGTGGGACTGTGTCAAATGCCTTGCCAAAGTCTAGGTAGGCCATGTCCACAGCCCCTCTCTGATCTACTAGTTTGGTCACCCAGTCAAAGAAATCTATTAGATTCGTCTGACATGATCTTCCCGCTGTGAATCCATGCTGCCTTGGGTTCTGTGCTCCTCTGACCTCTAGGTACTCAACAATTCTTTCCTTCAGAAGTGATTCCATCATTTTCCCAATCACTGAGGTTAAACTAACAGGTCTGTAGTTTCTTGCTTCTGCCCTGCTCCCACTTTTGTGAACTGGAATAACATCTGCCCTCCTCCAGTGCTCAGGTACCACTCTATCCTCCCATGATTTATTAAAGAGGGTGGTCAGTGGTGTCACTAGTTCTACCCTTAGTTCTTTTAGAATTATGGGATGAATCCCATCAGGCCCCATTGCTTTGTCCACCTTCAGTTTTAAGAGTTCCTTCAGAACCCTTTCTTCTGCGAAAGGGCTGGTATCAACCCCCATATCCAGTGTGTTTCTATTGTTTGGTTTAGGTACCTCCCACTCTTCATTTGTGAATACTGAGCAAAAATATTTGTTTAGCATCTCTGCCTTATCACAGTCACCCTCTGCCCACCCCTCCCCTTTATCAAGCCTCACTATCCCTCCCTTGGTCTTCCTTCGCTCCCTGATGTGCCTATAAATGGTTTTATCCCTCTTCTTAACTGAGTTGGCTATCTTTTCCTCGGTTTGGGCCTTTGCTGTTCTGACTGCCTTTCCTGCTTCATTTTGCTTTAACTGATACAATTCTCTGTCCTACTCCTTCTGTGATTCCTTGTACTTCCTGAATGCTCTCTTTTTCTCCCTAACTTTCCTTGCCACCACCTTTGAGAACCATAGTGGTTTCTTACATCATTTTGTTTTGTTTATTTGCTTCACACAAAGGCTTGTTGCCTCTGTGATGGCAGTTTTGATTATTCCCCATTGTTCTTCCACCCCTCCTTCCTGCCTATTTGCTAGTGCATTCTTTAGGCACTCACCCATTTTGTCAAAATCATCCCCTAAAGTCCAGTACCTTTGCCTTTGTATGGCTTGACTCTACTGCTGTGTTTATCATGAACCATACTGTTCGATGGTCACTAGTTCCCAGATGACTACCCACTTCTAAATCTGTGATCCTCTCGCTATCTCCATTTTAGAGTACCATGTCTAAGATTGCTCCCTCTCAAGTGGGTTCTGATACTAGTTGTCTAAGACATGCCCCCTGTAGGGCATCTAGAATGACCCCACTCTTAGAAGTGGCTGCTGCAAATGCACTCCAGTTAACATCTGGCATATTCAGAGCCCCCATTAGCAATATCTCTCTTTTTTCTGCCATTCTAAGGTTACTTTCTATCATTTCCTTGTCCATTTCCTCCCCCTAAGATGGCGGTCTGTATACAACCCCTGTGCGGATTGTGGTGCCATTGTCTGTCTCCAAATTTACCCACAGTGCTTCCTCTCCTCCCTGTTTACCTTTTTGTTCTGTTGCTTTGATTTCTTCCCTTATGTAGAGAGCTACTCCTCCTCCTCCTCTTTTACCCTCCCTGTCCCTCCTGTAGATAGTTTATCCTGGTATGTTTACATCCCAGTCATGGTTCTGTGCGTACCATGTTTCTGTGACTGCCACAATATCCAGATGTTTCTCCTCCATCAAGGCCACAAATTCAGGAAGCTTGTTACCCAGACTATGGGCATTGGTACTCATTGCTCTCCATTTTTTGATGGCTTTACCTCTTGTAACACCATCCCTGTCCTCATTGACTTTGCTTTCTCCATTTACCCCTGTCATGATCCCTACTGACCTTTCTACCTTGGTCTTTACTCATTTAGCACCCTGTTTTGTAGGGGGAAGCTAGGGATTCCCTGCTGCTTATCAGTGCCTCCTCCTTTGACTAGTTTAAAAGCTTGCCAATGAAGCATTTAAACTCATCACCCAGAAGACTTGTTCTCTTCCTGTACAGATGCAGACCATCCTGCCATATAGGCTGGTATCTCTCCAGGTGGAACCCCAGCCCCCAGTGAAGCCAAACCCCTGTGCTCTG
This sequence comes from Neoceratodus forsteri, assembly GCA_016271365.2. Lineage (NCBI taxonomy): Eukaryota > Metazoa > Chordata > Ceratodontiformes > Ceratodontidae > Neoceratodus > Neoceratodus forsteri. The sequence continues at coordinate 817,029,220 of CM057455.1, read as the reverse complement.
CACTATTTTTTCAACCATTCATTGAATCGCATGGTGCAAAGTACCCTTGCCTCACCCTTGCCATAGACAGGCAGCACCTCTGAGAAGGATACCGTGTGTGCTACTTGCCTTAGGCCCCTCCCAAACTCCACAAACTCCTCCTGCACTGCTCTAATCTCATGTTGAGCTAAGTCATTCATCCCTAGATGGACAATAATGTTCAGCTCAGTCTCCCGTGCAGCTGTTCTCGTGATCCTGAGGATGCGCTTCCTGTCCCTCCAAGCCATAGTGCCAGGCAGGCACTTTACTTCAGTTTTCCCTGCTCGCCCCAGTGCTATCCCCCATAATAATTAAGTCCTCCACCAGGAGCTGCTTCCTTTTCCTGTGGTGTCCTCTGCCTCCTTCCTGTGGGGCTCCCTTGTGACAGTTGTCCGCAACCTCCTTAGTCTCCTCAGCGGGTGCATCCATAAGGAAACTATGCTCTATCAGAATGGTGTGTGGATTGTATAGTGGTACAGCTGACTGGGTGTGCCTCTGTTCCACCACCCTCGCCCTCCCTGAGCCCACAGTGGTACAACTGCTACGCTTTCTTGGCCATCTCTGAGGTAGTGGTGGTGGCCCTGGTGCTTTCTGGGTGGGCGAGGTTCCCTTAGTACTGTCCAGTGTGGCCTGAAGATGGGCAACCTCCTCCCTCAGGGCAGAGAGTTACCTGCAAAGAGGGCAGCATCTCAGCCTCCAGAAAGACTCCCAGAAGACTTCTGCCCCACAGCCACTGCATTGCACTACTCCCCACGTGTCTGTCTACCTAGCCCCAAAACAAGTCAGCTGTGCACAAGGAAAGACACAGTAAACAATTATTAAAAAATATTTTAAAGCAAACTGCCACAGAATACTAGTAGACAGTCCAGTTATCCACAAAAGAAAATCAAATATGCAGTTATTTCAACCCTTCTGAAGTTATTCACAAGATAAGCAGTTTTGCAAACCACCTTCCTGATTTAAAACTAAGATAATTAAACACAAAGCAATACCAATGTAAGAATGTAAAGTAAGGAACACCTCCCTTAGGTTTAAGCAAGAGTGAGATTTGTTGCAGATGTATAGTCCAATATAATATCTCCCATACAGCTCTCAGTTGTTTCAAAGCACACCCAGTTACAACTTCAGCAAGATGGGCTTCTGTCTGAAACTGTATCACACCAGTAGTTTATAGGAATCTGAGCAATTCTAGAAGACTCCACCCAGAACAACTGGCTATGATGCAGGCCTCCCTAACACAGTGCAACACTTTGTGAAGACAATTTCCCCCACCTGAGGCTCTGTCTGGCTTCAAATTACAAACTGCAGCCTTTGATATTAGAAGTAATCGGCCACCACCACCAGTAAATTATTTAAAAATATTTTGATGCAAACTTTCACAGAATACTAGTAGACAGTCCAGTTACCCACAAGAGAAAATCAAATATGCTGTTTATTTTATTTATTTATCTTTTGTTGACCGGGTAAGTGCACTAGACAAATCCTGCCTATTTTCAGGCACAACCCGGGGGAGGGGGATACAGATGAATGCCACCTGACCTTGAACCAGATTAAGCTGTTGGTGGTATTTTTAGTGAATGAGGGAAATTTGGCCAGGACACCGGGGAAATTCCCCTACTCTTTTCAATAAGTGCCAGCGGGATCTTTAACATCCACCTGAACTACCACCAATCCAGGCAGATGGGACCTTGGTTTAACGTCTCATCCGAAAGACGGCACCTCAGAAATGCAGCACCCCTCTCATGCTGCATTACAGTGTCAGTACTGGGATATTAACCCAAGTGCCAGATGTGGGAACTGAACCCACAGTCCTCTGATCTTCCAGCCTCAGAGGCGAGTGTGCTACCTACTGAGCCACTGACACTAAACTGTTATTTCAACCCTGCTAAAGTTACTCATGAGATAAGCAGTTTTGCAATCCCCCTTCCTGATTTAAAAACTAAAATAATTAAACACAAAGCAATATCAAAGTAAGAATGTAAAGTAAGGAATACCTCCCTCAGATTTAAGCAAGAGTAAGACTTGTTGCAGATTTCTAGTCCAATATAGTATCTCCCATGTAGCTCTTAGTTGTTTCAAAGCACACCCTGTTACAACTTCAAGAAGATGGGCTATATATATATATATATATATATATATATATATATATATATATATAGATCGATGATGAGGCCACATCTGGAATGCTGTGTCCAGTTATGGAGGTCCCATTTCAGGAAGTACATAGATTGAATGGAAGTGATACAGAGAAGGACAACCAAAATAGTGTATGGCCTGCATCAGAAAACCTACAAGGAAAGGCTCAGGGAAATAAATATATACTCACTGTAGGAAAATAGAGAAAGAGGAGACATGATCGAAACATTCAAATACTTCAAGGGTATCAGTAAGGTACAGGAGGGTGGCATATTGCACAGAAAGAGATGCTCAAGGACAAGGGGGCATGATACAAAGCTGGAAGCGGGAACACTTAGAGTGGAGGTGAGGAAATATTTCTTCATGGAAAGGGTGGTAGATACCTGGAACAGCCTCCCAGCAGAGGTGGTGGATACTGAAATGGTAACAGGTTTTAAACATGCATGGAATAGACACAGGGGGAAACTTAGTATCAAGGCGGGTGGGGGGCAAGCCTGGAGATCAATTAGAGTCTATGGTGGCACAGTTGGTAGGGACTTTAGGGTAGACTAGGTGGGCCAGGAGGTCCTTTTCTGCTAACAGCTTCTATGTTTATAATATTCTCTACAAAACTACACTTTTTTCAGCAATTTTAATTAGCTGGAAGCTTTAGGAACCCACATCACTCAAACCCCCGCAGATCCAGAATTATTTCACTGACTCCAGATACAGTACATGCTGTGGAGCAAATTGTGTCTACCAGGTCCCCAAAACGTTCACAGGAATAGGACTCCCTCAACTGCAGTCGAGTGCATAACCGGGAGAGAGTGAGAGGGTAGCACAGTTCTGTGTCATTTTAATACAGGATGCATTTTGGGAAACAGTGAGGAATTAGTTATTCTCAACTAATAACTATGCATTGTACATGTGGAATAGGTGTAATTATCAACTAATACCAAAACAAGTTGAGTGTTAATTGAAAATAACTGAACCACTACATAATCTCAATTAAAAATAAATAAATGGCAAAAAATAATTAATAAGGATTAGTTAATTCTGAAGTAGGAGGCAGATTAATAAATGGCTTACTGCCTAAAGGATTAAGAATTATTTAGAAGTTGGTTGTTCTACAAGAGGTTAGCAACTAATTAATTTGCATATGAAAATTTCAACCAAAGCAAAACTAATGACTAGTTGAACATTTATTAGTGATTTGAGCAGTTAAGCATGGTATGCACCCTGAACAGCGACATTTCTATGGCGACATGTGTCGATATTGACAACAGCGCCATGCTGCCATAGAAGTGCCGCTGGGACCAGGCAACCCCTTCCCCGTCCTGCATCCCCTCACCGAACTAACTCTGACCAGGAGTTAGAATCCAATAATACGGGAGGTGCAAAAACACACACATCAATGTGTGTGGCTCCATGCCAACTGCAGCTCGCGGTCAACATGGAGCCTGGCTCTGTGATGCCAGTCGATGTTTTTCTTGTTGAAGCAGCAACGTAGAGCCGTTGTGCATTAGGCCTATTTTTTTGTATGGGCTTTCACTGCTTTAATCTCTAGGTTAGTTTTTTTTTTTTTTTATTCTTTATTAACTTATTAACTAGGTAAGGCCCATGTACAGTGATGGTCAGGGAACAATGGGAGGAAAGTGACTTATTTAGAGTCACAAAGTATGCAAGTGGAGGTTATGGGACTCAAACCATGGTCTGTCGGATGTACCAAGGTCATTCACTCCATTTTGTGTGCTAGGGTTCCCCTCCCCACCCGAAATTCCTACCGTCCCATAACATGAGAGGAAATTGCCTAAGGCCTACATTTCTAGTTCAGTCACTAAAACAGTGATATCAAGCAATGAGTGTGCCCAAACTACTGTAAAGACTGCTCAAAACATAGGGGCAACAATATGCTAAAAAGGTTACATTTATTTAAAACCTAAAACCATGCTACAGTGGAACTGATGAGGAAAGAAAAAGGGAACATGTCAAAATAAGTGGCAAAAGCACCCCCCCCCCATACTACAAATTAAAGTATTAGGAAAAAAAGGTAAATTTCCAACCTTAAGGCAGCAGTCCATGGCAGTTCAAAACTGAGCTTCTACATTTTCTAAAGATACCCAATCTCTTTTTCTTTTCATCAGACTGGTTATTTTTTCTCAAGGATCTTTAATCTACAGTACATTCCATTCTGACATTAATAAAATATGTGCACTGAACTATTAAGAATCCAGACCCAGGGCACACGCAGGTATGAGGTGTTTAGGTTCACAAAATACTGCAATGAAACAAAACAATACCACAGTTACAACATAATGTGTGCAACCAACATTTTGCTTCTGGCAGTTTCTGTTGGCTGTTAATTATCTAATGTATGTGTCTTTTCCCTCCAAGAGGTGAGTGCTGTGTTTTATTTTTCTATTATGTATTTATGCTCCTTGCTCCCCACCAGCCTCTATTGGGATGTGACCCCTAGCCCTACCACCAACCTTCTCCATGACATACCTGACCACTTGCCCAAAAGCACTGTGTGTTTGGTGGGTGTCTCATCAGTAGTGTGGGGCCTGTTTAGTTGTGCCGTCATCCTGCATGGTTGGAGTGATTTTTTTTTTCCTCCTGTTTTTCCATCCACTGTTTTCCCCAAGGGCCAAGCAGCACATAATGACTCTCATGCACATGCAGGCACACTCGCACATTACAGACATCCGCACTGGTACTTGCTGCCATACCACTTAGCTTCCACTAGTCCAGTGGCCTCTACTACTAGGTGGTAGTAAATCAGTGTGATGCACTGACCCTCATCCCTGAAGGAGCAGTCCACAGAATGCTCAATCCTTCTTCCCCAGCCAGCCCCCAAGTGGCCTGAGTCTGTTCCTGAACCCATGTCTCTGGTGTGGCAGACAGTAGCACTATCACCATACAACTGGACCAACCTGAGCCCTTTTTAGTTTTATTGCTGTGCTCTAAACTAAACCCCATATGGCATACTCAGCTGTTGCCCCTTGTTCCACTAGCAGTCACTACTGCTAGAGACAATCTAATGCCACAGTTCTAAATGTTGACATGCAGTGAGAGGTGTGCTGAACGTGACGACAGCAACAGCATACACCAAGCATGTCTTATACTATAGTACCAGTTGTTTTTATTTGTTTTTTTTCTTCATTTTAATCTGAAGCTGGTGAAGGACTCAAACAGAAATGTTTTGCTGATGTTTGCTCTTATCTGGGGCTCGATACTTGGTCACAGTTGATGGCAGTGCAGAGTGGTAAGAGGATTCCAACTGCACCACCACTGAAAACTACCATTAACAGATATTGCATACATATGTATAATTTTGATTCAGAAAAATAAGTGCTAGCTAACCAGTGGGATGTCACAAAATTTGAATTTTTACTGAAAGCCAAATGACCTAGAGCCTCTTTATGTCACAGGTGACACAGTGGACCAAGCTTTACAAATGTCCCTTCTGGAAACAAGGCCTCCACAGGGGGACACTATGAGGGGAATCAAAGGCAGCACATGAGCTGACACTATAGATCACATCATGGAATTTCAAAAACAGCCATAATTCTTGTATGGTAGATCCCTTTTGAGCTCTGAAAACAAAATGGGTCTATCAGAGACAGAGAGTCAGATATGAGAGTAGAGCTGAGGCACCAGCTCACCACATTTGACCTGGACACATGATGGTGGATCAAATTGAACTTCATTATCATAGAGAAAATTGAGACCATCTGTATGTTTGCCCTGCCAAACTTTTCATACAAATTTGGCAACCTTCCAGTCACGATCCTTAGCAAAATGTTTCACAAGATAGACCACCTCGTCCATCATTTCCTATGGAGGACAACCCCCCCCCCCAATCTGAAGAAGGTAAGGTTAAGGACTCACTAGTGCGAGGTGGCTTCAGCCTTCCCTGGCTTGAAGGATACACCCTAGTATATCGCATGACGCAAGCCTACAGGTGGCTTATCCCTCCCTCCGTGGACTCCCTTAAATGGGCTAGGTTGGAAACATATGCAAGAGTAGTTTCTTGTCTCAATATTATAGTAGACTGGAAGCCCTCATACAGCATTGCTACACTCATCATCATCTTTGCCACATTGCAAGTATGGGACAAACGCATGGCACTCACTGTTGTGCCCAAAACTGCCAGAGTCCCTCCCAGGCACCTCATCTACTTGTGGCACAATCCTAATATTTTAACTGGGGGAAAACCAGTCAAGTGGGCAGAGTGGGAAGAGAAAGGTGTCTCTATGGTAGCCAACCTCTCCCTCCCACACACTGACATCCTTCTTTCCTTTCAACAGCTACAAAAAAAGACAGGTATTTCTCAAACTGACTTCTGGTGGCTTCTACCATTTTATTTATTTATTTAAAAGGGATTTACCAGGAAAGACATACTGAGCCACAGAGCTCATTTTCAGATGTGTCCTGGGGTAAGAGGGGAGGCGATAAGTACATAATAGCAAGTAAAAAGTGCAGTAATATGATAATCCAATAAGGCACAGCAATGTACAGTAACACACATTATCATATTATCATAATTAATAACAATACAAATTGATTACATCAGGAGTGTAAGGTATCGGGCACTCACAGGCTGTAACATCAAAAACATGACAGGGTAGGAAGAGATCAATAAAACAGCAGAGGCCACAGGGAGGAGGCAGGTGGAGGGATAGAAGAGAAGTGGGGAGGTGGATTAGGGTTGAGAATAGCAAGTATAGAAGTATGGAGGAGGACAAAGTAATGGGGATAGGATAAGGGGAGGGGGAGGAGAGTGGAGAAGGTAGCAGGGAGGAAGAAGTGGATGCAGCAAGAATGGGAATGGGGTTGAGGTAGTAGTGGAGGGTAGTGAGGAGGTGGAGGAGATAGAGAGGGAGAGGGTTGAAGGGAGGAAGGGAGGGACTGTAAGGGTAGGAGAGGGGGGAGAGGAAAGGAGGGGTTGAGATGGGGAGAGGATGAGTGGAAAGGTTGTTACATGTTATTAATGGGACATGGGAGTTGCAGAGAGGTGTAGGAGCTCCAGAACAGGTAGAGTGTAGGGAAAGAGGAAAGGGGGTAAGCAGGACATTGGGCTATAGGCATCTGCAGGAAGGAGCAGTGTGGGCTTGGAGTAGTGAGGAAAGAGAGCATTTGGAGGAGGCAGAGTGAACTGTTAGGGGAAGAGAGTTCCAGGTAGTAGGAAAGCGGAAAGAGAAAGCATTCTGTCCAGCAAGGGATTTACGAGATGGGAGCAGTAGGGAGCGATAGCCTGAGTTATGGAGAGAGTAAAAGGTGGGAAGCATAGGAGATAGAAGTGAGCTGAGATAAGGGGGGAGTGAAGCCAGACAGAATTTAGAAATGAAAGAGGAGCAGTGGATTAGGCAGTGAACTTCCAAGGAGGGAGGGGGGAAAAGCAGAGTATAGAGAACAGTGGTGAGTATGGGGAGGGCAGGCCAAGGCAAAATGGCAGAAGGAGCAGAAGAGGGGGTCTAGTCTGGCCAGGGTCTACAAAGCAGAGCTGCCATCCAAGACTTTGAGAAAATCAATCACCATGACTCTGGCTATGGAAGCTACTAGACACATCCAGTTCTAGGGGCTGGGTGGTCAGAACATACTCACGCATCAGGGATGCACAGCAACCCATCCTTGAAGCAAGCAAAAGCAGATATGAATGAGAACTGTGTCACCATATACCCCTCACACTCTAGAATTCAAGGGTCCTAATGACACACCATGCCTACAAGGATGTTAAAAGCTGATTAATTCAACTGAAGATTTTACATAGATGGTATAGAACTCATTAGGCATTGCACTCCCTAGCTCATTTGCAAAGCTCGACTTGCTGGCAGTGTTCCCAACCAGAGGTCAGACTCGTCCATATTCTCTGGAGCTGTCCAAAGCTCACCAAATGGTGGCAAGACATTCTGGCTGACTGTTCCAGGATCCTGAACATGTAAATTCTGAACTCCCCAGAGCTAGTCATTCTGGGGATTGCTACCATTGTATTCCCATTGCCTAAATCCCTACAATGCTGGCTTTTGGTGGCCCTAATGGAAGTCAAACATCTACTTCTGATGTCCTAGAGACACATGACTAACACTTCATTGATCACATAGCATTCGGCCTAATTAAAGTGGCTCTTTTTTAAATGCTTTCTTTTGCAAATGCTGGCAAACAAAACATCTATCGTAGCAGGTGGGGCCCTTTCCTGCAATCACATCTTTGCTCAGTCCCTGTCCCTCTGCCTGGTAATCCCCCATAAAGTACTCAGCCTCCTCCTCTCACCATAGGAGAAACAATTATAGCTTCTCCTTCACTCCTGCTAGAGTTTCAGAATTTATGGACCTCATCTGTGTGGCACAAATGGTGAATATTTTGTATATGTACAAATCCTACACATTCCAGGCATTGTTCCTGCTGTCCTGATTTAATGATCACAGTGTCCATTTTGATGATGTCATGTGGACCTGATGCATGTACCCTGATATGTATTCAGTGTTCTGTTGCACTATTGATGTTTCTGTACTAGATATTTTTGTTATCTTTCTGTAAAATGAAAACTTTCAATGAAAAGGTTCATGTTAAAAAAGAAGAAATGCAGCACCAGGCTGCTCATTTCATCAGGCAATACAGAACAAAAAGGCAGCTAGTATTGACGTGGTAAGACTATCTGTTGTGGGGTGTTGATAGAGCCCGGATGTCTCTGTTGGGTAAGAACTGGTATCCTGTTTCCCATTTGGCTAATGTAACATTTCTACCACTCAGTCTGAGTCTAGGTATATATATATATATATATGTGTGTGTATATATATATATATATATATATATATACACACACACACACATATACACTTGCATTTACTGTTCAAAACCTTAATTTTCATATGTCATTTCATTTTTATTGAAACAAAAGCCTATGGACAATAAAATGCCATTTTCATAGGCAACCATAGTCATAATACAAATATACAATACAAATAACAAGGAGTCAGCAATATATAACAACAATGGGCAATCAATAAATATAAAACAGAATATCAATGCCCATTACAAGTGTGACAGAAATGGGAAGGAAGGAGTTAATGGTGGATTGTGTATGTGGCTTATTTTTTTAAGCAGTCTGGAAAAAAAACACAAGCTGGAATTCTCACTGTCCTCCCTAGCTGCTAGATAAGAGCTGGGTCATAAATCTGAGTGGACATGTCCACACACAGACTCACAGTTTAAATGGATTGGATCATTCAAATATAAACCCAAGGTTAAGGATTAATATTAATGGACACTGATAGGTGTGCCATCTGATTGGGGCAATTAAATACATACACGATAGATGGTTGGTGCATTCAAAGGGGGAATAGGAATCACCTATTCTCAAGACAGTATATAAGATGCTAAAAGACAGTAAGGGGGTTGTTGGTTACTCTCTTGGAGTTGAAGGAAGAACTAAGCTGGGGGCCTACCCTTCTAGCTATGTCCATGGGAACTGGCAGATAAGCATAGGGTCAGTGTCTCTACTAGAATAGGGAAGGGTAAGATTAATTCCAGCACATCTCAGTAATAGCCTTTTTCTTTTATCATCTGTTATTTAAAAACATTTGTTTACTTTTCCTGTATCAGTGTTATTCTCTTGTGTTGTAAATAGATATCCTGCAATCTCTGTTCACTTTCTGTTAAGTAAAAAGCTATTTATTTACTCAACAGTTGTGACTGTGATATCATTTTTCTAAGGTAATACATGGTTTCCACTGGCTGAGGTAAACTCTGTTTAGCATCTGCCACCCAAGAGTGACACACTACCAGAATTTGATTTGTGCAATTGCACATTTGATTACCCAAGTTTGTAAACTTGGAGGTGGGTGCTGGAGCGAACTCCAGCTGCTGGCAGTGAATACCCGAGGACAGACACCTCTCTAAAAGCTGTTCCAGCCCAGAGAGAGAGGGGTGGGTTGTCACAATTGGTTGGCAGTGTGGGGTGATGATAGCAGACTGTTTAGCACACTGAGATATACAGTTTGCCAGTGGAACATTTACCTTAGCAGTTGCAAAACAGGATATGTAAGAGAATACACTTGTACAACTGTTTTTCCTTTTCCAGTTAGCACAGTATAGTGTAGGGTTAGAGTATGAGCTCCATGGAGTATGACTCACTTACTGTGCAACAGCTTTGCAAAAAGTGCCAAGAAAAGGGGGTTCAGCTTGAAGGTCTAAAACAGAAGAAAAAGGCAGACCTCGTAGCTGCCCTTGTGTCACATGACCAGAAGCAGACAGTCTTTGGGGGTAGTTAGGAACTGATTTAGCAGCCCCCCCAAGCCAGCTTGATGCACTGCGACTGCAGCTGTTGCTGCAAGACAAGGTGCTGGAGGTGAAAAAACTGGATGCTGAAGCAGAAGCAAGAAGGTTGGAAGCAGAAACAAAAAGAGTGGAAGCAGAGAAAGAACTGGAAGAAAAGAGACTAGCAGACAGAGAGAAAGAACATCATGAAAAAGAAAAAGAATGCCAAGAAAGAGAAAAAGAATGCCAGGACAGAGAGAAATAACGTGAAGAAAGAGAAAGAGAACGACAGCACGAGAAGGAGATAATGACCCTGCGCACCCAACAAACCATGAGTAATGGTGGAGTGAGTTCTCCTCAAGAAGCCAAAATTAATTCTAAAATGTTCCCTCAGTTTAGAGAGGGAGATGATCTTGAACTATTTTTAAGATCATTTGAGAGAGTATGTGAGTAATTCCAATTGACTAATGCCTCGTGGTTTACTTATCTCACACCCTTACTTAAGGGGAGGGCTTTGCATACATTTTCTAAAATGAGTAATGAAGACTATGCTGACTATGATAAGGTTAAAACAGTGTTGTTGAAATGTTTTGAATTAACCCCTGAGGCTTATAGAAGGACATTTTGGGAGTTAAAGAAAAGACCGGAAGACAGTTATGTAGAACTGCAGGTTCAGCTGTGTACTTACCTTGATAGGTGGGTGGAGGGGGCTAAAGCAGACACTGTGGAACTAATCAAAGATGTGTTGGTAAGGGAACAATTTCTTAAAATTGTATCTGAGGATATGCGCGTATGGCTCCTAGACAGGGCATGCATGTCATCAAAGGAGATGGCAGCAAGCGCTGACATGTACATGTCTAGCGGGCCATACGCTGGGCGTAAGTGTCATGGTGGGGGGGGCAGCACATGGTTATAAGGGGTCCCGGGGGGGCAGCCCAAAGGAAACCAGCCTGCACCTGAGCCCAAAGCAGAACCCTCTGGTTCTAAAAGGACTTAAGAGACAGGACCCAAGAAATGTCATATTTGCAATCAAGTGAGGCACTTGAGATATAACTGCCCTCAGAAAATGGTTAAGGGGCAGAGGCATGGTTGAGGGGGTGACCAAAATAGCACTGGTGTGTTTGTGGGGTGTGTCCAGCCTGAAGAACCACTCTACTCTGATGAGAATCTGCATCCCATTGTAGTTAATGGAACAGTAACACAGAGACTGAGGGACACAGACACTTACATCTCCCTGGTGAGGCAGGATCTCATCTGGGCAGAGCAGGTGTTGCCTGGGAAATATTCCAGAATCTGGACAGCCACAGGGCCAGCACTCCAAATACCAATGGCTAGAGTCTTCCTGAGCTGGGAGGGGGCCATGGAGAAAAGGGTGGGGGTCATAGAGGACCTCCCTGTACTGTAAATGTGATCATGGGGAATGATTTTGACTACAGGGAAAAACCGGTGTGCATTGCAACTCATAGTCAGGCAAAAAGGCAAGCTTCTGAGGGGGAAGAGGGGGTGACTCAAGGTGGTCCACCCCCTCCCTCAGCAGCTGAGGAAGTGGATAGCACAGAGGAGTGGCTGGCTAGAAGCAGCAGTCCTGAACCCCAGTCACAAATAGAGAAGCCCACAGGACTTCCTTCTGAAGAGGCACTGGGAAGTGTCAGATGAGGGCAGCTGAGCACTGCACGGCGAACTGACCCTACCTTGCAAAAACTGAGGGAAATGGCTAATAGGGCTGAGGATCCTCAAGGGGTAAAGAGTCCATTTACTGAAACAATGGGCTGCTGTACAGAGAATGTACAATAGAGGAAGAGCTAGATGGTGAGGTGCTCCAGCAGCTGGTAGTCCATAAGGTTCACCGTCAGCAGCTTTTGACCCTTGCCCATGATATCCTGTTTTCAGGCCACTTGGGGGCGAGGCACATGAAAAAGTGGCTGACCAACAATTTCTTCTGGCCAGGTATTGGCAACGATGTGGCAAATTACTGCAGGACTTGTCCACAGTGCCAGCAGGTGGGGAAAATGGGGGACAAGGCCAAGACAGCTTTGGTGCCCCTGCCCATTATTGATGAACCCTTCAAGAGGGTAGCTGTGGACATAGTGGGGCCACTGAACACCCCAAATCACACTGGCAAGTGGTATATCCTGGTGGTAGTCAACTATGCCACAAGATACCCAGAAGCAGTGGCCCTATCATCCTCTGAGGTGGAACCAGTGGCAGATGCACTGTTGGGAACATTTAGCTGGGTGGGCTTTCCCTAGGAGATACTGTCAGATCGGGGTGCCAGTTTCATGTCAGGGTTAATGAGTAGTTTGTGAGAGAAGTGTGGGGTAAAGCAGCTCAAAACCTCCCCATACCATCCCAAGCTAATGGTCTGGTGGAGCAATTTAATTCAGTGCTTAAGACCATGCTAAGGACTTTTTCTAAGGACTTTTGCAGACCAGCATAAGAGGGACTGGGACAAATATTTGCCTCATCTCCTATTTGTACACTGGGAAGTCCCACAGGAGTCCACAGGGTTCTCACCTTTTGAGCTCCTATTTGATCATAGGGTGCGGGGTCCCCTAGATTTGATTCGGGTTGAATGGGAGGGTGACTGTGCCTCCCAAGAGGAGTCTGTTATGGAGTATGTCCTGAACTGCAGGACCCACCTTAAGGAGCTTATGGGGCTTGCCCAGGAGAACTTGGCCACGGCACAACAATGGCAGAAAGTCTGATATGACCGTGGGGCCCAAGCCAGAGAATATAAGGTGGGACAACGAGTGATGGCACTCATTCTGTCCAACAGAATAAATTACAGGCAGCATGGGAGGGGCTATTCTCCATTGTCCAAAAGGTTAGTGATGTCAATTACATGATAGAGCTACCAGACAGGAGATGCAGGTGAAAGGTGTATCATGTTAACATGCTGAAACCCTACCATGACAGAGAGGAATTGGTTCTTGCTGTATGCAGTGCCCCAGAGGAGGAAACTGATATGGATCCACTGGTGGACCTGCTTGGGGAGGCCCGGATTACATCCCCCGTGGACAACCTTACCCGCTCTGAACAGCTGACGTCAGCCCGGGTGCAAGAAATTTGGGGTGTGCTGAGAGAATTTGAGGACATATTCACAGGGAAACTGGGGTATACCACAATGACAGAGCACCATGTGGATACAGGGACCCAGGTTCCCCTGAAACAGTCTCCCTACAGGGTACCTGAGCATGTTAAGCAGACTGTGAAAGAGGAGCTCAAGGAGATGTTGGAACTTGGAGTAATCCAGGAATCTAGTAGCCCCTGTGCATCATCCATGGTATTGATCCCCAAAAGGAATGGCACCACACGATTCTGCATTGTCTACCAGAGGCTTAATAGCTACATGGAGTCTGACGCCTATCCCATGCCCAGAACAAATGAGACCCTGGAGCGACTGGGAGGAGCCAAGTATCTGACCACAATAGACTTAACAAAGGGCTACTGGCAGGTACCTCTGACCCCTGCAGCCAGGGAGAGATCAGTTTTTGTCACTCCATTTCGTTTATACAAATTCAAGGTAATGTATTTTGAATGAAGAATGCAGCTGCAACCTTTCAACGGCTTGTGGATCACATTCTGTCTGGGGTAGGCGAGTTTACACCGGTGTATATGGATGATATAGCCATATACAGCCAGACCTGGGATGAGCACATCAAGAATGTATGGGATGTGTTCCACAGGCTGAAGAATGCAGGTCTGACAGTCAAGGCGGAAAAGTGCCACATAGGTATGGCAGAAGTGTTCTACCTTGGGCACTGGATGGGTAGCAGTCACATCCACCTGGAGCCTGCCAAGGATGATGCCATTCTGGCCTGGCCTACTCCTACCACCAAGAAACAGGTAAGGGCATTTCTAGGGACAGCAGGGTGCTACCAGAGGTTTTTTCCTCACTATAGTGATCTGGCTAAGCCCCTGACAGACCTAACCAAGAAGGGAAAGTCAGATAAGGTGCAGTGGACAGAAGGCTGTGAGGTTGCTTTTCAGGAGCTAAAGAAGGCCTTAAGCAGCCTAGCTGCATTTGCCAGCCCCAATTACAGTCTAACGTTTATGGTCCATGTGGATCCCTCAGATCATGGGCTGGGGGCTGTGCTGAGCCAGGTTACCCAGCAGGGGGAGGAGCACCTGGTTGTGTACCTCAGCTGGAGGCTTTTGCACAGAGAGGAGGCATACGCCACAATCGAAAAGGAATGCTTGGGAATAGTGTGGGCCCTTCAGAAGCTGCAACCTTACCTATATGGGAGAGAATTTATTGTGGTCACAGATCATAATCCCTTGATATGGCTTCAAAGGTCAAGCGGGCAAAATGGAAAACTACTACGTTGGAGTTTGGTACTGCAGGCATACAACATGACCATCCAGCATCGCAGTGGCAAACAAAATGCAAATGCGGATGGGCTCTCTAGACAGGGCTAATGGCATGGCTGGATACTTTGGGCTTTTCCTGGCAGTTGCATGAACGGCTGTGTCACTTGGAGTGGCTCAGGGGACATGCCTTCATCACTGGGGGGAGGAAGATGTGACAGAAATGGGAAGGAAGGAAGGAGTTAATGGTGAATTCTGTAGGTGGCTTATTTTTTTACCAGTCTGGAAAAAAAAAACGCAAGCTGAAATTCCACAAGCTGGAATTTTCACTGTCCTCCCTAGCTGCTAGATAAGAGCTGGGTCATAAATCTGAGTGGACATGTCCACACACAGACTCACAGTTTAAATGGATTGGATCATTCAAATATAAACCCAAGGTTAAGGGTGAATATTAGTGGACACTGATAGGTGTGCCATCTGACTGGGACAATTAAATACATATATGGTAGATGGTTGGTTCATTCAAAGGGGGAATAGGAATCACCTATTCTCAAGAGAGTATATAAGATGCTGAAAGACAGTGAGGGCGGTTGTTGGTTACTCTCTTAGAATTGAAGGAAGAACTAAGTTGGGGGCCTACCCTTCTAGCTATGTCCATGGAAGCTGGCAGATAAGCATAGGATCAGTGTCTCAACGAGAATAGGGAAGGGTAAAATTAATTCTAGCATGTCTCAGTAATAGTCTTTTTTTGTCATCTGTTATTTAAAAACATTTGTTTACTTTTCCTGTATCATTGTTATTCTCTTGTGTTGTAAATAGATATCCTATAATCTCTGTTCACTTTCTGTTAGGTAAAAAGCTATTTATTTACTCAACAGTTGTGATTGTGATGTCATTTTTTTTAAGGTAATACATGGTTTCCACTGGCTGAGGTAAACTCTGTTTAGCATCCGCCACCCGAAAGAGAGACACTATCAGACTTTGATTTGTGCAATTGCATGTTTGATTACCCAAGTTTGTAAACTTGGAGGTGGGCACTGGAGTGAACTCCAGCTGCTGGTAGAGAATACCCGAGGACAGACACCTCTCTAAAAGCTGTTCCAGCCCAGAGGGAGAGGTGGGTTGTCACAACAAGTACCTGTCATACTGATAAAGTTTCTCAAAGCTCTAACAAAAGATTTGTAATTTGCTAGAGTCCTGATGGTTAAAGGTAAAGAATTCTAATAATTACTAATTCTGTAATAAACAGCAGCTTGGCTGACATTTTCAGAACATTTTGGTAGTTTTAAATATCGATTATCTGTCAATCTAGTTTTACCATTTAACAAAGTTTGCCTTTCTACCGGTGATTTTAGTTCAGCTGGTACTTGTCCATTAACCATCTTCCAAGCACAGCAATCCAGTTGCTGATTGATTCTTTGTTGCAAAGTATTCCAGTTTGATATGCTGTATAATGCTGTATATGTTTTTTGGACTGCACTATTAAACATTGTTTACTTTGCAATATACAGTATATGGTAAATAAACAGCACTATGTATTAGGATAAAAGTGACTGGTGGTACACTGTGAAAAGGGTATTCTTAAATACAAACATACAGTACATACTACAAATAAGCCAGCAGAAGAAGGCCATGATATCTATCTAGTCTGCTGGGTGCAGAGCCCCCTGTTCAAGTGATTGACAATGGGCCCTACCCCTCCTCATACCTCTCAAATGTTCTTGATTTTCATGGATGTCACTGACTTTGCCTCAAATGTTTCCTCTGTCTCTCGTGAAAGGTGTGGTTTTTGTGACTGAACTGTGGGGAATATAAGCACAAAATGATGTCAGACAGTAAAGTTACAGATTTGTTCTTCAGAAAATACATCTTACACTAATCCCTTTATTCTGTCAGTTTACTGGTGTGCATACTGTCAATTTTTAAGATGCATCCCTGATTTTGGGTCTTTGTCCCTGATTTTCTTTAAGGTTGGTCCCTGATTTATGCAGCAAAAGGTTAAGAGGTATGCCCCTCCTAGCCAGCAACTCTGCTCCCCTTCACCCTGTCCCACTCCCTCTTGAACCCAACCACCATCTTCTGACTGATGAGCTCAGATTGTCGATCTCTGAGGTATTCGTCCTAGATCAAAAGACACTTTCATAGGAAATCAGGGCTAAGTAATCCCTCATAAATCTGGGAAGTGATAAGGCAAGGAAGATCCATTACTCTATTGGAACCAAAAGAGAATCAATATGGCCCGATCCAGCAAATCTTGCAATAATGTACCTCAGTTGTCCACCTGCAAACATAGAGTCAGAATGCATATTTATTTCAGCTGGAGGAATAGCCACTGACCACAGAACACTGCTAAGTCCTTCAGATGTCGAATGGCTTACATTTCTCAAAAAGTCAAAATGAATGTTGACAATTTCCCAGTTGTCACAAACACAGATTTATGTGAGTCTGACCCTGAAAATGAACAACAGCCTGCACACAGTGATACTGAATATGATGAATAGGTTGTGTACGAAACAAATGGAACCATCACCACTGCCACCATGCCAGCCACATGTGCCACATTAATACTACTCTTAGTTTTCTTTTGTAAGTCACCAGTTTATATTATGTAAGCTTGATCGATGCCCACCATGGGTATAATTTTTTAAAACAGCAGCAGGCTCAATCATAGCAGCTGTGCCTCTAGTACCTACCTCAGAAATTCCCACCGGGGTACAATTTTTGGACACAGCAGCAGGCTTGCTAAGAGAGTCTGCCCCTCTTGTACCTGCCTCAGCAATACCCACCATGGATTTAATTTTCAGGAACAGCAGCAGACTCATTCAGAGCAGCTGCACCTCTCATACCTGCCTCAGCAAAGCCCGCCAGGGGTATAATTTTTGGAAACAGCATCAGACTCACTCAGAGTAGCTGCATCTCCCGTACCTACCTCAGCAGTGCCCACCATAGGTATATATTTTTTAAAGAATAGCAGGCTCACTCAGAGTAGCTGCACCTCTCGTTCCTGCCTCAGCAATGCACACCATGGCTATAATTTTTGGAAACAGCAGCAGGCTCACTTACAGCAGCTGCACCACTTGTACCTGCCTCAGCAATGTCCGCCATAAGTATAATTTTTGGAAACAGCAGCAGGCTCACTCACAGCAGCTGCACCTCTCATACCTACCTCAGTAATGCCTGCCATGGATATCATTTTTGGAAGCAGCAGCAGGCTCACTCAGAACAGCTGCACCTCTCGTACCTGCCTCAGCAATGCCCACCATGGTAATAATTTTTGGGAACAGCAGCAGGCTCACTAAAGAGCCTGTACTTCTTGTACTTGCCTCAGAAATGCCCCCATGGGTATAACAGATCAGAGCACCTAACTGACAGTGTAATAGTCCCAAATAAGCAGTCTTCACAAGATTTTTATTAGGTCAGGGTCAGGTAATCGGGTAGTAAAACTGATCACGTAGTGATTACCCAATCCCACCTGACTACTTGGTTTTCCTCCAGGTTTTCTTCTGGTACTTTTGGGGTACCCACGGGATGTCTCAGTGGACAGGTAGTTTAGTACTCACCCATCTCTAGTTTAAACAGGAAACAGTTGTGACTAGATAAGCTTCAGTACTGTGAAATGTATGTTTTATTATAGGTTATGACCAGAACACATCTTCTACCTTTTGGTTGGGCCACCGTTTCTGACACACCTGCTAGGATACTTAATTATCTCTTATAGCGAGCTTCAGCATTCCTTCTAATGTCTGGGGGCTGGCTTAAATGTAGGCCCCCTTTTCTGTTAACATTAACCTTCTGTGCCCTCTTCTATTAAAACAAGCATGGTGGCAACTCTGGCACACATCTCAGTCACTTGAGTGCTGATCCCCTACCCCGACTAGGGTAGATTAACTAGGTATGCCATCACTACAGCAATAATTTTACCGCAACTGACAGTACAGCAACAACAGTGCCAGGTTGCTGTAGTGTCGTCGGGGGACCCCAGCACTGCTTTCTGGGGGTGTTGCACCCCTCCCCGAAGCAACTCCAACACAGAGTTGATTAATTTAGTAGCAGGGGTTCAGGGGATAAAGCCCCTCAAAGAAAACACAGTTTGAAGTGACTCCCTTTATACCAACCACAAATGTGGTTCACATAAAGGAGCCGCTGTAATGTCGGTCGACAACTAAATTGTCGACTGACTGTCATGGATCCGATTAATTATTTGATTCCCCTCAAAGGCCTTTCTATCAACAGCCACCACAACAACCTTTTGGCTGGTTGTATAGCTTCATCTAAGCCTAATACTTGAGCCTCCCTCACTGGGAGTCATTGTCTTCTCTTTAGTCTCCAACTCCAGGCTCTCACCAACCACCTCCAATTGCAATCTCTGAGATAACGTTCTGTTCCATGGACTGTTCCAACCTGTTGTACACTGCTACAGTATGGTACATTTGTCTTTACCATAGCCCATGTACTATAGAATAAGAAACAAAGGTATCACTTATATTTAGCACTAGCAAAAAAGTGGCTCTATGTGTGTAACCCCTCTATAAATAGGGGTTCCTATAATTTCTTCCTGGGCTTGCCTAATGTCCACTGTCAGGATGGTGTCCTTGGTCCAGCCGTTTAAAAATGCCTGCATGAGAAGTGCTATTGTGAGCCTCCGTGCCTGTCTCTTTAAGAGAACCATTTGATTGCATAGAAAAATTAGTCTGGGCTGGGTCCGAGTGATTTAAGGCTCACGACCAGTCAGACAGTCCCTATATCTGCTCCATTCTGCAGTCACTATTAGCGCAGAGGGAATTCTGTTAGGAGAAGTAATTATTTACTGTTTATCTGTAGTAATGATAATAATATAGGAATTTGTCTAACCTGCTTTTAGTTGCAGCACTAATATTTGGATTAGAGCCACCATTTTGGTTCTGGAACAGCTAGTGTTGGACCAATTAGAACCTCAGGGGACCTAAAATGGAGACTGTCCGCAGAGGCCTTGTGGGAGTGAAATCTGTAGGAATTGTAGTTTTTAAGGTTTGGCACCTAAATGGACCTGGAGGGGGAGCCCTTTCTATGACAGACAGCTCTCTCAGCCAACCAAACCTTTTGGGTCACTGGGAAAGCCCAGAACTGCCTGCAGTAGTGTGTCAGTTGTGAGTTGGAGTTTGGAAAGTGAACAGCTCGACTCATCGAGCAGCTGCTCCTGCATAGGAACACAGGAGAATTGCGGGAAGGTCCTGCTACCTCTTCATGTGTGAAGAACTGCTGAGAGTGAGAAAGTCAGACTTTATCAGATTTCCCTATCAAGACCAGAAATCTGAAAAGAAATGTGTGTTATTGCTGCCTGCAAGTGGACTGAAGACTTTTTTTTTTTATTATTTATTTAACCAGGTATAGCACACTAAGCTGAAAGCTTTTTTACAGGAGCGACCTGGGAGCACAAGGAGGTTAAGTGACTTGCTCAGGGTTACACAGTTTGCAAGTGGAAGCTGTGGGCTTCAAACCCAAGTCTGGTCTGCTGAATATCACCAAATTTGCAGCTCAGAGCCTTAGACCACTGCGCTATACTGCCTTTGACTTGCTCCAGAAGCGATTGGCCTGAGCCCCAGATTGAGAGGTTTGTGCAGAAACACTGCAATTTGCAAACAGACTCTATCTGAACTTGCTGCAAGTTATTTTAAAGTGTTGTAGATGTGCTGAATGTGTCATGTGGGTCGTGATTTGGTTCCCCACATCGAGTTCTGCTATGCCAGCTGGAGCCTGTCCAAGCACTTTTCATGGACTACACCCAAATTGCTCACTCTGCTGAGGCCCTACCACCTCAGCCTAGGTTGCTGCTACCAAATCATAGACATTTCCGGTGAAAGACCCGCTGGGGGATTTGGCCCTGCTCAACACCACCAAACAGGTAACGACCACCATGGTGAGTTGTGTAGGCCCTGCTTCCCCTGGCAATCCAGTACAACATACAGAGGTCTTCATTTCATCTGTTCTGCATCCTAGTTGGGGCAGCGTGAGTACAAAACAGGGTAGTTCCTGCAACAAAGCTGCAGTCATTTGTGTGTTCATCTGATTTTCTTGTTCTGGGTTTATTTGCAATAGACTGAGCCATCCGGCTCTGGATTACAAACATTTGGGTTGAGTGCTTGTTAACTGTGTGTTTTCCTTCCTAAGGGCCCTAACAACAGCTGCAGCACTGGCCTAACCAGGGCAATGCTTCAGGCTGGCTTGTTTTCCAGCTGGGTACCCAGGGTTGTGGGACTTGGTCAGAGGGACTTACAGTGCATGCTCTACCAACCTGAACATAATCAGATTTGCCAATCACTGCTAGATTTACACCCCACCCTTGTTCACATTCCCCTGAATAAATCAGATTGTGTTTTTTCACATTTAACCTGGCTAGTGTGTACCTTCTTGGTGAGGATATTGTACTGCCATTGTATTGTTATATCACTGATCTTATTTTCCATGGGGTCTCCAGGGCAATTGCAGCAGATCCAGCCCTGGTGGTAAGTGTAAGGAGTGTGAGCATATCATTACTGTCAAATGGTACATGTGAAATGCCTTATTGCTGAACTGTGTAGGCCACTAGAAGGGCTGGAGGGTGGTTATAGCATCCTGGAGGGCTGTACCACAGCAGTTACACTACCCCAAAACCATTCCTCCAGGTGGAGACACCCGTTCTCCAAGCTCAGGCCCCTTAACCTATGCATAGTCATGCAGGCAGGGGTAGTGGACCATAGGATAGTGCCACCTAGGGGTTACATGTGTTTAAATTTAATTTCATGCTGAACTAAAAGTCCTCCATTCACTTTAATGGGAAAAGTGCTAATTAGCTTTATTTTATTTTCACACTTCTGAGCACTTCAGCGAATATAGTGAAAATTAATTTACAGTGAAATATTTCCTATTCAACAGGATTCCAGATACTTGAACTAATCCCTAACACTGATACTACAGTATTGCACTAGGGGGTGATATATCTGGGGAGGTGCTGCCCTTCAGATAAGACATTAAACCAAGGTCCCTTCTGCTGTCTCTGGTGGCTTCTTAGGAGGAAGTACTTTGTTTAATTTCTCATTGATTGATTGACTGATTGATTTGTTCACTGGGTAGGTGCACTGGTCCCAGTGACTGTTTTCAGGCACAACCTGAGCCATGAAGATGGCAACATAACAGCACTGTAGAAATGCAATACATGCAGAACAAACTGTGTACATATTTAACAACTGGTGAGCTCTCATGGCACTTTTCAAAGCAATAAAGGGTTATTTCTGATGTCTTAGCCAATATTCTCTCAATCAGTAACACAGGTTCTAATGTCCTGTGTTGTTCCGTAAATGCAGCTTGTATTCCAGTGAACTTACTTGGTTAACAAAACCAATAAATAAATGTGTGTGTGTGTGTGTGCATTGATATTACCATAGAGGATAATGGATGGGTTTACGATGTTTACCAGGTTGTAATCACCTCGAGCTGTTGACATGCCGTGTTTATAAAACCTCGAGAGTGTAGTTCGAGAGGTTTACTGTTGGCATGGCAACAGCGAGAGGTGATTTAAACCTGGTAAACATCGTAAACACAGCCATCATCTTTTATAGTGTATTGGAGTTTTTCACAGCTGAAGCAGCAAAATAAGTCTTACCTTACAGAGACTTCACGGCATTTACGATCGCAAAAAATTTTTTATTGCGGAACAATTTTGCTAACATAAATATAGTATGTCTACAAACACTTAGATTTTGATACTTTTTATTCCAGGAAAGTCCTTGTTTTAAAAAAACAAAACAAAAAAAAAACGTCACTGTTGACCCGGTTGAAATCCAGTTGGACAGCAGTCAGCATGTGGTTACACATCAAGTATGTGGTACAGAGGGGTTGTGGGAGACATTTGTAAGATGAGACTCGGGAATTCATGATCACCACCAGCTGCCTGTAGATTTGGGTGGGGAGGTAAGAAACAAAACAAAAAGAGCACATTTTTTACAAATGGCTAACTTAGGTGGTGACTTGTGCACTAGGTGAGGGCATTACGATATATCTGGTTGTGTGCTCTGCGACCATGTTTTAACTGCCGCTGCTGATGCACAGTTTAAACCATTTGCATTACACGTTCTAGGGTTGGAATTATGTTGGGTGCCACTGATTCCAGCTTGTAATCTCACCGATCTGACATAGGCAAGCAAGGTGTATAGCTCTTACATCAGAATGATGAGATTACAAGGACATTAAAAGATGCCAGACTATCTATTATAAGGACTCCCCATACATTATATGCTTAATATCTGCTTCATATAATCCCTGCTCTATCAGTATCTAACTAGTTGCTTTATAAAGTGCACTGTGATACAATGTGCAGGAAAAGCACTTTATAAAGCCTGCTTTCCCTCCTCCCTCCCCCAGCTTCCACATTCCTACATCCTTCCTCCACAGGCACACTGCACACTGGTCCTGCCCTTGCCCAGGGTCCATCCTACTGTCATGAAACTGTCCTACACCCACACTGCTCCTAGCCCTCCACTCTGATCCCCCTGTCTATGCTTACCCTCACCCACTATCGTCGATGCTCGGCAAATTCCCGAGATGCTAGCAGGTGAAAGCATTCCCTTAAAGAAATACACCGCAGCTCCTTAAGGCTAATCCTCCTCCTCTTCCTCCTCCTAATGCTGTCAGGCAACGTGCACACAAACCCTGGCCCGTTCTGCTCTAAAGCCACTAATCTGAGCAAGCCTTCGGTGCCCTTTCATTCATATCAATCAACATCTGCAGCCTCCTTCCTAAAATGGATGCCCTACAGGCCTTCACCAGCCAACACTGCCCTGACATCCTGGCAGTTGTCAAAACCTGACTCACGCCATCAGTACCGGACCATGCAATCAGCCTTCCTGGCTACAACGTCTTTAGGCTGGATCACCTCTCCAAAAGAGGCGGGGGCTGCGCTCTCTACCTAAAAGACTCCATACAGGGGCACCACATCATTACCTCACTCCAACCCACAACTGCTCAGATACTGCCAGTGAGAATCCTCCTCCCAGCCCAAAACAAAACCCTCACTGTTGCCACCATCTACATCCCTCCCAAAGAACAGGGAACTGGTCTGACAGCTGTTCTTGACTTTGTAAAGTCACTCCCACTGGACACTGAATCCATCCTCCTAGGCGACTTCAGCATCAACTGGCCTGCGGCCGATGCTGGTGCACACAGGGATACCATTGCTGCAGTGAACCTCACACAAATTGTTGACTCACCAACCAGGAAAAATTACAGGACTGGCAGCAGCACACTCTTGGACTGGATCCTTACCAGTCACCCATCATGGATATCTAACACTAATGTCCTCCCTGACTCTCTCAGCGACCACTCCCCTGTTAGCTGCACCTGGTCAAATAAATTCATCAAACAACTGCCAAAAACTATCAGCAGCAGGGTTCTACCCTGTGGTCACCATCCTCGACTCAAATCCCACCTCCTCCATCAAGACTGGTCCCCTATCTTTAATGCAACCAATGTAAACACTGCCCTTGACCACTTCATAAACATCTTCACTATGGCCTGTGACTCGTATGCTCCTATTAAGAAATGCAAAGTCAAATCACTCAGTAACCCTTGGCTCACAGGTGACCAACTCAGGTTGCTAAAAACAAGAGACCACCCATGGGAGCCGGCCAGAAACTCTGGAAGGCAAAACGACATCCAAAACTACAAACGTGCCCACAATGACTGCACCAAAACCATCCATCAAACAAAGTCCGCCTACTATAAGCATGCCCTCACAAACTCCTGGGGCAATGGTCGGGAATTCTGGAAGAACATAAAGGAACTCACCAGGAATCCACCCAAAAACCCCCCATCAATACTCAACATCAATGGAACCACAACCCTCAACCCAAAAACCATTACAGATACCTTTAACAAAGCTTTACCAACCTCAGCGCTGTCCTACCCCAGGACTACTTCAAAGATGGTGAAGCCCCTCTGTCCACAATGAACACTACTCCCACCAGCTCCCTCCGCGTCTACTTCAAAGCAGTCAAGGCTCACCAAGTACGCAAATATGTTACCAAAGCCCTTGGTAAATCAAGATTCAGTAATGACTCCCTCAATCTCAAAATCCTGTCTCTCACACTTGATGAAGTGTTTAGTCCTCTGACCAGAATTTTCAACCTCTCCCTCAGCCTTAGCCAGTTCCTGGATGGATGGAAATCTGCCACTGTCACCCCAATCCATAAAAGTGGTGACAAAACTGCCCACGATAACTACAGACCTATCTCCCTACTACCCCCACTCTCCAAGGCACTAGAACACATCATCTCGGACCAGCTCACAGAATACCTGGATACGTACAACATCCTGTGCAAGCAACAACATGGGTTCCACAAAGGTCACAGCACCTCCACAGCCCTACTTGAATTCACTGGCGCAATCTGCAATGCACTTGACTCCGGTGAACTACTAGGCTCAATCTACATTGACTTAACTAAAGCCTTCAGCACCATCAATCACCACCTCCTGCTTGTCCAGCTTCAGAACACTGGGCTGTCAACTGACTCCATTGGCTGGTTTAAGAGCTACCTTGAAGAACGGTCCCAAACAGTAAGAATCGCTGATACACTCTCGGACCCTAGAGCGGTCCGCTCGGGAGTCCCCCAGGGGTCCATTCTGGGACCCCTCCTCTTCAGCCTATTCTTAAACTCACTACCGGACAGCTGCCCAGAACAAATAATTCTCTACGCCGACGATGCTGTGATCCTCACCTCAGGCCCTGATCCAATTCAATTACAAAATAAACTTCAGCGGGCCTTTTCCTCCATTGAATCCTGGTTCCTAAATCATAAACTGCTTCTCAATCGGAAAAAAACAAGTCTATGGTCTTCTGCAGCCCCCACAACAAAAACAAACAACTCCACCTCTCCATTGCAACCTAACAAGGAGCCATCCTAGAGCAAACACAATCGTTCAAGTACCTCGGCATCACCCTTGATCCCCACATCTCATACTCTGTCCATATCAGCAATGTTGCAAAGTCTGCCAATGTGAGGTTAGGCATACTATTCCAGCACAAGAAACACCTAACCCCAGAAACACTGTCAGTGGCCATCCAAAGCTCCATCATCAGCATCATAGACTATGGTCTTATCATATATGGGTCTGCAACTACCACTGCTCTCAAATGTATCGCAACCTCCCCGAATAAGGCCTGTTGTCTCATCACTAGCTCACATCACCGTACCCACACATTTGACCTTTATTCCCAATCTGGATGGCTTCAGCTGGACAAATGCATAAAATACCAAACTTGCATCACGGCCAAGAAAATTATAATGGGGCTTGCCCCACCTGGTGTCTGTGCCCTCCTTAAGCCTAGACAAAGGAACGTCACTATAAGGAGATCCAATTCCCATCTACAACATATCCCACGATGTCGCACAACCCAAGGACAAAGATCATTTGCCTAACGGGCATCCAACTGGCTCAACTCTCATGGCACCGACATAGCGACCGCTCCAACACTCGGCCTCTTCAAGTCCAAGCTGCACCTCTCACTCCTTGTATCCTGTGATTGCCCATCTTTAACATTTCCACTGTTCCAGCTGCACATGCCCCAGCACCCAGCACTTACAATCAGTCTTTGCACCCCTAGCACCTTACCTGTCTTATTCCCCTGACAAGGCCCCCTGGCTGCACTGTCTCCCACCCTTGCCCACCTCCCCCCCGTATCTCCACTCCTGCCCCGCCCCATCCATCTGCCATACTCCCCTTACCCTACACCTCCTTCCCCTCGATCTCCTACCCTCACTCCCCCACCCACCCCCCTCCTTCTGTTGTCTTGCTCATAGGTCAAGTCTTTGTACTGGTTATTACATGTCTGTAAGTCAATGACTGTATGTTTGTAACTAAAAATGATGACTGTTGCACACGCTGATGTGGAACCTTTGTAAAAGAGTCTCAGCTCAAAGGTATTGTAATCCTAGACTGAAATAAATAAAAAATAAATAAACATTCTGTTCTAGTAAGGATGATTTGGCAAAGTCTGAATCAACTATTGGAATTTACAGCTTTTCCTTGACATTTTCTGTGGTGTTGTATTTATAAGTGTCGTGGCTGGAGTATCTTTGTAAGATAGTTGAGAGTAGCAGTATTACTTATGTATTTGCACATCAGTGTTGTTAGGTGCAGATTTTGCCTTTTCGATAAGGGGGGCCAGTTTAGCCTTGGTTGTGTAATTTAACATGAAGCTGTAGAGTCACTGTTTGTACTAATTTTGCTAGCTTTGTTTTACTGCATTTGACCTCCACAGCTGCATTGATATTCCTTATCTATAGTACAAGGGCAACTATGCGATAAGGCCAAAGATCACCACCACACTTCTCCCTGAATGACAATGTGCACCGAAGGATGGGGAGGGATATATACCAATGAAAAAGGAGGGGGAATAAAGTACAAAGGCTCCCAAAGTTTCTAGTAAAAAAGCAAAGCAAAGGGAAGGTTAGTTTCAAGACTCCAGCTCCTACAGCCTTGGAATCAGTATTGGTTACCCTTGTTCAGACTTGTGCCACGGGGCAGATTAGACCAGCGTAGTGGTCTCTGGAAGCGAATTAAATGGCAGTGCCCCTCCCCCCCAAAATGAGCTACTGTCACACAGACAGATTTCAGCCTCCATCTGAGCTGTTGTCAAAAAATTAACTTGAATAGATGGATAGACATGCAGACAGACAGTCTCAATATTTTAAAATTAAAGAGGCACATAGTTCATGTAAGGACAAGACAGCCATAGTTAACTCAGTTAAAAAAAAATTATTATTAAGCATACTTTTCATTCTGGGTCTACTCTACAGGCTAGGAATTCATTCAGGTTTAGTGGCTCCTTTAAAGTCAGGCACGTGGTGGGGGGATGTTTTTCCAGCCCTGTAGATGGCATGAACTAAAGGTCATATAGCCTGCAGTATTATGGAAGCCATGACGTGAGGAGAATGGAGCTTTTCAACAACAGCATTATAGCCAGGAGTAAAAATTCTGTAAGCACCTTCTCCAAAAGCTGCTTCCTGCACACACACACACACACACACACACACACACACACGCACGCGCGCGCACACACACACACCATAAATCTTTTAAAGGACACAACATTAAGAATGCATAGTCTAAAATTAAGCAAAATCAGATTGTTATAGGAGATTCTTTGTATGGTTTTTGCACTAACAGCAACATGAAAGAAGAAGCTACATCTGGTTTCTTTCACAGATTGTAAACTATTGGGGCTGGTCCACCAGTACAGTGGCAAGGCATCCGCTTGCAGTGCCAACATCCTGGGTCTAGTGATGGACTCAGGAGATGGAGGGCCAGCTGGGGGAAGAAGGATCGACCTTCCAGTGGACCGCTTTCCTTCTCCAGGGGGAGGGTAGAAGATTGTCCGGTGCTTTACAGACCCCTGGTAAAAGTGGGGGGTAAAACTGTGGCCAGTACCATCACCTTAGGGGCGGGATGGATCTTGGACATCATTGCACATCCCTGCCCCAGGGTCCAGCATTCAGGAAATAAGCTGCCCCCCAGGCATGATGCCCTGCTCTGCTGCCATCACCACTGCCACCAATGTCCACCAGGGGGGTCCTGCTCCCATGGCCCTGACCCAAGGGGTAAGCCAGGGCTTTTCAATAGTGTGTGTTGGGAGAGGGTGCTTCCCCAGCAGCCCCAACCAGGGGGGTAAGCCTGGGCATGGGGGGACGGTAGGCAGGGTAGGGCTGAGCTCCGCTAAGGATTATGGGTAAAAAAAAACAGATTGTATACTATCTATACTCATGTTTCAAATTACAAAAGTTTAATTTGAAGTTTTAATTTTTTGTGCTCGATGCCATTTTGGATCTTGCAACTTTCCTCAGGAGCCCTGGATGAAGACTGTTAGGGCGAGGTGTTTTATTTAAATCATTTTATTCAAAAGGAGATAAATTTCAATTTCTGAGAATATGGTGGGTATTTGCCTCCCTTATACTGTGTTACTTTTCCTAGTAATTACTGTCCCACCATTTGCTTTATTTAACACTTTATAGAAATATTTATATGATTTGCCATTTGCTCAGGGTATGATATAACTTCTCCACTATCGATTATTGATCTTACTGTTCTGTCTGATCCTTGTTGCTGACATAAGCTAATACACACTTCACATTATCGTCGGCATGTGTGATTTTAAGTTCAGTTTTTGACCTTTCCCTCCTAATTGCATGTTTAGTCCTTCTTTGCTCAATTTTATAACGCTGAATATTTGTGTCACTTAGGTTATTCCTGAGGTTTCTGTATGTCTGTTGTGTTTCTTTGTTTGCTTATGTATCCTGCTCCTTGGCCATATGGGTATTTTACCTTTTTGTTGCAGCATTTTTATACAAGGAATTAATTCTTGCTCCAGCTCTATTAGTTAACTCTTTAATGACATTCCAGCTCACATCAACTGTTTTCTCCCAATTTCTCTAATCCATTCCCATTCTGATAATCTCTTGTTCATCATCCTGAAGTCTGCTCTGTTGTAGTTTCTTGCTACAGTTGTTCCCGTATTCCTTGTTATGTTGGTTTGTGGTTTACATTCAATCATATTATGATCACTTGTGCCAAACTTCTTTCTCTGATTTTTGCAAACTTTAGTTCAGATGTTAAAGTTTAAGTGGAAATGTTTGGGGCCTATGAAAATGGGGTTGCTCTTCGAAGTCTGCATACCGAGAAATCTGTATATTATAAAAATAACACATTTACTGCACTTTAGTTCCATAACTGCTGCGTTGTCATACTGTTTTCAAAAAATGTCCATTGTTTTCAAGAGTATGCCAATTTGAATCAGCAGTGCAAGTAAAAAGGTTTTTCTAAAAAAAGCTTGTTTCAGCTGCAGTAATGAAAAATATTAGCTTACCTGTCAAAAGTACCTGTTTAGGTGCCTCTTGTACTATGTACCATGAGTCTTTTTTATACTAACCCTTGCCAGGTCTACAATGCTATTTCTAAGCAAAATGTGGCAGCCATCTTTTTTCTTGACAGAAAATTTAATTAAAACATTCATAAAATACTCACATTTTTGTGGAAATAGAAAATTATACCAGCAAATAAAACTGGAAGATGCCTGGAATCTTTTATGGTGAAAAAAAGATGGGGACACATTTTTTGCCTAATTTTGCAATTTTGTTGCACTGCTGCTTTAATACTGTACTTACTTTTAGTAAGTATTGAAGTATTTGAGTAGTATTTCAGTAATATTGAAGTATTTAATACTTGTTAACTTGCATCCATACCAGAGATCTTGCCTGGTGGTCCAATATGATCAATAGCTCCCCGGCTGCTTTGGCCAGTTATCGGCACCTTTACAATATCTGTACCAAAGCCACCAGAACAACATTCATCAACCTTCCAAGCTCTGGAAGGTTATCCACTCCCTTTTCTCTCCTCCAACTCAGTCTCTGTTCCCTGGTCTCAAGGTTGGTGATGCCCTCATCTCTGACCCTTCCGCTGTTGTCTTTTTCTTTAACTCCTACTTCACCATCTATTTCCTCTTTCTCTCTCTCATCCCTTCCTCATCATTCTCTTCTCTCCCTCTGCCTTCTGCTCTTTTTTCTTTCTCACCTATCAATCCCTCTGCTTCCATTAAGGCTCTGGCTGCCTTTAATCCTTACAAGGGAGATAGCCTTGATGATCTTGATCCTAAGCTTCTGCTTCTCTCAGCTTCTGCCATCACCCTATCCATTACCCTAGTCCTCAACCTCTCTTTTTTCTTCTGCCACTGTCCCTGAAACTTGGAATTAGGCTACTGTCATCCCTCTCCTTAAAGGTGGTGGTCATTATTTTCCTGGTAACTTCTGTCCTGTCTTGCTCTTTCCACCTTAGCTAAGTTACGGGAACACCTTGTTCTTTCTCAGCTCTCATTTGACTCCTTCACTCCTTTCCAATCTGGTTTTAGGAAATCCATTCCACTTCAACCTCCCCCAGCTAGCTGACTCCATCCTGGCAACAACAAAAATGGAAAGGGACCTGGGGGTAGTCATATCAGATGACCTAAAGGTGGGCAAGCAATGTGAGAAGGCACTAAGGAGGGCTGGGGGGATACTGGGATGCATAGGGAGAGGCATCACCAGTAGAAAACAGGAAGTTGTTATCCCTCTGTACAGACAATTGGTGAAACCCCATCTGGAGTACTGCATGCAGTTCTGGAGACACCCTCTCCACAAAGACATAGACAGGGTGGAGGCTGTCCAAAGGAGGGCAACCAAAATGGTGCAGGGTCTGAACCAGAAGACATGTGAATAGAGACTAAAGGAGCTTAATATGTATACCCTCAAAGAAAGAGAGAGAGAGGGGACATGATAGAAACTTTCAAGTACCTCTAGGAAATCAACAAAGTCCAAGAGGGTAGCATCCTTCCAAAAAAGAGATGTGCAAGAACAAGGGGGCACAATTTGAAAATAGAGGGGGGATGGCTCAGAGGTAATGTGAGGAAGTATTTTTTCAAGGAGAGGGTTGTGGATGCATGGAACAGCCTTTCTGAAGAGGTTGTGGAGTCAAAAACAGTGGAGGAATTCAAGAATGCATGGGACAGACATAAGGCAATTCTAGTGGGGGGTAGGAGGAAGTGGACTGTTGGCTAACTAGAATCTGCAGCTTATCCATTAGGTAGGGAAATGGGAAGACTAAGTGGGCCAAGCGGTCCTTATCTGCCATCAAATTCTATGTTTCTATGTATCCTGTCAGTTATGGATCAGAGACTGAGCACCTCCACCATATTTGCTGATCTTACGACCCTACTACTACCTTAGATCCCCCCCCCCCTTAATTATGTCTAGGGGTCCCGATGGTATAACGAGGGGATGGGGCACAGAACCTAAGAACCTTCTGGCTCAGATTCACAGAACTGAAACAAAACAGGCCTTACCAGGCTACTGAAACATTTTGAGTATAGGCCTCCTCTTACCAGGGTGGACTCAATCTCAGGCACCCTGGCTTCTGTTGGCTGGAGCACCTTGTGGGAGGGGAATGGGGCAGGAAAAAGACCTTCTCAAGAGGAAACATGCAAATTAATTCATTAAAAACTCAGCATTACCATATAAAGGTGAAAATAGAAAACATTTAATTTCCTATTCAGGAATGATTAATAAATTTAATAAATTACAGGTGCAGCTCCATGGGGTTGAGAGATTGTGAGAATCGATCAGGCAACATGGGCACTTTGCACCAACTACAGCTACTGGATTTTCCAGCCTAGATCATAGATCAAACTGGCTCCACACTTTCCCAAATGAGCTGAGATTAAGCTAAAAACTCTCTCCTCCATTCCGATTGGCCTTGTTCCTTTTCCTTATGGGGAGAGCCTTACTCCTCCCTGCCACTGTACCTTATGGACCAGGGCAAATTGCAGCCTAAATGCCTCCTGCAGCTGCTCCCAAAACCTTCCTTCCCAACTAGATCCAAACAGGTGCCCAAATCCTAGTTGCTTTCTGAGTCAAAGGAAAAGCCTGCAAAAGAACATAACAACAGTCCCTTCCTTCCATTTCTGTTTCCCAGAGCTCTTTCCCTTAAAAGAGTCTAATGGGTCCTGCTCCAGACACGGGCATGGCAGGCTCTAATGTGAATCCCAGGATGCAGCCCACTTCTCCCTTACCTTCAGCAGTTTGCCACATGGGAAAGGCTTCCAGAACCTGCCACCTCCAGGAAACCCTGCCATGGTTCTCCCACCACCACAGTGACAGCCCCACTGCCTCTATTCTGCTCCATTCCTTTTGGTGAACCGGAACCCTCAGCCTCTAGATGCTCCTACTATCTCTCTATCTCCTTTGCTCCTTCCAACACTCAGCTGCAGTGCCCTTGGCCCCAAACAGTCGCCATCTCCTGCCTCTGTCCCTTAGAAACCTCCAACCCCTCACTTCGATGCTACCTGATGACACCTTCGGGGCCAGGGAGATTTTAGTCCCCCAGCCACAGTGGCTCTACCAGCCCACCGATCCTCCAACTCCCCCCAGCCCTCCAAAACCCCAGGCTTAAATACCAAGCAAAACTCCACACCTACTGGGCAGAACAAGGAATCCCCCCCCCCCCATGCTAACTTAAGGGAAAAAATGAGGAGAAGGGGCAAAGGTAGTAAGCCCACCCCAGGACAGGGGCTTACACACCATAAGCTCCACCCCAAGCTTTGTGCACTGTACAGGAACAAAGTTAGTCTCCCACTTCCTGTCCACCAGGAGACTGTTGATTCTCCGTATTTTTGACTATGGGGACATAGTTTACAGTGAGCTTACAAATACTCCTTTGCCAGACTGAACCCCCCCCTTTCACTTTTTTTGGTATTTTGCCTTAAACTGTCCACCTAGTACCCACCACTGCTTACTCTACTCTGCCCTTTCACTCCCCTCTTTTGATGCCAGGTGCCTTTCCCATTGTGCCTCCTTTATATCAAAATTTTGGTTTGGTTCCCTTCTCTCCTACCACCCTACTATCCTTTCCTCATGCATCCTCTTAGCCTCCCCACAGCAATGTTTCACATTCCCTTTCTATTCCACCTAGGAAATCTACTGTTGGTCATGCTGCCTTCTCATGCCGCTTTCCTAAACTCTGGTACACCCTCCACTTGTCAATCTGCTCTGTCTCTTCTACTTTCTCCCTTAAGTCTCTTCTTTGCAATTTTTCTACTCCCAACTATAACTGTCTGTGATCCTCTACCTCTTGACTTTCTCCCCCCTCCAACTCAGATTGCCCTGGCTATTTGTGCTCCACGCCTCCCTCTGCTATACCTATATGAATAACTTCCCACTCCCTAGTAAAGCTCAATTTGTATCTACTACATGCACTTGTTGTACTAATTTGCCTCGCAGTGTTTATGATTATGATTATGCCCTGTGACACACTTCTATTGCTGTATATGACATCTATTTTTGCAATGCTGTTAATATTATTATTTTCTCCTTTTGAAACATCTTCCTTACCCCCTCACCCCCCGATGCATCTGGAAACGAGCTGTTATCAGCTTAGGTTGTCTTTTACAGTGAATCTTTTGAAATAGATAAGTACAGTAAGTATAGGCCTGTCAGTATAACTTCTGTGGTAGGGAAGCTGATGGAGTCACTGATCAAAGAGGACCTCATAGACTACCTGGAGAGCAACAGGCTCCAGAACAGTAAGCCCCATGATTTCGTGGAAGGAAGATCTTGTCAGACTAAGCTTATAGTTTTCTTTGACTGGGTGACAAAGAAATTAGACAAGGACCATGCTGCGGATCTGCTGTACTTTGACTTTAGCAAGGCTTTTGACTCAGTACCTCGCAAACGATTGCTCAAGAAGATGGAAGACATGGGTGCAGCTGAACCCATAGTGAACTGGGTGGGTAAGTGGCTTGAGGGGAGGCAGCAGAGGATGGTGGTCAATGGGGTTAAATCAGAGGAGAGGAAGGGTATCAGCGGGGTTCCACAGGGACCAGTCCTGGGTCCTGTCCTCTTCAACATGTTCATTAGTGACACTGGAGAAGGAGTCCAGGGCAGGTTGCGTCTCCTTGCAGATGACACAAAACTATGTGGGAGGGTGGATAGTGACAAGGGAATGAGGGAAATGCAGAGAGACCTACAAAAGCTAGAGGGGTGGTCAAAGGTCTGGCAGTTAAAATTCAATGCTACAAAGTGCAAGGTAATGCACCTAGAGAAAAAGAAGGCCAAGACAGAGTACTGGATGGGAGGAGAGAGACTTAGCACTACAGCTAAGAAATGGGATCTGGGAGTTATCATTAGCAAGTCACTTAAGCAATCGAGTCAGTGCAACAAGGCCTATAGCAAGGCTAACAGGATGCTGGGATATATTGGGTGGAGTATTGATAGCAGAAGAAAATAGGTAATACTTCCCCTCTACAGATTCCTGATGAGGCCTCACCTAGAGTAGTGCACCCAATTCTGGAGTCCTCACCTCAGAAAGGATAAGGATAGGTTGGAGACAGTGCAGAGCAGAGTAACAAAAATGATTCAAGGCCAGTAGGGCAGATCCTATGAGAAGCGCCTCAAGGCACTAAATATTTACTCATTGGAGACCAGAAGGGAGAGGGGCGATATGATAGAGACCTTCAAGTTCCTTAAAGGAATTAACAAAGTGAACTGTAGGAAACTATTAAGCCTGAGTACCAATTCGCAGTCACATGGACATGACTGGAAATTAACAGGAGTTAGGTTGAGGAGAGATGTGAGGAAGTACTACTTTACAGAAAGAGTGGTGGAACCTTGGAACAGTCTGTCAGCTGAAGTGGTAGGTGCAAAAACAGTCAGGGGATTCAAGCAGGGCTGGGACATAATGAAGGGAATAGTGGTTACTGGGGTGGCAGGACCAGGGAGGAGAATAGAGAGGATGGGGAGGGTTAGTGCCCTGGAGGAACAGTAGGTTCCAGGGATTATAGGGAACTTGGGCAGACTGGATGGATCTCTGGTCTTTTTCTGCCATCATTGGCTATGTTTCTGTTTCTAAATTAATAAATAACTATTGTAAACGGCCTTATTTAACATAAATTATGTGGTAATCACAATTATGACACAAGGTAAGCTGGTCTCCAAAAACACACCTCTCAGATAAAATAAACAAAGTAAAGCTCCTTCTTCAGGATTAACTTATTTATTCATGCTTGAAAAAATAATTAAAAGGCTGCACCAATGCGTACACCTACAGTACCCACTGTTTCCTCCTCCTCCTGGATACAGCAGGAAGGAGCTTGGGAGTTTGTTTTGGCATTTGTGGGTCCAGGAATGAGCAGGGTGGGATGAGAATGCAGAGGAAAGGGTGTTTTTTTTTTTTTTATATCTGGGATCTGGGACCAGACTGGAGATAATGGGGGAGAGAGAGGGCACAGACTTGTTTTTTCATTACGTGTTTTTTTTTATTAATTGCTTGAGTTTAAAGACCAAGTATTAGAAAGTAGGGTGGAATGTTGAGGGAGATGAGGACACAGCAGAAGGGGTAGGAGGTTTTTCTATTTTTTATCTAACACTTAGAGTGTGCATGCCTAATTTCATGTCCCTAACTAAAATGATGGCCAACTTACAAGAAACCGAAAATCGATTGATTGATTGATTGATTGATTGATTTGTTTGTTGTTCTTGCTGTTGTTGTTGTTGTTGTTATATGGTAGGAGCAGTGATCCCAGGAACCATTGTCAGGCACAACCCAAGACATAATGAAGGCAACAATACAGTAGTAGACAAGCACTGTCAATGCCGAATGTTCGCCGCTGGCATTGCTGTTGTACCAGGTCTTGCTTGTACACACTTTTACTATATATTTACCCAGGATAGAGCGGATGAGATGCCATGTCTCATTTTCAGTGGTGTCCTGCTTTAACACATTGTTAGACTGTAATTACCCAGAATAGGACAGCTGAAAGACAATATTTACTTTTAAGTGGGCTCCCACATTTTGACCTAAAATGTCCAACAGTCTTTGTATGACCTGACATTATGATCAAGGCAGCTGAATTTTTTAAATCCCCATTCGAAAGGTGATTTCACTGTGTGATTGTGGAAACAAGTGTTGGAGAGGATTTGAAAAATGCCAGCTACCATGTTCAGGAGGTGGGGTAACACAAGGGATATGTTGAACATTAGGGGCCCAAATCTGCAAAACATAAAGTTATGAATAAATGTTGGAACAATTAATTTCCTCAGAACTTAGTTGTTTTTTCACATTTTTACCCCAAATTTTCAACATAATCTTTTTTTGACTACTCCTGAGCATGACAGGTGTTATTTATGCAACAATGGCTGAAACGTCATTTTGCACGACAAGTATTAAAACACATTTGGGTTAGGGTTTAAGAAATGACAGCTGTCACATTCATGAGGTGGTGTGAAAAAATGACTATGTTGAAAAGTTGGGCTCAAAATATTGAATATTACCACAATTATGAGTATGCATGGAAAAACTGCAATGTAGACTATAACTTTGTTATAGTGTATAGTGGAGTGGTGTTCCGTATAGAATGCCATCCCTTTCAAAATGCTGTTGTACCACAGTTCAAAGGTCATGGAATGTGATTCTACCCTACTGTGGTAGAACAGCATTCTAGAACCTCTAGAGACTGCATGAGTCAGTTTCATTTTGAAAGCAAAAGAACTCACAAACACATGTTTCACACAGTACTATACACTATAAAAAATACAGGATGAGCAACTTTATGCACAACCAGTGTGTTTTCCCACCTCAGGGTTCTGATTCCCAAGGACCTCTCGAGCTTTGCTGTCGAGGTCAGAAGGAATCAGAACCCCTCTGTAGCAGAACACACTGGTTGTGCATAGTTGCCCATCCAGTATTCTCTATGTTTTCTTATATTTTTACCCCAACTTTTCAACATAGCCTTCTTATGACCCCAGCTGTCACATTCTTGTGCAGCTGTGAAACAATGCCTATGTTGAAAATTTGGGGACAAAATATTGAAAATTGCCAACATTATGAGCCTGCTTTCACACATTTCAATGTAGGCTTATAACTTTGTTATTTTTTAATCTTTTTACCCTAAATTTTAACATAGCCTTCTTATGACCACACCACATGAACGAGATCAGAGAACATTTTCAACGCCTTAAGGAAAGGTGATTTCTAAGCAATAAAGCATGATGGGGTGTGCATGAAACACATTTTATCGCACCACCAAGGGCTCAATAAGGCACAAGGCCGAAGGCCGAATGACTTTAGCTGCTGGCTGTGTGGTAAAATGTGTTCCATGCACATCCCAGAATGCCTTATTGTGCTTATAAAATGGGTTCCTTTTTAAAAACCTTTTTTACAGTTGGGAAAAGCATGTTTATATGTAAAACAATAGATTCACTTGTGTGCATTTATGATAAAATAGTCATTTCACCCACTGCAAATGATGTCATTGATGATGTCATTGTATTATTGCCTTCTTTCTTCTTCCTGTTTTTTTTCTCTGTTTTTCCCCACATTCAAGATATGGAATGTGTATCATGGAATGTTTACCATGGAATACATGGATTCAAAATTCTGCTCAGTTCCACTTGTAGAATGTTACTTTCCTAACATACTGTACACACACACACAACAAAGATCTCTGTTACAACCAGAGACTCAATTATCTCACTGTCAGGGCAAGGAGAAGAGATTTTCCTGATGAGCGGATAAAAACAGAAGGGAGATTTTTCATCGTCATCGAAGAAACAGTTGTAACGAAAACTATAAACAATACTTAATATTTCTAATTTGTTTATGTGTGTAAGGAGTGTGTGATGATCAGGGAAACAACATTTAATTCATTGTTTTATTTTGTATATAAGGTAGTTTTATTTTTAGGGCCCAGGGCAAGTAAATGTGATGCTTACAGTTATAGGGCAAAAAATAATGATTGCCGGTTGAATTGTTAACATTCTATTAGCATAATGATTCCAGTGGTGATCAGTGTACATTTGGCATCACTTTTTATTTTCCATGCATGGAACATAATTGCTACATGAACAACAGCCAATCAGATTCCAGGATTTTTCCTTACTATTTTATAAAGATAGATAGATAGATAGATAGATAGATAGATAGATAGATAGATAGATAGATACTTCATTTATAAAGCATCCCATTCTGGGTGCTGTGCAGTATTAAAACATTAAAAGTAACAAATCAGATTCCAGGATTTTCCCTTACTATTTTATAAAGATAGAAACATAGAAACATAGAATTTGACTGCAGATAAGGACCGCTTGGCCCACCCAGTCTGCCCATTTCCCTACCTACTGGATGAGCTGCAGATCCTAGTTAACCAGCAGCCTACTTCTTCCTACCCCCACCCCACAGAATTGCCTTATGACTATCCCATGCATGCTTGAATTCCACCACTGATTTTGACTCCACAACTTCCTCCGAAGGCCATTCCATGCATCCACAACCCTCTCTGAAAAATACTTCCTTAAATTACCTCTGAGCCGCCCCTCTATCTTCAAATTGTGCCCTCTTGTTCTTGCACACCTCTTTTTGAAAGATGCTACCCTCTTGGACTTTGTTGATTCCTTGAGGTACTTGAGCGTTTCTATCATGTCCCCCCTCCCTCCTTTCCTCGAGGCTATACATATTAAGCTCCTTAAGTCTCTCTTCATATGTCCTCCAGTGCAGACCCTGCACCATTTTAGTTGCCCTCCTCTGGACAGCTTCCATCCTGTCTATGTCTTTGTGGAGATTGGGTCTCCAGAACTGCACAGTACTCAGATGGGGTCTCACCAGCTGTCTGTACAGAGGATAATAACTTTCTGTTTCTACTGGTGATGCTCTCCCTATGCATCCTAGTATCCCCCAGCCCTCCTTGCTGCCTTCTCACATTGCTTGCCCACCTTTAGGTCATCTGATATGACTACCCCAAGGTCCCTTTCCATTTTTGTTGTTGTTAGTATCTCACCCCCCATTGTGTACTCTTCCCCTGGGTTTTTGTTTCCCAGGTGCATTACCTTGCACTTCTTAGCATTGAATCTAAGCTGCCATACATTTGACCATTCCTCTAACCTTGCCAAGTCCTTCTCATCCTTTCCACCCCACCCTGTGCATCAACTCTGTTGCAGATCTTAGTGTCATCTGCAAAGAGACATACTTTTTCCTTCCAGTCCTTCTGCAATGCTTAAACATAAGACATTGAAGAGGACTGGTCCTAATACTGAACCCTGCGGTAGCCCGCTAGTAACCCTCCTTTCTTCTCAGTGGACTCCATTTACTATTACTCTCTGTGTCCTATTCTCCAGCCAATTCTTTACCCAGGCTGTCATCTTGGGACCCTCCCAGGCTGGCTAACTTATATATTAATCTTTTGTGTGGGACTGTGTCAAATGCCTTGCTAAAGTCTAGGTAGGCCATGTCCACAGCCCCTCCCTGATCTACTACTTTGGTCACCCAGTCAAAGAAATCTATCAGATTAGTCTGGCATGACCTTCCGCTGTGAATCCATGCTGCCTAGGGTCCTGTGCCCTCTGGCCTCTAGATACTCGACAATTCTTTCCTTTAGAAGTGATTCCATCATTTTCCTATCACTGAGGTTAAACTAACAGGTCTATAGTTTCCTGCTTCTGCCTTGCTCCCACTTTTGTGAGAGGAATCACATCCCCCTCCTCCAGTCCTCGGGTACCACCCATCCTCCCATGATTTGTTAAAGAGGGTAGTCAGTGGTGTCACTAGTTCTACCCTTAGTTCTTTTAGAATTCTGGGATGATCCCATCAGGCCCATTGCTTTGTCCACCTTTAGTTTTAGAGTTCTTTCAGAACCCTTTCTTCTGTAAATGGGCTGGTATCAACTTCTGTATCCAGAGTGTTACTACTGTTTGTTTTATGTACCTCCCCTCTTCCTTTGTAAATACTGAGCAAAAATATTTGTTTAGTATCTCTGCCTTTTCACAGTCTCCCTCTGCCCACCCTCCCTCCC
This sequence comes from Neoceratodus forsteri, assembly GCA_016271365.2. NCBI lineage: Eukaryota > Metazoa > Chordata > Ceratodontiformes > Ceratodontidae > Neoceratodus > Neoceratodus forsteri. Next base: position 816,989,148 of record CM057455.1, on the reverse strand, counting down.
TTTATTAAGCCTCACTATCCCTCCCTTGGTCTTCCTTTGCTCCCTGATGTACCTATAAAGGGTTTTATCCCCCTTCTTAACTGAGTTGGCTATCTTTTCCTCGGTTTGGGCCTTTGCTGTTCTGACTGCCTTCCCAACCTCCTTTTGCTTTAACTGATACAGTTCCCTGTCCTGCTCCTGCTCGATTCCTTGTCTTCCCTGAATGCTCTTTTCTCTTGAACCTTCACTGCCACTTCCTTTGAGAACCATAGTGGTTTCTTACATCGTCTTATTTTGTTTATTTGCTTCACACAAAGGCTCGTTACCTCTGTGATGGCAGTTTTTATTATTCCCCATTGTTCTTCCACCCCTCCTTCCCGCCCATTTGCTAGTGCATTCCTTAGGCACTCACCCATTTTGGCAAAGTCAGCCCTCCTAAAGTCCAATACTTTTGTCTTTGATAGATAGACAGACAGACAGACAGATGGATGCTTCATTTATAAAGCATCCCATTCTGGGTGCTGTGCAATATTAAAACATTAAAAATAACACATAACATGTAATATACATATTATCACAATATCATATAAAGTCAGCAAGAGGTCAACTACATTTAAAACTCATCTATCTATAATAAAACAGGATAATATCAGTTATAAGTCAAATGAAATAAAAATGTTTCTAAACCTGCTTCAAAGGTTTCTACTGAGGGTGCCTCCCTGAGATGTTTAGGTAGCAAGTTCCACAGGGCAGGCGCGGCAAGCAAGAACATACAGTCCTCAGAATGCCACAACCTAGCCCTGGGAACTCCAAGGAGGCCACCCTTGGCTGAACAGAGAGCCCGGGTTGGGTGATGGAGCTCAAGGAGATCTTTCAGGGAGACTGTCCCCTTTTGTGCAGGGCCTTGTAGGTAAGAAGCTCTACCTTGAAAACAGTCCTCCACCTGACCAGCAGCCAGTGCAGTTCACAGAGGATTAGAATAGTATGCTCATTTCGTTTTACTCCCAATAACAATCTTGCCACCACATTCTGCATCAACTGCAGCCGGAGGAGGTTGCCTCCAGATAGCCCAAGGTACAGGGCATTGCAGTAGTCCAACCTGGACGTAACAAAAGCATGTATTAGTGTAGGCAGGTCCTCAGATAGAATTAGGGCTTGGATCCAGTTAATGTTCCTTGGATGGTAATATCCACTTTTGATAATGGCAGACACTTGAGCATAAAGTGTCAGACCATCATCCAGGATCATGCCCAGATCCTTCACCTGTGAGGATGGAATAAGGGGGACCACCCCCAGCACTAGTCCAGTGGGTCTCCCTGACCACCCCCACTGCACCGATGACCTGAATCCACCACTATCACCTCAGTCTTGTCTGGGTTAAGTCTAAGCCAGTTTTGAGTCATCCAAGTCTTGATTTCCTCTAGGCAACTGTTAAGTATGGAACATGGTACACAGGACAGGCAGAGCTGGGTATCATCTGCATAACAGTGAAAACCCAGCCCATACCAACTGATAATGTCTCCTAATGGCAACATGTAGACCGTGAACAACAAGGGCATCAAGACCGAACCTTGCAGAACACCACAGGATAGAGGCTTTGGGCTAGATGTGGCAAGCCCCATCATCACCCTCAGCACTCTGCCAGTCAGGTATGACCTAAACCATTTGATGACATTTCCTGATAGGCCACACCAGTACCGTAGGCAGTTAAGTAGCACTTCATGATCCACTGTATCAAATGCTGCCGACAAGTTCAGAAGGAGTAAGATGGTAGGTTCCCTCCTGTCCCTTGCCATCAGGAGATCATTAAGCACGTTCACCAAGACAGTCTCCATACTATGCCCAGCTTGAAACCCGCACTGGAATACATCATAAGTGGAGGAGGAGACAAGATGCACCTCGAGCTGAATGGTCACCACTTTTTCTATAGCCTTCCCTAAACATGGGAGGTTAGAGATCAGCCTGTAGTTGCTGAGGCACTCTGGGTCTAATGAGGGTTTTTTGCAGTCGGTGCCTGACCAATGCCTCTTTTAAGGTCGATGGAAAGACCCCACTCCTCAAGGAACTCTGGACTATCTTAGCCACCACAGGTCAATCAGGTCCAAATTCTCTACCAAAAGGTGGGAAGGATCTGGGTCAAGATCACACTGTGTTGGTCGCAGCCTCGAGGTCACTGTCACCACCTCATCCACGCCAACTGGCTCAAACTCAGCCCAGACATGAGGAGTGCTTCAATACATCTCAGAACAGACCCCACAATCCTCTTCAAGAGGCATCAGAGGAGATCTTGGCCCTGACAGAGGACACTTTGTCACCAAAGAACAGAGCAAACTCCTTACACCTAGTGCTTGAACCTGTTCCCCCCACATGGAGATAGGATGGATGTAATGACCTGTCTACCATGCAGAAGAGCTGAACCAGTCTGTTCCTTGCTATAGCAATCTGCCTGGACAACAACATCTGCCTTCTATTAGGAGATTTCCCCCTGATAGTTGCAATAATGCGACCTCGGGACCAATTTATCCTCCATCAGTCTGGATCTCCTCCAACATCTCTCTAACCTCTGTCCACTAGTCTTTAACTCCCTGATTTCACACAGCAACCACAAAATCACCTTCTGGGACAGATTTGCCTAAGTTCAATAACAATTGTTCATGAGGTGGGGTCCCAAAAAAGGCATGTTTAAAACCTGGGGCAAAATTATTCAAAAATGGCCAAGTTATGCCAGTAAGTTTAAACCCATATTGAAAAGGCATGGGGTCAAAATGTCGCACCGCAAAATGCCATGCGACAATAAATGTTGCGCAATTTCTTTTAACTTTCATTCTGTGGAGGGCTCTTTACCCCTCATGCAGAGGCTACCCCTCAGAGCCCCCAAGATTCTAATTCCAGGTGGGGTCCAACTTGGAGAAAGCACAGGTCCAGGATTTGTTATAATGCCGTATGCTATTAAGCGTACGACATTATGACCTGGTACGTATAGAAATACATTAAACTGCATACCTGATTTCCTCAGTTCGCAGTCCGACATTGAAGAGTGAAGATGTGTCTGTGATCCAGAGAGGATTATGGTGTTGGACCCCTGGTTGGTAAGTAAGGGCCTGGGGGGGATTGGTACTGAGTGGGAGGGTCAGGTGGGGGGACAGTGATGGCAGTGTCAGCAACAGACATCAATGGACAGTTTTCTTTTTTTGCAGGGTGTATTAAAAAAAACTACGAGGGACAGTTTTCTTTATTTCAGGTAGTGACACTGGGGGATTTGGCACCCCAGTGTCAGTGTTATGTTTGGCAGCACCAGCAGTGGGCTCCCTGGTGCTGCAAAAGTAAAATGGGCTGTGTGTGGGAGGGGTAGTAGCCTGTATGGGGGATTGAGTATCCTCGTGCCAGAATATTGATATAGATTGGGCTGAGGGGGATGGTTATGGCGGTGGCAGCAACAGACATTGATGGACATTTTTCTATTTTACAGATGTAATAAAAAAACTACGAGGGGTGGTTTTCTTTATTTCAGGAGGCAACACTAGGGGATTGGGTACCTCCAGTGCCAGTGTTATGTTTGGCAGCACCAGGGGTGGGCTCGCCAGTGCTGCAAAAGTAAAATGGGTGGGGTGGGGAGTAGCAGCTGGTACAGGGGATTGGGCACCCTCATGCTGGAATATTAATAAGGGTTGGGCTGGGGAAGTTATGGCAGCGGCAGGAACAGACTTCGCTGGACGGTATTCTCTTTTGTAGGTGTAATAAAAAAAAAACTATAAGGGATGTTTTTCTTTATTTCAGGTGGTGACACAGAGGGATTGGGCACCCCAGTGTCAGTATTATGTTTGGCAGCACCAGGGGTGGACTCCCTGGTGCTGAAATAGTAAAACAGGCAGGAAGGGGTAGCAGCCGATATGGGGAATTGGACACCCCATGTCAGAATATTAATATGGGTTGGGCTGGGGGGCACAGTTATGGTGTCGGCAGCAACAGACATCGATGGACAGTTTTCTCTTTTACAGGTGTAATAAAAAAACTATGAGGGATGATTTTGAGCAGGCTGATCATGACAGATCAGCTGTGCTTGCTGGGTGGCATTATGTAGATCAAAGGAAAGAGCATCCCTACGATTGGGTTGGCTCTCTCCTTTGAACTACATGACGTGTCTGCCCAGCAATCCAGAACACTGTCATGACCAGCCTGACTGATGATTGGTGTGACATGGATGACTCCTTGCAGACCACTATGCATTGGACTGACAGCATCACACCCTTCAAAAGCCACTCTCATAACAAAATGTTTGCTGCCCATGCATGCACGATGAACATAAAAAGACATAAAATATACAAGGCAAGAAGTTTGTGGATAGTTACAAAACACAACATTTAGTGACAGTGAAAAGAAAATGATACGTAAACAAGTACTAAAAAATACATTTAATAGTGGCAATTAGTGGACATACACTAATACCAGTCACTACAGATAATGTGATCAGGGGAAACATGTTACAGATTAATGTACATAGAAACATTGAAATTGTGGCGCAAAAGGACAGCTTGGCCCACCCACCCAGCCTGCCCAGGTGGTCCCTGCCTAGTCTGTCTCCGCAGACCCTAACAGGTCTCTGGTGACCCTTCCTCCTTCCTGACCATTTCCTGATTTTCCTGTATGTCTACCCCATGCATGCTTGAAGTTCCCTAATGATTTTGCCTCCACCACTTCTGCTTGCAGTCTATTCCAGGCGTCCACCACTCTTTTAGTGAAGTAGTATTTCCTCACATCCCTCCTAAACTCCCTCCCCTCAGCTTCATCACATGCCCTCAGGTTCTGGTGCTCTTCCTCATTTGAAGGAGACTCCCTTCCTACACTCTCTTCACCCTGTGAGGTACTTGTAGGTCTCTATCGTGTTCCCTCTTGCTTTCCTGTCTTCCACGGCATACCTGTTGAGATCCCTCAGTCTCTCCTCATGGTGCTTTTAGTGCAGCCCCTGCAACATTTTAGTTGCCCTCCTCTGGTCTGCCTCCACCCTTTCTATATCCTTTCTAGGGTGTAGCCTCCAGAACTGGACACAATACTCCAGTGGTGTCTCACCAGCGAACAATATTGTGGCAACACCACCTCCCTCCTCCAGCTGGAGATACTGTTCCCTATGCATCTCAGCATCCCATTGGCCCAAACCACTGCTTTGTCACACTGCCCTGCCACTTTGATGTCATCAGATGTGATAACTCAAAGGTCCCTTTCATGCTTAGTGACTGAAAGTACCCCTTATCCTATACTTAGTTCTTGGGTTCCTATCCCAGGTGCATGATTTTGTACTTTTTGGCATTGAACCCCAACTGCTATGCTCTTGATCACTCCTTGAGTTTCTCAAGATCCCTACACATTCTTTCCACCCCTTCCTTATTGTTGACCCAATTATAGATTGTGGTATCATCTTGCAAAAAGCCAAGCCTTCCCTTCCAGTTCCTCAGCAATGTCACTTACAAAAACAATGAAGAGGACTGGTCCCAGTACTGAGACCTATAGCACACAACTTGTCACTCTTCCTTCATTACAGTGACTGCCATTAAACACCAGCCTCTGTCACCTATCATGAACTAGTTCCTAACCCAAGTCACCACTTTGGATCCCACCTCTAGGCTGTTTAATTTCTTAATCCGTCTCCTGTGTGGCACAGTGCGGAATGCCTTGCTAAAGTCCAGATAGGACACATACGCTGCCCGTGCCTGATCTACTTTCCTGGTTACCCAGTCAAAGAACTCAATCAGATTCATCTAGCTTGACCTCCCCCCCCCACCCCAGTAAGTCCATGCTGCCCTTGGTCTTGTAGCCAATTGGATTCAACATACTCTACTAAGTTTTCCTTTAACAGTGTTTCCATTAATTTCTCCACCACTGAGGTGAGGCTCACCAGCCTATAGTTACTAGCCTCTTCCCTGCTACTGCCCTTATGTAGAGGGACTACATCTACTCTCCTCCAGTCCTCTGGAACCAAGACTTATTTCAATGAGTTATTGAATAAGGCCATCTTGGGGCAGCCAGCACCTCCCTGAATTCTTTCAGTACCCTTGGGTGTATCCCATCCAGTCCCACAGCCTTGTCCACATTTATAGCTGCAACTCCCTTCAGGACTCTTTCCTCTAAAAATGAACTTCAGTTTGCCTCCCCTTCTCCTTTGCTTCTACTGTTACTGATAGTCTCCCCCTCCCTCCCAAACTGAACAGAAGAACCTGTTTAGGATGCCTGCTTATTCTTTGTCCTCTTCTGCACAATCTCCCTCTGCTGCCTTTCTTATCCTCACTATCCTCCTCTTTGCTTTCTTCTTCTCACTTATGTAACTGAAGAAAGTCTTATTCTCTTTTGCCACCCCTTTGGAATTGCAGTCCTCTGTCTACGGCTTTGCTCCCCTCACTGCCTTCATTATTTTTTTCTGTTTTATTTGGTATACCTCCATGCCTTCCTCCCTTTGCATATCCTTATACCTCCTGAATGCCATCCTTTTTCCACGACCATTGTGGCCACTTCCCTAGTGTACCATAACAGTCTCTTTTTCCTTTTGTTTCTACTCACTTCCTTCATGCAGAAGCTGGTTGCCTTAATTATGCCATCCCTTATTTTTCTCTCCAGTTCCTCTACCCATCCCTGACATCCCCTCTACCCCATTTGCCAGTTTCTAAGGCGGTCTCCCATTTCCTTAAAATCTGTTCACCTGAAGTCCAGGACTCTTGTCCTCATGTGGTTTGCCAATGCTCCTGTTTCAATGTTATACCACATTGAACAGTGATCACTGGTACCTAGAGTACTGCCCACAGTGATATCTACAGTGCTGTCTCTGTTTTTAAGCACCAGGTCCTGTGCTGCAGGTCTGTATACCACTCCTACATGGATAGCTGCCCCAGCACCTGTCTCCATGATGACCCACGGCACCTCCAGACCTTCCTGTTCCTCCGGGTACCCATGTACTTCTGTAACCTTGATTCCTTCCCTCACAAACAATAAACCCCTCCTCCCCTCCTCCTTTCCCAGTCTCTGCTGAACAGAGAGTAGCCTGGTATGGTCACATTGTAGTCATGGCTGTCAGTGCACCATGACTCTGTTATAGCCACCAGATCTAGGCTAACCTCCTCCACGATGGCTACCAGGTCTGGAATGTTATTTATTATAAAAATACAGCCCTAGCTTACAGACCAAGATTAAGCACTCTTACTAGTTTGCAAGCGATATTAAAAATGTATTAAATATATGTAACCACCCAGTCCCCTGGGATTACTAGAATCCCAACAGTATCAGTGCTAGGTAGGGAAAGGCAGCTGGTGAATAACTAGTTAAATGGGGTTTTTGCCTACTCACTTTCTTGTTTACTTGGTGTCACTAAGGTGAGAGAGATGAGGTCATTTAGAACTCTCGCACCAGCATAAGCCACATCAGCTGGCTGTGAGTGGGCAGTTTTAGAATCTTGGGTCAGAGATGGTAGTCAGCAGTTTGAGGAGTGAGTCAGAGGAGTGAGAGCTGCAGTGTGGGCTTTGAGAGGAGAGCCTATTTTCTCACCGTAGTCGTGAAAATCTCCAGCCTGCCAAGAGAAGTGGCGGTAACTGTTGTCTACAGCAGAATCTCCTGATTTTCATCCCCAGAGGGATGAAAAGGATTGCTAGAGAATGGATCCTAGGGGCAATCCCCTATTTGATCCAGGACAATTTGAAGCTGCCTGTACCGTGAGTAGATCTGACTGTGTGCTTCCTGAATAAAGTACTCATGCTTTGATGTTTCTCTAGTTAAAAGGGAAGGATACACCAGTTTCTGTTCTGAAGTTGAGACTTTTCTCAGTTTAACGTTGGCTGGCAATTGTGGGATCCAGAGGCAGACTGATTCACATTGTTCAAGACTTTAATTTCTTACACTTCCAGAGTAGTGTTTCTTAAATGCTGGCTGCAAAAGTTCATTCAAAGATGCATTTACCTAAGTGTGTTCAAGAGGTTTTAAGGTGTAACTCTGAAAGAATGTCTGGATATGAATTTGGAGGCAAAGGGTGGGTAGCCCCCCCTATCTGGAGTAACCAGTTCAGCACTACAGGTTCCGAAAGGATGCCTGGTTATTTTGGATGTGGTGATCAATGTCTCTAGAGTGGGTTGTGCTAGTAAGGAGCCTCAGTGTGCTCAGTTGTGGCCAGTTGCCACTTGAAGAAGTTTTAAAGTCCTATGCCATATGGGAAATGTGTGCTTAGTTGTGGCCAGTGCCACTAGAAGAAAGGTTTGTGTAGTGGCCAGTGCCACTGAAGAGAATTCAATGTCCTATAAAAAATGGGAATCCGTAGAGTTTCTGTCAGATACAGTCATTCTGTTGTTCTGTAATTCCTTGTGCCACAATGTGTAAACCTTGGGGATCCACCCTTGCTTTAGAGAACATCTTTTGGAATAAAGTCACACTCTAGAACCCAAACCTGGTTCGGACATTTGTGTCTTTGCTTCCTGTGTGTGGATTTACTGGGTACCCCTCCAAAGGTATAGGTCTAGCATAGACCTAGCAAAAAGTTCTCTCCTCAGGACCTGGGTTTGGTCATAAGTTTTGCTTTTGTACACCCCACCCCTTTTCTTTTTATTTTATTATATTTTATTGGTTTTAGCAGCTTATTATAATACCAAGTGCAATACATAGGTACATTCAGAGGTAGTGTAGTGAATAATGAGTAGACACAGTTAAATACATTCAGGAATCTCCAGATCTGTAAAATCTCAACTAAAATGTGTCTAGCTGTTGTAGGCCCAGGCATATCATTTACTATATATTAATGGATATCGTATAGATGATAATAGTAGAGGGGAAAATAATATCTTTCCTGTCAAGTTCTAATTCACATATAGTCTCCAATCTCCCTCCTCCATCACCGATAGCATTAAATACCCCACATAGCTTTAAGTATACTAATGTGTATTTAAGGAACAAAGTCCCCATAATTCCCTAATTGATAAAGCATCCAATTTTTCCAGTGATTAGCAAAGACAGACATCCTATTGTTCATTCTAGCTGAAATCCTTTGTAAGTTATATATTTTGTATGTCAGTATTCTCCAAGACTCCTTGGTCGGGGTCTGAGTGGAAAGCCAGAGACGGGTAATCATTTTTTTGCCACCAGAATTAATAGAGATAACATTTTGAAAAGAGTCCCCTGTACCTTAACTCCCATAGGGGGCATTGCTGTCAATACAAAGGTTGAGGTAAGTAGCTCTGACCTACCATATATAGCATTTAACTCATCTATTATTTCTCGCCAGTATCCCACTATATATGGACACGACCACATAATATGCTCCATCCCCGGCACCCTCTGTCCACATCTCCTCCAACATCTCCCATATCCATGTCCCTTAAACTTAGCCGTGATTTCAGGGGTTGTAAAATATCTTACTCTGGCCTTCCATGCATATTTCCACCAATAAACATTGCAGGAGACTCTAGAGTACAGTGTAGTTGAAATTTGCCATTGCTCCACATCCAGTTCTGTGTTTATATCTTTTGACCACTTAATTCTAATATAATCTAGAGATATCTTATCATATACCCTCAGCGCTGAATGTAGATTCCCAATAATATGTTCTTGGGTCTGTCCTCTTAAGGTAAATATCACCATCTGGAGTAGGAGAGAAGGGGATCTGGCTACTTCTATTGTAGTCTCCTCAAATGGTAACAGTGCATCTCTCAGAATCTCATAAAATTTATATTGATTGTTAGGGAGCTTATATTCTGTTTGCAGATGGGAGAAAGAGTGAATGCCCATGGGGTCTACTACTTGAAAGGTGTAGGGGAGATCAAAATGTTCCCAATGAGAAATTGGGATCCTACAGAGATATCTTGTCTCTGATGGAGATAGAAGGGTTTGTCACTTTTGTATCCAACTTCTCAGAAATTCTGAAGTGAAGCTCATAAATTTAGAGAGTGGGAGGCATCTCGGGGGATCCCCTGCTATATAAGATGGAAAATTCTCCAGTCCATTTAGGGCTACTTCAATATCTTTCCAATATGTCATATAACCTGTAGCAGCATGTAGTAAGGAAATATGTATGTGAGCTGCTTGCGCATATCTTTCCATGTTTGGGAGATGTAGTCCCCCTTGCACCCTGAATAGCTGGAGTGTGGAGTATTTCACTGGAGGTGCTTTACCTCCCTAGATATACCTAGAAGTTAACTTGTCCCATGTTTGAAAATACATGTTCGTGGGGAGTGTCGGAAGGGTCTAGAAAAAGAATAGCAAATGAGGTAGCATATTCTACTGTATTGATTCGACTCATGGGAGGATCCCCATAGGAAGCAGAACCCGTTTAGATAAATCCGAAGTAATTTGTTGAGTGATGGGTTCGTAGTTCATCAGATCTTAGTGTAACATTTTATATGATATTTTAATACCCAAATAGCTCATCTCAACCCTATTCCAATGAATGGGAATTTTGCTTTTAGGGCTTAGGATGGTTTAAAGAAAGAGGTCAAGGCCTCCATCTTGCTACCGTTAATCTTATAACCTGCCAGCCCACTAAATATATCCAATTGTGTCCAGACTGCCAGGACCGATGTCTCCTGGGAAGTGAGGGTCAACAAAATGTCATCTGCAAAGATTGTCAATTTATGGGCCAGCCTGCTGGCACTGAGGGTTGAGACGCTGGACTCCACACCTCGCACCATGCCAGCAACTCGTGTTCAGGAACTAGCACGGGTCATCAGGGGTTGGCAGGGGAGGAGAAAAATTGAGCGTCTAGATGACTACTCTCCTTCTCCAGGGTGGGAGGGGTCCAGAGCGTCGGCATCGATTGCCTTCTAGTGGAGGCTGAGGGACAAGCATGCCACACCAAGACGTGGGGTGGAGCTAGGACATATGCAGGTATCCTGGCATCATTGCACGTCCTAGCTCCAAGGGGACTCTAGCCAATAAAATTGCCACCCGCCATGAGCCAAGCACAGTGCCTGACTCTTCAGCCAGACAGTTCCTTTGGCAGCCCCACTCCAGTGGGCTTCCCGAATAGAATAGTGCCGTGGCGGGGCGAACCCATTCGCTGGGTTAGGGGGCGTGGCTATGAAAAAAAAAAAAGAGAGAACATAATCGCAAACAAAAAAAGAGTGTCAATTTATGGAATCTTTCCCCCACCGAGATCCCCTCCACCTGAGCATGAGCCCTAATATTGGCAACAAAAGGCTCTAAATAAAGTGCAAATAGCAGTGGGGGATAGTGGGCAACCTTGCCTTGTGCCTCTAGATAAGGGAAATGGTAGAGAGAGAGTGATCTATCTAACTTAAGGTATGCTAATGGCATATGATACATAGCCTGGATTTGGGAAATAAGTTTATTGGGAAATGCAAACTGTTTTAGGGTTGCTCAAAGATAGGGTCACGACCCCCTATCAAATGCATTCTCGGTGTCAAGGCCAAGAAGGACAGCTGGCATTTGTCGAGAAGATGCATGTTCTATGAGCAATAATACTCACCAAGTGGCATCATGGGCTTGGTGATTCATGATAAAGCCTACCTGGTCTCCGTCTATTAGAGTAGGCAACAAAATTGCCACTCTATTTGCTAGTATTGACATAAATAGCTTGTAATCACAGTTAAGTTTCGATATAGGTCTGTATGAAGCCATTAAAGATTGGTCTTTTCTGGGTTTAGGGATAGCTACTATTTCTGTATATCTCCATGGGAGGGGTTGTCCTTCTTGAATGTCGATATAAGTTGCTAGTAATGGTGGGGTCAATAGTCTATGAAACGTTTGATAGAACTCCGCTGGGAATCCTTTGGGTCCTGGGGCTTTTTGATATTTAGTACATTTCAGGGTATCCCATATTTCTATAGTTGTAATAAGGTGTATTAATCCTTCCGCTTGAGCCTGTGATAGTCGGGGTACTGGGGAGTTTTCTAGGTAGGTAACCAATTGTTGAGGGGTGGGATGGGTCTCTTTCATGTAACGTTTCCGGTAGAAATTTCTCATTGCCTGCCTGATCTCACCTGGGTGCAGTAGTAAGCAGCCAGAGACAGGGTCTCTTAATTTTATGACCATGGTCTGTGTTTTTGCACCTCGTAGGTGCCTAGCCAGATTTCTGGCTCCTCGAGGTCCTCCCTCTTGATGCACCCCCACCCCTTTTCTGACCTCTAGAAGTAATGAGCCTGGTATACATTCCCAAAGCTAAGGGATGGTACCAATTTCCAAAGTAGTTTGTGCCCAGTCAAGGGTACCAAGGGTAGCTAACTGTGTAAAGTAGCTGGGGGGATCCATATAAACTATAAAATTAGCAACTACAGTAGACAAAAACTCCACATTTCGCACAGACCTCATGTTTTTTCCAAGAGTAACGAAAAAAGTGACAAACATACTGCTTGTATAGTACTTTCTATTAACAACTTTCATCCTATGCTCATGCAAATTAATTAAATACGAATGATGCACAATTAAACATGAAAGCACACCCCTACTGGATGAATAGAACATCACTAGTTAAAATAGTTGTATCACACTATCTAGTAAATACTGTACATTTATTTTCTACTAAAAAGAGACAATACATTCTTATGCATATACATAATTATATTCTATGATGAATAACAGTCACCTATTGGCTACCTCACTGAATTCTAAATACATATATGTAAATTCCCAAACTTAGCTCAACATAAATATTGCATGTACTTATACCATATAAAACTCCACATCCCTTAAACCTACATGATAATCAGAAGTAAAAGATATTGGACCCCATATTCAAAAATGGCTGGCAGAATTATACAAATGCTTGTACTGCACATCTGAAATGCGCCAGCACGAACTAATGTAATATTCAGAAGATGCGCCGGAAGATGCAATCACGCATGTCCGGCTGAATATACTGAAGATGCGTGATCACATAACTGGAACTGTGCAGTGCAGCAGGGCACCTTTGAATATGGGAAACCATGCAAGTTAGACAGGGGCAGGAGTGCACAAACAGGGAACATAGCCCAATGCACTGGTGCAAGTTGGATGGCTGATGCTGCAACAGGGCAGCACCCCAGAGAACAGGAGAGGACAGTGGTACTTCACAATGGCCAAAATGGCCACAGGTAGGGCCCCTGAGTGCCCAGGACAATGCATCACACCCATAACACCAACCATGGGAAATTCCAAGCACACCGGGCAGGGTAGACACACATGGGCATGGACAGGGTACCATGACCACGGCCAAGCCAATGGACAGGCCTGAATGCACAACAGAGTGACAAGAGAACAGATATGCCAGACAGAGCCATAGCACAGAACACCACTGGCACAGCACCACAATGGCTGGGGGCAGACATTGATAGTGAGATAAGGCCTCTGACAGTGCAGCATACAACAACATGGCCTATGACAACAACAACAGAGAGGGGCAGAGGGCCAACACAGGGAACCAGCAGGAAGGATCACAAGGAGCGCTGGCATGAAGCCCATGCCATCAGCGCAGGGATGTCTGTGACAGACACAGCGTGGACCACACCCTTGGGACAGAGCATGTCAGGTGAGGCAATGGCAGTCACACACCCATGCAGTGGTGTCCACAGGTATGTGGGCCACCTGTGCCACACAGCAGTCAGCAACAACCATGGAATAAAGGCATACACACAGCCATGTCAAAAAACAATGAAATAGTTTAATCCAATTAAAATTCAACCACAACAACAGCACCAACAAGAATAACAGCAAGAAGCATGAATGGGAAAAACAAACACAAAGTAGTATAACACAACAGTAGAAAGATAACAATATGCAAAAATAACTATTTACAAGTTCAGAAAGGGGGGAGCTGAGGGGATGGGGGAACATGGGATGCAGGGGGTGACTATATATATGGGATGGACAAGCGTGTAGATGTGGAGGGTCAGTATGGGCTATGTACAAATGTCCACAAGTCTATTGGGCCACACTGGCCTGGCGCCATGCATGGCATGGGTGTCCTGTGCCCTGTTGCAACCCTTGTTTGGCAACCACATGGGTCAACATTTGGATGGTCTGTACCATCACCCCCATCCTCCGGTACATGGCCAGAAGAACCTCCAGGCTTGACATCGCTCTCCCACGTAGTAGCAGGCATCCATGTGTCCATCTCCTTTGGGGCTGATGTCCCGCAATGGTCTGGTGTCCTATGGGAGGAAAAGGACAAACAAAACATGGCCTCAGTGCCACAAGTCACCCAGTCACAGACAGAATCCCCTGTCAAGCAATGTTGGTGACATGCATGCCTGCAGATGTGCGGACCACTGCACAGTTCTACAACACTGCCAAACCCATGACCAACAGGAGATATGCCATGGAACAGTGCTACTCATAGTGAACTGCATGATATGTGGCCTCAGAAACAGGCAATGTCAGGGCAGGACATACACAGGATATGGCAAAGGGACATGTTGGCACATACCACATGGCTGTGTGTCACAGGTCCAGTGTTCTCTGCATAAGCACACTGGCCACATGCAGTGATACACATATGTGATTGCGATGCTAGGGCAAGCCCCACCACAGATGTAGTAGAGGCAGGAGCACAGATGTACACAACCATCCACAGAATGCCACACATGCAGGTATACATGGACAGCATGCTGTGTGCCCACCCATCTGGCCCAACCATTAGTGCCACACACCTGCTGGACACACACACAGAGGCTGGCCTGTGCACAGCCACGCATCTGGCCACACAGGGGAAGGCAATGGCAACAGCAAGCCAGCAGGCAATGGGTGAGTTGTGCAAAGCCATGGGGGAGTCAGACACACACAGGACTACTGGACAGGTAGGTGCCAGAAGAACACCCATGGGGCACACCGGCAGGGTCATGCCATAGGGTATCCAGATAGCCATGTCCCCAGACACTGTCCCAAATGTGCCAATGAGCCATGTCACAACCACAGACCATCAACAAAGGCAACGCCTGTGGAAACACATGGCAACACACATGCACAGCCCAATTGGGGCAGAGTCCCACAGGTGACCTGGGACCATGACAAGGACCCTGCCATGGAGGGTGCACCAAGCAGCTGACAGCCGTCACTACCCATCACATGCACACAGGGCCGGGAACACGTGGCCACATACTGTGGTTGGCAGTAGCCACTACAGGGGGCACAGGCAATGGCAAGGGACATGCCCGCATGTCTTGGGCTGTACCAGTGCACATGGGGCACACATGCACTGGAGGCAGTGGTCACCACAGTGTAACACACAGTCCGATGGCACAGGGCACCACACATGCCATGTACCACACAACGTATGAACCTGACAAGTGCATGCACTGGGAGTAATGTCCCAATTTTGTCCCCGTGTGGTCACTGGAGACTGACCACAGCCATGTACAGACACACTGGACAGTGTCTGGCACACAGGGGCCAAGAGCACTGCGGAGCTGTCACATGGCACTACACTGTCACCATATGTGTGGGTGACCAGCACCCCATGGGCATGCCCAATCCCATGTGCCATGGACCACAATGGGCAATGCATACCCCCTATGTACACATAAAACATGTAACACAACATGCTCACTCACCTGCTGCATGGTGTGGTGACCACCTAGTAGCACCACGGTCGATATTCTGTCCCTGTGACCTGCGAACCTCACCGCTCTGGCTGCGGGCATCACTCTTGGCCTGGTGGACCTCCTCCCTACCTGCAATGGAAACACAATGAGATGGGCACAGTTAGCATCAAGCTGTAGCACAATGCTCCCCTTCCCCCAACACCCATGTGTAAGCCAGTTATGTGATGCCCAACACTGACATGGGCCACAATGCAGCCCAACAGGCACACAATCTACAGTGGACAGGCATTGTTGCAAGATACAGGCCTGTACAAGCACACACCTGTCACCAGTGCCAACACAGTACATCGCCACATGACGCTGAGCATGTGCTGGTGGTGCAGTATGGTGACCTGTGTGACACTGAGGTGTGCCATCAGGCCCATGCCTGTGTGATGTGAACATGGTGCCTGCACCTTAGACAATGGCGCATGTGGATGGGCAACACGTGTAGCCACCGCCACGTGGTACAACATCAGACATCTCCATGGACACCATACATGAAGGCTGGACATGGTACCCCTCCTGCATCATGGCACAGCATACAGCGGTAATGCACAGCAGCAAGGGGCCACACATGTGGGGCCCAAAATGGGTGATGTGTCACCACTGTGGGCCACCATGGCCCCCACCATCACACAGTGTCACACACCGTGGCATGGCCCTGGACCCGCATTGGGGGCCACATGCCCCATAGGGGTGCTGGGACTGTACAGTGGCACACACTGCATACCGTACACTGGCACATCAGTACACACCCGACAGACACCACTGGTGACATGCCACAGTCCACTATGGACAGTGCCTGCCAGAGCCACACACCTGGCATTATCCCGTACCATGAATGGCACACAGTCACATTGCGTACATACCTGGGCGTGGCACTGCTCCCCTCCACACCACATCCCATAGCCGCTCCAGCCTGGCCCTATCCCATCACAGAAGATCACCAAAGTGGTGGCAGCACTGTTCCCCCATTCGGGGGATGTCTGTGAGCCTGGTGAGGCTCACGGCAATCCTGGACCACACCAGGGCCGTGCCTCATGGTGCTCCTCTGCTCCAAATAGCTGCCCCTCCAGGGGGACAAGGTCCACCAAATTCGCTAGCTCAGTCTCCCCTCAGTTGTGAAAGTGGAGCCTGGTGGACACTGTAGCAAAGGCACATGACATAGCTCAATAGCTGCCACTCCTGCTGCACTGTGATGTTGCACTGGCAGTAACTGCAAGGTGTCTGGGCCACACCAGTTGTGCAATAGACCACACAGTATCGTCCCCACGCAGCATGCCAGTGCTCCATTGGGATGCACTATAGGTGTTCCATGGTACATTACCGCACATACGTAGTAGTGATGGGCTGCGTGAGACCCAGAGGTCAGCCCCCCACAAACATGCATGCTCGGCTGCGCAGCAACGCCATGTTGGGGAGGTCAGTCAATGTCACAACCACAGTCATCCGTATGGTGCAAGTCTGTGGCTATGCGCCATACACGTCTGCAGTGCACTGCGCAATGCACCACTACTGACGTCCCTTGACCATGACCGCGCAAGGCTGTGACGTATGTGTGTATCGCACATGCATTAGAAATGCGCCATGTGTTTGTGTTTTGTTGCAATTACATGCACGATGCACTCTGAGGTGCACCAGGCCCATCTTTGCGATATTCAGCCAGGTTATGATAATGAGCTCATTGCCCAATCCTGGCCCATCTCTGACATTTGCATCTCATTACAGGCTGCTCAGACCCCCATTTGCATTTGATGAGCTATAACTTGAGCCGGCATGTACCACCCCACCACATAGTTGACCGAGAGGTATTGCAGCCTTGGAGGTGAGTGTGTTTACACTGTGGCATTGTCTGTATTGGATTCACCTAATATCTGCATGTCTCTCATTATGTGGCACTGACGCTGTCCTGTCCTTGTGATTCTTTTTCATTTCCACAGGCACCAATATGGAAGCTGAGGAAGGGAGAAAGAGAAGGAATCCAAACTTCACTAAAGACAAGCTCATGTCCCTCATTGAGGCCTACATTCTGAGAGAGGACCTCCTGACAAGCAAGTCGGGAACCCAGCTAGAACGGGCAAAGGGGTAGTCAGAGGTGGTTGAATCTGTGAATGCCAACAGTACATTCAACCATACAACTCAGGACTGTTTCAAGAGGATAAACCACAAGAGGATACAGGCCAAGGAATGCCTGGCCCAGGTACAGGTATCATGCCATGCCACTGGGAAGGGGCCATCAATAGTGCCCACCATGACAGAATAGGAAGCCTTGATCGCTACCACCCTGAGCTATAGCTCTGTAGAGGATGTCTCCAGTGGTGGCTTTAATACAGGAGGTGCACCATCACTGTACTGTGAGTATGCATTGCACAGGTATTGTGTTAGCCTGCATGTGGTGTTCACAGGTGGTGTCTGGCATATCATACCAACATTGTAACACTGTGCAGGCACAGAGCTGCAGCCACAGTACACCTGTGCATGACCCTGGGGTGTGCTGGCAGGGCCTCCGTACATGGGTGCCTCAGCCCATGTTGTGGGATAGGTACATGCAGCACCACGCATGTCTGCAGTCACATACGCCTGTCAGTGGATCATACCACTGGGCCACGGGTGTTGTGTGGGAGTACAACCCTGTGGTCTGTGGTGTGGGTGTGCATCTAGCATTGACATTGGGCTTTATGCCACATGCTGGCCGCTGTGCAGGGGTGTGGGAGTGAGGGCCAGTTGGGACGGGGGGGGTGTTATAGGCCATTTCGACTGTTCCTCACTTGGGTCATGTTTGGACACACGTGTGCCATGTGACCCACATTAGTAGTCCTGGATGTGTGTGCCACCACTTGCGCACCTGTGACATGCATGTGCACCTCCAAGTGAATGCTACAGTTTCCTCACTATAGGCATACAGCCCTGACTATGCTCTCCTCTTCTGCCTTCTCAGCTCAATCACATCTCAGGGGTGCAGCAGGGTCCCAGGCATGGCCTGGGGGACAGCAGCCAGATGTCCCCATTTCCAGCGTGTCTACAGCTGCCATGGCCACTGCTGTTGTGGCATGCACAAAGGAGGTGGAGCAGGTTCACTGCCTTACTGATCTTGACCCTCTCTCTGGGATTTACCTCCTGGATGATCTTGCTGTACTTGTCACAGCCACGGATGATGATGATGACGCCACCCAGTTGGAGAGCATCATTATCGACACCATGTGCAACCCTGGCATGCCGAATGCCACACAGGCACCCTCCAACAGTGGCAGAAATTCCAGGACATCACAGGAGCAGCCCATGTCACGTCACATGCTGGTGGCCACCATGCTGTCTGTGGTTGGCCAGGAGCAGGGCACGTCTGTGTGGCCCGGGTGCAGCATAACCATCTGCCAGGGTGATGTTGACCAGCAACGGCCCGCAGAAGGACATGTGCAGGCTAACCCAGCACCCAGTGTGTCCACATGCACACAGTCCCCAGGCCAACAGCATCCTGCTGTGGCTGCCACACTGCAGGCCATAACACCCCTTGCTCATCAACCACCTCCACAACACATGTCCCCTGCTGATGAGCCCAATGAGCACACACGGCTCCAGCAGATCTCCGTGGAGTGCCAGGTGGTGCTCAGGGTAACTGTACATGGGGTGTGCATGCAGGTGGCTCTCCTTGATGAATGGGCAGCCATTCAGCATGCTGAGGTTCTCAGTGAGTTTCGCCAACTGCAGGCAGACATAACCACAGAACTGTGCCTCCTGCAGGTCTGGATCGGACTGCACAGGCAATTGAAGTGAACTGTACAGCTGTGTGGCTTGCAAAGTTAGGCCATCTCCTTTTATACCTATTTTTGGGCTGCTCATTTTTGAGATGCACTGCACTTTGGCCGCTCATTTTGGCTGAATATGCGGATGCACTGCACATTCATGGGAATGCCCCCTGTATTTGTGCCGCTGTCATTATTTCTGTGCAATCACGCATTCCACTTTCGGCCGTGCATCTCCTCTGGTTGAATATCACACTTCAGCGCATTTTCCAGGATGCGTGATGCATCTCTAGTTTGGGCCACGCATCTCCTTTGAAAATGTGGCCCATTAAGTACATGCCTGGAATAAACAGAACAAAAACAGGAAGTATACAAACATCCAAATGGCATAACTATATTTTTCTATTTAACTCTACTCTTTTTTTTGCAAGCTGCCCCCCACTCACCCAAACTCCCAACCCCCACTCTGTTCCCCCGGACATACCTTCCCCTGCAGATACCCCCTGGCTTACCCACCAGAGCAGGGCCATGGCACCAGGCGGCCCTATCAGAGACAGGACAAGTGTCGGTGAGGGGCACCCACTGATATTGCCTCCCTGGCTTTCCCCCCAGGGTGGGGTTCAAGGCCAGCTGGAGCCAAAGACACCGGAATTGGTCCGCAGAGGGAGAGCCAGAGGGAGCGATCAGGGCCAAGGGCAGGCATCATTATGGGCAACCTGCAATTTTGTTGTTTTTTCCCCTGGGGCAGGGATGTGCAATGACATCCTGCATCTGCCCCACCCCACACAGGTGACAGCGCTAGCACAGAGGTACCCCCAGCCTCGGATCCGCATTGTGCCAGACACTCTACCCCACCTCCCCCTGGAGAAGGAGAGCAGTCCCTGGGACACTCAATCCTTCACCCCTGGCCAACCTTCCAACATCCTGAGTCCATTCCAAAACCTGGGTCATCGGTGTCACAGACGGGCACCCTGCCTCTGCGGGCCAGCCCTTATTTGACATTACTTAATGACAACTGCTAAGACAAGGACACCGTGCTGTGATATTAAAAAAAAGTCTGCAACTGTTGTACTGGCAACAAGTCTGCAGCTGTTGTACTGGCAACAGTCCCAAGACTCCAGCATATCTTCTGCTTGGTCTTCCTTAAGCTCTTGTGATGGATGCAAAAATGACTACCAAACTGCTGAGCATAACTGTTGCAACTTTGATTCTGCTCCCATAACACACCAGTGGGTTTTCACAATGTTTGCAATTTCACCTCATTTAAACTCTCCTCATTAACTTGGTCTGAGCCAGGATTATTAACCACATTTGAATTTTCCCCATTTGCTTGATCTAAACTCTCAGTTATTAATCTGTTCTTGTATGACCTGTTGCATATCTGTGCATTTTTTGCCTGTGTATACTGTCGATTCTGCACTGATTGTTGCATTACTTGTCCCTGATTCTGTCCATTGTTCTTGCCTCAAAATCCCCACTTGTTGTAATAAGGCTGTCTTTTGTAACTTGACTCGTTTGTTCCTTCCTCTCCTTCTTGCTTTTGATTTACATTCATAAACTTGATTCTCAGGCTCCTATGAGGGGTCATAGGTGTCATTACTGTTGAAGGGTTGGGGGGCAGAAGTGGCATACTGGGAACTGTCCCTTGATTCGGTAGTGCTCACGAGATATCTTCCTTCTCCTCTAAAAAAGATGCTGATGCTCCACTTTCACCTGGCTGCCTCCTTCTCCACACCTAGACAAATTACTGCTTTCAACATGACCAAACACTGCAGGCACACTGCACCTCTGCTTATCCCTACCGCCTTAGTTGCCCTTGCCCTTGCGGTCCACCTTGTAGACACCATCCCTTTCCTTACGAAGCTCCCTGTCCCTCCCAATCTAACTGATTTCACCCTGTCCACCATATTGGTCCTCCCGCACCTGCCTGCTGCTTGCTGTAATCTAGTTCCCACAAGGCTCTGGCTCCCTATATTGCGCTACCTCAAATTCTGTGGCGGATACCCTCGTACATGGCATAAAAAGGGCAAATACCTAAAAATAGTGGCCCTACTCCTACGGTTTAGTCTCCTCCTCATACAGCTGGGGATGTCAGAGTCAGCCCGGGTCCTGGTCCTCACACACCCGCCATGCTCTTGCCTCTCCCCTGAGGTGCTACTAAAGACTTGAAACTAGCACACCTAAATGTAACCCCCCCCCTATAAATGGGGGTTTCAAAAGACTTCCTTGGGTATGTCTAAATGCCCACTGCCAGGCTGGTGTTCTGTGTCTTTGCAGGTTTAAAAAGTGTTTGCACATGACTGCTGAGTTGGCCTCCATGCCAGTCTCTTTAAGAGCTGCCTATTTCGTAGTTTATAATGAATCTGGGAGGGGGCTGAGTGTTTCTAGGCTCGAGTCCAGCCAGGCTGTAGTACAGCCGCTCCTGTCTGTCATCGCTAATTGTGCAGAGGGAGCCTTGCTAGACTCTGTGATTGCTTGCTGATTATCTGCTTTAATAGTAATGACGATGATGTAGTTTGTCTATCCTGCCTTTCTTTGCAGCATGGACATTGTTGTTTTGCACCACCATCTTGGTTCTGGACTGCCAGTTTAGGCCAATCAGTACCTTTAGGGACCTTAAAATGGAGTCTGTCCCCAAGGGTCTTGTGGGAGTGAATTTCTGCAGAAATTGTAGTTTTTACAGTTTGGCATCTAAATGGACCTGGAGTGTGACAGACAGATGGATCAACCAACCGAACCTGTTTTGTATCACTAGGAAGTCCCGGTGCTGCCTGCAGCAGTGAGTCAGGGCAGAGTTAGAGCTGAATGAGTGAATAGCTCAAGAGATTCGGGCAGCTGCTCCTGCATAGATGCGCTGGGGAATTCGTCAGGAAGGCTGTGTCTGGCCTGCCTGCCACCATCTTCCCTAGTGAGGGAGTAGGCAGAAAAATATTGGACTTCATCCGAAAGTGTATTGTGACCAGACTACCCAACTGTGATTGCATTTCGCCTGAAGAGGACCGAAGACTTGCTTTTATGCGATCAGCCTGTCAGGACTTCCAAAATGACCGCAGAGCGTACGGTTTGTGGACAGACACTGTGAATTGCAACAGGACTGTCATCCGAATCTGTTATATTTATCTGCCTTTACTATAAGTGAGCTGAATGTGGATTGTAGGTTGTGATTTGGTTCCCCACTTTGCTGAATGTGTCACTCTTGCTGGAAGATGTATCCAGCACATTACCGGACTGCATTCGACCTCTCCACCTGGTCTGGGCTTCAACATCTCAGCCTAGCCTGCTGCTCACGCTGCAGAACAACACCCAAAGAGAGATCTGCCAGAGGATTCAGCTCCCTGCTCAACACTAATGAACAGGAACAACACCACAGTGAATCGTGTGAGCCCTGCTTCCTCTGGCAAACCATCACTTCATCCTGAGGTCTCCATTTCGTCCATCCTGCAACCTGGTCTGGGAATCATGAGTAAATATCAGGGTAGCTCCCTGCAACAAAAATCTAATCAAAGTGTGTCATCTGATTTAATTGTTTTGATTAATTTCACGAACTGAGCCCTCTGACTCCGGAATGCAAATATTGGGTTAAAGTACATTTTGTGTTTCTTTTCCCTAAGGGCCCCAACAACAGCTGCAACTCCAGCCTACCCTGGGTAATGCTTCAGGCTAGCCTATAACTCCAACTGGGTACCCAGAGTGTGTGTGACTGTGATAGAGGGACTCTTAGAGGCATGCATGCTTCACCTGATTTATTCAGTAATAGAATCAAGCACCAGATTACACCCCTTTCCTTGTTCATGCTCCCCAAATAAATCAGATCTAAATCTTTTTGCACTTAACTGGTTGTGGTGAACCTCTGTACAGACAACATTGAAATACTGTTGGTTGTTGTGTTAAATCTCATTTTACAGGGGGTCTCCAGGGCCGGACCAGCTGAACCAGCCCTTGTGGCAAGTGCAACAAGTGTGGGGTTAAATCCGTTTGTCAGGTGTTAATTGCAATTGTGTATTCAGTGAACCATCTAGGCCACTAGAGGAAACAGAGGAGGGTAACAGTGTCCCAGAGGGCTATACCCATGGCAGCTACACTACCACTGACCCTGTCCTCTGGGTGGAGGCACCCGTTTCAAGTAACCAAGCCCCTTAACCTGCGCTTGGTCATGCAGGCAGGGGTAGCATCCCTTGGGGGTAGCACCACATGCGGGTTACATAACTATTAGGAGTCTCTAGTGGAATATTTCTGAGCTAACTGCCTGGACCTCACACTATCAACCTGACATACTGTGTCTAACTGAAACCTGGCTCAAGCCTTCTGTGCCTGACACATTCTGTGAGCTACCTGGTTACAGTTTCATCAGAAATGACAAGTCCCCCCCAAAGCGTGGCAGTGGCACCATGACAACTTTGCCTCCCTCTCACCACCCTCACCTCCACAGTCTGCCTCCTTTGAACTCTGTGCTGGTACTCTGAGGTTCAGCAATTTCAAAAAACTGCACATACTTTGTTTTTACATTCCTCCCCCAAACAACCTATGTAAGCTATCCTCCCTGATTGACACTCTGGGGTCCCTAGTTAGCAGCAATGACTTTGTAATCCTAGGCGATTTCAATATGGATTGGCTCAAATGGCTAAATGACTCCATTGATGTGCTGCTAAATAAACTAGCCCTCTCCCAAATGATCAGACAATCCACCAGACTCTCCAATAGAGCCCAAACTGCCACCCTGACTGTCTGCATTCTTGTTCCAAATTCTGACAAAATATCCTCAGCTGGGATTCTTCCTGACTCCATTACAGACCATTCTCCAATCTACTGCACCTGGCATGCCAGCACTGAACATCCCCCACCCAGGATCATACAATGTAGGAACTAGTCGCTTTTCAACAAAACGAACTACCTACATGACATAATGAATGTTGACTGGACACCTCTGTGGACCCCCAACGATGTGGACCTTGCCTAAAGTATTTCAATACTTCCCTCTTCCAAATACAAAATAAGCATGTTCCTGTCACTGCTAGGCATATCAGAGGCCGTACAACTAAGTGGTTCACCCATCCCTTATTTTGCCCTACTAAGAAAGAGGGACAATAGCTGGGTCACTTGTAAAAAATCTAACTCCACTCATGACTGGAATAAGTACAGGCTGCTGCAAAACAAGTGCAAGACAGCAATTAGACTGAGCAAAAGCACATTTTACAAAGAGAAACTAGCCACCCCACATAATACACCCAGCAGCATCTGGAGAAGTCTTAAGGAATCCCTGGGTCACTCGAATCCTAGCACACCCTCTGACTATGAAATCAATAGCATCAATTGTAATAGCCCTACTACTATATCCAGCATTTTTAACCAGCTCTTCTCAGACCTCTCGTCTATCTCTGCTTAGCTGAACTCCCTGAGGGACACCGCTCCTTCGCACATGCCTGACCGTCCCCCCAACACCCACCCCCCTTTCCACTTTAAATCAGTCACCAATACCGTAGTGTGAAAACTCCTCCTCTCACTACCTGAAACCAAGTCCGAAGACCCTGATGGTCTTGACCCCAAACTCCTGAAACTAGTTGCCTGGTAACTAACCCTTCCCCTTACCTGTATCATCAATCTCTCCCACACCACAGGATCAGTACCTGTGGGATGGAAACATGCCAACATCATACCTATACTAAAAAAAGGAAACTCCAAGTCCCTTTCCAACTACTGTCCAACAGCCATACTCCCTACACTTAGCAAGATCCTTGAGAAAATTGTCCCTACTCAACTAACAGCCTATCTGAAAAAGTACAATCTGCTGTGCTCTGCACAACATGGCTTCAGAGAGCATCACAGCACCACTACAGCCCTACTCGCCCTGACTAATGCGAGTTACTCTGCATCTGATATAGGTCACCTCACAGGCACCATCTTTATTGACTTAACGAAGGGCTTCGACACTGTTAACCACCCCATACTTCTTAACAGACTAAGGTCCTTAGGAGTCTCAGATATTGCACTGCCCTGGTTTTCCAGCTATCTCTCCAATAAACAACAAAGTAACCATAATTGACTCTACCTTCTCTGAATACCTTCCCACCTCCCTCAGTGTCCCACAGGGATCCATCCTCGGCCCTCTATTGTTCTCTCTTCACATCAATTCAATCACACACTGCTTCAACAAGTCAACCCCCATCCTCTATCCTGATGAGCTGGTGTTCTTTTGTCAATCACACGACCTTACTCACATAAACCACGACCTTACCTCTGACCTGGCCATGGTACAGTCCTGGCTCAAGGACAGCAAACTTCTTATGAACTACTCCAAATCCCAGGGCATGCCTTTTGGAACCCCACATAAATTAAATAATCTATTGGTACCCCTGTCAATTATAACAGATAATGGTACCCCTCTGAATACTGTCACCTCCTTCAAGTACCTTGGAATAACACATGATCCCTCCCTTAATTTCTCTACTCACATCCTCTCGATGTGTAAGGGAGTCAACTCCAGTCTGGATATTGCCTATCATGCAAAAAGCCATTTCTCTCCCTCAGCACGAATCTCAGTGGCACGAGGCCTTCTCCTTCCCATACTGTCCTACAGTCTGTCTGTATTTGCTCTATCCTCTGCTTCTCTCCATTGCAGATGGACCGTAAGCTATAACAATATCTACAGATTCACCCTAACCTGCAATCATCTCACACACCTTTGCTCTCTCTACAGCAAACTTAGCTGGCCCTCCCCAACAGCCCTACTTGACTCCTCACTAGGCAAATTGGCTCACAACATCATTACCTCACAGAAACCACCTTCACTGGCCACTGTTAATTCCCTCTTAGCGCCACTATGGCCTCGGATCCTCTGACATGGTACAACTAGCTATCCTCAGGTCACGGTCCAGGTATGGGTCTGTGGTGTTCTCCTCTGCAGCTCTTGCACAATGTAACTCTTTCCTGGCTGCACTTCATTTCTGCATCACTATAAGCAAAGTCAAAAAACAGCTCCACTCCCTACTAATTGTCCGATCCACCTGCACCTGTCCATAGTCCTGCTGTGTTCTCATCCACCACTTGTCCTTCTTCTGCCTTCCCTCCAACCCCACTATCCCTCTTAACTGCTCTTCCCCCCAATCTAGCTTCTTCCGTCCTGCCCAACTTTGCTACTTAATGATCTTTGGCTGCTCTGGCCCTCTTGCACTTCAATTCTGCTGCCTCTCTCTGTAATATGTACTGATCCCTATTGTCTTTTATTTTCGACCCCCTACTGCTATGCCTTGGTTAAAGTCGTACTGGTAAACTGTACAATCCTTTCTCTTACTTGATTTGCTGCCTTGTCCTTTTCATTTTACATGGCATCGCATTGTATTGCATTGTATTGCTTCTGAATGCACTGTATTTGTATTGTACTGTATCTCTGAAATGTACTGTATTTGTACTGTACTGTATCTCTCCCGGGTCGTACCTGAAAATAGGCAAATGTCGGCCTAGTGTACCCCACCGGGTCAACAAAAGCTAAATAAATTAAAATCAAATATGACCCACTAGCACCAGATATCACTTAAAAGTCCTGATCTCTTCAATATGGGTTTAATGACTTTGTTTCCATTTTTATTCTGAGCTCCTCTGCTCCAGTCAAATAGTGTCCCCCTCTAGTCTTCTGCATCTTATTCAAACTTTCTCTCTATTCAAGCCATTCTTATTTTATCTGTCCTTGTAATAGTATTCTGCAATATTTGCAATATTTGCCTCTACTCTCCTTAGAAAGGATGGTCTGAAAAGGTGCTCACTGTCCATTCTTGGGCTTCCAGCTCTGTGCAAACCTCTGTTTCAGTTTCAGCGTCATCTTCCAATATCAATGTTACAGTGACAGCTGAGGCTTCCAGTGCTGATATGTTCCATTTCTCCATTAATTTTTCTCTGTCAGTGCTGCATGTTGATTTCTTGGTCACCTGTAGTTCACAGGGGGTCCTGCCTACACTTACATATGCCTGTAATGACATGCGCTGCCAAAAGATTTAATGCGTGAAGATCAGTACATTCTAAACTGATGAACGCCTCATCAATTGAAACATTTGCATGTTTAAACTATTACCACTAGCTGCAGCTCATTGTTCAACATCTTGATTGCCTTGTAGCAGAGAGTTCACTCACCCATTCAGTAAAAAAGAGAGTCAACAACATTGGTAGTGTTTGTCTATTCATTGCTTCCTAAACCACTATTTATGTTGCTTATTACTGGAGACTTAGTGCTCATTCTCCAAACTCGGTTTTCCTTTGAGCACAACCAAAAAACTAAATGTAAAAATGAAACAGCTGAGCTGCCTGTTCATTTTTACTGGAATTTAATTTCCCAGACTCCTTGCATTGGTGCACATGGCTCTCCATATTTTACTTCCCTCTGCCTCCCTCCCTGCTTTCTCCCCCTCCTACCTGTGCTGTTTCCTGAAGCTCCATATGACCCCTTTCTTCCCATGTTGCCCTCTCCATTACCTGTCTCCTTTACTCGTCTGTTCTTGCTAACCTGATTTATACCTCATATGTCCACCACCATGTCCACACCCCTGTCTTTCTGCACCCCTGCCCTGGGGGAGGTTCCTCCCCTGGGCACTCACATCATCTGGAGGGGTGGCAATCTTTGCCTCCTCTGGCATTACAGCCTCCTCCTCAGCTAGTTTAAATGCTCCTCTAAGTAGCATTTATACTTCCACTAACGACTGTGATCTACCTCTTGGAAGGATGCAGGCCATCTCCCCAATAGAGGCCATGTCCTCACAAGCTGTACCCAGTCCCCAGCATACTGTAGCTGAAGCCTTCCTCCATGCACCATGCCTTCAGCCAGTTAGTCATGGTGTCCTCTTCTTTCCTCGGCTATACATAGGTAACACTTCAGCAAATGCCACCATGCATGTTACCTGCTTCAAGCACCTCTCCAGCTCCCTGAAATTACCCCACACTATCCCTACTCCTTTCCTTGCCAGAGCATTTGTCCCTAGGTGGACAATAACATATAGTTCCCACCTCCCATTTCCTGCTGCCAAAGTGATCCTCTGGATCCTCTCTCTACCTCTCCAAGCTGAAGTACCAGGAGGGCACATCACCTCCCTCTCCCTTCCTCCCCCCACTCCCAAGTCTATTTCCCTAACGATAAAGTCCTACAACAACAGCTCTTCTTCCTTGGCTGGGGACCCCTTTCTCTGTCCTTGGGGCTCCTCTTCTAAGGACCCCCCACTTCCTTCCTTCCCACTGCTATGGGTGCCTCCTCTCAGCTGCCATGTCCCACCAGTACAATGAAGGAATTGTGCAGTGGTACAGGCTGAGTCATGTGTTCCCTTCCCACCACCCACCACCCTCCCAGAGCCCAACAAGTTCCAACCATTCTGCATATTTATCCTTTGCGGGAGTGGTGGCAGACTTGGTTGCCCCGGGTAGGACAGAAGGTTCTCTGCACCCTTGCCAGTTTGGCACTGAGTCCAGCAACCTCTGTCCACAACCCAGAGAGGTGAGTGCAAATGGAGCAGCACCTCAGTCTCCAGAATGTGTGCTGAAAGATTGCAACTCCTCACCCATTGCACTGCACCACTGTCATGTTCTTTCTTTTTATAACCATTTTGTCTGTTGAACCTTTTTTTATACCTCCCTGACTCCTTTCTATGACTTTTGTCTTCCTACCTCTTCCTTTACCTGTTTGAAATGTATTTGTTACCTTACCCTAGATAGGGTATCTCCTACTTTCCCTTTTCAACCTTTCTAGCAGTTGCTACTTTCCTGATCTCTGTCACAAACCCACTCAGCAGGTCAGCCCTCTACTCCCAAAGTGCCAACCTCCGAGCACAGTCTTGCAAACAGTTAACAGAACAAGGTAACCCTCTTGTCTGTTTTTGTGGATTTGAATCAACCTTTGGTCTCAAGTCTCGGAGGGATTCAAACTGTGAACCTCTTATTAGCATACCCAATGTACAGGCTCAGATAATTCTGTCTTCGGGGGGCCAGATATCTTTGCCTATGGGCATTGAACCAGGTGTACAGCAATGAACCCTTAAAAACTGTAATAAAAGACCTCAGATTTAAAACGCTTACCTTTTTCCAGTTTGGTATCACCATTCAAACTTATGCCTAGTGTCTGCTTTAACCATATATACTCTACTTGTAAAGGAAAGAAATCAAAGACAGACCAAGTAAGCTCTAAAAAGAGTTCTACTAAAATAGATAAGAATATGTAAAACATAAAATACAGAACTATTGTATCACAAGACATACAAATCTATTAAAAGAACAAGGTTTTAAACAGTACAAGTCTTACTACAGTACTTAGATTTGTCTCTCTCTCTAAATACCTGCTTAAAGTGCTCCAAAGATGTTTCTTTGTCAGAGTCTAGATAGAAGTGTCTCTGAAGGAAAACAGAATGATGTTTAAAAGCTGGTTTTCCCCAACTATTTGCATGAGGTCACCTAGCTCTTCCCTGTCAGAATATATAAAAAAAATACCTATATAAAAACAGGATGTCTTTTCAAAGTATTAAATTCTGTAATCCTCAGCACAATTAATTTTCTTCAAATTACATTTCTTTGATCTTAAGCAGTATCCTCTCTCATAAAGACATCAAAGTCTTTTTTATGATTTCGCACCAGTGTACTAAACCTGGTTTCCTCCTCTAAGCGTTACAAAAGTTTATGATTTTTCTCTTTAGCAACTACAGCTATAATTAACTTAGAAAAACAGGAAATTCCTGATTAAGGCCTTCCAGGTAACACCTTGTATCTAAAACCTGTGTGTGTGTGTGTTCTCACATGCTGTTTCAGCATTTCTCATGGGAGACAGTTAATAATACATTTTTTTTTATTTTACAAAAAATCATACAGCACTCAGAACTGGCTGTCCACATCACAATGTCTACTATTTCCTACCCCCCAGTTGTTACCTCACTGCTTGTACTAATTTAACCTATACCAGTATATCCATACACAGCAGTGTGGTGTGCTGCACTATGCCCTACCTTAGTCAGATGTTCCTGCTGCAGAGTCTCCTATGTACTGCAGTCTGTGGATGCCTGCAGATGCCTTTAGATATATGTTCCACTCCTGTGCTGTTCCACTCATGCACTGGGACACAAGTGCGATGGGACACACAAGGCAAGGGGGTCTTTTACAGTGCTCTTGTTAGAAGGCCCTAAACTTCTGGTAGGTCCATTCCCCAGTCACACACCTGATTCACAGGGATTTCTTAATCTACTTACCCCCCAAGATTAATTTCCAGAGCTAGGTTCCCCACACTATCTGTTACAAATTTAAAGACAAGTCTAAAAGTGCTCAAAGTGCCCCAGACATTGACTAAAACCTCTTTCCTGCCCACTTACACTGTTACTTTAAGTATGAAGACTATATATATATATATATATATATATATATATATATATATTCAATACTTGTAAGGATACATTTTGTCAAATATATTTGATATCCATAGAGTGGTCAGACCTCGAGTGAGAATAACATGTTTATCCTCACTCTAGGTCCCCATGACCAAATTTATCCACACTGTAAGTCATGATTAGCTGGCATCAAGTGTGCGAGTGGCCAGCTCCAGCCAATCACTTTCACTTTCAGAGTGCTTTTTTTTTATTTTTATTTTAGTTTTTGTTAACCGGGTAAGTGCATTAGACAAATTCTTACCTATTTTTAGGCACGACCTGGGGGAAGGGGGATACAGATGAACATCAACTGACCTTGAACCAGCTTAAGCTGTTGGTGGTATTTTAGCGAATGGGGGGGAATTTGGCCAAGGCACCAGAAAAATTCCCCTATTTTGAGAAGTGCCATGGGATCTTTAACATCCACTTGAACTGGCAGATGGGACCTCGATTTTAATGTCTTATCCAAAAGATGGCACCTCAGGAGTGCAGCATCCCCCTCATGCTGCATTGTAGTGTCAATATTGGGATATTAACCCAAGTGCCTGGTGTGGGGCTAGAACCCACAGCCTTCTGATCTCCTGACCTCAGAGGCGAGTGTGCTACGTGCTGAGCCACTGACACTTTGAGTTGCTCTACAAGATGGCTGCTCTCAATTTGCCTTCATAATGACATTCTCCTTAGTGCTACACATCACACTAAGAACACCCTGCTTTCATAAAAATAAGTTAGAAATCAACTCAAAAATCACTACCTCCCAGCCACATTTCATATATTACTTTTGCTCTTTCCAGAAGCTGCCCTGTCTTTTGCGACTGTGATCCATGAACCCTGTGCCAACCACATTACACCCGACCCTGTATGGCACTTGCTTTGATTTCTGGCTGCATCCTACCCATGCTGTCTTGAGCTCTGCAACCCTCGAACCACCTGGCATGAAAGCCTCATCACAAGGCCACATTCAACAGTGAATGGCATGATGCACGCAGCATCATGATATCACAGCACACTCGCAACCACTTGGTTATCCTGAAATGCCACTTGTCAACTTACAATTAAACAAAATAAACCATTTAAGGTTGTAAAATATGGAAGAAATAATGAGAAAAACACCATTGCATAAACTGAATAATGTCATAGCCTCACTAGCAATATCACTGTTATTTTCCCTCATTAAGTTTTCACTTTTGGCTTTGCCACTCATGATGTCATAGGGTCTAACTGCACTTGGGAAAAATAACAGTGATATTTCTAGTGAACCCATGGCATATTCCTTATATGTATATATGTGTGTGTGTGTGTGTGTGTGTGTGTGTGTGCATGTGTGTGTGTGTGTGTGTGTGTGTGTGTGTGTGTATCTATCGATCTATCTCTGTCTGTTCACCTATCTATCTATCTATCTATCTATCTATCTATCTATCTGTACACACACACACCTCTAGGCAAAAGCTGGGTGCTTACTCTTCTCTGTGTCAGCCGTTCCTGCTCTTCCATCCATATTCAACCCTAAAATTAGTTATCATTGGTAAGACACAGCTGTGATGGACATAGAATGCTAGGGCTCCCAGAGCTGCATGGATTCCTGTATTTTATATGGAAATGGAGCAATCTACAGGGAAACCATTACCACGGACTAGATAGGATAACAGAGAAATTCTGCTTCCATTGAAAATAATGTAATCTACAGGAAAACACAGAACAATTGCCCTGGAGTTACAAGAAAAATGTCAACTCGGTCTAGGAGCACAGTCACACTGAAAATGAAAAACAATGGTTAATAATGATGTTTCAACCATCTGGCCTTCATTTAATTATACATAGTGTATGCCCAGATAAAAGGAAACATTACTAGAGATGCAGAATTGCCAGGGCTGATTGTATGTGAGAAAAGTGTGAGGTGCTGGGGGATGAGGAGTGGTGCAGTAAATGTATAGTAAAACAGAGAATCAGTGGGTGGGCTTGAGGAATTAGATTATAGACTCAAAGAGAATGTGTAACCCATAGAGGTGGGGGGGGGATCAGTTAACAATGAGAGAGTGGGCATTAGAGAGAGGAGTAATTGAGTTAGAGACAAAGGAAGGAATGCTGTCATCAGGAATAAACAATACACAATTAGCATTATGTTTTGTGTTTGCACGAGTTTCCAAACAGAAGAATGAGCTTAGTTTCAACAGATTTCTGATGCAGATACAAAGGGATCATAGTAGTCATATTTGGGAAAACAGAATACGCTTTGAGATTGTTGATTGCTACTGCCCTTGAGTGTTCCCTGAACAAATCAACAAGACATCTCCACATTTTTTCCAGTATAAAGGGCAGTGTATGTTTTTTGCAGAAAAATCAGAATAAATCAGGGGCCTGATTTTCAAAGGACCTAGCATGGTCCATGGACTAAATCAGACTGCAACTCTGATGTGGGAAAAAATCCTTGCACAGATGAAAATGCTATTTTCAGCATTTCTTGTTCATGGGTAGCACTTTCCTTTCTTGCACAGGTGTGGAAAATTGCTGTCCTTTCCAATAGCAGGCATAGCATTTATTTATATATTTGTTTATTGATGATTTCAAAAAATGTTACCACGAAAGACATACTGAGCATTATTGTACAGCTGTATATAACAAGCATTTGTCAATGCCAAATGTTTGCTTGCTGGTATTGGCATTGGCAGAGCAGGAGTTAGAGAGATGCATAATAGGAATGGCAGTGAAGTACTGAAGTAACGCCAACCCCCACCCACACCCTGCAGAGACTGACAGGTGTTGGGGTGTGCCTTTGGATCATCGACCATAACACTCATGCCATTCCACCTCATCCCACCCTGCAAACACTGACAGGTGTCACAGTGTGCCTTGAGGTCTTCGGCCCTTATGTTCACCCCATTCCATAAGGAAATAAGCTGAGATGGGTGCAGTATAGGAGAATGGGGTGAACGTTAGGGCTGAAGATCCCAAGGCACACCTCGATGTCTGTCAGTGGCTGCAGGGTGGGGGTGGGGGTGGAATGGCATGAGCATTATGGCCAATGATCCCAAGTCACACCCCCAATGCCTGCTTTTTCCAGTGATGCACCTAGGTTCTGGAACTCTCTCCCAGCTGAACTCCAGTCACTAAACTCCCCCAATACCTTCAAATTGCAATTCCGGAAGACCCTAATGGCTAACGTAGATTACAAGTGCTAGCCTGCCCGGGGCAAGTATAAGCAGTGGGGTGGACCAAGGAAAGAAGTAGGAAGGAGGTGGCAGGCATACACAGAAGGAGGGACACACCTAGTCAAAAAAAAAAGGGAGGGAATCAAGAATGGTGGAGAATATTGTCCCTTAACATTAGAAGTCTTGGGAACAAAACTGATGCCCTGCAGGCCATGATGGCAGAGGAGAAGGTGGATCTGGCAGCAGTTACCAAGACCTGGACTAACCAAAGCCATGAATGGGATCTCTTCATTTCAGGGTATACCCTCCATAGACAGGGCAGGGGGAAAAAGGGAAGTGGGTGGCACTTTATTACAGGGAGGCATTACTGCCACTAGGTAGGAAATGGGGGATGGAAAAATAGAGGCACTTTGGGTATAGATCCGAATGGTGGCAGAAAGGAAATTGAGGCTGGGTGTAGTTTATAGGCCACCTTATCAAGGGGAGGACAGGAAAAGGGAGTTGGTACCATGATCACAATGATCAGGATGGCAGCGTGAAGGAGTGAAGTGGTGGTAATGGGGGACTTCAACCTGCATAAGGTAGATTGGAGTGCCCCATCTACAGCATGTGCCAGGAGCCAGTAGATCCTGGATGCAGTCCAAGATAGGTTCCTGGTTCAGGGAGTGGCCAAATCTGCACAAGGAGGAGCCATCTTGTCAATGCCGTGGCTGGGGGGGGACATCAAGAAGGAGGATCCCTTAGGGAGCAGTGACTACCAAATGGTGTGGTCCCAAGTGGACATGAAGACGGAATCATCAAGCCAAAGATGAGAGCAGAAGTGTCAGTGTGACATGAAATGTCAGGGAGTCTGGCCAGCAGCGCTCCACGGGCTCTGATGCTGGTCAGGTTCATTTATTTATTTATTTATTAGATCTTGGATAACAATACCTCTGAGCTGGGAGCTCTTTTACAAGAGTCCATGTCAGAGCAACACAGTAGACATACACTGGATACTAACTAGGACATTGTGGTATACATTTTAACAGGCTTACAGACATCAACCAGAGAGGAGCTTAACAGTTAGAGATAAAGTTTGTAAAAAACATGCTAACGAAACAGTTGAGTACATATAATTCATAATGAGAATCAGCTAAAGAGCTTTGTCCAATTGTAGGGTGGGTGGGAGGAGGGATAGGAGGGAAAGGGGACCGGGGTGGAGGAGGAGGAGGTGGGAGAAGATTAGAGGGAGGAGTCAGGGTGGATGGTAAGGTGGGAGGATATCTAGGGCAGGCAGGCAATGCTGCTAAGTGCGGTGATAGGTCAGCAGAGTTATTCTAGAGATTCATGCTTAGGAAGGGCAGTCACAGCCATAAAGTGCTGTAAGGTGTTGGCATAGCTTACATTTGAAAGGGCCAAGCTTAGGTTCGGCCAGGATGTCGCTGGGGAGGTCACTGAGGCAATTAGGAGCACAGTAAGCAAATTACCTTTGTCTATGTGAGGTGCATCAGAAAGGGACCTTGTAGTACTATCTGGCCTTTTCTCTAGTCCAGTGGGGGTTGGTCGTTAGATTAAGGAGGTTCTGGATGGCAGGGAGGGGGTTATGCTGAGGCAGGTTTTTTAGCTAGTAGACAGGTCTGGAATTTTACCCTGCCTTTTAGGTGTAGCCAGCTGCTCAGACCGTGTAAGCTGCATGTATGCGTAAGTCAGTGCACTCCAGTAATTAGCCTACAGGCTTTGTTAAGTGCTGTTGTGATCCTCTTAAGGATAGTGTTCAATGCAGCACTGTAGACAACCAGGCCATAGTCTATGATGGAGATATCAGAGCTATTTACTGCAAGCCAAAGTGCCTCGGTGGTCATGCAATGTTTGTGTCTGTGCAGTAGAGCTATTCTTGTATTGACTGCGTTGGCAACGTGGTCGACATAGTTGACAAACAATAAGGAGCTGTCTAGGGTTACCCCTAGGTATTTGAAGGTGTGAACCAGTTCAAGTTCGGTGTTGAGGATATTTAGGATTGTTAGCTGATGAGATTTATGTCTGTTGTGTGGGTCTGCTAACAGCATAACTTTTGTCTTTTTGTAGTTCATGAGAAGTTTTTGCTTCAAGAACCAGGCCTCAGTACTTGCAAATTTATGCTGGAGTTACTTCTCCAGAAGGAGCGGGTCAGGATTACTGGTAAAAATCACAGTACTGTCTGCTTAGAGGTGAATTCTAGCAGAGTAAACAAGGGGGAGGCGGTTTAGTAAAAGACTGAAAAGTACAGTAGGGGGCCAAATATTGATCCTTGTGGGACACTTATGCACACTTGCCAGCCATCTGAAAGGACTCCATTTATTTTGACCTGCTGAACCCTGCTCCCTAGATAGCTTTTGAACCAACCCATGGCTTCGGCTGAGAGCCCAGTGTTGGAGAGTTGTTCAAGAAGTATTGTGCGGCTGATCATGTCAAAGGCTTTGGTGAGGTCGATATAAGTCACCCCCACTTATGTATATAGCCAGTATACTCTAGTAACGCTGTGGTGGTACTGAGTGCCTTTCAAAAACCATGCTGATGAGGGCATTGGATCTGATATTTTTCAAGGTAATCAACTAGCTGGTCCAACACAATGCACTCCAGAGCTTTGAATGGGGGGGGGGGGTAGAATTGATATAGGGTAATAGTTAGCATGTAGGGCCCTCTCTCCACTTTTGTGGACAGGTGTTACCACAGCAGCTTTATATTTCTGGGGGGAACTGGGCAAGCCTTAGTGATAGGTTTAGTATTTTAGTCAGTGGAGTTAGTACCTCATCCAGGGTGAGGGTGATAAGTTTAAGGTCTAGGAAGTCACTACTATATCTTGATTTTCCTAATACCCTCTTCAGATACTTTCTGGTTTCTTTTTTGGTGACGATTTTGAAATAGAAGGGTGGGCCTGGTGTTGTTTTATTTATTGATTGATTGATTTATGTATGTATGTATGTATTTATGTATTTGTTGACCAGGTAAGTACACTGATCCAGTGGACCTTTTTCAGGCATGACCAGGGCCATCAAGATGGCACACAAATAATACAATACATGAGATATAAGCATTGGTACATCGTAAAAGGAATTCCAATTCTACACAGCACAGAACAGAGACAGTGTGGGGAAGAAACAACCATCAGCTTTCAACATTTAACCCAATGCACAGAGACAAAAATAGAGCACCCCAACCACATCAGATAGTTCCAGGCTGTACAACATTTATAACCTCAGACAGTCAGTCTGCATTCTCACTGTATCAGCAGTGACTGGACCATAGAAGTGCATTTTTATTCCCCTTCTCATGGCTTGTTGTCTTTTTTTTTGTTTTATAATTCAACCTTTATTGACAAAATAATCCACAACATTGGAGGCAGTTAACATAACAAGTAAGACATGAGTACAATAGATATTCCTTTAAAACTCCCCCCACCCCTCCCCCGCCTCGTACAGCAGTATCAAGTCACATTCAGTATAGGAACTGTGATATTATACCTAGGCATACAGGGCTATTTCCTATAAAACAGTGCTTATATCCGAGTAGCAATAATTAAAGAGTGAAGGGGGTCCCATATATGTGTGTAGACTGATAATCTGTTATGGAGGCTTGCTATAGCCTTCTCTGTACGTAAGTTAGCAAGGACTTCATTCACCCATTCTTGTAATGTGGGGGTGACCTTATCTTTCCAGTGGCATAAAATAAGCTTTTTGGCAGATAGTGCGATCATGGAGATATGAAACCTCATTTCCTTAACCCTAATAGAGGACAGATCCCCTAGGAGACAAATATCGGGTGAGAAACACTCCTGCAGACCCAGTATGGGGTCCAGAAAGGTTTTGATGGAGTCCCACAACAAAGATATTTTAGGACACGACCAAAATATATGAAGGAGTGTTCCTTCCCCTTGCGAACATCTAACACATAAGTTAGAGTCACGACGACCCCATTTCGCTAACTTAACAGGAGTATAATACACGTTATGCAAAATGTGGTATTGCATAAGACACAATCTATCTTGGGACACGACTTATGACAGAACCGCCACAATATTTGCCAGTTGTATATATTGTGAGCAAGGAGCTCAGAACTGGTCGGTCCGAGGAGACCCTGCATCTGCCTATAAAACAAGTTTTGATATAATTTAGAAACGACCCCGAGGACCCTAGTAGGGAGGAGGATTCCGGAATAAGGGCCCCAACCGCTTGATGGGGGGGGGGGGTATTGCCTAACACTGTTATAAGTAAATGCTTTAATTGAACCACTTTAAAGTGTGAGTGCAGTGGAATATTAAATTTTCGAATGATCTCGTCCGCTGAGAGCCACTTTCCCTCAACATCCAGGAAAGAAGAAACTATCCCATCACCCAGTTGAGGCAACCAAGTGTGGGGGATCCACTGTTTATTCATCGCAAAGGATGGAGAGTTCCAGATGGATTGGGCCAGGTCAAGCTGAGGGATATAGTGTAAAAAGGAGCAAAGCTGCGCGTATACTTTTAAAGAGGTCCTTAAGGTGGGACACTTCTCCATGCCTTGTAACCGGGACATTTTTACATAAAACAAAGTTAATGGGTCCATATTCATAGACCGGATTAAATCTAACTCTATTTTGAGCCATATCGGTCTCACATTCTCAGGATCAGGACAAACCCATTTCAGGCATTTAGCCAGTTGGCTAGCCCAATAATAAATAGCCAAGTGGGGAATCTGCAGTCCTCCATCAAACTTAGAAGCGGCCAATTTATAGTATGCCAATCGGGGGTACTCGTCAGCCCATATAAACTTGGTAAAGATACCATGCATTTTCTGAAACCAGGATAAAGGAATGAATGAATTAAGCAGAGAGAGGGGGGGTATAAAATTCTTGGGAAGATGTTCATCTTGATAATATTAATCCAGCCCCATAACGAAACCGGGAGTTTGTTTGGACCATCTATCCAGGTCCTGAATTATAAGCTGGGAAAGAGGTTCCATATTTTCCTTAAACCATGCTAAAGGATTACGTGTTAATTTGACGCCCAAGTATTTCAGCATCCAGGGAGCCCAGCACAAACCAAAGGGAGTAATGTCAGCCTTAAAAATCTTATGATTCAGATGAAAAAAGGAGGATTTATTAGCATTTAGCTTATAATTTGAAAGGGCACTGAATTTAGCAATTTCTCCCAGCAAGGCAGGAACAGAGGACACCGGGTGGGATAAATAAAGAAGGAGATCGTCCACATACGCAGTAACTTTAACCTCATGACGTCCCACCCGAATGCCCTCTATCCCTACATTGCTGAGAATGTTTCAAATGAGAGGTTCCAGGTAAAGGTTAAATAGGAGGGGTGAAATGGGGCAACCCTGTCTAGTGCCTGAATATAATGAGAAAGATTTAGAAAATGCACCATTTCCTGAAATCTTTGTTGAAGGGGCTTTGTATAATGCACGGATCCAGTCTATAAAAATGGTGGGAAACTGGAAGGCCCTAAGAACCTGAAACAGAAAGTTCCAATTCATACGGTCAAAAGACTTCTCGGCATCCAAGGAGACCAGCCCAGCTGGAAAAGCAGCATCCCTGGACACCGAGAAGACATGCGACAACGTGCGCAGATGGTCTGAGGACGAACGCGCCTTCATGAACCCGACCTGGGCCATACCTATTAGGTCCAGAAGGACTACCATTAACCTATCAGCCAATATCTTCGAAAGGATTTTGATGTCTTGATTTAAAAGGGATATAGGCCTGTAACTTTGAACCAACTCGGGGCTTTGTCCAGCTTGGGGAGAACAATCAGGGCTTCGAACAGATAGGCATCTACCCCCACCCCGGACAAAATGTGCTGAAAGAGCCAGCCGGTGAAGCACCAGGAGTAAGAGCTCTCAGAAAACTTCGTAAAATAATGAGGAGAAGCTGTCTAGCCCCAGGACCTTATCCGACGGCAAGGCTCCTATGACCCCGGAGATCTCCTCCTGGGATATTGGCGAGGTTAAAAAACACTTGTGTTGTTCTGTTAGGGAGGGCAGATGGGAATCCTTTAAATACTCCTCCAGAGACTCCGGGCAAGGAGGGCTCTCCATATCCCTGTATAACTGTTCGGTAGTATAGTGCAAACTCTTGCACTATCTCGGAAGGGGATACTGTCAGAGACCCGTCTGCCTGAGCTCGAATTGGGGTGATAAATCTTGCCGACTCCTGTTGTTTAAGTCGTAAAGCAAGAAGACGCCCTGCCTTCTCTCCCTGATCCGTGTAACTGGCTCTAGTTCAGATAATAGCTAACTCTGCCTTTTCCCTCAGCAAATCTAAATATCTATCCTTGGCCAGAAGAAGCTTCTTTCTGTCTTCACTCGAAGTGTTGACAGAAAGGTTAGCCTCAAGGGACCGTATTTGGGACAATAGTGAAACTAACTCTTCCTCCCATGCCCTTTTCCTTTTCAAAGCTAAACTAATAAGGATTCCCCTCATAAACGCTTTAAAGGCACCCCATAAGATGTCCGGCTTTGCACTATCAATAGGATTAGATGAGAAAAAAACTCAATTTGTTCTTTTATAAGCTTACAATACTTGGCATCTTTTAACAGCTGTTCATTGAGTTTCCACTGGGTCTCCCTTCTAGGTGTGTTGAGGAAAGCCAAATTACATACCACGAGGGAATGGTCGGAAATGGGGCCAGGCTGGATCGAGGCAGACATAACCCCGGCAAAGCCCCTGAGAGATGAATATGTAGTCAATGCGAGACTGCGAGCCATGCACCAGCGAATTAAAGGTAAACTCCTTGGAGATAGGATGCAGAACACACCAAAGAT
This sequence comes from Neoceratodus forsteri, assembly GCA_016271365.2. Lineage (NCBI taxonomy): Eukaryota > Metazoa > Chordata > Ceratodontiformes > Ceratodontidae > Neoceratodus > Neoceratodus forsteri. The sequence goes on along the minus strand of CM057455.1, from coordinate 816,948,599 downwards.
CACAAAGCCCACATTGATCCACCAGTTCTTTAAATGCCCTTTGCCCCAGGAAAAGTCCCCTCAGCCCCCTATCTGACCTATCCAAGTTAGAATCCAGTACCTGATTAAAATCACCACCCATAATAATCATAATGGGAAGCACTGGTAGAATAATCGTGATCAGCCTGCTGAAAAAGCCTGGATCATCATTGTTAGGCCCATAGATACTGCAAAGCAAAAGTGGAACTGACCAAAGGGTGCCCTGAACCAGAACAAATATGCCCCCTGGATCTTTAATGACCTGTGTGGAAATGAAGGGAATGCCTCTATTAATAATTAACATGACCCCACAACTATTGGTGTATCCCGATTCATTAAAGACCTGACCCACTTGTTGTCTCCTTAGTTGTAAAGCTTCGGGTTCTAGCAAATGAGACTTCTGCAAAAACGTTATCTGGGAATACAGTAGGCTTAGATGCTTAAGCACCTGATATTGTTTAGACTTTTTCCTGATCCCCTTCACATTCCAAGTTGCGAAAATCACACTGTTAGCCATCAAGAACAAGAATAATGAGCTTAGTTCCAAAAGCCCTGTACAGAAACATAGAGAAATATCTAGTAAGGTTCCTATGATTACTGCTGTATGCACCACCCTCCCCCACCCTCCAACCCAAACCAGAACATCCCAGACCCCAACCCCAAATTTCCCTTTTGACATAGAGAAAGCCTGTCCTTAGCCTGGCATTTACCTCCCCATCCAACCACCCCACTGTCACAAGCAACATTTAACACAGTACTGGGTCCCTTCCTCCCCCTTCAGCTCCCCGAATATACCCCCCCCTGCTTCCAGCAAGTGTAACAGTCCCCTCAAATGAATACCAAGCAACACTACTACTTTAGCAATCCATAGTAACTTAAAAGCGGTGCTGGGCTTCAGACGTAAACGCACAACAAGTGCATTAAGATGATAACAGGGGTAGGGTAGCCTGCGAAACACAAACAAATGCCCAGAAACCCCAGGAGACTAAATGAGAAATAGGGCCACTGTTGCCCTGTAGGAAATGTCTTTGTGAGTCAAAAACAAGCCGGGAGTCTTATAAAGGGAAATTACCCCTTCCAACCAGATTATGACCTGAAAACCGGTGAGGGACTCTAACATCTTGAGCCCCAGGCAAAAAATTAATAAGACAGGACATCTCTGCACCAGGTACTTACCAGCCCAAAGACCCGAGAACACAGCTTAGGGTATTTTACTACCCTGAACTCGAGACAGGAAACAAAACTGAGGGAAATCATCCCCAAATTAACAACAGCGCTAAGTTACAATTCGTGTGCACATGTCTCCCTCTTGTGGCTACTGAACAATCCTACCAGAATACACGCATGAAAATAATAGAAAAGCCCAGCACAGCTCCCAAGCTAAGCCACCCGTGGAGTAAAATAATGATCCTTAAAAGCTTAACATGACCTTCCCCTCACTAGTGATGGCCTATGTAGCTGGCTACACTGGAACGAAGAACACCATCCCCAAATAGACAAACCAAACATTCCATGAGTTCTTGCCCTGAACATCAAATTCGCTTTTAGAATTAAGGCATAAGTCTCCCGCAACAATTAACCCAACTAAGTATTAACACAGTCTAACTGAGTAGCAAGAACTTCCAGATGCACCCCGCTGTTATTTTCTTCACAGACAATTAACAAAATAACAGTCCCAGCTTGACGGCACCAGACTTCCCCTCATCTTAGGGACAGAACTTCTCAGGGATCCCGAAACAGATCAGGTAGAGTGGTTTTGAGGCCTGAAAGAGCAGATTCTGGGTCTTCATAAGTTAGCCAGGATCCATTCACAAGTACTTGCAGTCTGGCCGGGTACCCCCATCTTAAACTTAAGCCCTGCAGCAATAATCTTGGACACGATGGGGTGAAATGCTGTACGTTTCAGTCGGACCGATCCTGGCAGGTCTTGTGCAATTCTCAATTTGGAATTCTCCCAATGGACCTCCTGTAGAGTTCTCACTTTCAACAAAAAGTGCTGCCTCTCTAAAAAATTTAAGAATCGGCATATAATGGGGCGAGGGGCAGCCTCCGGTGAAGGTTTCGGTCACAACGACCTGTGCACTCGCTCGATGATGTATGCAGGGCCGAAGGGAGAGGGGCCAGTAACCCGTTCCACCAACTTCTGTCTAAAAGCTACAGTATTCTGGCCCTCTTCTCCTTCTGGCAGCCCTAAAATCACAACATTGTTCCTGCGGCTGCGGCCCTCAAGATCTGCAAACTTTGCCTCCACACGAGAGAGCTTTTGCTGTATAGTCGCTAACCCAGGGTCCACCTTTTCTAGGCATTTCTCCAACTAAACTATACGGGCAGTGTTATCAGAGGCAGTCAACGAGACCTTGTCCAGCTTTTTTGAAAGAGCCTTCAGGTCGGTCGCCATCTCTTTCACCTCGTCACGGAAGGGTTTAAATTCTTCCAGGAACCTGTTAAGCGTTAGAGGTTCTTGTTCCGATGCTTGACTCGAATGATCAGGCCTATCAGGCCCACTCAAGGCCCGAGATTTCTTTGGGGCCTTCTTGGGGGTGGCAGGTGGAGTATGTTTCTGCAGGGCTTTCTTCATGTAAGCCTCTATTAGTGCCCCTTACTCACTAATCCGGCTCTCTAGGTGCTTAGTAGGCAGGAACCACTGAATACAGAGGGTTTTGAAAGATCTAGACTTCAGAAAAAGACGATTATAAAGTCAGGAGGCTGGAGCTTAGCGGAGGTGCTTCTACTCAGCACTTTGCATCACGTGGTCTCCAGGGCTAGCTGTCTAATATATTCAAGTGCTTAGATGCGATGGAATGGATTTTGGCGGGCTAGCACTTATAGTCTGCGTTAGCCATTAGGGTCTTCCAGAATTGCAATTTGAAGGTGTTGGGGGAATTTAGTGACTGGAGTTCAGCTGGGAGAGAGTTCCAGAACCTAGGTGCATCACTGGAAAAAGCTCTCTGCCCCATGGCTGTTGTTATTTTGGGACTTTCAAGGACTAGACATGAGGAGGACCTGAGCTTTCATGGGACCTGTTTTGTCATAAGCATGCCCAAGAGTGGTGAGTCAGCCCCATTGCAGAGTGCCTTACAGATGAAGGGTCCATACAGGAGATCCCTATGGGCCTGAGGGGGCAGCCACCCTAAGGATTTGTATAGATTGCAGTAGTGTGTGTTATATGGAGCCAGGGAGACAAACCTGCATATGTTATTCCAGGCTGTGTTCAGTCTAGTAAGAAGCTTGGGCGAGGCAGTCTAGAGAAGGGCAACCAAGATGGTGCAGGGACTGCATCAGAAAACACATGAAGACAGGTTAACTGAACTCAATAGGTATACCCTAGAGCAAAGGAGGGAGAGAGGTGATATGATTGAAACATTCAGACACCTTAAGGGCATTAACAAGGTGAAAGAGTCTAACATGTTTCAATATAAGAAAAATAGCAGGACAAGAGGACACAGCATGAGATTAGAGGGAGGCCGATTAAGGGGTAATGTGAGGAAGTTCTTTTTCACAGAAAGAGTGGTGTATGCATGAAACGGCCTACCTCAGGAAGTGGTGGATATGAATACATTGAAGGCTTCAAACAGGCATGGGATAGGCATAAGGGAGCAGTACAGATGAGTATGAATAGATAGGCCATTGACAGAGCAATGGCCTATGGCACATTCATAAGGTAGAAAAAGAAATGGGCAGACTGGATGGGCCTTGCGGTCCTTATCTGCCATCAACTTCTATGTTTCTATGTAGATGTGGTGTAGGGTAGGGGAGCACTACTCTAGGATCAGGATGAGGGTGGTCCATCCTATTGCCAGCCTAGTATCAGGTGATAGTAGATGCTTCACACGGTAGCAAGCCCCCAGACACTGATTCACCCTTTTAACAACCTGTCCCACATGAGAGTCAAAGGTGAGTGAGGGGTCCAGGGTGACCCCTAGATATGTTATATTTTCCACCTGTTTCACAGTGGATCCGTCCCGAGATTGGATATTCAAAGAGAGCTTGTGGGCATCTGAGCACCTCCCCAGCTTTTGGCTTGAGCCAAACAGCATGGCTTTAGGTTTTTTTCTCATTTACAACTACAGTAGTCTGTGCTGAGTAAATCATTTTTCTGTGGAGGCTAACTCCCTTGATAGTTTCTGAGACAGTTTGTCAATGAATCTGTCACTACAGAACAGTATAAGGTCATCAGCATACATGACTCTATTGTTAGTAGTGGTTTCCAGTAGCAGTGGCTTAACAAAGACCGAGTAGAGTAATGATACCAGAATGGACCTCTGAAGGACTCCCCACAGAACATGAAGAGGGTTAGATAGTGCTCCTCCAGCCCTTACTGACTGGGTTCTATCAGATAAGTAGTTCCTGACCCAACATTCGGCGCCTGATGAGAAGCCAAGTACTGAGAGTTCCGTGAGTAACATGCTGTCATCCACCATATCAAACGCCTTTGAGAGGTCAATGAATATGGCCCCAGTGAGGTTCCCTTTATCTGCCTCTCTGAGGACATGATCCATAAAATTGTCCAAGACTGTTGTGGTGCTGAAACCCTTTCTGAAACCATGTTGGTTCTGGGATAACTTGTTTTTAGTGGTAAGATAGTCGGTTATCTGCCTGAAGACTACCTTCTCCAGTATTTTACTCATGTGTGAGAGTATGGAGACAGGCCTATAGTTCTCCAGTAGGTTCGGATCTCCTGACTTATAAATCAGTACTACCCTGACCTCTTTCCAGAGTGCTGGCATGGTAGCAGTGGTCTGGGATAGATTGATAATGTATGTTAGTGGTTTCTCTATAAGGTCTGGTGCCAGTTTCAGAAACTGGGGGCATAGGTCATCACTTCCCGTACTTCCCGTGTTTTGTGGCACCTGTAAAAGCCTGCAGACCTCAGTTTTAGATGTGACTTTGAAATGAAATGTTGGACTGTTCTGGCACTGACCTTCCTGTCTTAGAGGTGTGGTGTCCCTGTCTTCCGGAGGGAGGAGGTCCAGGTACTGGTCAAGGTTACAGAATTTGTTATTAAGGATATCAGCAACTATCAATGGGTCTGTAATCAGACCAGAGTCTGAGATAAGTTAAATATATTTTTTTTAGGGGGATTTTTTTTGTTAAGGAGTTGACTGAGTTCCAGAAATTTCAGGGGTCACCCAGATGCCGGGCCTGCTGCTCCTTGAAGAAGGAGGCCTTAAGTAGTTTTGTTTTGTTCTTGCATTGGTTTCTCAGCCTCTTGTAGTTGTTCCAGTTCCCTGCCATAGTGTCTGCCTTATGAGCATAACAGGCCTTGTCCCTGGTCTTCATTAGAGCCACTGAGTTCTTAGTGATCCACTTCGTGTTGCCCCCCCCATCCACCATGTGGTTAGGGGCAATGCTTCTCCTGCACCAATGATAGTGTTGCTACCAGGAAACCTAAGGCTGCATCAATAGATGACAGTGAGTAGATGGCTGACCAGCGAATTCCCTTCAAGTCATTCTTTAGTGAGTTCAGGTCTACATCGGCAAAGTTCCTAAAAGTTATGAGTTTGGGGGATGGGTGGTCCCAGTGACAGGATCAAATACAAAAAGTTGGGGAATGATCACTTATTGAATCAGGTAGGACCCCCACTGACACAATTCTGTCCTCCTTGTTTGTCATGATCCAATTCAGAAGAGAGTGGTTTTGGGATTTGGAGTTTATTCTTGTGAGGGTGCATATCAACTGGGTCAGATTTACCTGGTTGAGGAGTTCCGATTACTCCTGGCTTTTGTTGCCCAGCCAGTTCAAATGAGATCCCCCATTAGCACTGAGTCCCTAGTAGGGGATAAGCCCCCAAACTCACTAGTGAGTGTTTTCAGTCCATTTAACCCTCCTGTTGGAGGATTATAGACACGGTCCACATAGATTTTCTTGGCCGATCCAACAACTAGCCCAGTTATGAGCCATTCAGTGGTAGATTCACTCACCCTACTGGCCAAGATGATTGATCCAGTGAGCTGGTCCTTTACATAAATAAGCACCCCGCTGCCTTTCTTTTTCCCTGGTCTATCGTTTCTGAAAAAAGAATAACCATTTAGGCTACACAGGGAGTCCGGACAGTGTGGTTTAAGTCATGTCTCGGTTATACCCAAGACATCAGGTTTATGAATTTCCACCCAAGCCTCAATCTCCTGCATCTTAGGAAGTAGACTCCCTGCATTTCGATGTGTTATCCTTAAGCCTTTTCTGCAAGTCCACGAGGAGCTGACTTGCGAAGGTGGGGGGAGGTGAGGGCCTGGGTTCTGTTCAATATCCCCTCCCAACAGCAGTAGTGCTCTAAGGTGCATAAGGATCAGCGCCCCACCCCTGGTTGACCATACTCTTGATGATTGTTTGTTAAAGAGATAGAGGCCTATCCCCCAACGCTCCCATTTTCTAAGTAGCGCTAAATACGACGGGGATGAGCCAATAAGGATGGGTAATCTGCCTGAGGAAAGCCCCATATTGCAGAGGAATAATGTTTATCCAATATGCATTTGTCAAAGCTGAGGATGATACCACAGAAATCACATGCTAGTAGCTTCAGTACTAGGTAGAGAGCCATGCACGCGGGCATAGCTGCTTGGTTCATTGTTAGAACAGATTCAGGGAATCTAGCATTTGATCCACTGATAGTTGAGAACCAGCCTCAAATTTTGCCATCTCCCACTGGTCAGGGCACAAACTGAGCTAAGAAGCCAAGGCAGAAATAAATCCCAACTCTTACTCAATGTAAACTATGTTAATGTTAAGTAGCACCAGGACACATCAAAAAAGTTGGCTTAATGGAAGAAAGATTCAGAAAAGGGAGGCTTCATAGGAGGTAGAAATATGAAACTGAGTGTAGAAGCCCAGACAAAAACTTCAAACCACTCCTTAGGAGACCAGAGGCTGTATGCAGCAATTTGCAACCTGTGAGGAGCCTGGGCTATATGCAGCAATTTGCAACCTATGAGGAGCATTATATAAGAAGTGTAGTTGACTTAATTTGCAAGTAAGGAAGGCTATCTACATGATCCTAATTAAGAGGAAAGACAGTAGTCCTGTGGGAAGACTCCTGTGACCTGTATCGTAGTGCCAATTAATTACCACTGCAGGGACAGATCGCTGTCATGAATGTGAAGCTGAGGAATGATCTCTGGTGGTTGTCTCATTAAATCTGCAAATGAGAAACTCTACTGATTGTTCCATGCTTTTAAATCTTGCAAGAACCCTAGCTATATAAGGAGAGTCACCCAAGGGTGGGCTGGGGTAGCTGCCACACAGTGGTGGCAGAAAGGAGCAGGGCACTGAGTCTGGTAGTAAGCGGCAGCTGCAGCAGTTCAGATTCACTCCTGTACCTGCAGACTTCCGGCTGGTCTCCAGCAGTGGCTCACGGGGAGGGCAAGTGGTCCTGACGGCACTTGACACTGAAACAAGAGTAAAAAGAATTTAAATTAGAAACCGTTGCCAGCTAGGTTAGAAGCAACCAGGTAGTGGAGAGTTCAAGGGGGAGGGGAGAAGGGGCTGAGTTTCTGGGCTGAGCAAGGGACAAGTTAATTAATCAGCAGTGGATAGCTGCTTTGCAAGTAAAAACTACCCTTTTACTAATCCCAGTACAGGTTGTACAGTTTTATATAAAAAAAAAAAGAAAGAGAGAGAAAGTCAAGAAAAATCCCTAGCAGCAAGCTGCTGGGCTGAGCCCACAAATTGGCAGTAGGGATTCCTACTTTCACCTTACATTGAAAAGTTACAGAAGCTGCTAGGCTGAGACCACAAATAGGCAGTCAGAAAGTCACTGTTTCACCTTAAATTCCAACCTTACAGCCCTCTACTTCTGGATAAAAAAAAACAGAGAATCATAACAGCATGCAGCTCCTTAATTAATCTTGTCTGCCAAGCAAAGAAATTTGCAGACTAATCGAGGCACCCCTCGATAGAGTACTGATTTTTCAGTCCCCCAAGTTTAGGCTCTCCAAAGTTTAGATGCCAAACTTCAGATCTGAGCAGGGCACTGAGTCTGGTAGTAAATGGCAGCTGCAACAGTTCAGATTCACTCCCCTACCTGCAGACTTCAAGCTGGTCTCCGGCAGCAGCTCGAGGGCTGTGCATCACTATCTCCATTATCTTTGCTATCAGCTACATCAAATAAATCAGGAGAAGTATGCTGCTGAGGTCTGTAAAGGCATTTTTGAATGTGTCAGCTATTACTTTCGGGTCCTGGGTGATTTTCTGGTTTACATCTAACATGGACGGTGAGATTGTGCTGGTTTACCCTGACAAGTCTTTTAGGTTGCCCTAAAACTTTCTGCCATCACCCCAGGAGTTGGTGAGCTCGTCCTTGAAGTGGCAGCTTTTAGCAAGGTGGACAGATCATGTACAGGCGTTCCTGGCCCTTTTGTATTGCTGAGTGTCAGCCTGTTTGCCGGAGGCTCATGCACGGTGCCAGAAATTATCCCTGGTGTTCATGAGGTCAAGAAGCGATGGGGTGATCCAGGAATTACTTGTGCCCTTAAGCTTACGTTTTATGACACAGGCGTGGATATCACAGGCCACATTGAACAAGGGGATAAAGTAGTTGAGTGCTTGGTCCACATCTTTGGAAGAGTCATCTGGGGACCAGTCAAGTTGTGGGAGGTAGGATTTTAGGTGTTCGAGCTGCCATTTTTTTAAGACCCGACCTATGATGTTTTAAGCAGGGGGGGGTAGGAGTTTTGCTCTACCAGTAACATAGAATAGGGGAGTGGTCACTTATTGAATCAGGGAGGATGGTGGTGTTGGAGGTTCTCTCACAGTGGGTGGTGAGCAACCAGTCCAGTAGTGCACTTGATCCAGTGTGGTAGTTGACCCTAGTGGGAGAGTCAACCATCTGTGATACATTGATGGAGGAGATGCATCTTTGAATGGGTCCACCTTAGGAGATAACCAGTTTACATTAAAGTCACCTACCATTACCACTTCAGAGTTTTGGTGTAGACTATTTAAGTAGTCAATGACCACATTAAAGCCACTAGCCTGTTCTCTGGGGGGGGGGGGATATAAATCGATACAATGGTAAGCATTATGCTGTGAGCTCCTAGCAGCACTCTGACCGCCAGCACCTGTACATTTTTCCCACTATCTAATTTGCACCACTTTTGTGCTCTATGTTGCACAGCATTTGTTTCATATTTATTAATGCAACAAAGATTCTTTTGTATATCGGCTTGAGTGTGCTGCCTTCTCCTTGGTCTTACAAAGATGAGCGTGCTGAATTTCAGGAAGGTTGACCATGGTAAGATGAGTGAGCTACTCAGGGGACACCTAGCTAGTCTTTAGGGAGTGGATCAAAGGTGGACAGTGATGTGAGAAGGGATAGCAGCAGCCACTAACACCTGCCTTAAGCAGAAGGGGAAAAGCTCCAAAGTCAGGAGACTAAGTTGGTTCACTAGGGAGGTGAGCTAGGCAATGAAGGATAAGGGCATGCAGAGGAGGTGTAGGAAGTCCCAAAACAATGAGGATGAAGGGGCCCACTTGGTGAAAGCTAGGGTGTCTACTAAGGCAGTCAGGCAGACCAAGGCTAGGAAGGAACTGCAATTCCTGTGGGGATCACGGAGGGAGTGAAAACTTTCTTCAGGAACATCAGTGAAAAGAGGGATACAAAAGTAGGAATAGGGAATTTAAAAAGGGGAGAAGGATTGGCTGGAGGCAGTTAAGAGAAAGAAGAGGTATTGAATGAATGCTTCTACTCTGTCATTACTAAGAAAAAGGATGGAGCAGGTCCACAAGGGAGGATGGGGGAAGGGAGGGAGGGTATGGCTGTGGACAGGATAACATAAGACAAAGTTAGAAAGGGGATCATGTCCCTGAAGGTGAACAAGTTCCCAGGTCCAGAGGTAGTGCACCCAAGAGTGTTGAGGGAACTGGCAGCAGAACTGGCATGTCCACTAGTGGATCTGTTCAACAGTTCTTTAGATACAGGGGTGGTACCACAGGCATGGAGAACCACACATGTGGTACCGCTGCACAAGAGTGGGCCTAAGGATGACCCAGGGAACTACAGACCAGTCAGTCTGACTACCATTGTGAGTAAACTGATGGAGACCATTCTGAAGGAAAGGCTAGTCAGATTCAGCACAAGAGACAGCGTGGGATCATGTAAAGGAGATCCTGTCAAACCAACCTGCTCAGCTTCTTTGACTGGGTAATGAAGGTAGCAGACAAAGGCCAGGTGGTTGACATACTATACTTGAATTTCAGCAAAGCCTTCGACTAGGTGCCCCTGAAGAGATTAATGAGGAAGTTGGAGAACCTAGGGGCAGGAAAACAATAAGCAAGGTGTATAGTAAATTGACTCTGCGGGAGGACTCAAAGGGTGTTGGGGGGAACTTTCAGGTATGAGGGAAGTCACCAGTTGGGTCACTCAGGGATTAGTGCTAGGCCAGGTGTTATTTAATACATTCATTAATGACATTGGGGATGGCATTAAAGGCTTAATCAGCCTCCTTGTGGATGACACTAAGCCCTGTTGGAGGGTGAACACAAATGAAGGGGTGCAGGACCTAAAAGAAGGCCTCGCTAAGCTGGAGGGGTGATCTAGTATACGGCAGCTAGTGCTTAATGCTAAGAAGTGCAACATCATGCACATAGGAGAAAAGAACAAAAGGGCTGAGTACAGTTTTGGGGGGGTCGAGTTCATTATATAAGAGGAGGAAAAGGACTTGGGGATAGCCATTACCAGCGACCTAAAGCAGACTATGCAGTGTAGAAAGGCAGCTGCCAAGGCTAACAGAATGCCAGACTGTATTGCAGGAGGTTTCATGAGCAGAAGGGAGGAGGTTATCCTGCCACTGTACAGGTCCTTGATGCAGCCAACCCTGGAGTACAGCATGCAGTACTGGAGTTCCTACCTGAAGAAAGACATCAACCAGCTCAAGTCAGTACAGAGGAGGTTGACAAACATGGTACAGGCACAGCAGGATAGGGCATATGAGGACAGACGGAGAGAACTCAATATGTACTTCCCGGAAAAAAGGAAGAAGAGATGGGTGGGGGGCAAGTTTTAAACTTTCAAGTACCTGAAAGGTATAAACTAGGTGGGTATCTGTAACCTTTTCTATCTTAGTCAGAACAAGACCACAAAGAGGCACTATTACAAACTGGCAGCAGGAAGGTTCAAGAAGAAGATCAGGAGACACTTCTTTACAGAGCAGGTGGTGTCAGGGTGAAATAAGCTCCCATCTGAGGTAGTCAATCAGAAGATGGTGGGGGGGGTCAAGAAAGGGTGAGTCATGGTTGGCAGGGTGGGGGGTGAGGCCCTTTGGGCTGACTGGAATCCATACTGCCTCTGGTCTTGTAGCTTAATGGACTCAAGATACTCTACCAAGCTTTCCTTTAACAGGGTCTCCCTTAATTCCCCCACCACTAATGTGAGACTGACTGGTCTATAGTTGTCAGCTTCCTCCCTTCAAATATTCTTATGGAGAAGGACCATGTCTACTTTCCTCTAGTCCTCCAGAACAAGGAGTGTTTCCAGTCAGCTGTTTAATAAGGCTAACAGTGGGGCAGCTAACCTCACTGAGTTCCTTCATCACCCTAAAGTGTATCCCATCTGGTCCCATAGTCTTGTCCAGTGTCAGAGCTGCAAGTCCCTTCATGACTCTTTCTTCTGAAAATAGACTTGTATCCATGTCCCCCTTCTTAAAGAAGCAGTGCAACAAAATATGGCAAAGGATTTCTCCCTACTTTTTTCACTATAAATAGATTCTAGACATCTTCCAGTTTTATTTGGTGGTAAATTGTTCTAGTTCCATCAAAATCTGAGTATTTTATAATATTTTGTTTTTCAAGAAAAAAGATGGGCACCACATTAAGCTTAAAAACAGCACTGGAGACCAGGCAAGGGTCAGGACTGAGAAAAAAAACACATGGTGCGCAACATAGGAGGTACCTAGAAAAGTAGACCTGATATGTATGCTAATATGGTCCACTATGCATGAACGGGGCAGAGGTATGCGCAAAAGGCGTGTACCCCGCCCTTGTGGCTGAGCACCCGCAGACAGGTGCACACATGCCAGTATGCATGACTGACACCCACTTGTCCGCGGTTCCTCGCCCGGTGCACAGGACTCTGCAGGGCAGCCGGGGATGGAGTTGTGGACCCAGGCAGGCATTCAATCGGATGCCCATCCTGGGTCCGGGAGTAGATCACTTGCACTAATAGGCACAGGTCCAGGTCATGAATAGCCCCTGTGGGCACCCAGACCCACACAGCCATGATCTAGTGACCATCCTTCTCTAGAGACAGACCCCCCCACCCCCTGGCACAGTGCACCACTGACCTGGTGCTCAGCTGGCATACTCCTCACCCCCATGGCACCAACACCCCTCATCCCCATACATGTGGCTGGTGCCATGGCACTTGCCCAATCAGCTGCCCCTGCCCTCCCCATCTGCCTAGTGGGTTGGGGCAGCATGGAGGATCAAATCCTGATCCCATCGCTACCGGTGGGCGATGTCCATTGGGCGCACAGTGGGTTATGGCAGGGTCTGCACTGGAGTAACCTGCACCCTACTGCACCTCCCAGTGCACAGCACATCATGGCTTTCTGCATGCTGCTTAATGCAGGCACGCCTCCAGCACAGTCCCCCACCAGCCCGCAGAGCGTTGCTGTCTATGCGACCAGGTGATCGGGTGCATAACTGCTATGCACCCCCTTTGTGAATGCCACACAGTTCCCCCTCCACGGCATTCACGCGTATGATACCAACGCGCCTGGTTTCCGTGGGCACTTTGACATCGTGCGTAGTGCCCAATGTTACTAATTATAGCTGAGTCTAGCTTTTGGAAAAAAAAACATTTTTGTTGCACTGCCACGTTAACTGTTTATGAATTCAGCAGCTGGTTTCAGAGCAGGACACAGCTACTGTGACATTATCAAGATCATGAAAGCTGCTGTCTGTTTGATTCTTAGGTTGAGGATAGTCATTGTGATATATGTAACCTCGAGATAAATGTTTATCTGAAGGTTAGACAGTGGGATAAACAGATTTATCAGGGATAATTTATAATCACTGGTGTATAACTAGGGGATATCACATGAGGCTCTTGTGTATAAGCTTTTTATTTCCTCTGGAAAGTGACAACAATGCTCCCTGGCAATGAGTGGTGCAGCCATGAGTGGAAGGGGGGCTTTGTTAGTTACATGGACTTCCTCTGTGACTATACTTATCCCTGGTTAGATAGTGGGACCAGCAAACAAAAGATCAGAGCTTATGAAAACTCTAACATGCACTGCAAGCTATTGAATCTCCCACTGTTGCAGCCCTGCTGTAGCCCCTGATGTCAGCTACAGGGGATTCTAGAATTTGTAGTTACAGAAAATGTCAGCCTGAAAGTCAGCATTATCAGTCTGATTGGAGATTTTCTCTTAACATTTGGATTATAGTAAGATTTGATACATGAGAAATAACTATTTCTATATTTTTTGTACGTTTGTATTTTTATATATGTTAAGGGAGTAAGCAAGTTTAATGGAGTAAGTAAGAGAGGGAGATGTAGGAAGTACTCCATATATTACAGAACTCCATATATAAGGTAAGTCTTTTTGGTTGTAGTCTAAGGGTACTAGGCAGCTAGAGGAAAGCAAGTTATTAACAATGGTCTAGGGATTATTATGGAATCAGTATGGAGATCCCAGATCTAGCAGCGACAATGGTTGAGGAGAGCCTTGACATTATGGGGGGTAACAGAAACATGGTGCCATCGAGAGCAAGGATGGAACATGGAGATACCAGGGTATACACTGTCCAGGAGGGACAGAAAGGAAAGGGGGGGGGTTGCACTCTACGTAAAGGAGGGTGTCAGGATGTCATAATTGCAGTGCAAGTGGGGGGAGGCCGAAGCACTATGGGTCTCCTTGGCTGTGGGGAAGGGAGAGTTGGTGCATACTGGGGTGGTTTACAGGCCCCCAGCACAGCAGGAATCAGTGGATAGATGCATGCTGATGAATTCATGAGAAAGGTGGCTAAAGGGGAGGTGGTGCTGATGGGAGACCTGAACCTACCAGATGTGGACTGAGATGCCCTATCAGCATCATCGGCCAGCAGCAGGGAAATATTGGCCTCCCTGCAAATGGCCCTCCTGAGGCAACTGGTCAGGGAGCCAACCAGGGCAGAAGCTATTTTTGATCTGGTCCTGACAAATGGGGATAAGGTAGGAGAGGTGTCGGTGGGTGAACACCTTGGTACGAGTGACCACAACACAGTTTGGTTCAAAATAAGGAACACTGCAGAGGTTCACCGGTCTAAGTTGAGGGTGCTTGATTTTAAGAGAGCAGATTTCAGAAGAATGGAGGAAGTAGTGAAGATGGCTCTGGAGGGGTGGAGGAGTTAACAGAAGTGGAGGACATGTGTGAGAGCGTAAAAGAAACTATAGTGGAGGCCACGGACCTATGTGACAAGAGATCAAACAAAAAGAAGAAGAAGAGGAAACCCCTGTGGTTTAATAGGGTTACAGCAGAAAAGGTCAGGGCAAAGAGTAAGGCCTTTAAAAAGTTCAAGGTAACACAAGCTGAAGATGACTGAGAAAGGTACCAGGTGAGCCAGAGAGAAGCAGGGGTAGAAGTAAGGAGGGTGAAGACACGGACAGAGGAGAGCATAGCTAGCGCGGTCAAAAAAGGGGATAAAACTTTTTTTTAGATATGTCAGTGAAAGGAAAAGATTAGGCAGGGAATACTCCTTCTAAAAACAAATGAGGGTGAGCTGATACAAGGGGACAGAGAGAAGGCAGAACTACTAAACAACTATTTTTGCTTGGTGTTCACTAGGGAGGAAGAAGGGATGGGCAGTAGAGCAGGAGAAGCCAAGGCAGGGAAGGGGGGAGTGGATATGAGTCCATTTCAGGTGGAGTAGACTCTGGGAGAACTAGGCTGCCTGAAGGTAGACAAGGCAATGGGGCAATATGGGGTGCATCCAAGGGTTTTGAAGGAACTTAAAGATATACTTGCGGCACCCTTGACTGCACTCTTCAACAGGTCCCTGGAGTCTGGAGTGGTACCGGAGGACTGGAGGCAGGCAAATGTGGTCCCTTTTCATAAGGGGGGGGAGGAGGTGGGAAATTACAGGCCCATGAGCTTGACATCGGTGATGGGCAAGCTCATGGAGAAACTAATGAAAATCAGGATCACCAATTACCTAGAGGTAAGTGGCCTGATGAATCCAAGGCAACATGGCTTTACCAGGAGTAGATCCTGTCAAACAAACTTGATAGAGTTTTTTGACGTGGTCACCAAGGAACTGGATCAGGAGAGGGCAGTATATGTTGATTCCGTGCCACACAGAAGACTGCTCTATAAGCTGCCATGCCTGGGTCTGGGGCAGAAGGTGATTTGATGGATGGGAAACTGGCTGGGGGACAGGAGACCGAGAGTCATTATAAATCGGGTGGTATCTGGAGAGGGCATGGTCACAATTGGGGTCCCTCAGGGGTCAGTGTTTGGGCCACTACTGTTCAATCTATTTGTAGGGGACATTGTGGAGGGCTTTGAAGGGGGTGTGAGTCTATTTGCACACGATATTAAAGTCTGCAATAGGGTGGACACACCAGAAGGGGTAGAAAGAATGCAGAGAGATCTGGGGAGGCTCATGGCATAGTCAGGGAGGTGGCAGCTTTCATTCAACATGGACAAGTGAAAGGTCATGCCTCTTGGATACAGGAACCAGAGGGCAGGGTACTGTATGGGGGGCCAAGACCTGGAAGTAATAGAACGGGAAAGGGACCTAGGCATCACTATATCAAGGGACCTAAAGGTGGAAAGGCACTGCGAGAGAGCAGTGGCTAGGGGCAGCAGAATGCTGGGCTGCATCGGAAGGGGGATTACCAGTAGAAAGAGGGAGGTCATAGTACCCTTGTACACCCATCTAGTTAGACCGCATTTGGAGTATGGGATCCAGTTCTGGAGGCCATACCTCAGAAAGGATGTGGGGAGGCTGGGGAGAGTTCAGAGGAGGGCAACGAAGATGGTTAAGGGGCTCAGCCACCTATCCTATCAGGAAAGGTTTGGAGAATTGAACATGCACTCCCTGGAATAGAGGAGGGAGAGGGGGGACATGATTGAGCCCTTCAGGTACCTTAAGGGTATAAACCAGGTGCCAGTGGAAAGCATCTTCCAGCTGAAAGGGAATCAGAGGACGAGGGGCATGGGTTACAGATTGAGGGGGAACAGTTCAAGGGTAACATTAGGAAGTGCTATTTTACAGAGAGGGTGGTGGATACGTGGAATAGGCTCTCGAAGGAGTTGGTTGGAGAAGCAACAGTGGAAGGCTTCAAAAGGGCATGGGACAGACACAGGGGACTGTTGAGGGTGGGGGGGCATGTTCTAGAACATAGCTAGACAAATGGGAAGACTAGGTGGGTCTGTCGGTCAGTTTCTGCCATCACACTTCTATGTTTCTATGTTTGAGATGATTTAGGAACAGTGCGAAGATAATCTGTTGTGGGGACTGTGAGGCAGTCTCCTTCAAGGTTATGCTCTAGAGGAGGGGGTACAGTCCCATCTTCAGGTCCTTTGTGGAGCTCCATGCTCAGCTTTTAGCAGCAAGAGATGAGATACCTCAGCTGCAACACCAGCTTAGCTGGGGTCCACGCCATACACTCCCACTACCCCAAAGACCCTTTGGCCCAGGGGGCTGGAGTGTGGTGGGGAACGGGGGTAAGGTGGCAGGGTCAGCCACAGGAGGTGCGACCAATCTCTCGCCATCCAGACAGTGATCACTTTGCACCCCTGGAGGAGGATCAGGTACCTGACTCCATCAGAGGGGACTATGAGTCAGCTGGGGGAAATGAGCAGGATGACTTGGTGGCACCAAGAGTGGCGAACAGGAGGAAGTCAGCAAGGAGAGTCTTAGTGATTGGGGACTCAATGATTAGGGGAGCAATAAGGGTTGTGGGCGGGGGAGGGAAGGGGAGTGAAATGGTCAGATGCCTTCATGGTGTATAAGCCATTTGGGATATAGAGAGGATAGAGAAGATAGCGGAGAAGGGGAAGAGTGATCTGGCAGTGCTGGTACACTTGGTTACCAATGAGCTGACAAACCAGACTATGGAGGTAGTAAAGCAAAACTTTAAGAGGGCTGAAGGTGCACTTGGCTATACTGGCCTTTTCTGAGGTCCTCCCTGTGTGGAATAAGGGGATCGGGAATGATAAAGTAAGGAAAGAAGAGACTGAGAAGTTTAATGGGTGGCTGAATGTATGGTGTCAGGAGGAGGGGTACTACTTTGTGGGTGACAGGGGGCTTCTGGGACAGGAGGCTCTTCAAGGGTGATGGCCTTCACCTGACAAGAGATGGGGCCAGTGCTCTGGAGCAGATGTTTGACATCTACATTAAACAGTTAAACTGACTGCAGAGGAAACAGAGGCTAGGGGAACCACTGAGAAGGGAGAGCTGGTGAGGAACCTAGCTAGGGCACCCTTGAACAGGGGACTAGTAGCAGCAAGGTAGGCAACAGTAAGGTTGATGTTCTGATTAGATTAGGCAAAGAAGCCAATGAGGGAGGACTGACAAAGCCTACATTCAGAATGAAAATTAAAAAAATAAGGATACTAGGAAAGAATAAGGGAGAAGGGACAGAAAAAAAACAAGAGGGCATCAGGAGAAAAGTGGAAAGGGTTCTGCCTTAATGTCAGGAATCTGGAAAATAAAATTAGTGAGCTCCAGGCAATGGTGGCAGGCACTGAGATGGACCTAGTAGTCATTACAGAAATGCTGGCCACAGAGAATAATGATTGGGACCTGGCAATCCTAGGCTACACTATGTTTAGATGTGTTAGAGGAAAAGGTAAAGGAGGAGACATAGCCCTATATGTCAGGGAAGGTATAGAGGCAATGGAAGATGGAAACATCAGAGGAAGTAATGGAGAAACAGAACTGCTGTGGGTTAAGTGCAGGCATCCTCAGACAAGAAACTATGGATTGGGGTGATCTATAGACCTCCAGGACAGGGGTAAGAGAGAGATAAGGATTTAGAGGCAGAACTAGGAAAGGGGGTGGCAAAGGGGGAGGTGGTAGTGGTGGGAGATGTAAACCTGCCAGGTATTGATACGGTCATTCCAGTGGCCAGGAGCTCCAGAAGTCAGGCCCTGCTGGATATTCTGCAACACTGCCTATGGGTGCAGCTGGTTAAAGGAAAGCTGTCCAAATACAGAGCGCCCAACCCCCAAAGGCTTACCCTCCGATTAAGCTTTTTGTAAGAAAAAGGCTTTTTTTTCCCACTGGAATTTACTTAATTTTATTTTTCAAAAGTCTGGGAGTCGGGAATATGGCGGATGCGTGCTCCGTTTAGTGTATAAAGTGTGGACGCCACATCTGCTCTGACCAGCTGAGCGGAGTGGCACCACATTTACATTAAATGGAACCATGCAGCATCTACCACATCCTGACTTCCAGACTTTTAAAAATAAAACAAGTCTCCAGTGTGGAAAAAGCCTTTCTTTTGCAAAAAGCTTAACAGGATGGCCTTGGGGTGTGGGGTAGCACTGTATTTTGACAGCTTTTCTTTAAGGAACCCACTAGGTGGGCTGCCATTCTCACTGTGGTTCTCAATAACTCAGAAGTGGTAGGAGGAGTTGGGGTAGGGGAGCCACTAGGGTCCAGTGACCATAATGCTATATGGTGCAACCTGGCCCTTGGGACAAGTGAGCATTCACCAAAGGCAGAAGTCATAGATTTCAGAAGGGCAGACTTCATTCAGATGGGGGAGCTGGTCTGAGACAACTTAGTCAGAGTGGACAGCATCAGGGATGTAGAGGAAAGATGCAATCAAGAGGGCCATTCTTGAGGCAACAAAGCCTTGCATGGGAAACTAAGAAAAAGAAACAGGTACTACACAAGAGACAAATATTGTTCTCTGGAATGGTCAGGGAAGCAGTGAGAGACAAAACTAAAGCCTACACCATGTACAAGGTAAGGTGGACATAGAGTTGTGGATTGCAGAGGTCAAGGGAGGGGAAAGAAAGAAGAAAGGATGAATTGTTAGGCTAACAGAGGGAGGTAGGGTAATTGAAGAGGATGAGCAGAAAGCAGCTATTCTTAATAAATACTTCTGCTCTGTATTCACAAGGTAAGACAGAGAGCCTCTGCCAGAGAGTAGCATTAAGGCAGTTGTAAGGGGTATCCCTGAGGTGGAACAACAAGTATTAACCAGTGAAAGATTCAAAAAGGCCTGGCAGCCCTAAAGATAGATAAGACCCCAGGTTCAGGTGGGATGCATCCAAGTGTGTTCAAAGAAATGGCAACAGAACTAAATGAACCCCTTGCAGGGCTATTCAATAGCTCAGTTCAGACAGGGGTAGATCCAAGAGACTGGAGGGTAGCAGACATAGTCCTGCTACATAAGGTGGGAGACAAGGAGCAACCAGGTAACTTCAGACCTGTCAGTTTTACCTCTTTTGTGGGTAAACTGATGAAGACCCTAGTCAAAGAGGACATTGTGGACTGCCTGTTGAGCAACGGACTCCTGAATAGTGAACAGCATGGGTTCATGGCACCGAGGTCTTGTCAGACCATCCTAATAGTATTCTTTGTCTGGGTAACGAGGGTAGTGGACAAGGGTCATGCTATGGAGTTACTCTACTTTGGTTTCAGCAACACTTTTGATGCAGTGCTTCACAAAAGGTTGCTGAAGAAGCTAGAGGATCTGGGTGCAGCACAGGATACAGTTTGATGTGCTTACACAATTGAATTAGATAATACGAGATGATGCTTGTGTAACTTGATTTGTTTTGTGGCTTTCCACCTCTCTATATACCACCCTGTAGGAGTACAACGCAAGGAACCCTAGAGGAGGGTTCCCCCCCTACAGGTGCTGGGAATGAATGCGTCAGATAAAGGTAGGTTAGAAGGAAGTCCATGGGGAAGAGAGACGAGCCGCTGTAGACAGAGGGGTGGATGGTGGACAACGAAAAAGAATCCTGGCAAAGCCCAGGATGTTGTGACCTTTTAAACTCGATGGGGGAATGGCATTGTTGCTCCACCCATTGAACCTTGGGCTTAAAGCCCTCCCATTCGATGTGCTTATGCAACTGAATTAGATAATATGAGATGATGCTTGTGTAACTTGATTTGCTTTGTGGCTTTCCACCTCTCTATCCGTGGGATATACCACCCTGTAGGAGTATGATGCAAGGAACCTTAGAGGAGAGTTCCCCTCCTACAGATGCCTGGAATTAATGCATCGGCTAAAGGCAAGTTAGAAAGAAGCCCAAAAAGAATACCCAAAGATGTCAAGTTTCGAAGAGGCAAGGATGATGAATGAATTCTGTGAAGAGAAAGGCTAACTTCCTAAGGAGAGAGGGGAAAGCCGGGCCACCATCCGCCTCCATCCAACAGCGGAACCTAACTAACTAGCGAGAAGAAAGCACTAACTCTAACTAATATTATGACCATTGGCACAGAGGAGAGGACAAAACCCCTTTGAGGAGGAAACCTCTGGGGATCCAAGGCTTAGGTCACCTTCCCTCCAGGCTGACGACATTTGATTTGAGGACATATGTTGGTAAAGAGAATGGTTCATATATGAGGGATATAAGTAGGGAGGATGACGATGGGATAGGGAAAAACTCCAAAGAAGCGCAAATTAAATAAGGAACATAAGGCAGCAGAGACCCAAGGAGGGCATGCCCGAGTAGTCAATGAGAGATAGTAGATCAGAGGAGCAAGGATGGGAGGGAGTAAATCCATGTATGAATCAGAGGAGCAAGGGGTATCCAGATGTGCTCATGAGGAAATTCCAGATGTGCTGATGAGGAGACAGATGATAATGCAGACTGGCTTGATTGAGCAATGTGCCTGATTGAGAGATGTGATTGAGCAGAAGCTGAGGTTGAAGAGGCATGCTTGATTATGCAATGTAAATGATTAGACTGTGAATGATTAGACCCTGAGGTTGTAGTCAAAGAGGTAGTATGGAATTCAATGATAGGAATGTTCAAGTAAGCGATGTAAATAGATGAACCTTGAGGTAATGCCAAGTGAATGATGACTGGATTTATGAACTCGATATGACTGGAGTTATGACACGATACATGTGGCAGGATGGCCGCGGTTGATAGGTGGCATACACATTATGGTAGGTATGCCCAAAAAGAATATCAATAGCAGGCCACGAGTCGAGTGAATTCTGGATGGCCAGTATGGAATTGGAAGAGGAGGAGACAGGAATGAACTTGAAAATGAACTTGAATGAAGGAAGTAAAAGGAAGTAGGCTCCTCGAAGGAGGTAGACGCCGAGGCTGAAAAGGGAGATCTGGAACCAGGGCAACTCAGGTTGAACGATCGAGGATCAAACCTGGACAAGGTATGATAAGCAGTGAGCAAAATTGGACAATGTATGATGAGGAGTGAAGCTAAGAGCGGAGTTAAGCCATGATGGCTGGTACTAGAAAAGGTGCTAGGACAAGGAAGGTAAAATTAGGAAACTGATGAGGTACAATGAAGGATTGAAGCCATGGAGGCTGGTACAGGAAAGCAAGGTATGAAAGGACAAAGGACGGAGTGAGGTCAACAGGGTAGCATAGAACCCAGCCAATACAGGATGAGGACGGCAGTAGCGTGAGCTGGATGAGGTGGCACACAGGCCAGGTTCGATGGAAGGACAGATGGAGCCAGCCATAGGTGGCCCAACAAAGTGAATGGCAGAGCAAGCTAATAGAAAAACTGAGACATGATGAGATATAGAAGCCATGACTGGAGTGACTCCATGACGGCTGATGATGGATGGAATCAGGAACCCGATACATGTGGCGTGAGGGCCGTGGATTGATGAGGCGGGCATATGTTCGATGATAGTTATGCCCAAAAGAAATATCGAATGCAGGCCACAATGGGAATTAGACCCTGATGTAGAGGTTGATGAGGTAGCACAGGAGGTCGGCGAGAGAGCCGTGGAGAGGGAGCAGAATGAGGGCATGCCAAATCAGGAGTAGTCAATGTGGAAATTGATGGTGGGAAAGGACAAAGCTCAGAGTCAAAAACCGAAGCCAGACTGGGATAACAGAGTTGTAGTGCCAATAGATCATTGGTGAGTCCCCACCTGGAGTACTGTGCTCACCTCTGGAGTCCTTACCTAAAGAAAGATAAAGGCAGGCTGGAAACACTGCAGTGTAGGGTGACCAAAATGCTTCAGAGCTAGCAGGGAAGATCTTGTGAGGATCGACTCAAGCCATTAAGCCTGTACTTGCTAGTGGTCAGAAGAGAGAGGGGAGATATTATAGAGACCTTCAAGTTCCTGAAAGGAATAAACAATGTAAACTGCAAGGAACTATTTAGCATAGCAGATCAAGAACACAGATGCACAAGTGGAAACTGATGGGAAGGGGGTTGTTCAAGAAGACAGTGTGAAAGTTTTGTTTTACAGAAAGGGTGGTAGAGCTATGGAACATTCTGCCAGCTGATGTGGTGGGTGCCAGAACTATCAATGATTTCAATCATGACTGGGACAGAGCGAAGGGCTTAGTTGTTGCTCAGGGTAGTTGCAGTGACGTGGAGAGCATGGGGTGGATAGTGTGGGTTATAACCCTGTATGGGAAGTAGGTCCCAGGTCTGTTAGGGTTTTATGGCAAACTGGATGGACCAATGGTCTTTTTCTGTTGTCATCGTCTATGTTTCTATGCTATAATCTACTATGCTGCAGTAAACTGTAAGTAAACTAACTGTTTTTGCTCACAATGTGCAAACTGGGACTAGTGAAACACTTATGTGCGGGACACTTAGTGCAGACTGTACCCTTTAATTCAGACAAGGGAATGAGGCAGGGTTCAGTAAACACCAGTACATTTAAACTACTCTAGTCACCAGTGCCCACCCCCCAAAAAATGGAAAAATCTCTTTCCAGCAGTAAAGCATGCTATGGTGAGTATTTTGACCCTTAATGTTAACACTGTACAGTAATCACTGGTACCACTGTGATGTCTGCCATGCTATCCCTGTTTGTAAACACCAGATCCAGCACTTTTCTGTCACTAATGGGTTCCTTGGACTAGCTGTCTGATAAATGCCCTTTTTAGGGAGTCAAGGATGGCCTTGCTCTTTGCTGAAACTGAAGATGAAAGGCTACAATCCACATCTGACAGATTGAAATCCCCAACTAACAGCACCCCCCCTTCTTTGCCATCTTGATGATGGCTTCCTCAAGTGCCTTATCCAACTCCTTCCCCTGTGCTGGATATCTGTATACCATAAATTCTGCCACCATATGGGCAATCAGTGCAAGCAACTGGGTAGGTGTGGTGTTAAAATAGAGATGTAAAAACTAAAAGACAAAAATATATCACTCGCAGGTATTAGGCACTATTGTTCACTCTTATTTGAAGACACAGGAGCAAAAGAAAACTTCATTCATATAGTTTATTGACATGAATGCAGACTCATAGGAATCGCAGCACAAATTGTCACATGGGTAGAAAGTGCCAGTGATAGTATGAACACAAGCAGCAGCTCTTACAATAATTTCAAATTAAAAGCTGAAATTGCAGTCAGTAATTACAAACACCAAATACCTTACCCAAATCCCATGGCCAGTCACAAACCTCAGCGCTTTGCTCTGGGAGCTTCATCAGAGGTCTGTATACTACCCCTGTATGGATAGCAGCCCCCTTACCTGTCTGCAGGATAACCCATAGTACCTCCAGCCCTTCTTTTTCATCCAGGTGCCCATGTACTTCCATTGCCTTGACACCCTTCCTCACATGTACAGCTCTGGCTCTAGCTATCCTGGGGCCCTGTGCAAACCTTCTTGTTGGGGCCCCATAGTAGAAGTCAGGGAGACCCCAAGGAATAACCTCATCCCTACCATGGCCTCCCTATGTCTTTATTTCAGCTATGTCATTTTTGCACTTTCCTTGATGAAATTCAGAGAGGGGACCAAGAAGAAAGGAGACCTACTTGACAGCGGAATCTTTTTTGGGGCCCCTCGACTCTTGGGGCACCATGCAAATGCTCAGTTTGCACCATGCTAAGGCTGGCTCTGCACATATACAACAATCCACCCCCCCCATCCTCACTTCTCTGTCTCTTCTGAACGGAAAGTAGCCCGGTATGGCCATGTCACAGTCAAGGCTGTCAGTGCACCTCAACTTTATTAAGGCTCCAAATCCAGACTAGCTTACACCATGATAGCCTCCAGGTCCAGAATTATATTCTGCAGGCTCCTTGCATTGGCGCACATGGCGCTCCATACCATACTCATACCTTACTTCCTCCCTGTCTGCTTCCTTGCTTCCCTCCCCACCTGTACTGTTCCCTGAAACTTTCCCTGACCTCCCTCTTCCCTTGTTACCGTCTCCGTTACCTGTCTCCTGTATTCCTTTCCTCTTGCTTTCCTGATTTATTCTACCCTTGTCCTCTGCCTTGTCCCCACCCCTGTTTTCTTGCACTCCTGCCCTAGGGGAACTTACTGCCCTCAGGCTTTCCCTCCCTGCTGCTTCATCATCTGGTGGGACAATTGTTACCTCCCTTAGTTTTACAGTCCCCCCCATCCAGCTAATTTAAATGCTCATCCAGGTAACATTTAAACCTTCCACTAATGAGTATCCTTTCCTCCCCCTGGCCATATACAGGTAACACTTCAGTAAAAGCCAACATGCGAGCCACCTGCTTGAGGCCTCTTCACAACTCTCTGAAATTTTCCTTGCACTTCCCCTACCCTGTCATTGACAAGTCATTTGTCTCCAGATGGACAATGACATCTAGGACCTCCCATCTCCTGCTGCCCTAGTAATCCTCTGGATCTGCTCTCAATCCCTCCAAGCTGAAGCACCTCTCAGGCACTTTACCTCCCTACCTGTCTGTAAGCCAGTCAATGTGGGCTTACATGCTGTAGAGCCGTTGCAGCTCCGATGTTCTCCCCTCGGCACTGTTTGTTCCTGGGGCTGTGGTGGAAGTCGCACCATGTGACCCCCGTTGTGGCATGCGGCTGTTTTCTCCTGGTGCCTAGGCCCACTTGTGGCTGGGCTGAGTCTTGGGGTGGTGGTTCCTGCTGCCGGGTGCGAGGGTGTGTGGTCCCGGGTCCAGAAAAGGACCAGACCGGGCTTGGGGACCACAAAGGTACAAATAAATATTTTATTTGAAAGATGACAGTCCTGTGTGCAATGAGCATGCTCGGATACCACAGGGGACCACAAATTAAAGGAGCCACAGCTCCGTTCTAATTTTGGCTATGTGGCCAATGAATAAACTATGTGTCCCCAACTCCAGAGCCATGAGAGAAGCCAGGGAACGTTAGTATGTTAGACAGAAAGGTTTCCGGTCACTGCAGGAGGGATGTGGCAGACCTATTAAGGGCAAAACCAGTAAAACTTAAGGGCTGTGCTGGTCAGAGTACTCCCAGCACAAGATGGCAATCCCCATCAAAAAACTACAAACTGGGGCTGCTGGAAAAATACCCAGAGGCAGCCTGGAGGTCACATGGGACACTGCAGCCAGTGAGAGGGAGGCTGTGCTGGGGAATAAAAAGTAGTTTTCTGGCGTGAAAAGAAAAAAGAGAGAGTTGGGAGCGGGATAGCTGAGAGGAGTAGCAGGGTGGCAAGGAGAAGTGAGATCACCACCAAGAATACCAAGTCTGCCTGGCTGTGGGCTCCCTGACTAGCCACACTTTAAGTTGAGTGCAGGAGGAGAGACACCAGCTCTGTAGGACTGCTGGCAGACAGGTCCCATTGTAAGCTCAGGCAGCTGGACTGACTGGACTGAAAGGTACAGTGGGTTGTGAGCTTGAATGAGCCCCAGGCCCCCGTGGGTTAATCTGAGCAGGAACAGGCATCCAATATCAACGAACTGATAAAGGGAAACAAAAAGACAGCCACCGGCCCTATCAAGGCTAATGGGCAGGTACTGCATGATGAGGCACTAATTGCTGAAACCCTCAATATATTCTTTACAAACCCAGACAAACATAAGGCAGGGTCCTTGGTGCCCAATAACCAATCTGATCCTCTGGATCCCCCAATCCTTCATCGCCCACTCTTCCACTTGCAGCTGGCAAAGGTAAATGACGTCCTGGCTATCCTAAAAACCCTGAAAACGAGAGGCTCAGGAGGCCCGGATGGAATTAAAACTAGGCTGCTTAAAGAAGGTGCCTCGGCACTTGCAAGACCACTCATCTAGCTCATTAACAGGTCTTTACTAGATGGACATGTCCCAGAGCTGTGGAAGCAGGCTCATGTGGTCCCAATACACAAGGGCGGGCCTGTGGAACCTATTGAGAACTACAGGCCTATCTCATTGCTGTGTACCCTGACAAAAATCCAGGAGAAACTAGTATACAGTATACCCAACTTAGGGAATACCTTGAGACACACATGCTGATGTCCCCGTCGCAACATGGCTTTAGAGCCAAACATGGGACTGATACAGCCTTAACAAAGTTCTCTACTGATGTACTTAGAGAAATAGACTCTGGATCCAACGTAGGTGTGGTTTTCATAGACCTTTCCAAGGCCTTCGACCTGGTGGATCACAGACTTCTACTCCACAAACTCCTCCACATAGGCCTGGATACCCATACCCTTAAATGGGTGGAAAGCTACCTTTCGGGTCGCACCCAAAGAGTCAGGTGGCAAGAAAAACTCTCCAAACCACAGTCCCTAAAGGAGGGTGTCCCACAAGGGTCGATACTAGGGCCCCTAATGTTCTCACTATTTGTAAATGAACTGCACAATCACTGTGGGAACAGCAATGCAATCCAATATGCGGATGATGCTGTTATTTACAAAGCCTCAGACAACCTGGACGACCTAGGCCCATCCCTCCAAAAGGATATCCTTGTCATGGAGGAATGGCTCACCATGAACAAAATGGTCCTAAATACCAATAAAACCAAAGCCATGTTGTTCGGCCCTAGAACCCTCGGACTAGACAGATCACAATCACTCCAAATTACGTCCCTAGAGGGCAACAAACTGGAAGTAGTCTCCTCGACAAAGTACCTTGGCCTTACCCTCGACCAAGGTCTCACTTTCAAGCAACATGTAGACCAAGTTACCAAAGTAATCCATACCAAACTCGGATTACTGTGTCAGCTCAAGGAACAGCTGACCCCCCAAGCTAGGAATGCAATAGCTTCTAGTGTCCTACTCCCAATGCTAACATATGCTGCCCCAGTCCTTCAGGATGTCGTTAAACTCGAGTAGGGTAGTCTACAGACACTATACAATAAGGTAGTCCGCTTTGCCTCCTCATCCCATTCAAAGAGCCAACACTGCGAGGCCCTAGCGAGGCTCAACTGGCCATCCTTTGAAGCTCGCCTCAGGAACCCTGTACTCTGTCTGGCGAAAAAGCTAATCAGCCCAATGCCTCCCCCGAGCCTTGACGGACTCCTAACAGTAAAGAGAAACATGCGTAACCTCAGGTCCTCAGGTCAAACGCTACTAGAGGTCCCAAAGGTCAGGACCAGGGCAGGTTGCAAGTCCTTCTCACACGCTGCCCCCTCCCTGTGGAACAACATCCCTTTGGAGGTGCGAGAAACCCCGTCAGTACCGTGCTTCCGCATTAGACTCAAGACCCACCTGCTGTCAAGTGAGTAAATGCCTATGCTATGGTATCTGACGTGTCAGCTCTCTCTACCATACTAAAATCTCTACCTACTGAACAGTTAGCACTTACTCTTCCTCACGTTCACAGAATCTATCCTATGACTCTTAGATGTATGTTACCTAATGAATTTACAGTACTGTCTCATTCCTTTGTATGTTCTGAAGTATGAACAAATGAACAACAGACTAATTAGTTAGACATTTACAACTCATAGATAAAAAGGCTCTGCCTCATGGATTTGTAAATTGAAGCATACTGTATACCCTCAACCTGTATATGTTCCACTGTATTCTATTTCATGTACTGTTTACTTCCTGGGTCACCCCTGAAAAAGGGACCTCCGGGGCCCAGTGGGCCTACCCGGTCATCAAAATTTAATAAATAAATAAATAAATAAAGGCCTGTGGGCGAAGTTGGAAAGGCCAGGCAGGGGAAGATCATCATGCTGCAAACCCTCCTGGCTCTGGCTGCCCACCAGTGGTATACTCACAAACGGAGACCCCCCGAGGCATCTGGCAACTCATCGAGCAGAGAGTCCCTTCCAGCGACCCGCAAGAGAACTGTGAGTACCTCGAGCCACAGCTCTGGGGAATTATTGGCTAGTTAGTTAGGGTCTGGGGCTAAGTCCTCACCATCTCGACGAAGGTGAGCCCAGGTTGGAAAGACACGAACTTAAAGTACAAGTTGCTTCTGTGTTATATTGACCCCAATGAAAGACCCCAGGCCTGCATCTGAGAGCAGTGAGTTACCCACCATACAGGGACAATTTGAGTGCACCCAAAAAGGGAAGAAGAGTTTTCTGCTGGGACAGTACTGTTTATCTGAAAGTACAAGGTGATTAACCTTGCCCCTTTTGTGTTGCACCCTAAATAAAAGGGTTGTGGTTTGCCATTTATTTATTGTCGTTTGTGGTTATTCGAAAAGTGCTATTGAGGGGTGGGGCACCAGTGGGGAAAACTGTGATTGTGGAATAATCCTTGCAGGGACAGCTCACTTAGTTCTTGGGGGGTGGTAATCTGTTCTTTGTCTGCAGCAGACCTTGCCACTACCCCGGGTGGAGGCACCAAGCCACAATTGCCACCACTGCCAGAACTTAGGCTGGGCCCCTCAGAGGTGTATGCAGATTACTCTGAAGGCCCTGGGACAGCCCAGATGAGTTATAGGGGTTGTTACATGTCTCTTTCTCCTCCAGCTCTCAAGTCTATCCTCCTAACAATACAGTCCCCCATCAGCAGCTGCTTCCTCCTCAGCTGGGGGCCACTTCCTCCCTTCTTGGGGCCTTTCCTTTTGAGGACCCCCACTTCCTCCCTTCCTACTGCTATGGATGCTTTGTCCTGGCTGCTTCATGCTGCCATAATGACAAAGAAACTGTACAGTGGTACAAGTTGAGAGGTGTGCACTCTTCCCTCCTCCCCCACCATCCCAGAGTCCACCCAAGTTCAACCACTCTGCCTCTGCCTCGGCATCCTCTTGGGGAGCAGTGACAAACTTGGAGGCCCCTGGGTGAGGCAGAAGGTTATCTGCACCCTTGTTAGTTCAGCTCAGAGTCCAGTAACCTCTGTCCTCAACCCAGAGAGGTGAGTACAAATAAGGCAGCACTTCAGTCTCAAAAAGGTGTACCTAAAGACTGTTGCTCCATACCCATCATGTGTAAGAAAGTTATTAGTATGTTTTTGGTGGTTGTTCCAGTTTGATTCTGACTGGCTCTGAGGACAGAAAAGTTCTTT
The DNA here is from genome assembly GCA_016271365.2 of Neoceratodus forsteri. Taxonomy (NCBI): domain Eukaryota; kingdom Metazoa; phylum Chordata; order Ceratodontiformes; family Ceratodontidae; genus Neoceratodus; species Neoceratodus forsteri. Next base: position 816,919,337 of record CM057455.1, on the reverse strand, counting down.
TTGGTAGCACCCTAAGTAAGTCTTTGTTCAGTAGTTCATATTCTTGTTTGAGCTCAGGGAAGCTTTTGAGCCAGCCTTCTTAATAGAGCTGGCCCAGTGACGCTAGCCCTTTTCTTTACCACCTTTGAAAGGTGTAGACAATGCACCCGGATAGAAATCCCAAGCAATCTGCGATCTGTGTACCGTTACTAATTCCACTGGCCAAGTTATATATGTTGTCAGGGTTAGCTAAGCAAAAGGGTTGCTAATGAACTTAATATCTTTGGATAACATCAGCAGAGTACTTGGTTTTTCTGCCAGACATTCCCCTGCCTTCATTTGCCACCAACCCATTTCGTCTTCTTCTGCTTAATATGTTACCATGGTAGACAGTTGTGCTGCGTAGGCCAGAAGCATTTCAAAAGAGTTTATCCATTTTGAACCCAAATTCTGTTTTTAAAGCAATTGTTTTCAACAAAAAAGTTAACTTAATCATCCATCAGCGCCTTGGAGCTTTATATCATGTTAAAGCCTGCCTTACCAAAGAATCCAGGACTCTGCTAGCCCATGGTTTTCTGTTTAGCAAACTGTGTTGCAGTCTATCAGTTTACTCATCCACTTGTAAAAATATGTTGGAACCACTCAGGGTAACGTACAATTCAATCCTTAGGTTTATGTTGCAGGTCCCATATCGTACTTTCTTCGTCAGTGGTCTAACTGTCTATCACTCGATTACTGGATTCAGCTCAAATATTGTACACTGTTGTTCAAAATCATATTAGGCCATCTCCCCACCTCAATTTCCAATTGTTTCCCAGGTTCATTAATGGGTGTGGCACCCGTTCCCAGGACAGACATTCTTTTCAGATACTGCTTTTTTTGTAAGGCCATTGGCCAGAGATCAATTTTGTATAGGGATCCCAAATTTTTTAACTCCCCCCTTCTAATTTTACACTTTTCCGAAGTCTTGAGAAATGTACTTGTTAATTGTTTTGTTTAATTGTTTATTGTATTGTAGTAGATGTATTGTATTGGTATTGTCTAAAGTTATTTTTTGTCTATTTGTATCATGCCTGTTTTTTGTAATTGCTTTTCGCCTGTGAAAAAAGGGCAGTTTGCTCAACAGGCTCACAAGGATATAAAATAAAAAATGAAATGAAAAATTAACTTTGTCATGTTTCTTTTAATTTGTGAAGCATAACTTCACTTCAATGATTTTTTTTGTCAGGTTATAGCATATTATATGCCCTTCCATATTTTAATTTTTGTTTTCTTATTTCAAGTAGTAAATGAAAATGGTAGCCTTCTATGTGGGTTGGAATTTTGAGGGCAATCTCCAGGTCCATTCCATAAACTTCTTTTTTTATCATATAAGATTTTATTAGTTTTTCTCATTTGTGTACGTCATATCACTTGCTTTATAATACACTTAGTTATTGCTCTTTACAAAACGCCAGCTAAAGTACAAGTCTAGTTGTTACCTTATTACTGCTCAGTCTTTCCTCGCAGTAAACTCTGAGTCCATAAATTTCTTTAATAAAATAATCTATCACTGATCTTCACAAGGGACCATAATAAGTAGAGTTTCCTGTGACGTCCCCTGTTGTTCTACTATTTAAACAAATAAGATTGCTTTGCTGAATGATGTTTAACACCATTTTCCTATGATTATTTATAGCTTGGTTAGGTTTTGCCTTAAAGTTTGCCAGAACGTAGCCTCCCTCCCTCCTCTCCTTCTCCCCACCTCCCATCCTTACTCTTCTTTTGCTGTATGCCCCCCTCACCCTCTTCTGCTTCCTCGTAGGAGCATCCCTACCACCACTCCCCTCCTCCTGCCCCCCCTTGCTCTGCTCTCCCCACTACTTCCTTTTGCCCTACCCACTCCTTCCTCCCAGGCCACTCTTGGCCCTCCACCTATCATATCCCTGCCTCTTTTCTTCCCCTGTTCTCCCCCCTACATCCCCCAGCTCTTCCCAAACTAACACTGACTCCTCCCCAATATGTATTGTATCTCTAGCTCATTCAGTCCCCTTCCTTTTTCCTAAGCTCTCCTTCCTCAAATCAAGTGACCTGGTTGTGGATCCCTGCCAGAAGTGAAGTGAGGGGTGGACAGAGCTACTCCCTAGCAGGATGGGCATTTTGGAGGGCCATCTGTGATGCCCCCATTCTGCCTGCCCCTCAGCTTCAGGTTTTGGCACCATTTCGGGAGCCAGCTTCCGTGGGTCTGATCCAGTGTGGGCATTGGCTACTGGGACCCCCCCAAAAAAAGGTCAGAAGTCACTTCCCCTTTTCCCCTTTATCTCCCATCCTTTTGCCTTCTCCCAATTCCTGCTCCACCACCCTGAGTACATGGCGAGGCTCCCCGCCCCAGCACTGCTTCAATATAGATAGCACAGAATGCTCCAGGAAGGAGACCATGACCCACAACCCCCTGTTCAAGCTACATGCTCCATCGTTAGCTAGCTGTCACTGGTTACCTGCATGGTCTGTCCCTTCGGCTGTCCTGGTTGATGACTAGAGTGGCCAGATCACAGCATACAGTGCAGCTTTACTTCAAGGGAGCATCATTGAAGTGGTGGTGCAGCATGGGCCACCTAGGACTCACATGGCTCTGGTTCCACCTGCTCTTGAGGTGGGAGGGGCGGCCTGTGGGCGGGTGATGGGATTTTCTGCCACATCTTCTCTTGGAGCCCTGTGTCGGCTCAGGCGGTAGTTCCGTCAGGGCACGCTACTTCTCACAGATCAGACACTATTCCCCTGTGGTGGGGGGGGTCATATCAGAGTGCACACATGTACCACACATGCACAGAAAGGGTCAATAGCTGCCCTCGCATGGCAGCCATATTGGGGATGGCTGTCCACCATGCTTCAGCCACCACCTCTTTCAGGATCACAAAAAAAAAAAATTGGGGGTTGGGGGAAGCAGCTTTAGACAGCCATTTGAGGCTTCTGTACATGCCCGTCTGAGGCAGTGCAGCAATAAGCACACACACTACGTGCTCTATGAAAGTCTGCAAAAAAAAAAAAAAGGAGAGGGGTGTTTTAAAGGAAGCACAATCCCACTACGCCGAAGCTGCCTCGGGTTGCGGTTTTGGGGGAACTATGACAGGGAACTGTCCACGCCAGGCAACAGGAGGACATGTGGGGTTAGCTAAATGGACGTAACACTTAATCGAGGTGGAATGGGGCTCTCCTGGGACACACAGTGGGGGGTATTGCTGTAGACAACATAAAGGAGGACATATACAGCAGTAAAAATGAATAAGTAAATAAATCAATAAATAAATAAATAAGGAAGAGAACAGAGGCCGCAAGGGGTGGAAGGCATAGGGCCCCCCCCCCACCCGTAGTAGTTTGCAGAATGTTTGCTTAGCGAAAGGGGGCTGGCTTCAGCAGCAGGCTGTTTTGCTACACAACTAATGGACAGTTTTTTCTTTTTCAGCAGGTTTGCAAGATTCTGGTTTCAGCAGGTGATGAGCATGAGTAACATGGGAGAGGCAGCATGGCAGGGGGGTGGTGAGGTGCAGGCCTATATGACCCCAGGCCTGCTTGGCCCACCCACTCAAGAGTTCAGAGACACCCTGCAGCGACTGATGGAATTGGGCGGTCCCAACTGGCTCCAGATAGCCATGCAAAGTGCACCAGCGCAACAACATGGGGTGCCCAATGCCACACGAGCTCCTAAATGGATGAGGAAGCCCTCAAAGAAGATGCAAGAAGTACTAGTGGCAAGAGGGAGCCAGAAGACTGTGGCTGCCAAGGAACATTAAGACAGGCTGACGGAGGTGATGGCTGAGGACCAGGACATCACGATTGTTGAGATGGTGGTCGGAGGCATGGACGAGGATGACAGTGCATGCAAGGGAGCCAGCACAGCACCTTTGTTGGCATTGCCAGATGGTGAGTTGGGTGAAGGGCAAGTGATAGCTAATGCCCAGGGGGATAAGCAGAGGTCAGGGTGGGCCAAGAAAGTAAAGGGACAATTCATCCAAACAAAAGGCAGGCAAAGGGGGGAGGCAACATCCATGGTGGGCAGATGTTTGTTAGAAAAGGCCTTATGTAGGATGCGCAACATTGGCAGGAGTAGGCCACCTGGGGGGGAGACCAGGGGAGAGAGGCCACTAGCCCATGGCACTCCTGCGGGAGCTCCAGGACCAGCTGCCACTGGGCAACAGGGTTGGTGGTCTTTGCCAATCCCGTGGTTCCCCCCATATATCCCAGATTCACTTCCCAAGGGGGCAGGGCAGGCTACACCAGTCGGTGGGGGATTGGGGCCTCCCTTCCCCCACCATCATTCCAGCTGTGGCCATGGGGCTCCTGGGGCAGACAACAATTTTTCGGGGGCAGCAATGTAGGCAACAATGTTGCAATGTTCCAAGCGCCTACCTTGGCAGCCATCCACGCAGCGGTGCAGGGGTTGGTCGGGGGAGTCTCCCAGCAAGGGCGAACGAGCCATCACAGGCCAGAGTGATGATGACACAGGCCAGTGTGGCTAATACTGTCAGGCAAGTGTAGGGGCTGGGGTCTGCTGTAGCAGGGCCAATGACGGGGGGCACAGAGCAACAGCAGGCAGGGGGGACCTCGTCAGCCACCCCAACCACGCTACAGTAGGAGCCCACGGCAGCCACGCCCTCAACTCCAGGGCCAGACCATTGGGCCTACCTGGGGATGGATGACCCAATGGACACCAATCTGACCCAAGCCATTTGGGAAAAAATCTGGAAAGGGAAATATACAGAGATATTCAACTTATTACACAGAGAATTGCCGGACGCTGGGGACAAAGATAGACTGAAGCAGGAGAAGCTGCGACAGCCAAAGATTCCACACACATTCAGAAACTGGGTGGCAGCCTTTGATATCTTTGTCTCCATCTACTGTGCCACGTTCCCGCAAAAGATAGGGCAACTGCTCATGTACAGGGACAACATCAAGACAGCCCACCTAGCATTTGAGGGTAATGCGTGAATGCGTGGTTGTGGTATGATGAGCTTTTCCACATGAGAACACCATGATCTCCAGAGATGCTCTGAGATAAGATCGACCACAACATGTGGTGCAGGCCCATGGCATGGGCTAGGCCCACGAATGTAGACTACACAGCCAGTGGGCACATGGTAAATAAGACAGCTTGGTCAGGGCAAAAAGGGGTGGGTATCTGTAGACAGTACAACATGGGAAAATGTTTTCGAGACTACTGCAAATTCCTGCATGAGTGCAGTAGTTGTGGCAGTAAGCACAAAGCTAGCACCTGCCAAGGGAGAGGGGGCTACAAAAAGGGTGAGGGCCAACTGGCCGACAGTAAGCAGAGACAGGTACGCCAAGTGGCCTGGTGAGGTTGCCAGTAAGAACTGAATGCATGGTGGGTTGGCTTGTCCGCTAGCCTTGCAGAAAAGATACAGAGTACTTATTAAAGGGTTTCTCTTCCAATTTCTGCATTCCATACCAGGGTCCCCAAGTATCTACCACAGTGTGCAATCTGAAGTCCGAAACAACACTCAGACACATGGTTGCAGAGAAGGTACACAAGCAGGTGGTCGTTGGTAAAGTAGCTGGACCATTTGTAAATCCTCCACTGGACCCCTTGAGGATCTCCCCATTGGGGGTAGTTCTCAAAAAGATGCCAGGTGAATTTAGGCTAGTCCACCACCTATCGTATCTGAAAGGGGCCTCAATGAATTATTTCATTAGCATAGAGGACAGTGTGGTGTGCTATGCATCTTTTGATACAGTGGTTAAGCTCATTCAAAAAGCAGGCAAGGGTGCTCAGCTGGCCAAGAGTGACATTAAGTCAGCTTTATGGCTGCTGCCAGTCTGTCCACAGGATTTTGATCTACTGGGGTTTTCATTTGAGGGAAAGTTTTGCTATGACATGTCAATGCCGATGGGATGCTCAGTTTCATGTGCAGCTTTTAAGACATTCAGCCATTTCCTGGAATGGGCCACCAGGCAACACAGTGGAAATTACTTGATCAAGCACTATACAATTTCTTGTTCATAGGGACCCTGAACATGGAAGCATGCAAAGCCACTCTAGCTTCTTTTTCTCAGCTCATGGATTGGTTTGGCGTGCCACTGGCACATGAGAAAACTGAGGGACTAGTCAACAGACTCACTTACCTTGGCATAGAGCTGGACACGGTCCACATGATGTCTCGATTGCCACAAGAGAAGTTTCACACCTGAGGCAGTTAGTGGCAGAGGTTTGGGCTATTAAAAAAGTTACCCTCAAGATGCTACAGTCACCGATTGGGCACCTGAACTTTGCATGCAAAGCTGTGTCACCTGGGAGGCCTTTCATGAGACGGTTGTCCTGGGCTACAAGGGGCACTTTACAACTGCACCATCACATCAGGGTGTCAGCTGACATGAGAGCAGACTTACCAGTGTGGGACATCTTCCTCCAGCACTTTAATGGGGTGTCCTTTTGGCAGACAGGCTCCAAGTTCCACCAAGATTGCCAAATGGTTACAGACGCAGCCGGGGGCATTGGATATGGGGCATACTTCCAGGGCTCCTGGCTTGCAGGCCCCTGGGATGACAGCTGGGTGGAAGCAGGTCTCACAAAGAATGTGACCCTGTTAGAGTTTTTCCCTATTCTGGTCACAGTGTTCATTTGAGGGGACAGACTCAGGCACAAAAAAGTTATTTTTTGATCAGACAATATGGGGGTGGTGGCCATATTGAACACTCAATCATCTAACTCTAGAGAGGTGATGAGGCAACTGAGGATCTTTGTCCTGAGATGCCTGCAACTCAATGTGTCCTTCAGGGCAAGTCATGTTCCAGGGGTTTTGAATGTAATCGCGGATGCACTGCCTCAACTGCAGTTCGAATGCTTTCGGCAGATGGCTCCAGCAGCAGAGAAACACCCTGTCCAAGTGCCAGCTTTTCTTTGGCAAGCCATGCTCCAAGAATGGCAGACCCAGTACAACACGCTCTGGCCCCTGGGACATGGCATAAATATAGGGCACACTTAAAGTCCTTCTGGGAATTCTGTGGAGATAGGCACCAAAACTACAAGATGTTGCAATGGCCTCAGTTGATGCAGCAGTTTGTGCCCCATATGATTGATGAAGACAGGGCCCCATCTTACATCCGCAGTCATTTCTTGGGCATTATCTTCATGGCAAAGATGCATGGTTTTTGGGACATAACAGGATCCTTCTCAATCTGGAAAATGATAGAAGGGTGGAATAAAATGAGGGGGACCAGGAGGGACAGGAGGCATCCAGTGGACAGTCAAGCTGTTAATTGAGATATTGGACAAACTGCAGAGATATGCCCATCGGAGGATGAAGAGAGACTCTTTAAGGAGCTATTTGCCTGCACCTTCTTTGGTGCTTTCAGGGCATCAGAATTAGTCGAGGAGCCTACGATGCAGGCAGGCCACAACCTACAATGGGGGGATGTCAGGTTAAAAAGTGATATGCTACAGCTGTCGCTGCACCAGTCCAAAACAGTACAGTGTGGCCCCAACAAAACAATAATTTTCCATCATGCTCAGGGGTGTGTTTTTGGCCCGTGGGCCCTCATCAAAGAGTAAATGGCACACAGAGGGGTCGGGCATGGCACCTTTATCACCCATGTCGATGGGAAACCAGTGACCGGGTACCAATTCAGGGTGGTCTTTAGGAAGGGGATTAGGGCAGAGGGCCGGGATCCTAGATACTTTAGTACACACTCTTTCAGGATTGGGGCCGCCACTGAGGTAGCAAGGCTGGGCTTCCAGGAGTCTGAGATAAAAATTATTGGACCCTGGCAGTCAAAAGCCTACAAAACTTACAACAGGCATGGAGCGGGGGAGTTAGAAGGGGACATGCCACATTAAAAGGTGTTAATTAGTAACTTGCTTGGTTTATATTACAGGTGTACCTCCTGGAATCAGAAACGTTTACGTTGTTGGCCACTCCTTTATTAGGAGAGTGCCCACTTGGGCGTCCCAGCAGGGCCAAGAAGATCAACTGGGCATCCTGGCAGACAAACTAAACATACATTGGTGTGAAATCGCTGGCATGAGGTGGGTGAACTCATACCAGCATTAAAAAAACTGTGGTTAATCAGGGTGCCTCCGCAGGGTTTGATAATTGACTTGGGGGAAAATGATCTGGGGAGTCTGTCATCCATAGATGTGATGCGGGGGATCATGATGTATCTGAGTTGGATAAGAGGCATATGCCAGACATGAAGTTTGTCTGGTCAAGGATCATGCCTCAGCGAAAATGGAGAAAGGGCCAAGTGGCTAGGCCTCTTTGGAAGGTCCACAGGGAGGTAAATAGGGAGGTGACACGTTTCTGCCTACCAAGATATATACAGGTCATCTGCCACCGGGACATAGCACCAGGGAAAGGGAGTTATTTAGATTCGGATGGGGTGCACATGTTGGACATAGGGCAGGTGATTTTCAACCTGAGTATACAGAATGTGTTGGAAACTTTGGTATAGTATTCTCCTGGGGCATTGGTGGAAGATTCGTAATGGAAGTTTACAGATCTTGTGGTGGATGACTCAGAATTATTGGCTAAAGTAACACCATATTTGAAATGTGTATGGGGGTGGCCCGGTGAGGCACACTCCAGAAGAGATGTTGCACAGCATTGGAGGAGCCTGCACTGCAGGGGTTGTTGATCAGGCAGTTGAGGCCCAGTGAGGGCATAACTGCATGGCTGTGGTCCAGCAGTACTGGTCAGTTGAGCAGCTTTGTCAAGGAAGCTAGCTGGTCCGGTGGGGGTTTGCCAGGCCTTCTTTGGCCTAGGGTTGGCTTGTTTCCTGATTGGTTTATTTGTAGCCGATGTCGTCTGTTGCCCCAGGGGAATACTGTATTATAGATTGCATGTGATAATGTTTGTGATGATGTTTATGATACTTTCTGTCTGTATTCTGTGTAGCTATTTCTGATTGATGTAATGCAAATGTTATAAGCACTGATAATCAAGTCGAAATACATTTTCGGCCTTTTCTGCCAAAATCCAAATGAGTGGTCACATGTGCTTTTTCAGGGGTTGGATATGGTTTTATCTGGGCATGGTCCCTCCTGGAATTTCTGGGAGGGCAGTTGCCCAGCGACCAACAGCCAATCCCTGGTCAGCACCTTCCTAGGTCCAAGGAGCAGGAAGGAGGTAACCAATGGCCTTTGCCCTGAGGGTGAAGGGCTAGGAGTAGCCTGGAGCAGGAAGGGGCAGTGGCCAGGCTACATAAGGCCTGGACAGTAGAGGATCTTCTTGTTTTTGTCCAGATACTGGAAGGAACACAAAGACCCTCCACTCCCTTCCTTGGAAATGGGGATATGGATATATGGGGACAATGGACAAGAAAAGGCCGTGGTTAGGGGCAGTGGGTGGATGACTCAGAATTATTGGCTAAAGTAACACTGTATTTGTTATATGAATGGGGTGGCCTGGTAGGGGCACACTCCAGAAGAGACACTGCACATCATTGGGCAGAGCCTGTGACTGCGGGGGGTGATGGTGGGGCAGTTGAGGCCCGGTGAGGGCATAACTGCATAGCTGTGGCCAAGCAGTACTGGTCCATTGAGCCGCCTTGTCAAGGGAGCTGGCTGGCCCAGTGGGGGTTTGCCGGGCCTTCTTTGGCCTAGGGTTGACTTAGTTCCTGAATGGTTTATTTGTAGCCATTATATCCCCACTAATTGTTTGCCTTTCTACCTCTTTCTAGCAGGTTAACCGCCCCCCCCCCCCAGAATGCTCCCGACAACGGCGGAGGTCAGGACTAAGGCGCGTCTCGGGATTGCTCTCAAGTTAAACCCCCTCCCGAGCGCTCCGACAACAGCGGGTCCAGGACTTGGGGCCAGCGTCTGGGATTGCTCTCAGCAGGTTAAACCCCCCCCCCAGAACGCTCCCGACAGCGGGGTCAGGACTAGGAGCGCATCTCGGGATTGCTCTCAGGTAAACAGGCCTCCCACCTCGTGGCTTTGGATGTATTTTTGTGGACCGTTTTGTGTTGGACTCCTGGCTACCTAGCTCCACAGCCCACTGATTGTTTCTGTGTGGACTCGGCAGTGGGCTGCTATCTAAAAGGGTGGCTGGATCGAAAGCTACAAATAACTGCGCCTTTACTGGACTACTCTGGTGCCTCATTGCAATGTTGCTGCCTTCCATGTTCACCAGTTCATCCTAGATCTACTTAAAAGTATTTGCGGCTGAACTGAATTTGCCGTTCCTTGCCTGTATGCACTGGTGCCATACTTAGTTCGTTTCAGGGCTAGTTTTGAATGGCTGTATGTGATTGATTGGCAACCTGATGGTTTAAGAGGGTTAGTTTAGTAAACTGCATTGCCTGTAGCATTTTGTGTGTTTTTTCTTTCCGGTTGCAAGCTCGCTTTATAAAAGTAATAAGGGAAGAGCGGAAAAGGGATAGGAAAAAAAAAAAAAAAAAACTACAGTGTATTGGGTATTACAGCTTGGTGGGGGTTTATCGGGCTTTGTCCTGCTCTGTGCTGACTGCGCATGTCTAAGATCTCTGTCCCAGCTTGCCTCCCTACATTTTTTCCCGCTCCATACTAATTGTTTGCCTTTCTACCTCTTTCTAGCAGGTTAACCCCCCCCCCCCAGAACGCTCCCGACAACGGTGGGTCCAGGACTAGGAGCGCGTCTCGGGATTGCTCTCAGGTAAACAGGCCTCCCACCTCGTGGCTTTGGACGTATTTTTGTGGACGTTTGTGTTGGACTCCTGGCTACCTAGCTCCACAGCCCACTGATTGTTTCTGTGTGGACTCGGCAGTGGGCTGCTAGCCGCCCCACCCCAACCACCCCCCACAGGCGGCCTTTGCTTTATTGCCTCCGGACGCTGTCGTCACTTCCTGTGTTGTCACGTAGCCCTAGCCTAAGTCTCCACTTTTCCATTTGCAGCTTATACTGGGTTGCCTCTAGGTGGTGCTTGTCTCCTCTGCTCCCTCCCCAGCTCTCCTCCATTCCTCCCTTATACCGCCACTGTGTGCTTCAACCAGGGGCCCTAAGTCCTCCTCAGCAGGTTACTGCTATCTCCCTCCACACCTAATATGACTATCCTCCTTGATCAGGCTTGTCCCTCTCCCGCTCCTCCTTATTATCTTCCTTGCTCTCCCTATGACCACCTTCTGCCCACAACACAGCTATACCTGTGTCCCCTGTTGCCCTCCTGCCCCTGCCCCCAGCCTCCTACACACCCTGCACTCCCCATACACCCCGTCATCACCTTGGCCTCTCCCTCCCCACCCCCCTGCTCCTCCTCTATCACTTCATGCTAGCATCCCCCATCTATAGTTCCCTGCCTATCCCTTGTACTGCCTCCCCTTACCCCTCCCCATCCGGCATAAATTTCCCCACTGCTACCACCTTCCTAGGGCGGCTCTCCTCCTTCTGCTCCTCTCTGGCAATATCCATCCCAATCCTGGGCGGTCCATAATGCCTCCCCTTGGAAATCATCTGGACTGCGTATCGCATCTATTAATATCTGTAGCCTCCTAAAAAAACTGGACTCCCTACAATGCTGGTTGGCTGTTCATAATCCTGATGTGATTGCATTAGTTGAAACCTGGCTGTCCAGCTCCACCCCAGATGCCCAGGTCTCTCTCCCAGGCTATTCCCTCCATCGGCTGGACAGAATCGGTAGGAGGGGTGGTAGTTGTGCCATCTATGTTAAAGACCCACTTCATAGTCTTGCCCTTCCCCCCCATCCTTGATTACAATGCCCAGGCCCTAACCCTAAAGTTGTCTCCCGACCCCGCTAGGGCCCCAATCTTCCTGACTACCTACATACACTCAAAAAATCAAGCCCAGGCACTGGCCCCTTATTGACTACATCACCTCTCTACCTAACCCCTCTGACCAAATCCTGGTAGGTGATCTAAATATCAATTGGCTATCTCCTAAGGGGTCTACCTCCCGTGAGGCATTCACTGCTATTGATCTGACACAATTAGTCTCACAACCCACCAGGTTAAATCTCAGCAGGGACAGGCACTCTTCTGGATGTGGTTCTCACTAACAGGCCCAGCGTCCACAATGTTCAAATCCTCCCAGACTGCCTTAGTGACCACTCCCCAGTTCTTTTCTTCTGGGCAACCTCCTGCCCAAGCCCCTGTTCTCACCACCGCCGTCGTCGGTTTAGACCTGGTGGGCTAAAAGACTTAAAACTCCACCTAGCTGGCACTGATTGGTCCCCGCTACTAAACACCCCTGATATTGACAAGGCGCTAGCCTTCTTTGTCCACACCTTTAACCTTGCCTGTGACACTTACGCCCCATTCACCCCACTTAGATCTAAATTAAGGCACACCCCCTGGATTACCCCTACCTTACGCTCACTTCTCAAGCAGCGTGATAACCTGTGGCACCTGGCCATTGAAACTGGCCGCCCAGCTGACAGACCGCCCTACGTAGCTGCCGGAATAAGTGTCGTGGGCTGTCTGCAAAGCTAAGGCTGATTATTACAATACTACTTCACTCCTCCTGGGCAACCTAGATCCTTCTGGGATAATATCAAGCAGCTAAGCGGTGGCGCGCTCACTCCCCATCACATCTTATCATTGATGGGACTACCTCCACTCACCCTGCTCTCATTGCAACACACCTCAACAACTCCTTCACTGACCTTAGTGCAGTGCTCGTGCAACTTCTTAATCCCCTTCCCCCATGTCTGCTCCTCCCATCCCCGCCCCCCTTTCCACCTTCGCATTCTGTGTCCACCCATGAGGTTAGGCCCTATTACAAAAGCCTAAAGTGCAACTCCATCGGCAATGACTCCCTTGATCCCTGTCTCCTACGCCAAGTCCTGGATCAGGTCATCTCACCCATTACTTGCCTCTTTAATAAGTCCCTCTGCCTGGGGCAATTCCCCACCATCTGGAGGTTGCCACTGTTACCCCTATTCACAAAGGTGGTGATAGATCTCACGCAGGTAACTACCGGCCAATCTCCATCCTCCCCCCAAAGCCTTGGAGAAAATAGTTGCCAGTCAAATCTCACTTTACCTCACAAAATATGAGGTCCTCTGTCCTGAACAGCATGGTTTCCGAGTTGGTCATAGCACCAACACTGCTCTCCTGGAGTTTGCTAACTTCCTTCATAATTCACTTGATGCCGGCTCCCTCGCTGGTGCGGTATTTATAGACCTATTGAAAGCCTTTGATACCATCTCTCACCCTCTACTATTAGCCACCCTTGCCAGTGTGGGCTTTGCCTCTGGTCCTGTCTCCTGGTGCACTAGCTACTTGTCCAACTGCTCCCAATGTGTGCGGGTTGGTAGCATCTATCCTCTACCTGCCAAATTCGCTCAGGTGTTCCCCAGGGCTCCATTCTTGGGCCCTTACTCTTCTCTCTCTTTCTCAACACCCTGCCCAATGCATGCGCTGGAAAAATCCTTCTCTATGCGGATGACGCAGTTCTCTTTGCCTCTGACAGTAACCCCGTCTCACTCCAAAACTCCCTACAGCGTGCCTTCACCTCAGCTGAAAACTGGTTCTCTGACCACCATCTTGTCATCAACCTGAAGAAAACTAAATCTATGCTTTTTATTCACCCCCAAAATAAGTCCAGCAACTTTCCTCTCTTTGTTCACTCCTCACGGAATCACCCCTTGGAACTTGTGCACTCTTATAAATACCTTGGCTTAATCTTCGACTCTGCTCTCTCCTTTCATAACCACATCTCAGCTTTGACCTCAGCCTCCAATGCTTGGCTGGGTATCCTCTACCGGCACAAAAATTGCCTCCCCGCTAACTCTCTTCGCTTGGCTGTCACCTCCTCGGTGCTCTCGCTAGTTGACTACGGCCTTCCTGTATATGGCGCAGCTGACCAGACAGCCCTTCAAAGGTTCACTAACGCTTAACAAAGCATGTAGACTTATTACCAGTGCCCATGACTCATCCATACTTGTCGACTGTACTCCATGTATTCTCCTACTGCAACCTCGATGAGCGTCCTGTTCCTAACTTGCCAAGGTTACTTACAAAGCCCTCCATGGTCTATCCCCCAAGCTTGCTACAACTTATTCACCGATCCAACCCCACAGTTCACACCGCACCTCCAGCAAAACTGCCTTGGTCATCCCATGGTACGGACCTCCCAGGGCCAAAGGGCTTTCTCCTACAGAGCCCCTCCTTGTGGCTAACTCCTCTCTGCTGGCATCACTGATGCCCCTCACTCGCTAGCTTCAAAACTGTCTAAAAATCACTTGCTCGCCCTCACACCCTGCCACTGCCCCTGACCCCCCACCTGTCCCCACCATTCCTTGTTGATAAGCTTATGAAACAAAATTAAAAAAAAAATATATTAAAAAGTTAGATAATTTGGTTTTGCAGTTCCTTCTCGTTTAACTGACAATGGTGTTATGATACCTATCACCTGCAGTGTGATCTTGCCTATTGTTAACTTGTGTTGCTGACTGTCTCGCCTTGCCTGCAATTTGCCTGTGTCATATTACTGTGCAGTATTTTTTTGGATTGCCTCATGTATGTATGTTCTGTTTTCCCTCGACGAGGTACCTTTGTAAATGAGCCTCTGGCTCAAAGGTTTTTTAAACTGATGTTAAAAAAAATAAATAAATAAATAGCCAATGTAATCTGCTGCCCCAGGGGGATACTGTATTATAGATTGCATGTGATAATGTTTGTAATGATGTTTATGATACTGTCTGTCTGTATTCTGTGTAACCATTTTTGATTGAGGTAATGCAAATGTTATTAGCACTGACAATCAAGTTGAAATAATTTTTTTAGCCTTTTCTGCCAAAATCCAAATGAGTGGTCATGTGTGCTTTTTCAGGGGTTGAGTATGGTTTTATCTGGGCATATCTTTGCCCTTCCTGCATTTCTGCTCTTTTCCCTGCTACACTCCATGAACCCTGCTGCATTTCCCTGCACACTCACTACTCCTCTGTACCCTTGTTGCATCGAGTCACATTATTGCCTTATATAAATGTCAGGATCTGCTAATGACAGTAAGTTTCGAGTTGTATGAATTCCACTGCTTATACTATGTATGAAACCTTCTTTTATGCACTCACCTATGTGAGGATCTGAGAACGACTGCGTATCGGCTTTGACGAATCCCACTGTTTTATATTATGTATGTAACTTTCTTTCATGTGATCACTTACTGTCAGGATCTGTTAATGATTGTACAGTACTCCAATGTTTTATACTACGTAACTGTCCTCCTTTTACGTATTCACGTACTTACTGTCTTTGTATTGCCTTTTATGTAACCAGGATATCCTTGTGAATGAGCCTGCTCAATGTGGCTTTCCTACAATAAACTTGAATTGAGAACTCACTGGAGGGTGCAGAGTGGACCTCTTTGGAACGTAGTTGGTTATATCTCTGTCTATTTCAGTTATGCCATTAAAGGTTCAAGCAATAATGCAGAAAACAATATATGGACAAACATGTAATGAGTGTTTTCTTACACAACAAAGTTATAGGATAACACATAAACCACAAGACTGAAGGCTGAGTGGTTTATATAGGCATCACACACTGAGGGTGCATAAAAGGAAAACTTGTTTAATCACTGTTGCCCATATTATATTGTTTACAATAACTGGTTACCCAAAGTTAGCTTGTAAAGGATATTTGCTGAGAGTCTGGTAAGAGAACAATTCCAGTTTGAGCTCTGCTGAGTGATTTATGTGGTTCAATACTTCGGTAAAGAGGCATTTTCTAATTTAACATTTTAAACTTTGGGTAAAAAAGGCAAGAAATTATATAGCAATATAAGAACAAATTCCAGTGAGAAAGCAGTCTCACTTATTTTTTTTCCCAATTGTTTAACCAGCAGTGGCACACTAAGCTGAAAGCTTGTTTACAGGTGAGACCTGGGAGCACAGAGAAGTTAAGTGACTTGCTCAGGGTCCTACAGTATGCAGTGGGGGCTGTGGGATTCAAACCCAGGTTTCCAGATTTGCAGTTCAGAGCCTTAAACCACTACGCTATACTGCCTCCTGATGGTTTCCATCAAGCTGGCAGATTTTTTATTTGTTTTGTTTATTTCAGTTTGGGATTAATACCTTTGAGTCAAGGACTCATTTCCAAAAGTTCCACGTCAATTGTTAAAAACAGACATAACAGTATAAAATACAGGGTTAACAGTAAAAGGAACATTGAAGCATATACACAACCAGTAATAGAAAAAGTTTGAGGTTTTACACATCATTTTAGTACTTAATTACACAAGCTTGATTCAACGAAAGAGAAGGGTGGATGGGGGCGTCAGCCAAAAGGTGGAATTGTCAGGGGAGGGGGGGAGGGTGTTCAGCCATGGGGAGACATTGTTAATTACAAGGGGATAAGGGTAAGGGGGGGGTCCAGGGGAAGGTGATATTCAGTGGAGTGATAATTGAGGAAAGGGATAGGTACTGGGAGACTGTAGGCTGAGGTATTACCAAATTAGCACCGCAAATGTAGGTCATTCTTGAGCCAAGGAAGGTTCTGAGCCCAGTTTTGAAGGTACTAATCTTGGGTGCCTCAGAGAGGTGAGTGGGTAGTTCATTGTACCGCTTTGGTCCCTGATACAGGATGGAGTTTGGGGCAAGTTTCGTCCTTTTGAAGGGAATCATCATCCTGTTAGTGGCTGTACTTCGGGTCGATTTCATAGGGACAGCCAGCCTAAAGTGGCCTCCCAGTGTGGAAGACGACAGGCCCAGCAGTACCTTTTATAGAAGCAGACAGGTTTGATATTGCCCTCAAAGGTTGAGTGGGAGCCACCCAGTGTCTTTGTAGAGCGTGCAGGTATGGATGTCAAAGGCAGCCCCCAGAGCGAGGTGGCAGGCTTTATTGAGGAGTGTGCTGATCCTGTTTAGGGCTGTTTTAGTGCCCACCCAATAAATAGGCAATCCATAGTCTATGGTAGACAGTACTGAACTACTGGTGGCTAGTTTGAGAGCATCAGGAGTCATTGAGTGTCTATGATGGTAAAGCACACCTAGCTTTGCATTTGCGGTCTTGATAACAGAGTCTATGTGGCTTGAGAAGGTGAGAGTGTCATCAAACATGAAGCTGAGATATTTGAACTTGGTTACTTGTTCTAGAAACTCGCCTTTTTGGTTATGTATCAGCATTGGCAGGCATTTCTTTTTGCTTTGAGAAGAGGTGTAGAGCATACTCTTAGTTTTTTGATGTTTAACAGTAGTTTGTTTTCTGTGATCCATGATTCAAGTTTAAGGAAGCTGCTTTGGAGATCTGTTGTGATGAAGTGGAAGTCTTTACCACCTACTGATATTACTGCATCATCAGCATAGAAAACTGTGCTTGCTGAGCATGCTATAGGTGGGGAGTTGATGAAAAGGCTAAAGAGTAGAGGGCCAAGGATTGACCCCTGTGGGACCCCAAGGGTCACCTCATTAGCTGCAGATAGGGTATCTCCTATTTTGACTTGTTGTGTCCTGTTGGTGAGGTAGCTGCCAAACCAATTTACCATCTCTGGATAGACCTGTGGATAGAAGGCAGCTTAGGAGGAGGTTGTGATTTAGAGTCAAAGGCCTTTGTAAGGTCGATGAAGACCGAACCAACTGCATGCCTGTTGTCCAAGGCATCATAAAAGTGGGATGAGTAGTCCACTAGTGTGGTGAGATTGGAGTGCTTTTTTCAGAAGTCATGCTGCTGTGAGCAGAGTAGATTATGTTTCTCTAGGTATTCCGTTAAGTTGCACAGAGACAATTCTTTTGAGTACTTTAGATAGGGGAGGGAGGATGGAGATGGGTCCGTAGTTGGATGTTTGTGTCTTGTCCCCTGCTTTAAAGAGAGGTGTGACGTTTGCTGACTTCCATAAATCTGAGAAAACTCCCAATTTAAGAGAGGCATTAAAAACCATGGTAAGAGGACCAGAAAGTTCATTGAGGAGAAGACCGACCAGCTTCGTGTCAAGCATATCCACTGCCAGCCTGGTCTTGCCAAGGGCCCCTTTAGTGTGTTTAATTGTTTTGGCCTTGGTGACACATCTAAAGTGAAATGGTGGTACCTCTTCTCTTAGTGGGTCGTGAGGGGCAATTTGTCATTGTTGTGCTTGCGTATCCATGAAATAGTCACTGGGAAGTACACTTGAGAGGTCTGTGAAGGCGTTGTTGAGGTCATTGGCAATATCGATGGGATCCTGCAAGGGCCCCTTTGTGGTCTCAAGAAGGTCAGGGGGAGCCTTAGTGGCCTTGCCCGTCAGGGTTTTCAAGGTCCCCCAAAAGTCTCTGCCAGAGCCCCATGTTTTGTTAAGTAGATCCTTGTAATAGGAGGCTTTGGCCTGTCGGTTGAGTCTGGTGCAAGCATTTCTGGCTGTCTTGTAGGTGTTTATTATAGCAGGTGTTCCAGTTGCTTTTGCTATATGCCAAAGATTGTCTCTGTTCCACATGAGTCCAATTAGGGCTTTGGAAAGCCAAGGATTGATGGTTCCACTAATTGTTTTAATTCTATATGGTGCAAAAATATTGCAAGCTTGGTTGAAGACCATTAGGAAGTAGTTAAGAGCCTCATTGCCATCAATATCCCCTGCCAATGGAGACCAATCCATATGTGTCACATACAGCTTAAAGCGCTCAAGTAGCCCTGGCCTCAAACAATGGTTTTTGCATACCTTGGGTGGGCTTTTTGTGAAATTGTTTGACCAGATACACTTCATAGGGGAATGGTCACTGAGGCTGTCAGGCAGAACAGCAACATCGGTTATATGCTCAGGGTGAGTGGTCAGGAGCCAGTCTATGAGAGAACTGTTCCCTGTTTTGTAGTTCATCTTGGTGTCAGTAGTGACCATCTGTGTTAGGAAAAGGCAGGTTATTAGATCCTTGAGTTTGGCATCCTTCTGGGAGTGCCAGTTAATACTGAAGTCACCAACAATTATCTTCTCCCACTGGTTCCCTAGCTGCACTTGGTTTGCTATGACAAGGTTTAGCTAAATGGGTTGGTGCGCTGGAGATATAAATACTGTGGAGAGCAGCAGTACTTTATTCTGTGGTCCTATATTTAATTTGAGGTTCAGTATTTGGGTCTTTATTGTGGTAAGGCTGTGGTCAAGGACCTGCGCTTTTATTCCTAATTTGGTATATATTAGGCAACCACCACCACGTTTTCCTATCCGATCTTGTCTGAACAAGTTGTAGCCTTCGAGGGATATGGACACATCTGGTGTCTTAGGGGAATGCCAGGTTTCCATGGTGCAATAATGTCTGGGTTGAGTCACCTGCGCAGGCCGGGGGATGTGAATTCTGGGAACTTGAGCAAGGAGAGGGCCTTTGGCAAACTAGTGCAAGATGGTCCAGGGTTAGGTGTACATTTCCTGATATTAGTAAGGCACAACAGTATTAGAGAACAGAGAAACTGACTTACAACAACCAAGTGGTACAAAGGGCGACGTTTCCTTAAGTGTGTTGCTCTCAGAGATGAGGGGTTAACTGTAGGTGGAGGTTGATAAGGGCAGCTAGTGGAAATTTGAAGATGTATTTCCTAGGTAATTCATATGCGATAACCAGGTGGTGGGGAGGGTGAGCTTGTTCCAGGTTGGTGCCACTCCTGCCTCTCATTTCTTGCCAGTGCAGAATCCATGCAAAGTTGGGGTACGCATCAGGCTCAGGGCAATCAATGCCTGGGGATAGCCAAAGGATGGTGAGCAGTGCCAAGACTAGATGTACTATAAGGTACAGACTCATTTCAGCTGCTGACAGGAGGACAGCAGCCTTAATGATTTTGTGTTTGCTAGAATACCTTCAGAGTGCCCAGTGTGATATCTCAAGCTGTCAAAAAGTGACTCCTAAGTATTAGGTCTTAGAGGACTGTTTGGGCTTAGGAAGTTCCAGTACACAACATAACCTGGCAAGAGAGATTGAGTGGTGCAGGGGTGGGAACTGTCACCACTAGATTTCCATGGAAACACTTTATAAGAGGCAGTGAGGTTGAAGCTAGAGAGACGGAGTGAGAGAAAAGGCCAGTTTCACACTTTCACAGCTACTGAAGTGGCATTGACTAACACTTCACTGTGCACTTCTGAAGAGCTAATTAGTAACATGACTTGATTTCAGTGATGGTGTAAAGATTTTAGGTTGTAATCACACCTAACCAATAATATTATAAAGACATTTTCCTTTGTAGAGGCTCTATGTTTCTTTATTTTCCAATTCCATCCACAGTTCTATACATAGAGCCTTGTGTTTAAAGGGAGCATATAGCAGTTAAAATAGTACATGCATTTGCTTCCATGTTTAATCTTTAGACTCAAGAGGCCAGATATTGAAAAATGGGCAAAGCCTGGTGCAAAGGTTTGCGCTGCATTTGCCCATTGCCCACAACCCTGAGGATGATATATTCAGTCAGATAGTGCACTGGTGAATATCTGACTGAACATAGGGGCATGTCAGCGCAGTCCTAATCTGAGTTGCACTGCCTCAATATGGATCCTGGCAGTGCAGGGAACAACGTCCCCAGACCCAATAGCGCCAGTAGCTCCCAGCATGATATTCCCATACAGATGAGCCTACTGGGCATGCAAGGCACTAAAGAGGCATTTGCATGTCCATTATGGGCACATTTGCATGGGAAGCAGTGACAGGTTTGCGCCCCAGTGATCGGCCACACCCCCATCCCAATTGCCCAGTCCAGTAGAAGTGGATGTATTCCCTGGTGGTCTAGGGGCACCTCCACCCTCTGAATCCTGGCCCTGTTATGACAAAGTAAGTCCCTGGCATCTAGTGGTCCCCACCCAATCCCCGTCCTCAATAATGATACATATGTCCCTGGTGTCCAGTGGTCCTCCCAGCCCTCTGATCACCAGCCCTGGTATAAAAAGATAATTCCTTGGTGTCTAATGCCCCCCCCACCCTCCAATCACTGGCCCTGGTGTCTGCTGGGACCCCTCCACCCACCAGTCCCCGCTCCCATACCCTATCACATATTCCCTGGCATCAAGCAGCCCCCCACACCATGGGCACTAACAACCCACTCTTCCACTCCCCCTTACCTGACTCACTGGCACTGCAGGAGCCCATATAATGACTGGCACAGCCTTTCTCACACCACTTTGGCTGGCCGCCGTATGCAATGACTGGGGGCGCACACCCCTGTACTGTTAAGGCAGTACAAGTACTGTCTACGGTAGACAATACACATGTTCCCTTTATAGTACAGAGGACATGCACTCCCCATCATTGTATGTGACGGCTGGCTGAGGTGGTGAGAGGAGGGCTATGCCAGTCACCAAATGGGTTCCTACGGCACTGGGCATGACAGGTAAGGATGGGTGGCAGGGTAGGTGGTCAGTGTCTGCAGTATGGGGGGGCATTAAATGCCAGAAAGTATGTGATAATGTATGGAGATGGGGATCGGTGGCCAGGGGCTGCCACTGGATTCCAGGGAGTTATGTTTTTATACAGGGGCCAGTGATCGGAGGGTGAGGGTGAACACTGGACACCAAGGGATTATCTTTTTACACTGGAGCCAGTGATCAGAGGGTGGGGGGTGACCACAAGATGCCAGGGAATTATCTCTTTATACTAGTGTCGGCGATCAGAGGGTGGGGGGGTATCACTGGATACCATGGAGTTATATTTTGTATACTGGGCCAGCGATAGGAGGCTGGGGGGGACCAGTGAACACCAAGGAATTATCTTTTTATATTGGAGCCAGTGATCAGAGGGCGGGGGCACCACTAGATGCCTGGGAACTATCTCTTTATATTGGGGTCAGTGATCAGAGGGTGGGGAGAACCTCTAGGCACCAAGGAATTATGTTTTATATACTGGGGCTGGTGACTAGAGGTGAGGGGGGGGCCCTAGGCACCAGGGATGTCTTTCTTTTCACAGAGATGGAGATCATAGGGTGAGAGAACCACTAAGCACCAGGGAATTATATTTTGTATAGTGGGGACAGCAATCAGAGGGCAGGGGGACCACTAGGCACCAGGGATGTCTTTCTTTACACAGGGATGGTGATCAGAAGGTAGGGGAACCACTGGGCACCAGGTGACACTTACTTTTAATGGGGTTGGGGATCAGGGGATGGTGAGAACCAGTAGGCACCAGAGACATATTTGTTTTGACAGGGCTATGGTTCAGAGGGTAAGGGGGACCACTGGGCACCAAGGATGTCTTTCTTTACACAGGGATGGTGATCAGAAGGTGGGGGGGTGGAGGAACCACTGGGCACCAGGTGACACTTACTTTTAATGGGGATGGGGATCACAGGATGGCGAGGACCACTCAGCACCAGGGACATATTTGTTTTGACAGGGCCAGGGTTCAGAGGATAAGGGGGGCCACTGGACACCAGGGAGTAGGTGTGCTCTCCCAACTGTCAATGTGGTTGTTGACTACAGTGCCTTCACTGGCTGCTAGGGTTGCCCAAAGTAAGTTGGATTTCTTCTGTGTGGTATTTGTACAATGCAAGGTGGCCTGCACTATTCTCTTTGCACAGTGCTAATGTGTTGCATATTGTGCTACGCAGAGATTCATGTCCCTGCCCTTCCCTTTACCCACTGCATACATTATTTTGTTGTGGGTGGTAACCCTTTTAGCACATGCCACAGCCCCTTTAAATATTGTGTGAGGGCACAAACCCCAGGCAAACAGGACACAATCACTTTGCCCACCAGGCAAAGTTTTGAATATCTGGCCTAAGAAGTTTTTTTTAATTATAAATGTTATTACAATACAGGGTATCAAATAGCTGGTATCCTTGTAGCAGAACACTGTGCAAAACATGGAGTAAAGCTAACCATTTCCAGGCATGGCAGCAGTAGACTGCTAACCATTTTCTGAGTCAGTCCCTGGCACAGTTGACAACATTAATAAAAATATTTGTTTTTTCAAATGTTGCTAATTATTCTGTGCCAAGTGCTATGCATTTTCATAGGTGATTAGCACTTTCATGCCTAACCCTACTAATCACTTTTTCCTCATATTTAATACCTTGCAATGTTACACGTTTAGGTTCATACTTACTTAAATTATTACTTATATGAATGGGTCTAAAAATTAACAATTTTGATTGGTCGGCTGCTTCTTTATGTCATGGGATAATTTTTGCATAACCACCATATAATGTACCAGCTGACAGCATATCAAAAATCACTCCACACAGAACCCTCAGACTTCTAAAACAGTTTTGCAAAGACTCCATTTTTTTGTCTCCCTCAAAGGTCACCATTCCATAAAATCCAAAGTCATTCAGGAAAACAATAAAAAAGTCAGATTTAAGCTGCATTTCTTGAACTGGGAGACAAGCAAGAGCTAACAAGAACATTTTCAGTTTCAATCACTGTCTCCCAGGCTTAGCTCATTCACCCTACTGCCAATTGTCTTCAGGGGCACAAGAAGGCTTCTGCCCAGCAACAACTAACTATTTAGTGTAAGAAGGATATTTTATTAAAATCAGCATAAAAACTAATAAAAAATAATGTTTTTCCTTCTTGTTTTGTGTGTAATTCTCATGGTTTACTAATTGTATAATCAGAATAACCCACAATGGGATGTGGGTTGAGCTGGAATTTACCCACGGCTGGCATGGTTGGTCACTCAGGCTGTGCCCTCAAGGCCAAACCACACCAGCCTTGGGTAATTCCCAGCCCAACCCACAGCGGATGGTGGATTATTCCTTAATCCTCCCACTGCATGCTTCATCAAGTTCTGGAAAATTGCAAAAGCTATAAACCTATAAATCCATCCATAAAGCATTTTGCATTGCATTTTCTCTGCCTTTCTTGAAATAACAGGATATCCCTTCCCTTTATGAAATCTAACCATTCATTTTCTACAGATTTATTCTATATTGTAAAATCCTACTATATGCCATAAGATTAAGAGAGGAAACAATTTGTTGTCATTTTTACCCAGTCATTATAATTTGTCAAAGTACAACACATCATTCTGATTTTAAACTGGAATACTCTGGAACTAATTTCGAATGCTGCTTCTGTTTAGTTATAAAATGGGCATCCAAAATAAAGTAGTCTCACTGGTCAAAACATATCATGTGACCATGCATGAAGTCTGTTTCTACTGACAACGCAACCAGAAGCAGGGTAATCATGATGGTGTTAAGCCTGGATGATGGGAAGAAACTTTTACAGTTGAAGGAACACAGTCGTACTTATCAGAGTACTGCTGCTTGCTTTAATGTACGACATGCTGCCTAGCAGCCACCTGAGTGGCATCACGATCAGTCTTAGGCTCATCCTTCCCTCAACCTCATGGCCTCCCCCAGTGCTGCATTTGTAGAAAAACAATCCCACCCTCTCCCATTTAGCCCACCCACCTCCTAATCACTCCCCTGGTATCATGTGTGTAACAAAATAATAACACCCTCTGATGTTTAGCAGGCCCACCTGCCGATCACTTCCCTGGTGCCCTGTCAGTTACAAAACAATCCCACCCTCTGCTGTTTGGCCCACTTACCTCCCAGTCACTTCCCCTGGTGTATCATGTGTAACAAAACAATCCCACTCTGTGCTGTTCAGCTTACCCACCTCCCGATTGCCTCCCCTGGTACCCTGTGTGTAATAAAACAATCCCACCCTCTGCCCATCCATCTCCTGATTGCTTCCACCGGTGCCTCATCAATAAGAAACAATCCCATCCTCTGCTGTTTAGCTCACTTACCTGCTGATCATTTCCTCCATGCCCCATAATAAAACAATCCTACCCTCTGCCATTTAGACCTCTTACCTCCCGATCGCTTCCCCCAGTGCCCTGTTCATAACGTAGAGGATAATGAATGGGCATCAATGAACAACAAAACTGTGCTGGCATCAAGTGGCTGCCTTGGCAACCTGTGTAAACCTTGAGAGCACAGCTCGAGAGGTTTTCAGTGGTTGCCAAGGAAGCCACGATATGGCAGCTCAGCTTTGTTGTTCACCAATGCCCTTTCATTGTCTTTTATAGTGTATGGGCATCACTATCATCTTACGGTAGTTACAAACCTTTCCCTTGTTACAAGCAGGCATTCACAATTTTTTATGATGCTGTTTCTTAGCTTATGTGAAAGACTACATGCAAGACTTCTGGCATGAATAAAAATGAAGCGTTTATTTAACAGAGATTACAGAGCCATCGGGCAAACGGGCAAAACAATAAAAGATTTCACACGCATTTAATCTGACTCAGTAACAACTGGCAAAGATTACGTAAAGCTGCAATTTAAGTTATCACTACTGCCATGGCTTGGATTGAGCTATCAGTTACCATTACCAGATCTGAACTGATTTCTACCAGCTCGATTGTTCGATTTGCTCACTGGGTCACCTTGTGGACAGATTCCATCTTGTTGTACCATCGATCTGATGTCCTATCAATGATATAACACCATCTGGCATCACATCGATGGTAAATGTTAGATTTTTACTGAATATAGCATTCTAACATACACTATAAAACAATCCCATCCTCTGCCCATCCATTTCCTGATTGCTTCCATCGGTGCCTCATCAGTAAAAAACAATCCCATCCTCTGCTGTTTAGTCCACCCACATGCTGATCACTTCCCCCATGCCCTGTAACAAAACAATCCAACTATCTGCTATTTAGACACCTCACCTCTTGATCACTTCCCCCAGTGCTCCTTTAGTAAGAAAACAATCCTACTCTCTGCGGTTACTCTTCCTGCCTCACAGTTGCTGCCCCCAGTGTCCTGTGCATAACAAAGCAATCCCACCCTTTGCCATCTTGTCCACCCAACTCCCAATCACTTCTCCTGGAGCCTCATGTGTAACAAAATAATCCCACCCTCTGCTGTTTAGCTCACCCACCTCCTAATGACCATTTCCTACACCAGAAAAGAAGAAAATGGTCCAGCAACTTCTGTCCCCTATACCCCACACCCCGACCCTCCTCTCAGCATCCACTACCATACATAATTCCACCTTCACTTTCCTATCTGATTTACCATCACATCCTGCCACTTCCACCAGCATGTCCTGATGCTCCGGAGTTTGATCAGGAAATGACTGATACAACGTAAGTTTGATTAATGGCTTTTTAATGCATTTTGAACTTATTTATTTAAAAGTTGATAACCAGAAAGACACACTGAGCTGAGGCACCTTTCCAGGTGAGACCCAGGGAGGAGTGGGTTACAAATACAGAAAGAGGGCAAAGACATCAATGTAGACAGTAATACAACATAGAATTTGATGGCAGATAAGGACCGCTTGTCCCACCCAGTCTGCCCATTTCCCTACCTAATGGATAAGCTGCAGATCCTAGTTAACCAGCAGCCTACTTCTTCCTACCCCAACCCCCTAGAATTGCCTTATGACTGTCCCATGCATGCTTGAATTCCACCACTGTTTTTGACTCCACAACCTCCTCTGGAAGGCCGTTCCACGCATCCACAACCCTCTGTGAAAAATACTTCCTTAAATTACCTCTGAGCCGCCTCCCTCTATCTTCAAAGTGAGCCCCTTGTTCTTGCACACCTCTTTTTGAAAGATGCTACCCTCTTGGACTTTGTTGATTCCTGAGGTGCCTAAAGTTTCTATCATGTCCCCTCTCCCTCCTTTCTTTCGAGGCTATACATATTAAGCTCTTTAAGTCTCTCTTCTATGTCTTCCGGTGCAGACCCTGCACCATTTTGGATGACCCTCCTCGGACAACTTCCATCCTGTCTATGTCTTTGCGAGATTGGGTCTCCAGAACTGCACGCAGTACTCAGATGAGGTCTGACCAGCTGTCTGTACAGAGGATAATAACTTCCTGTTTTCTACTGATGATGCCTCTCCCTATGCATCCTAGTATTCCCCCAGCCCTCCTTGCTGCCCTCTCACATTGCTTGCCCACCTTTAGGTCATCTGATATGACTACCCCAGGTCCCTTTCCATTTTTGTTGTTGTTAGTATCTCACCCCCCATTGTGTACTCTTTCCCTGGGTTTTTGTTTCTCAGGTGCATTACCTTGCACTTCCCAGGTGCATTACCTTGCACTTCTTAGCATTGAATCTAAGCTGCCATGCATTTGACAAAAAGAAAATTATAAGTAATAAGGCAGCAACAGTCAATAAACTCAATAGGAATCACAGTGCTTAAAAAAGTAGGTCATCACAAGGTTACAGTAGTGGAGGAGTAGAGGAGTAAATAGTGTCTAGAAGCTATTGAGTGTGAGTAGGGTGAGCCATAGCATCAAGGAGGATTGGAGAAGCTGAAGAGAGGAGACTAGAGAGTTAGAAGGGCAAGAGCAAGGTGGTACTGGAATGAGCTGTAGCAGGTGCTGGAAAGTAGGAAGAGAAGTGGATGACCAAATGATAGAGGAGAGATTAGTCCAGTGGAAGGGGAAGCGGTATGAGAAAGCTGATAGTCCAGATGTAGTGTGTGGATTGTGGAGAGAGAAAGAAGGGAGTCCCTGGAGTGCAGTGGGAAGGAGTATAAATTAGCAGGTGATAGAAGGGAGGAGAGATGGGAGGGAAGGGTCCCGAACCAGTATTTGGCAATGAAGGTCAGAGAGTGTCGCAGACATCTGTAGGGAACAGGAGTGATGGAGAGAGAGAAGAGAGAGCAGTGGTGAGTGCAGAAGGGGGAGTTTGCGGTAGAGCAATAGAAAGAGTTTATGAGGGTATCAAGCCTGGTGTGGGACACAGTGGGGGCAGTGCTGTAGACTATATCAGCATAGTCAAATACTGGTAGGATCATTTTGGTGATTAGTTGGTGGCATATTTGAAGGGACAGGCAGTCTTCGTTTCAATATAGGATCCTGAGCTTAGGCCAGAGCTTGAAGCAGATGGTGCCAATGTGAGCAGTGTAGTCAAGGTGGCTATCCAGCCAGACCCCTAGGTATTTGAACACAGGTACTGACTCAAGAGGGAGGCCATTGGGGGTGAAGAATACGGGGAGTCTGAAGCCTAGCCAACCTTTGGCTGGTGCAAAAAAAGACGGAGATGTTTTTTAGTGTTGAGTTTGAGCTGGTTTACTTGACACCAACTCAGGATGTTGTTGAAATCATATTGGAGGGGGGCTTGCACATCTGTAGAACATGGTCCAGAGGCACAGAGTATGGAATCATCTGCATACATGTGGATGTGAGAGCTGGTGCAGACAGAGGGGAGATCGTTTAAAAAGGAGAATTGGATAGGGCCTAGTATGGACCCTTGGGGGACACTAGCAAGAATAGGAAGAGGAAGTGAGAGATCATTTCCTACCTGAACTAACTGTTGCCGGTCAGAGAGGAAGGATCAGAGCCAGTTTACTGCTGAGTCTGAAAAGCCATCAGAGGCTAGCTTGTTTAGAAGTAGAGAGTCGGACACAGAGTCAAATGCCTTAACCAAGTCTAGGCAGCAGTGAAATGACCTTGGTCCATCCCTGAGAGGATGGAGTCTGTGACCCACAGTAGGGAAGAGAAGGTGGAATGATTCCCTGAATCCTGCTTGGAAGGGGGAGAGAGTGTTAGTGCTGGAGAGGAACTCGCCAAATCTAGAGTAGACAATGGATTCTTGTAGTTTGGCAAGGGAGTGTAGTAGAGATATGGGATGGTAGTTGCTAGAGAGGGATGGGTCATTGCCTTGGTGGAGAGGCAACACCTTTGCTAACTTTCAAGCCTTTGGGATGGAGCAGGATTGCAATGAGAGGTTTACGAGGTGGGTGAGGGGAGTGACTGTAGCAAGGTTAGATATGGAGAAGCATAGGATGGAGTCCATCAAGGCTGTATTTGGAGGGATTTAAGGACAGTAGTGCTTGGTAAACCTCCTGAGGGGAAATAGGTGGGAAACAATAATGTCCCTGAAGACGGTGGGTGGGAAGTGTCATGGTGGGCGGGGCAGGGTGCGATCCAGGAGAGCACAGGTAGTAAAGAATTTATAGAAGATGTCAGTGATGGAGGAGGAGTTGGACACAGAAGAATAATCCAAAACAAGGGTTGGAGGAGTGGATTGGGAGGGAGGGTCAAGAATGGAATGGATTACGTGCCTGAATTTTGAAGGTGAGTTGTGATTTGATTGGAGGTGAGACCTAATGTAGTCAGCCTTAGCTGTGTGGACTGCCTTTGTACAGGCATTCTGGAAAGTTTTATATGTGAGCAGGTCAGCCTGGGGATGGGACATGTGAAAGCAGCCCAAGCTTGGTCATGTACTTTACATATGGCAATAAAGTTCTCGTCACTTTTACTCATCAGTCATCACCTTGACATTGTTTAATACTTTTGGATACATTTACAACACAGCCTTTTTTAAACCCACCTCATGAACATATGCATAGCTGGGGGGGGCTGAGTGCATAGAACCCCCCTTGCCAAAACTGTCTTGCCTTGTAAAATCCTTATCCTCCCAACCCCCACTTGCCAAAACTGTCTTGCTTTGTAAAATCCGATGTCCCACTAGTTACTCACAACCTCCTGAATGAGCAGCCATACCTAGTCCTTCCCCAATAGCCTGAGCAGTCACACCAGGTCCATGTACAGTATTTTTTAAGTGCTGTGAGACAGGAGGTGGGCTCCAGCTTATGAATATTAAAATCAGCCCTGCCTTCCCACCAGACACATACAAGGAGCCTTGGATGGATCAGATTGATCCATGTCCATCTGGCAGTCAGATGACTATACAGGGGTGGTCACGGGTTGTCTGCAGCCAGAGTGTGCAGTCTCTCAACGATAGAGACAGTTTCCTGCATGTCAGTGTGGGAGAGAGATCTTAAGTGGAGGTGTCTAATCAGTGCAGCTGCTCTCTTTCACAGACTAGGTAGGTTTCTGGTTGCTAAAAATTAATCTGATATGCTGTTGACTCTTTGAATGCCACTGGTCCATGTCACAGCTAGGGTCTTGGTGGTCATCACAGCCAGGGTGGACTGAACAGCTCACCAGTTGTCACTCAGTTTGCTGCAGTGCTGGAAATGATGCCTGAATCACTGTGTCCCCACCGTGCCTGAGGCAGGCCATGGCAGCATTATTCCATGCAGTGCTTAGGTCTGAGGGTCAGAAAAGTCAAGGTAGAGAGCCTGGGATGAAGAACTGAGTTGGGGGGAAAAATGAAAAAAAGGAAATCATATTATGGCTGATTATAAGGACCAAGTTTGATATTTACTCAGTCCAAGAGTTAAAACTAATATCAAAAGCCATCTGACAAAAATTTTGGGCAGTGAGGGAGATGAGGTTCTGTGGCAATTAAAGGAAAAAAAGGGAATGATAAATTAAAAGGACCAATACTATGCCAGTAATTTCTTTCAGTTCTTAGCCCAGTTCTTTGCCTTGTGACTACTTCCTCTCCCATCTGGACCCAAAGCCTTGCTTATCATCATTTCCTGAATGTGGTCTTTGAATGCTGATGCAGTTTGTAATTCAGAAGTTATTGCCTAAAAATGCATGAAACTCACATGGAACCTTTGTAAAAGAGCCATGGCTCAAAGGTATTTGTAGTCCTAGACTTGATAAATAAATAAAAATAAAAAAAGAAACTGCACCATTTAACTCCTAGATTTTTAAAATGTTCTGGGGCAGCATGCCCCCAGACCTTCCAGAAATGTTTGGAACCCTCCCTCACCAAATAATGGCTATTCCCCTGATGAACCAGGGGTAGGTGACGTTTTTCAAATCTCCCCAAAAGTGCTTTTGCAGATGCTCTGCAAAATCACATTTTGGACAGGATTTAAAACACAATCCACCTATCTTGATCATAAGGTTGGGTAATAAAAAGACTTTGTAGAGAATTTGGTCAAAATCTAAAAAAAAAAAACAACAAAGTTATGAAGAAACAATGCACTTATTCAACATTTACTCGTAACTTTGCTATTTTTTCAGATTTTGGCCCCACATTTGCAACATAGCCTTTTTTTATCCCACCTCATGAATCAGGTAGATTACATTTTTAAAATCCTCCAACAGTTTTCACAGTCACTCTGCAAAATTCAGATGGGATTTAAAAAGTTCCACCTGTCATGCTCATAGAGTAGTTCAGGTAGGTAATAAAAGTTTATGTTGAAAATTTAGAGTTAAACTTAAAAAACAACAAAGTTATAAGAAACACTGAAATCTGTCTTCAACCTCTGTTCATAACTTAGCTATTTTTCCAGATTTTGACTCCAAATTTGGAGTGAAAATCTTAAAAAACAACAAAGTAGGTGGCATTTTTTAATTCATCCCAAATGTGTTTTCGCATTTGCTCTGCGAAATCACATTTTGGACAGGATTTAACAAATTCCATCTGTCTTGATCATAAGGTAATGTAGGTAGGTAATAAAAAGACTATGTTGAAAATCTGGAGTTAGAATCTTAAAAAGCAGCAAAGTTATGAAGAAACATTGAAATCCTTCAATATTTGCTCAGAATTTTACTGTTTCTCCAGATTTTGATCCCAAATTTTCAACATATCTGTTTTTCTCAACCCATGAACAAGGCTGTATACCTTTTTTAAATACCCCATGAAACATGTTTTTGCAGTCGCTCAAAAAAATTACCTTTTAGACATGATTTAAAACATTTCACCTGTGTCGATCATAAGTTCAAAGTCAACACGGGGATTGCCAGAGCCTGTAAGAGGTAAAGTGTTCTGCACTACAGCCTGACTGTTGGAGAACTTTAATCGCCTTGGGGTCTGTTTTTCTGTCCCCACACAGTAACTGATTGACTGTGCTTCTGGAATTCTGGACTGCTCTGCAAGGGGATTTGGGGTCTATTTCTGTGTTACTTTAAGGGCTAGTGTGCTGATCATCTAGCACTATTATCCTGTGGTTTAGTAGCTGTTTAAATGCTGTTGTTAGAGTGCTTACCTTCCGTAGAATTGCATAGAATGTGTAGCGTGTGTGTCCGCCATCTTGTGCATCAGCAGTAGCCTTCTGTATCGGGATACAGTCCCAATAGTTGGCGCATGCGCAGTAGGGTCCTGACCTAGCCCCGCTGCATACTAATGTGATTCCTTTGTTTCCCTTCCTTTATAGGCCCTGAAGCACCCCTCTCGATTCACTACTCTGCCCAGCAGCGGAGCCTGAACACGGGGATTGCCAGAGCCTGTAAGAGGTAAAGTGTCCTGCACTACAGCTTGACTTATACCGGGAGGACCGAGTAAGCAAACAAGGGGGAGTCTGTGCAATCTACACCAGGGACACAATACTTGGACACGCACTCCCCACCCCTGCTCTTGTAAATGGGGCCCAGGCTCTTACCCTCAAACTCACCCCGGACCCCTCTAGGAGCCCTCTCTATCTCACCACGGCCTACATTCCCCCAAAGAACCAGCACCCAGCCCTGGTATCTTTAACTGACTAGCTGGCCTCCCTCCACCATAAGGCGGAACAAATCCTAGTTGGGGATCTTAACGTAAATTGGCTCAGCACCACCTCTTCCGCGATCAGAGACTCATTTGCCGCCCAAGACCTGACGCAACTCGTCACCCAGCCCATGAGAATAAACCCTAAGAGAGGTACCAGCACCCTTCTGGATGTTATTATAACAAACCGACCCAAAAATCCAAAACATCCAGGTCCTACCAGACTCCCTAAGTGACCACTCCCTATTCTATTTCATTGGGCAGTCCCCAATCCCAAACCCAAAGCCCAGACCACCCTCCACAGGCGCCTCCGCCCTGGAGGCTGCAAAAGCAAACTATTCCTCACCCAGATAAACTGGTCCCCATTCAGCCGTGCAACCCGACATTGACACTGCCCTCGCCTTCTTCACACACCTCCAATGGCCTGTGATCTCTTTGCACCCTTCACAAAATCCGGTCCAAAAAGCAGAATGCACCCTGGGTTAGCCCTGCCCTTCTACAATTACTAAGAAATTGGGATAACCTCTGGCACCTTGCCACTGAAGTGGGTCGGCTGTCTGATAGGCAGGCTTACAATGCAGCCCGGAATAAGTGCTCTTGGGCCATCCAGAAAGCCAATGCTGACCATTACCAGGCCACCCTTACCTCCTCCTGGGGCTCGGCCCGGACTTTCTAGGATTATATTAAACAACTAAATGGAAAATCTCGCTCCCCTGCCCCATCCTAGCTCACTAGCAATGGCACTACCACCACCGAGCCTGCCAACATAGCTAACTGGCTCAACACCGCTTTCACTGACCTTAGCTCACTACTCCCTAGTAATTTCTTTGACCCTCCCCCCAACCAACCTCCCCCTGTCCCCCAGCACCCCAGCTTCCACCTGCACAAGATTTCCGCCCGGGAAGCCAGATCCATCCTAAACAAAGCTTTGAATAGCAATAGTCCCGGCAGTGACTCACTGGACCCCAGTATCCTCAGGCGGTGCTAGATGAAGTCCTTGCCCCACTCACCAGCCTAATTAACCGATTGCTCTGCCTGGGACAATTTCCCACTGCTTGGAAAACAGCCATAATCACACCAATTCATAAAGGGGGCGACAGGTCGTCGGCCAACAACTACTGACCAATCTCCATCCTCCCCCCCTTCTCTAAAGCCCTGGAGAAAGTGATGGCCATTCAAATCACTGATTATCTGGCTAAGCATAACGTCTTATGCCCAGAGCAACATGGCTTCCGTGCTGGTCACAGTACCAGCACTGCCCTAATTGAATTCTCCAACTTCCTACACTCCTCCTTGGTTACCAGCTCCCTAGCTGGTGCAGTGTTCATCGACCTCTCAAAGGCTTTCGACACCATCTCCCATCCTCTTCTGCTGAATGCTCTCTGCCACACTGGTCTCTCAGCTGGCCCCCTAGCATGGTGCACGAGCTATCTAACCGCTCGATCACAGTGTGTAAAAATCAATGGGATACTCTCTGATACCCGTCCCATTCACTCTGGGGTCCCCCAAGGCTCCATCCTGGGCCCTCTTCTCTTCTCACTCTATCTGAACACCCTGCCCAGTGCATGCCCTGGCAAAATTCTCCTGTATGCAGATGGCGCTGTCCTTTTGCCTCCCACCCATAATCCCATCTCCTTCAGGACACCCTACAGCAGTCTTTCAATATGCGAAGCCTGGTTTAAGAGCACAGACTCGTCATCAATCTTAAAAAAAACAAAGCTATACTCTTTTCCCACCCCCAAAACAAAGCTAGCAACCACCCACTCTATATCCTTCCTAGTACCAAACAGCCACTGGAACAAGTCTGCTCCTACAAATACCTTGGGGTTACCTTCGACTCAGCCCTCACATTTCACAACCACATTGATGCCCTAACATCAACCACTAACACACAGCATGGCATCCTCTTCAGCCATAGAACCTGCCTTCCCCAAATGCGCTCCGGCTCGCTGTTCGTCCCTCCGTTTGTCCCTTGTAGACTATGGTCTACCAGTCTATAGTGCTGCCAACTCGACTGCACTCAAAAAAATTCACGTAACCCTGAATAAAGCCTGCAGATTGATTACTGGTGCCCCCAGGCTCACACACACCTGCCAGCTGTATAACGAGGCTAAACTCCTTACCCTGGATGAACGGCTCCGATATCAAACCTGTCTCCTCACAAAAAAAACCCTACTCGGGCTCTCCCCCCCTGGGGTAATGGCATCCATCCACCAGATCCCACCCACTATTGCAACACGGTCATCCAACAAGACCACTCTAATGGTCCCCAGATCAAGAACCAGCCATGGCCAGAGGTACTTTTGCTACAGAGCCCGATCCTGGTTTAACTCTCTCCCTTCCCCCATCACCAATGCCACCACCATCTCATAGTTCAAAACCACCCTTCGAAACCAACTCTTCAACACTCATAGCTGCTCTTGTCTCTGAAAGTAGCCTCCACCTCAACTTCTCGCGACAATGCCCACCGGGCGGCTCTCCACCTAGCCATCCCCATCACCGCTTCCCGGTACACCGTACCTATGTCTAGCCTGGCCTGTGCCAGCTGTTTCATTGTATACCTATTAGATTGCTCAATGTTTGATACCAACTTGTGTAACACCTGTTCTCAATTACATGTACCCTGTAACCTAAATGTATTTTGTCTGACCTCAGTGTGACGTGGCACCTCTGTTGAATGCCTCTTGTTTTGCAAACCTATGCTATGTAACCTAAAAACTCTATGTATGTCTTTAATGTGCCGAGGTACCTTTGGAAACGAGCCTCTGGCTCAAAGGTTGTAAACCGATTTCACAAATAAATAAATAAATAAGCTCATGTTGATGTCTGTTGGGATACTGATCATTGAGCCCAGGCTCATTTCCAGTAGCATCCCCCATTACTTACAACAATAGTATATAAAATAATAATGAATAGTAAACATAACACATCATTGTTGCAGTTTTATACTGACAATAACAATTTCGACTACATAATGGCTACAGAAACATATAACAATACTGGCATTGAGTACCATTGGTTACAGAATACTATTTTAATTGTTTGGTTGATGGTAGTGTGCTAGGTAACAATCTTACTGTAATAGGCAATCTTTTCTAACATATGAGACCACAAAAGGCAAATAACTGGCTCCCCTTAATAGAGAGAATGCACGGCACTACAGAGTTAAGTCTATTTGAAGAACGTATGGCCAGATGGGAGTTCATCACAGACATCAGGGGGCAGATGTTAAAAAAGGTGCAAAAGTCGAGCACAAAGGTTCATGTTGCACTTATGCCTGCACCTGACTTGAGGGATGCTATATTCAGTTGAGTAATGCACCAGCACTATCCAACTGAATATCAGCCCTTGTCAGCACAGCACAAAGTCTGGCTGCGCTGCTCTGACATGGACCTGGGCTGTATCCAGCCCATAGGGAACTGCACTCCCAGACCAGATAGTGCCAGGAGCCTGCAGTGCAATTTTAACATAGAAACATAGAATTTGACAGCAGATAAGGACCACTTGGCCCACCCAGTCAGCCCATTTCCCTACCTAATGGATAAGCTGCAGATCCTAGTTAACCAGCAGCCTACTTCTTTCTGCCCCCACCCACTAGAATTGCCTTATGACTGTCCCATGCATGCTTGAATTCCACCACTGTTTTTGACTCCACAACCTCCTCCAGAAGGCCGTTCCATGCATTCACAACCCTCTCTGTGAAAAAATACTTCCTTACATTACCTCTGAGCTGACCCCTCTATCTTCAAATTGTGCCCCCTTCTTCTTGCACACCTCTTGTTTTGAAAGATGCTACCCTCTTGGACTTTGTTGATTCCCTTGAGGTACTTGAAAGTTTCTATCATGTCCCCCTCTCCCTCCTTTCCTCGAGGCTATACATATTAAGCTCCTTAAGTCTCTCTTCATATGTCTTCCGGTGTAGACCCTGCACCATTTTAGTTGCCCTCCTCTGGACAGCTTCCATCCTGTCTATGTCTTTGCGGAGATTGGGTCTCCAGAACTGCACGCAATACTCCAGATGGGGTCTGACCAGCTGTCTGTACAGAGGGATAATAACTTCCTGTTTTCTACTGGTGATGCCTCACCCTATGCATCCCAGTATCCCCCCAGCCCTCCTTGCTGCCATTGCTTGCCCACCTTTAGGTCATCTGATATGACTACCCCAGGTCCCTTTCCATTTTTGTTGTTGTTAGTATCTCACCCCCCATTGTGTACTTTTCCCCTGGGTTTTTGTTTCCCAGGTGCATTACCTTGCACTTCTTAGCATTGAATCTAAGCTGCCATACATTTGACCATTCTTTACCTTGCCAAGTCCCTTCTCATCATTTCCACCCCACCTTGTGCATCAACTCTGTTGCAGATCTTTGTGTCATCTGCAAACGACATACTTTTCCTTCCAGTCCCTCTGCAATGTCCTTATAAAGACATTGAAGAGGACTGGTCTGATATTGAACCTTATGTACCGATGTAACCCCCTTTCTTCAGAGTGGACTCCATTTACTATTACTCTCTGTGTCCTATTCTCCAGCCAATTCTTTATCCAGGCTGTCATCTTGGGACCCACTCCCAGGCTGGCTAACTTGTATATTAATCTTTTGTGTGGGACTATGTCAAATGCCTTGCACAAAGTCTAGGTAGGCCATGTCCACAGCCCTCCCTGATCTACTACTTTGGTCACCAGTCAAAAGTCTATCAGATTCGTCTGGCATGACCTTCCCACTGTGAATCCATGCTGCCTTGGGTCCTGTGCCCCTCTGGCCTCTAGATAATTGACAATTTTTTCCTTCAGAAGTGATTCCATCATTTTCCCTACCATTGAGGTTAAACTAACAGGTCATCCAAAACATGCAAATGAGCACATTGGGCTTATAAGGTGCTAAGGGGCCATACGCATGCCCATTATGGGCTCATTTGCATGAAAAGCGGTGGTACGTTTGTGCCTATCCCACGGTCACCTGCCACATCAGTTATGGTGGGGACCAGCCCTCCACACTCCGACTACTGATCCCCTCAGTACAAATGTACTCCCTGGTGTCTAGTTGCACCCCTCCACCCTCTGATCATCTGTCCCTGCATTGCCCATGTTCTCCCTAGTTCTAGTGGCACCCCCAGCCTTCAATCACCCATCCCTATATAGTTCACGTTCTTCCTGGTGTCTAGTGGCACCACCTGCCTTCTGAGCACCTGTCCCTGTATAGCTCACATTCTCCATGGTGTCTAGAGGCACCCCCAGCTTTCTGATCCCCCATCCCAGCCAGTGTCATGGTGCCCTAGTGTCTAGGGGCCCCCAACACCCTCTGATCCCCTGGCATAAAATGCATAGGTAGTCTCTGGTGTCTAGTGGTACCCCCCAACCTCCCAAGCACCCATCCCTGTGCCACCTCTGAGTCCCCAATGTCTAGTGCCCCCCTGCACCACATATACTGAGCATAGAACCCAACCAAACCCCCTGTACCTATGAAGGTAGTGGTGTTTGAAGAGCTGGATACAATGACAGGCACAGCCCTCCTCTCACCTCCTCAGCTTGCTAATGTATGGGATGACAGGGAGAGCATGTACTGAATACAATAAACTGTACATGCGCTTCCTGTCATCCACTCTTTAACTGCCGAGGACAGTAGAGGGTAGCTTGTACTGGTGGCGACAGGGCTTTCGCACAGTGCCACTTTCATGGTGTGGGTGGTTGGATGAGAGAGTCGTGTGCTCGGTGTGGGTGCTGTGGGAGTGAGCCACTAGGGAGTCAGAGGTGGCACCAGGATAGGTGCTTGGTGGGTGGGAGGGTACCACTAGGCACTAGGGACTACCTATGCATTTCAGGCCGGGGATCAAAGGGTGGGGGACACTAGACACCAGGGCACCATGACACTAACCTGGACAGGGGACTGGAAGGTGGGAAGTGCCATTAGACACCAGGGAGAACACGAACTATACAGGGATAGGTGATTGGAGGGTGGGGAGTGCCACTAGACACCAGGGCATCCATTGTTTCATGGGGATCAGGTTTGGGGGGGGTGGGAGATCAGGCAGCTGCAGTACCGTGTCCCACCAACAGGGCCTTGTGCCTTGGTAAGACTAGGTTTGCAAAGGTGGTAAGTAGCACCCGTTTGAGTGGCATTTACCACCAGTGCAAACTGCTGAATATGCGGGAAGGACCCCTCATTTGCATGGATGCAGCACTATGTTAGTGCTCAGGTGCTAGCAAGTTGTACCCACACTGTGGCAGTCTCTGAATATAGACCCTGTCCACGACTCAGGTGGAAAACTTGATTATTGTGGGCAAACACCCTTTAGCACCCATACTAACTTTTAAATATCTGGCCCCAGATCTCTTAAATAAACAGGAGTTTTCCTTTTAATACATTTTTATTAATAACAATAGAGGAAGCTCCCTTCTTTGTTTCAGTGAGAGCCATTTTAGCGAGTTAAGCAACACATAATGGTGGGTAATACAAGGTGTTCTTAATATAAAATGTGCCAGCCAATTTGTTAAAACATCTAATTTGCTTACGTGACCAATACCAACCCCCCCAAATATGATATCCCCACACTCTATAATGTGCATAACCATTAGCTTTACAATAGTCTTCCTTACATCCAGCGATAATGAATGACATCATCTGTAGAGGAATCCCAACCTTCAGCCAACCCTTTTGACAATATTTTCAGTAAGATGCTCCCAGGTAAGATACCAGTCCAACCATACCCCCATGTATTTATATACTGGAACCTGGGACAACTGGATCTCATCCATTGTTACAGTTGCCACTGGTCTTCTTCTGCAGTTACCCTCTTGTTTGACTTATATAATATCACTTCAGATTTTTTTTGCATTCAAAATCAAATTATTTTGGCCCTGAAAGTCTTGTAACTCATTAAAGGCCATCTGGAGGTCCACTTGTATATGACATATAGTCTGACCTGAACTGTATCTTCAGCATATATGGGTACCTCCACCCCAGGAGTCATTGCTCCATATCATTCATATAGGGAAAACAGCTGGGGCCTAATTGGGCATTTCTGAATCATGACAATTTCCCAGTAGACAAAAACAAAATAAATAATACAGACCCCTGAAGTACTCCCCTATTTATCTGCCTCCAATCTGATCTTGAGCCCTGCACTTCAACTGACTACCTACTGTACGTCCGATTAAATAACTCTCAAACCAAGTCAATGGCAACCTCTTTATGTCCATACTAAGAAATGTTCTTCTCATGATGCCATGATCAGTGATGTCAAAGGCCATGGAGATATCCACAAAGATGGCATCAACATATGTACGATTCTTCATCGACATCTGTACAATATTCACAACTTTATTAATTGCCATAGTGGTGTTATGATGTTTTCTGAATCATAGGGCATAGCACCGACACTATCTTGATCGAATTCACCGATGCCATCTATCACTCTATGGACAAAGATCTTGTGACTGGATCTATTTTCGTGTACCTGACCAAGTCCTTCGGCTTGGTCAAGCACAAGTTGCTAATAAACAGATTATTTGACCTGGGTCTCGGGCCATCTGCACTTGCCTGGTTCACTGACTACTTGAACTACAGAACGCAGGCTGTAAAAATAGGAAATCCCCTATCCAGAGTAAACTGTATCACCAGTGGTGTCCCCCAAGGCTCCATTCTAGGCCCACTCCTTGTTCCATCTTCATAAACAATCTCCCCCACAGTCTGCAAAGCCATACAGACCCTCCTGTATGTAGATGATGCAGTTCTTTTCACCCACAACAAAGACATTGACATTATCAACCAATCGCTCAGCACTTGCCTCACCAGACTTCAGGATTGATTTGACTGTGAAAAAATGGCCCTTCATCTTCCTAAAACCCAGACCATGCTATTCAGGACTAGGCACAGCCTAAATAAGCTATCTCCATGTTCTGCATCCTGACAGTAAATGGCTCTACATTAAAATAGGGCCACGACTGGGTGTTCACCTTGATCCTACACTGTCTTTCAAGTCCCACCTTCAGCACACTATCTCACTCCTTCACCAGAAATTTGATTCTCTCTACAGAATCTGTCAGTTCCTAACACCTATTACCAGAATCCGGATTGCGGTGGTAAATCTTTTCCCCACCCTCGATTACAACGTGGTTGTCTGTGAAGCCGCCAACAAATCCACTTTACAAAAAAAGTATGCCTTATACCACAAAATCAGTAAATTTGCCTCTGGCAGCAGCCCTGATGTGCACTACTGCCTGGTTCTTGACACCCTAGAATGGGTTCCTCCTGACCTCAAAGCCAATCTGACATTCGCCTCTCCTGTCAAAAAAACTATGCAATCTGGCACCCCAGCTTACCTAAAAAAAACAAATCTCTTTTGTGGCTCTCCGCTCATCCCACTCTGCCGCAAATAACAATCTCATAGTCCCCATGTTTCGTATCAACATGGGACAGCACTCTTTCAGCTACCGGGCTGCATTTATTTGGAATTCCCTACCTCCACCTGTCAAGAAAGCCCTCACCACCCCAGTCATTACAAAGCTCCTAAAAGCATACTACCCCTCATCTCGTGCCTGTCACTGCTTCCACTAATCTAGTCCCCAAGTGCCCACCTCCCCCCACTAGCTATGCTCCTTACCTCCTAGACACTCCTTTTTTTCTTCTTCTTTTTCCTTGACCTGGTGCCCGCATCCAGCTATGCATTTACCCCCTCACCTGCTTTCCCTTCCCTAATCTTTCCTTTACTCCCTCTCTCCAGTAACCTTCACCTATGTCTCTCCCATTTACTCTCTCAAGCTCTCTTGTGTTCCCTCATCCTCCAATCCCTTTGTACATTTTCTAATAATTCTTTTACAAGTACACTGTTGTATTTCTCTTTGCACCCTCAATTCAACAGATTGTATTTACTCCTTGGCCTGATGCTTTGTATCATATATGACATGTTTTGTCCTCTCTTTTGCTCAATGTATTATATTTTACCCCCTTGTATGTGCTATAGCCTGAAAAAGGCACTCACTGCCAGCATACCTCACCTGGTTAACAAAGTTAAATAAATAAATAAGGTACTGGGTGAATATAGCGCTACTGAAATAGCACATGAATAACCGCATGGTCTAAAGTGTGGAATGCAGTACAGTGACAGGGGTATAATAGCGGTAGGAAACTACCACTACCCTTTCATACAATGGGAACCAGAGGAAGGAATAAATATGCCAGAAGTGCTGTGCCTGGTTGAACCACTCCCATGATGGAGTGGCTATGGCACAAGCATCTGGCATAGTGGAGACCTGGAGATCAGAGTTTGATTCCCCATCTCTTTCCTACTCCTGAATTTTGCCTTTTGCCTTGGTCACCCCCTTGGAGTTGGTTAATTTAGTTGTGGGTGTGAAGGGGCGA
This sequence comes from Neoceratodus forsteri, assembly GCA_016271365.2. Classification (NCBI taxonomy): domain Eukaryota; kingdom Metazoa; phylum Chordata; order Ceratodontiformes; family Ceratodontidae; genus Neoceratodus; species Neoceratodus forsteri. The sequence continues at coordinate 816,877,865 of CM057455.1, read as the reverse complement.
AACCCCTCACATTGGGGGGTTGGGGGCAGAGCCCACCACATAAAAACAGATTTTGGAATTTCTGCCAATGGTGTGTGCTATGGTGGTGAGGTTGGCATTGTGTCCCGACCTTATTTTGCCGCACACTGTTTTGAGTGCAGCATTGTTGTATGCATGGTTTCAGCCGCAGCACAATGACCCTGTGCCAATAAATAAATGATTGACTACTGCTTAATATATAATTAAACTGAAGGAAGATATTTAGTTGTTTTGCAGCCAGTCTCTCCAGGACCTTCAACACCATTGGCAATAAGGAAATGGGCCTGTAGTTGCTCTGATGTTACTTTTTCCTGCTTTAAATATGTATGTGGCCAGGATCATAAGGTGGGGTAATAAAAGACTATGTTGAAAATTTGGTGTCAGAATCTCAAAAAATGACATTGTTATGAAGAGACCTTAAATTCTTCATTGTATACGTGTAGCTTTGCTATTTTACCAGATTTTGACCCCGTATTTTCAACATTGCCATTTTTCTACCCCACCTCTTGAATATGACATGTTATTTTTCAAATCCTGCCCAAAATGTTTTTCCACACTTGTGCCACAAAATAACATTCTGGACAGGATTTCATAAATGAGATCTGTCTTATTTGTAAGATGCTGTAATAAAAAGGACAATGTGTAATATTTGGGGTCAAAACAGAAAAAAACAGGCATGAGCAAATGTTGACATTTTACAATGTTTACTCATAACATTGCAATTTGTTTTACTTTCTGAACCCGTATTTTCAATATACTCATGTTTTTCCCCCATTGAATGAACATGGCAGGTGTCATTATCAAATCCCCTTCCAGAATCTGTTATTACAGCCATTCCACATAACAGTGTTTCAGGCTGCATTTCATAAGAGACATCTGTCATGTTCATATGTTGGAGCAATAAAAATGTATCCTGAAAATTCAAGGTCACAGTCTAAGAAAACAACAGTGTTGTGTGTGAACCTCTTCATTTCCCAATCATGACAATTTCACTGCTATAACTCATGTTATTAATATGTTAATTTTAGCCAGATACAAGCAAGCAAACATTTAGCATTGACAAATACTTGTTGTGTTTATGCATCTTGTTTCCCCTTTTCACCACTAAACCGTTGGATTCTAATCTTTCATAACTGAACTATTTTCTCCTTTTATACATGAAACTTTGATCTTTCTTTTATAGAGCCATTTGCTACTTCTGAGGCCGTTGAACATTCTTTATAAAATGACAAGAAAAAATCTAGAAATTTCATTGGTCGAGAGACATCACCTAACTTTGCTTAAATCTCTATAAACACATGATCAGGTGCCAAATTTCATTTTCCTCCCCCCAAAAAACTACTTAGAGCACTTTTATAAGTATAATATGCCCATCCATAATGTGCATCATAGAATTTTAATGCACTTCCCAGGAGTATAATGACACTCAGCCTTTGGCCTCATGCCTTATTACACCCTGAAGTGTGCATTAGAAAAATTCTATAATGCACACCCTGTTGTGGTTTATTGTTTACCTAACACTACTATTTATTGCTGTGTTGTTCAGTTGTTGGATTATTAGTACATTTGTAAAGTTAATTTATTACAGACTAGTTTGCCTCTTATCAGATCTATTTCATCCTTTAATATTATTACCTGTTTCATCAAAAGTATACTTCCATAAACTGATTTCCTAAGGCTTTAATCAAGTCTTTGATCTGTCTTGAGGGCTATGCAGTGTGGGATTAGACAAAAAAAATGTGATATTGAAACATATTTATTTCTGGCAGTGAATTTACAGTTCTGTCTTTGGGATCCTATTCCCCAGGTTCAAAGAGTAATGAGTTTTTGTCAGAGGACTGAGGAGTTTTGTTCTACTTTGTGTACACCACAGAGCAGAGATGTGTTAAGTTGGGAAACTGCTGCACAAATTAATTCATGAGGTTTGTAAAATTTGTGAAGGGCCGACTTCTCAGAGATTTTGGCAGGTGAAGTGGCCCTTATTCAAGTGTCATTATGCAAACTCGCTGGTAAAGTTGCAACTACGCCATGACTTCACCTGAAAAGTGCCATTTCTCCACAAAACCTCATTGTGAAGTAGTGAAGTGGGCAACTCGCATAGTTATTCACAAAGTCGAATTTTGCAACATAGCCAGAACTTCACTGGCAAAGTAAAACTTCACAGCATCTGTATCCCACAGGTAAAGTATGGACTGAGCAGTTTATATAATGACCACTGTGCTTTGGTTTCTTTCGATGATCATAATTGATATTCAGAACTTATGTAGCTGAGATCAATAACAGATTTGTACTCATGTGTCTGAATCACAAACTGTAGTGAGAAAAAAATAATGTGACCTACTTGACTATTTCAGAAAATTAAGAAACTGGTCTAGATCACCAAGAGTGTGCTGTCCTTCAGTTCAGTTCCAGTCTGTGTTGACCTTGCTACAGTGTTCCTTCTTTGCTCATTCTTATCCTTGGATTTCCCTACATTCCTGTATCCCTGAAAAGCTGAAAATTACTGATATCAATTGTTTTCTTTAATACCTATTTCCAGAGCTCCTCATAGTCCATGTTTCCGATACAAATGCATCCTTCTTTTATTTTATTGGATGGGTTTGCAATTAACACAATGAGAGTAAAAAAGAGAATAGGCTAATAGTGAGTCAAATCCAGTCACAGATTATTCTAAGAGGGCTGCCATTTGGCCACTGGTCTCTAAAAACTTAACAATTTTTATTTTAGTAAAACATTCACAAGTAACAGGTCTAGGTGAATACTGCAATAATGCTATAATGGAATAAAGTTACAACATAATTATAAGAGAATTTGTTCAGAGTTTTCATATCATCAACAAACATACCACCCTTGGCATAAATAGAGGTATAGTTGCTTAATACAAAGCATGAAGAAATATGTACAGCTCAATTAATAAAACTGTAACACAGATTTAATAATCAAGGAATAATGCATGACAGGGCATGTGTCGTGCTGAGATGACGTCATGCCTTGGGTGGTTGGGCACAAGGCTGAGGTTCCATGTCATAATAGCAAGTGAGGAATGGCAATGCATAATAACAGTGCCAAACCCACACTGCGACCAGCTTTTAAAAAGTATTTTCTTGCAGGGGGTTCACCTCCTGCACCCCCCTTGTGCTCCCTGCTCAGTCCATGCTCCCTGCTCAGTCTATACTTTACCTTTAGGTCCATCCAGTCTTCCCCTTATCCCTGCCTATTCCATCACCACTGACCCTAGTTGGTCATACGTGTCACTCCCTTCCCCTGTTCCTCTACCTAATATGCTCCTGTGCCCATCCTACACATGCTTGATGCTCCCCATGGTCTTTGTCCCCACTACCTCGTCTGGCAGGGTGTTCCAATCATCCACCACCCTTTCTGTGAAGAAGTATTTCCACACTCCTCTCCTACAGTTTCCCCCTCTTAGCTTCATTGCATATTCCCTTGTTCTTGTGCCTTTCTTTCTCTAAAATAGGCCCTCCACTTCCACCTTGCTCACTTCTGAGGAGGAATTTGTGGTTTCAGTCATATCCCTACTCACTCTCCTCTCTTCCAGGATGTAGAAGTTGAGTTTCTGCTGCTTTTCCTCATATGAATTCTCCTGCAACCCCCTCCCAATTTTGGTTGCCCTCCTCTGTACCACCTCCATCCTTTCAATGTCCTTGAGGAGATGTGGCCTCCAGCACTGGACACAGTACTCCAGGTGGGGCCTCACCAGTGACCAATACAACAGCAGCATCACCTCCCTCCTCCTGCTAGAAGTCTCTCTCCCAATGCACCCCAGCATCCTATAGCATCATAGGCACCGGGTTATAAGGGCCTGTAGAACCTGAGCCCCAGCAATATTTACAAGGAGGGCCCAGCCCCACCAATAATTATCTTTATCACCAATTTTTTTGTTTGTTTTTGGTTTTGGTTTTGGACCATTTTTTAATTTTTCCCCCCATTTGTTTACCCTACCCCCGCCCCCGAAAGCTGTGAAGGGAGCAGTGTGATCCTCACCCCCTTCCGCCTAAACTGGGCAGCATCTTTGGAACTTGGCACAGAAATAAGTGCTCATGCACCTTAAAGAGAGCAGATCAATCCTATTGGTTGTCAGCGAGTGGAGTCAGGATGTCAGCGGTACGCAGAGGGCATCGAGTTGATGATGGTGAGAGGAGCAGTCAACAGTCAGAGAGAGCTGAGGGCTGAGGAGTTTGAGTGGCAGTCATGGACCAGTGCAACTATGTGGTGGAGTAGCTGGCTGTCGGTAGGCCATGAGAGGCTGGTAGGGTGTCAGTGTGTAAGCATTGGCAACAGTGTGATGGCCGTGACTCACGCCGACAAAAAAGGAGTGCCTGGGTCAGCCTAAGTTGGAGGAGGAGGACTGAATTGGCAATGACCTATTATGGACCATGGTACACAGTACTAATTACTCTCATTCAAAAGTTACTAGCTCCTATAGGGATTTTCACTGTGGAAATGAGCAAAGCAGGTAGTGCATTTTGTGAAGAATGTCACAGATGAAAAAAGGTTAAAAACTGGCACACACACTGTTGGTCATGAGAGAGGTCCTGCAAAACCTCCTGGTTGAGCCTTATGGTGATACCTAAAAGTTTCCTTAGTCCTGCAGGTCATGTTGCCATGTTGCAATTATTCAGTTTTTTTTTAACTCTATTTTTTTTCCCACCACTGAACTCTCTCCGGCGACCTCCGATCCACCATCTCTACCTCCCTGTATGACCCTGGTTAGCCCCTCCATTCCTCTCCAGCACCGGGCATCCACCAGGTCTGCCTCTGGGGAAGGGTTACCCCTGCTCAGGGTGCTCTATCTTCAAGTATTGAATCACCCTACCGGGTCATAATGTTGTACACTTAATAGCATATGGCATTATAGGCGTATCCGGACTTGTGCGCTTCTAGGAGTTGGACCCCCCAGAGTTAGAATCTTAGTGGGGGGCTGGCGGTGAAGCCCCCACTTAGCGAGGGTGGAGCCCCACAGAACAAAAGTATTCACATAATCGTACAACGTGATTAAGTCACCACTGCATTCTGCAGTGTGACATTTAAACCCATGCCTTGAGTCACGGGCTGGAGAGGGAGGGTGAGGCCAGGCCTGACATCAGGTGTGGATCATGGGCGGAGGTGCCACGCCTATATCAGCGATGGGGGTTTCTGTTTATGCCCTGTGGAGCCCGACTGCCAAGACAATGTACTGCTGCAGCTCCACCCCGGCTTACACCGGCCTTCTGTAAACAGTCTCTGGACTCCACCAGAGACTCTCCTGGCGGTCATCTCCCCAACCCTCCCAGGAGGAGAGAGCAGTACTTTGGATACTCAATCTCCTTCCCCCTGCCAACCCCCAGCAGCCCGGGCTTGTTTCTGAACCTGGGTTGCCGGAGTGGCACAAGGAGTGGCGTCCAGCACCTCAACCCTCAGCACCACCGGGCCACGAATTATGCACTGAGTTATGAATAAATACAATGTTTCAGCACCAATGGTATGTGTGCCCATTTTTCTGGTGTGCTTATTTGCCTAAGCAGGGGACTAGCAGCACCTCTAATGAGATTGTGTATGGTCTCCTTTTAGCTTTTTGATGGTACATTACTGGTAGCTGGTTCAGTCTTAGCAGGCATATCACAAGTTTGTGTACTAGAACTGGCACAGTGTGGGTGATTAGGCAGGTACATGAAGTATAGGTGATACAGGTGATGTAGTGTAGGCAGAATGTCACAGATAGGTGAGTGGAGGGAGTACATTACTGACAGTTTGTTTAGTACTGGTGGGTACATTGCAGGCAGCTGCACTGTGGTTGGCACTGATATGTTGCATACAAATGCACTGTAGTTGGCCCTACCCCTTCATGATCACTGGTTTGAGGTTAGAACAGGAGTTGGGGTAGGGCAGTGGAGTAATTGAAGCTGGTGGCAGATGGCACAGCACAAGTCAGGGAACTGCTGCACAGCCTGGAGGAGGTCAGGCCATGCCCATCACAGTCGGGTGAGTGGCATACCCTTGCCAGCCCAGCAGCTGTTCAGTAGGAGCCAAGTCTGGTTTAAACTGGGCTGGAGCCAGAGACCAATTTAATGCCACTGGGTGGGTGGGCATGCCACCATTCAGTGAGTCAAGTGGCACAGTCTCCACAGACTTGTCTGAGATGAGTGAGCTGTTCTCTCAGCCTGCACCTGTCTTTCTCACAAGTGCACTGTTTAATTGCATCGAGGGAAAAAAAAAATTAATATTCAGATCGGACCCACAATGGACCACTGACCTCTGCTTCCTGTAACTGCAACAATGTTTAAATTTAGGGTTGCAGCATTTCATTTTTCTCTTATGGTCCTGCTCATTCTCTTTTTTTTTTCCCTAAAAATAGCCGTCTCTAGAATTCAGCTGCAGAGATATGAAAATGTACAGGTGTTCTGGGCTGCAAAATTGGACTAATCTTTTGAACTAATGTGGAGTTGTCAACGTGAATGAATGAGGTTCATTAATTGCCATAAATCTATCAACTTTTCCTTTGTACTAGTGAGAGCAGCATAAATCTGTACGTGTAGCATGTGATACACTATATTTGGATTCAGTGTATTTGTTGGTATGACGGGGATAGTTTCTGTCACTCTTTGTTGTGTTTCAGGAGCATTATAATTACTAGTTGCAGGGAAAATAGCTAGGCAGGTAAGAACTTTCAGTTAAATTGTGTTCCTCACCTCCAAGTCTTCCTTCACACATATTGTAGATTATGTTTTTTGGGGGGTGGGGAGTCGTTTGCTGATCCACATAGAAATTATATTCTTGGCATTGCAGTGAGGGCTTGGAACAAGAGGCAAGGACTGACTGCTTCCCCCATTTGGGGGTGGGGGGTAGAACCACAGTCTGCAGGGTGAGCTGTTCTAAACATCCAAATCATCATTGCTTCTGTGTTTGTGCTAATTCTTCCTGGCTAGTGCTGGTAAGGTGCCAGTGCACAAAGGCTTGCAGGGACACTTGTCACCAAGTGAACATTGTTGTATACAAATGACAAGGGGTCACTGTAGAGGAAAGACTAGGCTTTGGGATACTCCGAGAAGGCATGGGTAGGGAAACAAAGACCCCCCACCCTTGAATTTATGTGAAAGTCTGCCACATTAAACAAGAAACTACATGTTCAAATGTGTCCTTCCCCAAAGCGTGTGTTGGTGTATATAGTAAGGATGGAATGGAAATGAGTTTTATATAGCACCTTTCATAAACTGTATCCCAAAGAGCCTTAAAACTCAGATGAAGGATAGACGAGAATGTCGCTATCATTTTTCAAAGTGCAGGGAGATTCAAACAGCACAGAGAGATTAGACTAAGAGAATACAGCGTAATTTCGTCCCGTGCTTGCTGCACTATATTGTAGCTGTGCTGGGCTACTTTCATCGCATACTTGCTGTTGATTTAGGTTTCATCAGTTTATTTGAGTTAGGGGGCTCTGCTTCCCACATCCCACTTATTTTTTAACATGGGGTGAGGGAGGGATGTAAAGCCCCCCAAATCAAATAAACAAACAAAATAACCGACAGTCCAGCGTGGTGTAGAGCGTTCCATAAGTGAGGTTTTATCAGTTTATTTGTGTGGGGAGGGCTCTGCCCCCACACCACCCTTGTTTTTTTAACATGGGGTGAGGGAGGGATGTAAAGCCCCCCAAATCAAATAAACAAACAAAATAACCGACAGTCCAGCGTGGTGTAGAGCATTCCATAAGTGAGGTTTTATCAGTTTATTTGTGTGGGGAGGGCTCTGCCCCCACACCACCCTTGTTTTTTTAACATGGGGTGTGGGGGAATAGTCCCCCAACTCAAATAAACTCATAAAAAATAACCAGCAGGTCAACATGGCATAGAGCGTGCCATAAGTGGACAAGTAGCATAACTTGAGTGCTATTCTTATAGCAGAGGTCAGATGGTGATCCAGCTTAACCCCTCAACCTCCACGTGCAGGGGTCTCTGCTCCCATAGACTCATGCTGAGGGCTTTGACCCCTGGGCCCCAACAAAAATTTTACAAAGCCACCCCCTATGATCTTACCTTTTTCTTTTTGCCTCCCTCCCTCACTGCTCTTCCCTGCCTCCTTCCACCTTCCCTATTCCATCTCCCTTTATATCTGGTTCCCTTCCTTGTTGTTTTATGTGGTCTTACCATTTTGTATTCTTGCACTGGTACTAGAAGAAGGGGCTATGTAATGAAGCTGAGAGGGGAAGTTTAGGAGAGAGGTACAGAAATACTGCATGAAAATGGTGATGGATGACTGGAACAGCTGCCAGAGGAGGTAGTGGGGCAAAGACTGTGGGGAGCTTCAGGCATGCATGGGATAGGCGAGGGGTATATTAGGCAGAGGAAAGGGGAGCTAGAGTAACATCTATGACCAGCTAGGGTCAGTGGTGACAAAATAGGGAAGGACAAGGAGCAGACTGGATGGGCCTAAAGGTCTTTTCTGCCTACAAAATCTATGTTTCTGTTGTCACATGTATTGATTTTTTGCACTGAACACTTTATATTGAGGTTCATCAATAATGTGTTTGCCAAAACTGAGAGAATCAAATTGAACTGCACTGTATCATTGTATTATATAAATACAACTATCCAACAGGTGGCATACAGCCTTGAAAAAAACATTCTGTAGCGCATAACATCGGTGAGTATGTTTGTCCAAGTTATTTCATTTCATTTCATTTTTTATTTGTTATACTTGTAAGCAAGATGAGCAATTCTGCCTGTTTTCACCAGCGACAAGTTACAAAACAAACTTTACATATCTTTTAAAACAAACATTTAAAGACAATATCAAAAAGACAAAGACAATTAGCGAACAGTTATTTAACATGAACATGTACAAATGTCATTATCCATCAACCAATATTTTAGTCTAGATTTAAAAGACCACACTGTCGTACTTCCCATAATGTCATTAAGTAATGAATTATAAAACAAAGGTGCCCTAAATAACACAGATCTCTGACCATGAGCAGTTCGGAACAATGGAATTTCATAAGTAAATTTGGTCTGAGATCTAGTACCACTTGAATTAAAAAACCTAGGAATTAATAAAGAAACTACAGGAGAAATAAGGCCATTCTTTACTTAAACATCAGAATACCCATTTTATGCAAGATCCTATTTTTAAGAGATAGACTACGTGAACATACAAGCAAAGAGCAATGATGTTACTGCTGCTGTGTGAGATTTTTCATCTTGTATTTGTGAATAAACTAGAAATTGCATTCCACGAGATTGACCCTTGTATATTTCTTTGTAGCAGATACCCTACTTTAAGTAAGTATCTGTGTCCTATTACACTGTGTGCACTGCCATCACTCTGTTGAGCTGCCTTTTGGAATCTCATTGTTTCAGAACAGACTCTCTAATCCTCTTCAGGTCTTCTGTCCCTGCTGTGTAATGGTCTTCAGTGTTGACAGCTTTCAGCTGGCAGGCAGTAGCAGAGTGCAGCAATGGAGAAAACACCTCACCTCCGAAATAATCTTTTTATTACTGCTCCACATACAGCAGGAAACGTTCAATCTCTCAGGCCTGTCACAATCACACTGTTTTGGCAGTTCTCTTCATTCAGTAGTTCTCACTGCTAAGCATCTAGCACAAGGCCTGACTGAACATAGAATATGAGTTAGAATTTGATGATGTTAGGAAAACAGAAGGTCCTTTGAGTCTGCCCTTAGTATTCTACCTCACTCCGCTGACCTACTGCCTTGACCTACACCAAAACTTGTTTCACACTTGCAGTTTCAGGTGCTGGCTCCTCTCACTTCCAAGGCAAGTCATTATCTGAATCACTCTGGACTGAGGAGACATTCTGTCACAAATTCAACTCCCCACTGGCTTAGTCACAAAAGGGGTGGTGCTGTGTTACAACATCTCTGTCCTAATTTGCTTTTTTTATGTTGGCGTGCTTGCACAGCCAACATCTTGCAGTAGTTTAGATTTGGAGGCACGGTCGCTGTTGGGCGAATGCAGGGCATGCACCAGTAGGTGCGTCCCTCATTCCCAATCAGCCTGCGCTCCGGTGCCACACCATGCATACTAATGTGGTGAGCACATCTAAGGAAAGATCCGCTGCAACGCGAGCAAAACTCGTCACACGCAGCAGACCCTTACTACCTGCTTTGCCAGCTAGAAACATGGCAGCACAGTGGCCGCTAAACTGCCGACTTTGGAGGTGCCCAATCCCCCGGTCGGCTTACCATGCCCCTCAAGTACATGCCAATGGGGGAGCCCACTCCCCCTAGGCAGAATGTGTACCCCTGCTTTCATTGTTTGCCGAGGGGGGTGCCCAATCCCCATCAGGCATCTGTCCCCCCCTTTCCTGCTTTAATGTGCCAATGGGGAGCCCACTCCCGTCGGCATGATGTCCTCCTTCTTCTGTGCCGACAGGGGTGCCCAATCCCCGTCGTCTGCCTCCCTCCAAAAAAAGAAACCACCTGCAAAAAAGAAAACTGTCCACGATGTTTATTTTTTTACTACCTGTAAACAGAAAATGGTCCCTCGTAGTCTCCCTACCCACCACCCACATCCACTCACTGCACACCCTGCCTCCCCCCACACACACACCCTCACCCCATAGTTACCGCCAGAGCTTGGCGCGACGATCTTCGGTGGACCGAGAACACATCTTCACTCTTCAAAGCCAATCGTGAACTGCTCCTCTAAGACAGGATATTTATCTTGTGTGTTTTTTAACCGCAGATATCTAAAAATAGCTACTCAATTCTGCAAAGAGTGTTGTAGGTGTCTCACTAGTATAAATGGACAGGAATTTGATGACGGTATGTAACCCCTAGGGGGCGCTACCGTTAGGGCTACTACCCCTGTCTGCCCCCTCTGAGGCAGGGTAAGGGGCCCAGATCTGTGGACGGGTGCCTCCACCCAGAGGTCGGGGTTAGCCCAAGTAAGACTACCTCGGTTACAGCCCTCTGGGCTACTGCAACCCCCCTTTTGTCCCACTAGTGACTCCCACTGGGTACCAACAATTCTGTTCACTAGTACACTTACCCCACAGAAAATATAATCCAGCTCCCGTCGGGGACCGCCTGTAAAGTAAGGCACAGTTATGTTGCAATCACCAAGCAGCAGTTCACCATTAATGTACAGGGTGTAGCTGTATGAAACAATCTGATTTATTCAGGGGGAAACAACAAGGATAGGGGGAATCAAGTTAATTAGCTTATCACTATACTCATCTACCTAGGGCTCTGTGCACAGGCCTATCCCTACCAGTTACTGTCCCTGGGTACCCAGGCCCTAGTGGCTAGTCCAAACCGTGGCAGCTGGTAGGGGCCCTTTCACACAGAGGAAAGAAAAAGTTAGTTAAACAGTCAGCAGTACAGTAATTCCATTTGGATCCAATGTGTCAATTCAACAGGAAGCTACCCGGAGTTAGTACTCACGACCTCCAGACAAGATAGGGTCCTTCACCGTCAGCAGGGCTACTCCTGCATTCCACGAGACTCTTCACACATTTATATGGCAAACTGCAACAGGCAAAGTCCTTTAATGGCAGTAGGAGTTAACTTGAGCTCCTCACACATTTATATGGTAAACAGCAGCAGGCAAAAGTCCTTTAATGGCAGCAGGATTTACTCGAGCTATACAAGCCTCCTCACACATTTATATGGTAAACAGCAACAGGCAAAAGTCCTTTAATGGCAGCAGGATTTACTTGAGCTATACAAGCCTCCTCACACATTTATATGGTAAACAGCAACAGAGGGGTACCACACCAGGCAGCTGCTTCCAATGCTCCCACAAACTCATCGTCACTGAGATACTGCAAACAGCAGCTTTCACTTGTCTTTTGATCGAGCGCGATTCAGCAATTTTCTCCAGTCCTCCTTCAGGTCGAGCCTGGTGGGTAGCTGTACAGCGCACAGCCTCCTCTGACTGCCCGCCGATGGGTTTCGTCCGCTGGAGCCAACAACACAACACGGCCACTTCAGGCCTTCCCGCGCTTCCCGCGCGAACACTCTTCAGCGCAGAAGCACACAGCTCCTCACTCTTCACTAGCTGCAACACATCTGCCTCTCCACAGCTTGGGGCACTCCTCTCCACTCGGGCGCGACCCGATCCAATTGGTTGGTGGAGCCTGCCAGTCACTTCCTCTGCCTCTCACTGGTGCAAAAAAGTGCCATAGCCCATAATGCCTTTCCCAAATACAAACAGTTCCTCTGTTGGTCAGCCGACTCTGTAGGGTCCCAAGGTACTGATTGGTCCAATTCAACAGTTCTGGACCAAATTGGGGGAGACAGTCGAAACAGTCCTTGCTGCAAAGGAAGGCAGGTTAGAACAACCACAGTATCATTACTACTTTAATAGATAGTCAGCAAACAAACACATCTTCTAACGAAGCTCCTTCTGTGCGTTAGCAATGGCAGAAATGGGCGATTATTCTGCCAACCAGAGGCGGAGTCATAGCAACACTCAAACCCCCTCCCATTTCAACTGACTCTGACTGCAACAGGCAGCCCTTAAAGGGACAGAATACGGAGGCCCTAAAAGAGCACTCACCAGGTCCCCATTTAGGCGGCTTTATGCCGATTACCAACCAGGCATATGGCACGTTAGGAACCCCCATTTACAAGGGGGTTACAGGTGTTTTATTGATAGACCTGGACAGTGTAGTTTGGGCAGTGACAATTTTGTTATGGGGGAGCTCAGACATCCTATTGTCCCGTACTGCACTTTCATATCATCCCAGTGTGTGCTTCTGTATCTGTCTGTCTGTCTCTCTATCTATCTAGCTGATCTAACTACACATAATTTTTGTGTGTGTAAATGTAATTGATAGATGGACAGACAGACAGACAGATGGAGAGACAGTAGATATATATTAAAGTGAGTTTCCATGCGCTCAGACACACCAAGATAAATGCCTTTTTGAGTGCAGATGAAATAGTCTGCAACCATCAGAGATGGTGGTTTTAAAGAGCTCCATGGGGTTTTCATCATTACTCATTTCATTTCAACGCAACGCCTCTGTCCCCAGCTTCCCTCTCCCTACACCAATGTGCATATATTAGAGGCCCAGTATGCTCGGGCAAGGCATTCACAGTCTCATGAAGAAATATATAAATGTAAGTAAACAAACAGGGAAAACAGAACTCCGAGTTTAAATAAAAGGTAACGTCGGGAAAGCAAGCTGTTATTTATTTAAGCAAGCTGTTATTTATTTATGGTTTCTCTGAAATATTGCCACATCCCAGTGCAGCACAGTGCAAACAATCCAAGATTACGTTTTGTATTTTTTTTTTTAATTCCCAGTTTTCTTCAGAATCATTCCTGTTATGTTTAGAGTCGCTCATGTTATGTACTCCCCCTAGGGATGTTTGTTTCCTACTGCTGGCTTCCTTGAATGTGGTTATGGACTGTCTATCTAGTTAGTATAGGTTATCTACCCAGTATGTGTATGTAAAGACGGTCAATTCAAAGACAATGTATGTCCCTGTGTAGCTAAAGTAGATTGAGCAGGAATAATAACTGAAAACGGGCAGATTGGCTGATGCATTTACAGTATGTTTCTGTTTCTATACTGTTAGTCCGTCTACTTGGCCAGGTCTTGTTTGTAAAGAGTGTAATCCTTTTTAGATATTACCCATTTAAATGAAGGACACAAACAATACTTGTGTAATATACTGTGGGTACCCTGCAACGTAAAAATACTATTTCCGGTGCTAAATCAATGAAGGCCAGTAAATGGAGATAATCAGCAGTAACAGTAACAAGTAACCACATCAATGGCAGTAATATATGTAGCACTAAAAGTCAAAATAACAGTAAAAGCAAGAGTTACAACAGAAATACATACAATAATCTGAACAGTAACACCAGCAACCGCAGAATTGACAGTATGGTAACAATAACAGTAACAATGACAGTATGGGAGTAACAACGAAAACAGTACAAGAAATAATGGCAATATGGTGACAAAGACACTAACAGGGACTGTATGATAGCTACATCAACAACAACAACAAAACAGTAACAATGACGGTATGGCATAATAACAACTACAACAATAATAAAATGAATATCAAACTTTAACAGTAACATATTTGTAAACTGACATAAGAAACAAGTCTGTCCTGAAGAAACACTGTAAAGATGGCACAGGCAAAAACGGACTGATATGCAGTATAAACAATTTAACACTTACTTTCTCATTCCGCCTGCAGTTTATGATTTTGTATTACTGTAGCGGTCCAAAAAAGATAGACCGTTTTCAAAGTTCAAGCTCTGGGTGGAAATGCCTTGCTCTGCACACTTGGTAAAGTGCTGCAAAACTCCAGCAGAAAAGAACGTAGGAACTTCTGAGATCTTGCATTAATGTTTTTTTTTTTTTTTTTGTTAATTGTATTTTAGTCGGATCGGGAAGTATATGTACTATATATTACATGTACTAATAGCACTGTGTATATACAGTATATATCACTGTATAGCTATATACGCAGTTAGGTACTGAATAGCTATATACACAGCTAGGGAATACACACACACTCACATACACATGCACACACTTGGATGTGTATAAAATATGCACACCCAAACCATTATATGCACCTGTATGTATAAGTGTGACTGTTAGAAGATCTTTTTAGAAGACCTCCAAATACAAAATATTGATAGTATAGTTATAATGATAATAATCACAACAGTCTGATATAATGCTCAGCTCCGGCTGAAAGTTTTCAGTGTAAGCAGCCTGAAAGTAAATGTTTGCTACAAGAAATATATTCGGTGTGATTTTTGTGCATGCACTCTGATTTATCATTCCAAATTTTAAATATATGTAGCAGCACATAGTTTTTTTTCTTTTAATGGAGTATTTTTGTCAGTTAAGCCCTCAGCTGCTTACCTAGATATCCCTTGTACATTTGTTGAACAATGGCGCTTAATATTACCATCCCAAAAAAAAAAACACAGTCACTTTTTGTGCAGAACAATTAAAGATGCAGACTTTCTGTATGCAATTTTCTAAAAAGAACAGTACAAAAAGTAGACACATTCTATCTGGCCCAGTGTGCAACAGTATGTTGAATTGTAAAGACAAAACACATTTTGTGAACAGGACTCAAATTCAAATGTAAATTAAAATCCATGTTTTTACAAACTTTTTTCAAAGTTACATACTAACATACTAAAATGCCAGCAGAATAGGCCTAATGGTCTTTCGCATCTGCTCGTTTGGTCAGCCCCCACCCTGGGAGCTGACCTTGCTGCCCCCTTCGCCTTTTCTGGCTTCTACCTTCCCAGTTCCTTATATTCTCACTGCATTGGATTTTGCTTCCAGAACCCTTCCCCTGTACCTGTCCCACCCTCTCTTGAACCCCTCCACCGTCTCTGCCTCCACCAACCCCCTGGGCAGCGCATTCCATGGCTCCACCACCCTCTCAGTGAAGCAGCACCTCCTCCTTTTTCCCCTGAATCTTCCCCCCTCCAGCTTCCACCCAGCCCTCTAGTTGCCCCCTCCTCCTTCCTTCGAAGCACCCCGACTGCTCCTCCCCTGTTTACCCCCTTCATGTACCTGAAGACCTTTATCATGTCCCCCCGGTCCTTCTCTCTTCCAATGTGTACATATTTAGCTTTTCGAGCCTCTCCCCATAGGTCCTATCCCCGAAGCCCCAAATAATTTTGGTTTCCCTCCTCTGGACCTTCTCCAGGAGTTTAATGTCCCTCTTTAAGTGTGGCCTCCAAAACATCATGCAGTACTTGAGGTGTGGCCTCACCAAGCAGTTATACAGAGGGAGTATCACTTCCCTCCTTCTAGAGGTGATCCCCCTAGTGATGCATCCCAGCATCCTGTTGGCCTTGGCTGCTGCCCTCCTACAAGTCTCTGAGTTGTTCATCTTGACATCCACCACCACCCCCAGGTCCCTCACAGCCATCGAGACTTGTGGCATTTCTCCCCCCAGGGTGTACACTTTGCCTGGGTTTCTGGCTCCCAGGTGCAGTACCTTGCATTTCCCTGCATTGAACCTCAGCTTCCACTTTCTAGACCATCTTTCCAGAGCCTCCAGGTCCCCCTGTAGGGCCACCCTCCCCTCCCCTCCTCCCCATCCACCACCACCCCTAGTTTTGAGTCATCCACAAAGAGACTCATCTCACTCCTGATACCTGTCTTTATGTTAGGGTTATGTAAGGGTCCACCCCTCCTCCTCAGTATCACTGTCTCCTCCAATGTATGATGCAGCACCCCCATTTTCCTTGGTGAAAACTGAGGTGAAGTACTCATTTAGTACCTCAGCCTGCTCCCCTGGGTCTTGTGCCCATCTCTCCCCTGTTTTAATCCTGCTAATCTGCCCCTTCACCCTTCGTTTTTCCCCAATGTATCTAAAGAACCCCTTGTTCCCTCTCCTAATTTCCCTGGCCAGGTTCTGCTCCTTCCTTGCCTTAGCCGTCCTCACCACCCTAGTGGCCCTTCTAGCCATCAGCTCATACTCCCCTCAATCCCTTTCACTCCTTGAGCACTTGAATTGCCTATAGGCTGCCTTCTTTCCCCACACCACCTCCTGGACCTGCCTGGTCCACCAGCAGGGTTTTTGGGCCCTACCGCATTTTCATTTTACTCTTGCACAGCTGCTGGTAGCATCCTACACCCCTCTCCTGATGATTTCTCACCTACTGTTAGAGTCCATGTCTGACCCAATCACATCCAAATGCTCCTTAAGGATCCTTCCCATTTCCTTAAAATCCGCTCCCCTGAAGTCAGTTACCTCCATTTTTGTGCAGCCTTCTACCCCTCCTAGGTCCAGGCAGAACCAGACCGTGGTATGGTCACTTCCCCCAAACGGGTCCCTTACCTCCAGGCCCCCAATCTGGTCACTGTCTGCCAGGACCACATCCAGTACCCACGCCTCCCTGGTCAGTTCCCCCACCTGCTGAGTTAGGATCGCGTCTTGAAAGACATCTAACAACCTCTGTTCCCTGGCCACCGAGGATGTCATAGTCTCCCAGTCTGTTCCTGGCATGTTTAAGTCCCCCAACACCACCACCCTTCCCCAGCCCAATCTGCAGTGTCTCCCAACATCTGCCACCAGACTCTCCTCCAGCTCCTCCGCAGCGCAGGTGGTCTATACACCACTCCTATTTTTACTCTCTGCCCCCCCTTGTTATCAAGGTGACCCAAATCGCCTCCACGGTTCCCTCTGCCTCCTCTACTGCCCCTATGCCATTGCAGTTTTTGACTATCATTGCTACCCCTCCTCCCCTTCCC
The DNA here is from genome assembly GCA_016271365.2 of Neoceratodus forsteri. Taxonomy (NCBI): domain Eukaryota; kingdom Metazoa; phylum Chordata; order Ceratodontiformes; family Ceratodontidae; genus Neoceratodus; species Neoceratodus forsteri. Next base: position 816,860,630 of record CM057455.1, on the reverse strand, counting down.
TCCCTCCTGTCCTTCCTGAACATGGTGTAACCCTCCAGGTTCAGGTCCCAGTCGTGTCCTGCGGTAGCCCAGGTCTCAGTGACCGCTGCCACATCCACCGCTCCCTCAGTTAGCATCACCTGGGGCTCAGGCATTTTATTGCCCAAGCTCCTGGCACTTAGCAGGACTACCTTCCATCTTTTCCCTATACTTCTATTTTCCCTGCTCGTGTTCCCACGGGGATTCCATTTTCCCCTTGCACAGACCCAGCAAGAGGTGACTACCTGTAGGGAGGAGATAAATACGACTATTAAAGAAAAATGTGTGAACATTAATACATATGCGGGTATTATTATAATATGTGCAGGCACCGATGAGATAGCTGCAGGTATTCATGAGCTGTGTGCAGGTTATAATTAAATATGAACTGTAATTAGTGGGATATGAAAGCAATAATGAGATGTGTGGGGATTAACACAGCATGCAGCATTGATGAGCTATGTGTGGGCAATGAGTTATGTAGGGTTACATCTGTCCTGACATAGCCAGGACAGGCCTGGTTTTGGAAGCTGTGTCCTGCCAAAAAAATGCTATATGTCTTGATCTTACAGTATAAAAACGTGTTCTCACTTTACTCTGGAAGTTGCAGAAAATAGCAGAAATGATAGGAAACTATACGAACAACTAAACACCTACACCACTTAGTCTCAGTTCTGGCTATTTAGAGAAAAGAAGTCTGTTGCATTGGTCAAGGTAAAATCATGTTTCAGTATGAAATGTCCCACTATGGGCTTCTTAAAGGGTGGTAAACCCTATGTGCTGATAGTTATAAGATACAAACTGTGATTACTAAAATATGTTTGTATGCAGTGATGATATATGTGTGAGGAATTATGGATAAATACTGGGATTATTGATATAGGTGGGCACACTTCAGATTTTTTTTGGGGGGGCTGGGTTTGAGATATGCAAGGGGACTGAAAAGACACACTGAATTAATTAGATAATTGCAGCCAGTATTATTATATATGGTCCATACTAAGATATGGCATGGCATTAACGAAATATGTGTAAGTAATACCATACATGGTCTTTACTGAGATATGAGCTGAAATTAATGTGCATGTGTAGGCGATAATTGGATATGTGTTGGCATTAATGAGATGTGTGCAGCAAATTATGGTATCTATGCGGGTATGAATGAGATGTGTGCAGGAAACTGTTGGATATGTGCAGGTATCAATGAGATAAATGTGCAGGTAATGATATTAGGAGTGAAGAGGGTTGTCAACAAGCGAGCGTGAAAGTGATATACAGGATGTAGGCACAGGTGGTACCAGTATGTAGTGGGGAGGATCCTTAACACTGAAGTTCATGGAAAATGGTGAATTCTTTATAAGATGCCCATATGGGTAGGGGACATAAAAATTATCTCAAGGATTTCCTTACCCCTGAGTGTTTTTGCACTGTTTTCATTAGTAATGTGTTGAGCTGCTGGCTGCCTGCAAAGTCCAGCCCCAGGACATTGTCTTAAAACAGATCTGTTAGTCCCAATCCATCTATCCCATGTATGAATATAAATAAATATAAAAAATAAAGTTATATAGGTGATATTTCCATAAGGCTACCTAGTGCGTGTAGTTCCTAACTGCGCTTAAGTAAAACCTACCTTTGTAGCATGCACTATTGGCATCGTTGGAAAGCCCAAGCTGGTTTTTAATATTTCTCTTGACTTCATACAATCTGTTAGTATATGTAATAACTAAGGGTGGAAAAATAATATATATGAGCTACTGCTCGGGTTATTTGTGGCTGTTTTCACAGGTACAGCGCTTTCTCTCTCTCTCTCTCTCTCTAAGCCTTCACCTTCCCGAGTTCCGCTTAACAAACACCCACCCATTCTGCAAGCAGGCCATTTATCTCCTCAAGGGCCCAACATTGCTGGTGTAGCACATTGGAGTAAACTCATCAGTGTCGGGACTGCCAGGGTACTCCTTCCCTTTACTCACTGTTAGGGATTCTCAAGTGGCAAATTTATTTACGGCACTACAGCGATCTGCAGCAGCAGCACTTGAAAGTCCTGTCAACAGCCTCCCCCTTTATCTAATAATGTTATTCTGTTTCTAATGTGGCTTTTTGTGTTCAAGGCTTCATTTGTTTACAGGGGTGAAAATTAATAGCTCCTTTCTGTGGTAGTCCTCCCTCTCTCCTTCCCTCAACATGATTGCTGTATGCATTATATAACTTGAATTATTGAACCTTTACTCTGCATTTTACTGTAAGGCATACAGTTATGCTGTGCCCCAGGATAGTTTCCCTCAGTTACAGAACTGTTCAGTTTCTTGGCTGTTGATACAGATTATGCCAGCAAAATACACACCATGCAGAAGCTGACAAGCGAATTTTACTGTAAGTGCCCAGTGGGAGAAACTCCTAAAGAAGATGGCCCTTAATTTATCAAAACTAAATATATCCCACGTTGCCTCACTTGGTACCTTTTCTCCCTGCATATTACAAAATCACATTTCAAACAAGACATTTCCTACAATGAGGTCTTTATTCCAAAATAACTAAGGCTGCTTTTTTAGATGGGTTAAATTCTTCCAGATAGCTTATAATCAGATTCCTATTTGTGAAGTTATATTTACATAAAGATTCTAGTAAAAACCAAGTATTACAGGGAGGGCTATGTGATTGCGTGGTTAAAGTACTCAGTTCTGAAACAAGATCCCAGTCCCAACACAGTCTTTGGATAACTGCATAATTTCCAGCAAATCCCTTAACCACCCTGTGCTTCATTGCCTGCCAGTTGTAAATTGGGTAGAACTGGAGCAAGACTCCACTGAACAGAAGATGTATCTCATTTGGTCTACCCTTGGTGAATGAGTGTGAACTAGAAGCATTTGCACACAGAGTTCCTCAAAGGGGCCTCTAACTATACTGTGATGCACTTCTAAATGTGGGACATCTTGTCATGAACAAAGAGAGCATGAGCAAAAAGTCATGCCCTCTAGTTGTGGTACAGTCTGTGTGAATTTAAAGGTGTTAATGTTCCTGTTTTCAGAAATGTTATTTTATCCTTCTGAAATAATCCATATTTAACTGCACTTCAATAAAGGCTGATGTAAAGTCTGTGTTATGCATTATCCATTCCAGTTGTTTGGACAACATTCAGTACAGTTCTGGTCATGGAACTAGGAATATGGAGTTTTGCATGGATGCAGACCACTGGCCACCAGTGGTTGCCCTACCAACACTTTGCAAAGCTTGTGGATGAAATCTACCTGGTGTGCATTGGTGTGCCTGCTTGGCCCTGTGTATCATATTTAAAATAGACAAAGTAGGCAACTTGACCTTTTTATTTGATCAGTAGGTAATATCATACAACACCAACCTTCAAACCAACACAGGGCCCTACTTCAGGTATTGGCAGTTTGTACAAAAAGCATTTACTGTATATAAATAGATTGGTGTTTACCTTCTGACAAGCAACTGGCAAAATCAACAAGAGATATTTAATTTTATGACATGATTTTTTTGAGTTTATGGCTGTTTGTAAAACCTGCCATTGCCTAAAGAAGGGTGGCCCTGCATAAACCTGAAAGCTTGTGTACTGAAAATTACTTATTGGTCCAATATGTTGCACAGCACATATTGCACATGGATGTAATTTCATTTATTGCTATCCTGGTTTATATGGCACTGTATCCACTGTTCCACCTTGTGCAGCACATATTGCACACGGATGCATTATAATATATCCTGCTTTAGTTTGCACTGTATCACTGATTCACCTTAGGCAGCACATATTGCATACAGATGCATTTTTATTACTATCCTGTTTATATTGTACTCTGTCAGACTGGATCATCTTGGCAGCACATATTGTAAAGGGTGGGATTTTAGTGTACTGTTATTTATTTACTATTTATTTCAAACGTTTTACTGGGAAAAGTATACCAGGCTGGTAAAAACGTATTTCCTAATGAGTCTTGAGGGAGTGGAAATAGGGAACATTACAATCAGGGCCCTTGATAGTGTGGAGGAGCTGGGGATAAATCCCAGGGTCAAGCACCATAGAGGCACCCAGGCCACCTGGCATGCTACTTGTACAGAGCTGCATAGGGGCCCCAGAATCTGAACTTTTCCTGGGGCCCAGAATTCCTCTCAAGGGGCCAGATTACAATATAGTGATAAAATCAAAACAGTAAAGTTGTATATCATATCATACTTAAAACAGCAATGGTGACCATGAAAATATTTTATATTTCATTGTATCCACTGATCTACTTTGGGCAGCACATATTGTATATGATTGTGTTTTAATGAATTACTACCATGTTTTATATTGCACTGTTTGTATCCATTGCTGTCATGTTTACTGCACCATATTGTGCCACCTGGATACATCTGGAAATGAGTTATTAACAGCTCAGAATGCTCTTCCTTGTAAAACCTTTGAAGATTGGCTGATATTATCAGGAGAACTTTCAAAAATGCAATATTAATTTACAAGTCAGCTTATATTTCACATCAGTTCTGTATTTCTCCATTCCATTATTTATTAATGAGGTCATTTCATGAAAATGGGATATGTGTTGCTTAAGTTAAGAGACCATTCATTTCAGCTATGTATTCCCCACCTGAGCACTTTGCTTGTTACACCACAGTCATTCTCATAGCAACCACATGCAATGTTACAACAGAGGATTGTGACTTTAAGTGGGTATTGAGCTGCTAGTCCTGATAAGGATTCTGTATCCATGCAGATTTCCTCAGTAATAAATAAGCAGGAGGAGAAATCTACTAAATATACACAAACTACAAGTGCAATTACAGTTTTTCCTGAGCTGTCAGCAGCTGGATAGATAGATAGATAGATAGATAGATAGATAGATAGATAGATAGATAGATAGATAGATACTGTAGATAGATAGATGGACAGACAGACAGACTGACAGAAAAATAAATAGATGTACAGACATATCACACACACTGTCTGTTTGTAACAGAACAAATATGGCTACAAACATTTTGAAAAATGCTAATTTTCTCAATGACTAAATCATTTTTTTTAAAGAATTGGTCCACTTAATAGTATCACTGCCTGCACCTCAGGTTAAATAAATGCAATAGTAGCCGCAACTTCAAAAGGGTGAAATACGGACCCAGTAATCAATGTTCAGTATTCTGATGCATGTCAGCCAGTCACATACTATGATTGTTGAGTTCGTTTTATAATAAATACAGAAAAAACATTTTTTCTAGAAAAGTTGGCTGCATTTCAACACTTGTAACTATGTTTCTGGAAAGGAAGATGTAAGGGCAATCTGCCAGTACCTAGCATGTACTGTATCTCTTTGTGTATGTTAGGTACAGTATCCCCAATGTGTTTACCTGTCTGTGTATATATTTACTGCTTCTTTTCAAAGTGCCCATCATTGTTAAAACTGGTATACATGTATGTAGTACTGTATTCATTGTATAAGTTGATTTGCTGCTGTCCCTTTGGTAATATATATCTTTGGAGTAGCTTATATCAATCATCTGCAACATACTGATAAGTTTTGTTATGACTGCATTGGCTGAAACATCTCACTGTATGTCCAGCAGTATCTGCGCTTGGCCATCCTTGGCCAAGGTCATGCCTGAAAATGGTCCCTGGGACCAGTGTGCCTGACCTATCCAGTGAACAAGTAAATAAATACATGAAAAATGAATAAATACAAAAATAATTATTAATACATATTTTATTCATTTATTGAGTAAAAATTTTCACCAGAAGGACAATTTAAGTTCATAGCAGCTCATTTCCCAATATGTCCTGGGGAAAAAGAGAGGGAATATAAAAAAAATAAGAGTACAGTGCTTAAAAATAGAGGTACAACCAGTGAAAAATATAAACTCTATGGACAGAAATATATATAAATGTATGTATGTATATATATATATATATATATATATATATATATTCAGTGATTAAATACAAAACTACACAAAATATATACAAAAATACAAAAAATAAAAAGGTGTGGCACAAAGGAGTGGTGTGAAAAGAAAAGAAACCTGTGGCAAGGAGCTAAGGGAGTCATGTACAATGCAAACTGTTGTTGGAGACCAGTGAGGCAACCAGACCAACAGCAAGTATTAACATTGGGGGAGTGGTATGCACAAAAGCCATAAGGCAGAGACTTTCTTATTTTATTTTGAATTTACAGACTCCAAAATAGCCTTCTTTAGGTGATACTTCTAGGTTCCAAGTGGGCCCTGGGAAAACCGTACATTAGCAGAGTTGCATACTTACACTATGCACAAACATGAGGTTTTAAGTACACCTTTACATTAACAATAAATATATATTGTACCTGTAATTATATTATGTACAAATATAGAATTTTGACATGCTCAGATGCAGCTATGGTTGCCTAGATGGAAGAGAAGTAGGTGGGAGTCAAAGGAGGCACAGAAAGGGAGAGGGAGTTGGGAAGGGGTCAGGTCCCTAGAAAAATAGAAACATAAACAATGATGGTAGAAAATGACCAAAGGTCCATCTAGTCTGCCTGAGTTCCCCATTTAGACCTAGAGCCTACTGTTTCTCCAATATCCCAGCCTTCCCCACCCCATCCATTCTCCTCCCCGATTCTGAAGCCCTGAGCAACCACTATACTTTTCATTCTGTCCCAGACATGCCTAAAACCATTAAAGGCTTTTGCATCCACAACCTCAGCTGGCAGCCTGTTCCATGGCTCTATCACCCTTTCTGTAAAATAGTATTCCCTCACATCCCTTCTAAACCTCCCTCCTGTTAGCTTCCACTCATGACCATGCAACTACAAGCTAGTATTCAAGTTAAATAGTTCCCCACAGTTCACCTGTTAACTCCTTTTAGGAATTTGAAGGTCTCTATCATATCTCCCCTCTCTCTTCTGGACTTCAGTGAATACATGTTCAGTGCCTTGAGGTGCTCCTCCTAGGATCTACCCTGTTGGCCCTGAATCATTTTTGTTACCCTGTTCTGCACTGTCTTGAGCCTATCCCTATCCTTCCTGAAGTGTGGACCCAAGAACTTGGTGCAGTACTCCAGATGTGGCCTCACCAGGGATCTATACAGAGGAAGTATTACTTCCCTTTTCCTGCTATCAGTACCCCTCCCGCTACATCTAAGCATCCTATCTGCTGTGTACTAACTCAGTTGCTTTAGGGAATTGCTGATGATAACTCCAAGGTATCGTTCCTCAGCCGTGGTACTGAGTCTCACCCTCCCATGCAGTACTCCATCCTGGGGTTTTTGTTCCTTAGATGCATCACCTTGCACTTTTTGGCACTGAATTTTAACTGCCAAACCCTTGACCACCCCTCCAGCTTTTGCATGTCTCTCTGTATGTCCTTTATTCCCTCATCACTGTCCACCCTCCCACAGAGCTTGGTGTCATCTGTGAAAAGACAGCCTACCATGAATCCCTTCACCAATGTCACTGATGAACATATTAAAGAGGACCAGGCCCAGGACAGATCCCTGTGGAACCCTGCTTGTGACCTCGCCATCTCGTCTGCTTTAACCCCATTGACCACTACTCTCTGCTGCCTCCCCTTTACCCACTTACCTTCCCCAGGAATAGATGCTGGAGGTGTGATCACAGATAATGTAGTCCCCTTTTTGAAGGTTCCCCAGAATTGTAGCCTCCCCTCATATTGTTACAGCAAGTGCATATGAATATCTTTGTAGGATATCCCCCAAATGAGAGACACATCTGTATTTAAACCACTCCTGAAAGAAAACAGAAACTACAGTTTATGTTGCCAAAAAAAAAAAATCACTATTGACAGTGACATATTTCAGCAGTTTAAAGAGGACAGGAAATGGTTTCTAATTGGCAGCTAACTAAAATTTCTATTTTCAAAAACAAAATATTAATTCCCCTGAATGGTCCATATTTAATTGCACATGTATAAAACATGATGTGAAACATTGTATTTTGCATTGTTTTGTTTTCATGGGCAACATTCTGTTACAGTTCTCTTTATGGAATCAATGGGCTGGAATCTTAAGTATGTCATGGCTTGTGTACAGAGTTTTAAGTATGCTTCTGATATGTGAGCAACTCATACTTAGCATACTGTACACAAACCGTGACATAGTGAAAACTCTAAATTACTGGTTCCATCAAGAGGACTGCATAGAATGTTGTCCATAAAAAGAAAATGATTTAAAAAACACAGTTTTTCACATCTCTGGTTATTTATATCTGCTGCAGTTTCATAAGACAGCGTACTACACACTCGAGTAGACTAGATAGACCAAATGGCCTGTATCTGCTGGCAAATGTATATGTTTGTATATCAGGTACAGTTACTGTAAATATGAATCATTTGGATGTATGGATTTCATTTCTGGAAATAGAAACATTATTATCTGCAGCCAATTAACAAAACTGTCCTGCCCTCTTTAAAAAGAAAACTGGGACTGTAAAGCCAGTGCAGCTTCATAATTTATTGTGTGGTAGTAAAGTCCATATTACATAAAAAGTAAAAAACAATCAAAACAGTACTGTATGTTAACAGTGGTTAAACTGGAAATATTTACATAGGGGAGCTCTCACCTCCAGATATGCAGGTGAGGGAACTATCATCTCTGGGTGATGAAGATCTCCTACGGTATTCTGTGAGAAAAGATGACAGAAGCGCAGAAACTTTCAAAAATGTCCTACACAGTGGGGGAACTGAGCTCCTGTGCAGTTTCTGTACAATGTAACCTCAGCATATCTAACTGCTTGGCATTCTGATTCTCTGGGCTGGATGACAGGATGTGATGGTATTCAGGCTTCAGTTGTTTCTGCCTCCAGTGGCAGCCTGGTGCTTATAAAACTCTTCTTGTGTGGCACATGCAGTAGCCCCCGGAGTGCAATGGATGACATCCGTGCCATTACTTCTGGTACTGCACATTATCAAATGGGTTTTAAAAATCATGAAGCCTACTGTGAGAATGGCACTGTTGGTGCTTACTGGAATGCAAATTATCCTATATATTAAAGCAAAATTGAAGCCTGTAAAAGTAATGTGGCACCCAGATAACTGGTTCTGGATCAGAGAGGTATTCTATGATTCAGACAGAAAGTTGGATGTTATCAAAAGGAGATATAGATCAAATTATACTTTAATAATGATACCCATGAAGTTAATGGCTAAAATGAATACTATGTCAGTGTATTGTACATTATATATGAAGTACACCTTTCCTGTATAGTGTCTGCCTAACCAGACTACCTAGTAAAAAAATAATGAAACCTGATTGGCTGAGGGCCATCTTTACCAGTGCTGTTATCTCAGCACAATAGCACTGGATAAAGATCCAGCAGCCTCTTTGCACTAAAATCTGTACTAATGGCACATCCTTGATTGCCATCACAAAAATCGCTGTCACCATTACTCACTAGAAACTTTCAATTAGGTCCTAAAAATAAAACTGTCTTAAATTAAAATAATAATAATAATTAAATGTTATTTGCCTTCATAATTTTCTTCACGCACACACACACACAAAGACGCTAAAAAAGTACCACAGTACTGTACTTACAATTTTCATTTATGGTGTTTCTTTGATGACCATGAAAAATCACCCTCCTATCTTTACCTGTGTACCAGGGAAATCTCTGCAGTTTAACTGGCTACAGATAAAACAAAATCCCTGGTTCCATCTGAGGCCTTTTGCTGTGTAATTGTGGAGGTGGACATTCTGCCAGTAGAGCTGAGCAGAGATGTGAATTCTTGTATTTCATCCATCATGCACATTCTATTTCTTAAACATGAGAAAGACAGAAAAGAAACAAAGTGGGAAAAATGGAAGGAATAATGTAAAGAAGAAAAAATAGGTGAATAAACAGGTAAATGGGGGTGGGTTGAAAGAAAATAGAGGGTTTAAGGGCTAATTAAAAATAAATATATTTTGCTTTGCATGATAGTTCAACTTGAGATGGCATGTCAGCGCTGTGATGTGCTGGGACAATCTTGCTGGGGTGGATGAGCATTTAAAAAAAAAAATCCTAAACAAGTTTTTTTTCTTATTATTTTTGGGCATTTTTTCACCCTTCCTTCCCCCAGAAAACTCTTGGACCCATTTTATAATTGCAACAAGACACTCCAGGGTGTGCTTTGTGGTGGGATAATGGCACTTCTCGGGTGGTTTAAGGCACTCAGCAATGCCTTGCACCTCACAACACACCTTAGGTGTGCCATTGTCCCATCACAATGCACACACTGGCCTGTCTTACTGCTTAATTTAGAATGATGTTACAGTTGGCCCCTGCTAACTGCTACCCAGGACTCCTTTACTCCTTCATCCTTTCTACCATTTTGTTATGCTGAGAGGGGAATCACAGGATGCCTGCTATTTTTATGTTGGCATGCTTGAGCAGCCAACATCTTGCGGTAGTACAGATTTGGAGGTGTGGTCACTGTTGGATGAATGCAGGGCACGCACCAGTAGATGCATCCCTCATTCCCCAATCAGCCTGCATGCTGGCATCACACCATGCATACATAATGCGGTGAACACATCTAAGGAAAGGTCTGCTGCAATGCAAGCAAAGCTCATCACACTCAGCACCCTTCTTACATGCTTCACCAGCTAGAAACATGGCAGCACAGTGGCCGCTAAACTGCCGACTTCAGGGGTGCCCAATCCCCAGGTCGGCTTACCCTGCCCCTCAAGTATGTGCCGATGGGGGGGCCCGCTCCCTGTCGGCAGAATGTGTCCCCCCCACTTTCATTGTTTGCCAATGGGGGTGCCTAATCCCGGTAGCATCCATCCCCCTTTCCCATTTTATGCCGACGGGGAGCCCACTCCCCTCGGTCGGGCATGATGTCCTCTTCAGGCCGGCGGGGTGCCCAATCCCCCCATCGGTTACCGTTCCACCTCAAAAGAAATCACCTGTAAAAAGAAAACTGTCTGCAAAGTTTTTTTTTACTACCTGTAAACAGAAAATGGTCCCTCGTAGTCTCCCTACCCACCACCGCACCCACCCACTGCGCACCCTGCCTCCCCACACCCCTCGCCACCCCATACTTACTCCGGAGTCGCACGATGATCTTTCGTGGACTGGGAACACGCTCTTCACTCTTCAAAGCCAACCGCGAACTGAGGAAATGCCGGTAAGCTGTATAATGGAATAAATAGGGTTTTTTTAAACTTTGATGCATATCTCAGCCATTTTTTGGAATTTTTGCACCAAATTTTCAACATGGGGTTTTTGGGACCCCTCCTCATTAATTATTTCACTGTTATGACGTTAATCAGTCCCAAGAGGTGATTTCGCAGTCACTGTGTGGAATCACCTTTCGGGACCAATTAATGCAAGGACAGTGGCAGTGTTCATGAGGAGGGCTTTCAAAAAGCCTATGTTGCAAATATGATGGGACATGGCTTGTTTTATGAGCTGCAATATGCAGTCAGTTATGCACGTCAGAATTTTGGCAAATTCACAATATTTTCGCCAGATTTTCAACACCGTCATTTTTCTACACCTCCTTGTGAACAGTACAGCTGTCATTTTTCACATCCTAGCCAAAATGTGTTTCTGCACTTCCAGTGCACAATACCGCTGTCACTGTGGGAAATCAGTGTTTGTGGCAGACTACAAAAATGACAGTGATGCTGTTCATGAGCAGAGGTCCTAAAATGCCTATGTTGAAAATTTGGTGCCGATACTCCATAAAGGATCAGTTACGAGCGCAGCATTGCGCAGTTTGCATGCACGCTCATAATATTGTGCATTTGTAATATTTTCACTCTGGATTTTAACCATTGGCATTTTTCCACACCTCAAGATGAACAGTAGAGCTGTCATTTTACATATCCTGCCCGAAATGTGTTTTCGCACGTCCTGCGTAGAATAGAATGGTCGCTGTGTGAAATCACTTTTTGGGACAGTTTTAGGAATTGACAGTGACACTGTACATGAGCAGAGGTGCCAAATGCCTATGTTGAAAATTTGGTGCCGAAACTCCATAAAATGACTGTGTTACATTTATGTGTTGCGCATTTCCCAGGCACCCTTGTAACTTCGCAAATTTGCAATATTTACATGCCACATTTTCACCACTGCCATTTTTTTACACCTCCTTATGAACAGTACAGCTGTCATTTTTCACATCCTGTCAAAAATGTTTTTGCGCACTGCACTACCAAAGCCAATGCCAGAGTGGCAACATTCGGCATTGACAAATGCTTGTTTTTCATGCCACAATCTCCCAAGATCCTTTAGTTTGCTTCAGTGTTGGCACTCTTGTCACCCTCACAAAAGTGGGACCAAGACAGAGGCAGGAAACTACAGACCTGTCAGTTTGACCTCTGTGGTAGGGAAAGTGATGGAGTCACTTCTGAAGGAAAGAATTGTTGAGTACCTTGAGGCCAGTGGGGCACAGGACCCAAGGCAGCATGGGTTCACAGCGGGAAGGTCATGTCAGACAAATCTAATAGAGTTCTTTGACTGGGTGACCAAAGTAGTAGACCAGGGAGGGGCTGTGGACATGGCCTACCTAGACTTTAGCAAGGCATTTGACACAGTCCCACACAAAAGATTAATAGTCAAATTAACCAGCCTGGGAGGGTCCCAGGGTGGTAGCCTGGTAAAACATTGGCTGGACAACAGGACACAGAAGGCAATTGTAAATGGAGTCCACTCTGAAGAAAGAGGGGTTACTAGTGGGGTACCACAGAGTTCAGTACTGGGTCCAGTCCTTTTTAATGTCTTTATAAGTGACATTGCAGAGGGACTGGAAGGAAAAGTATGCTTCTTTTCAGAAGACACAAAGATCTGCAACAGGGTTGATACACAAGGAGGCGTGGAAAGGATGAGAAGGGACTTGGCAAGGTTGGAGGAATGGTCAGAAGTATGGCAGCTAGGATTCAATGCAAAGAAGTGCAAAATAATGCACCTTGGAAACAAGAACCCAGGAGAAGGTTACACAATGGGGGAGGGTAGTAACAACAACAGAAAAGGAAAGGAACCTGGGGGTAATCATATCATATGACCTAAAGGTTAGCAAGCAATGTGAGAAGGCAGTAGAGAGGGCTGGGGGGATACTGGGATGCATAGGGAGAGACATCACCAGCAGAAAACAGGAAGTTGTTATCCCTCTGTACAGACAGTTGGTGAGATCCCATCTGGAGTACTGTGTCCAGTTCTGGAGACCCCATCTCCGCAAGGGCATAGACAGGATAAAGGCAGTCCAGAGGAGGGCAACTAAAATGGTGCAGGGTCTGCAAGAGAAGCCATATGAGGAAAGACTAAAGGAGCTTAATATGTATACCCTTGAGGAAAGAAGGGAGAGGGAGGACATGATAGAAACTTTTAAGTACCTCAGTGGAATCAACAAAGTCCAAGAGGGTAGCATCTTTCAGAAAAAGAGATGTGCAAAAACAAGGTGACACAATTTAAAGACAGAAGAAGGGCGGTTCTGGGGCAATGTGAGGAAGTATTTTTTCACAGAGAGGGTAGTGGATGCATGGAACAGCCTTCCTGAGGAGGTTGTGGGGTCTAAAACTGTGGGAGAATTCAAGAATGCATGGGACAGACATAAGGCAGTTCTTGTGGGAGGTAGGAGGAAATAGGCTGTTGGTTAACTAGGATCTGCAGCCCATACTGTAGGTAGGGAAATGGGCAGCCAAGCTGGGCCAAGTGGTCCTTATCTGCCATCAAAGTCTATGTTTCTATGTTTCTCTTAGCAGATCAAGTGCAATATTGGCGCTCACAACCACTGCCACCCAAGACCAGAAAGTAAGGACAGTGGGGCTGTGAGGGAGTCATTTTTTTCTCCCCCACCCCCACCAATCCTCACCCTAGCTAGGACAAAAGGACACCAGGGAGAGAACAGCAACTCCAGCAGTTAGCCAGGCATTTTGTGCGTGGGTACTATACATGGTACCAGGGAAGCATGGAAGAAAGGTATGGATCCTGCAACAGCAAGACCAGGAGTGATTACCAGAAGAATGGCAGCAAAACTAGAAGCAGAAACAAAAGTCCAAACTGAGGCTGTACAGCCTGCACCAGTGATGGAAGAAGAAGAACAGACAGGGAAAGAACTTAAAAGCATGTCTGCCTTCTTCAAATGGTGGGCTATACACAGAGAAGCAGAGAAGAGAAGAGATGCAACGACAGGAGTAGCAGAGAAGAGAAGGGATGCAGTGACAGGAGCAGTGATGGCTAGATGCCTTGCAAATTATCAAAGCTGGAGGATCTGGCACAGGTCCAGCAGAGCATCAAGACACAAACAACTTAAAAGACATTACATTTACAAAATTGTGTCTCTTGGATGATATCAAGACATGCCTGACCATTTTTGAAAGGGTTGCCGGAGCTTGCCAGTGGTCAAAGCAGCAATGGGCAATCAGGCTGATACCTTACCTGACAGGTAAAGCCCAACTTGCCTTCAGCAATATGGACACTGCACAGTCAGAAAACTATGATCTTGTGAAAAGAAAAATCCAGAAAAAATATGACATCTTAGTAGAGATCTACAGGCAAATATTCCAGTCCCTGAAGTACCACTCAGGTGACAATCCTCAAGAAACTTTCACCCAGTTCAGAGAACTCCTCATTAAATGTATCCAACCAGAGAGTAAAACAGTCCCACAGATTACTGACAAATTTGCAATGGAGCAATTCATTAACATCCTTCCCACAGACATTCAGCTTGGGTAAAAGAACACCAACCTGCAAGTGGAGAAAGGGACTTCTCTTTGGCTGAGGACTATCAGACGGCCAGATAGACTATGCAACAGTGGGGTAGCAGCCAATGACCGGTTATACCTTCTTTTTCCCAATTTAACTCCAGCTCCGATAAGAACTCTGGTGGGGGTAACAAATCTGCACCCAAAGACTTTATTTGCTATAACTGTAATAAGCCAGGGCATCTTGCAAGACACTCCCACAAAAATAAGGAGGGCAACACTGGAGTAGATTAGTCCTAAACAAGTGGGAGATAAGACTGTGAAGGGTCTTATTGATTTGGGAAGCAGACATACTCTAATGCATGCTGAAGTTCTGGGAAAACACTGTGCAAAAGGACCAGGTACTGGGGTCATCTGCATCCATGGGGACACGCAATACTTTCCCACCACCCAGGTGACTCTGAGCATAATAGGGTGTCACACCAAACAGAAGTGAGGGTAGTACCAAAGTTACCTGTATCTGTGATTATTAGAAATGATTTTCCAGGATTTATTGAGTTAATCTCAGATGAAGTAAAACCTGAAGTTTCAGCAGCTGTGATAAAAAAAGCACAGGCAAAGAAAATCTCAGATGTTAGGGACTCTTTCCCTTTTCATGACTTTGATGTAGACTTGTTTGAGACCAGCTCCAAGATCAGGAAATCCAGGAAAGAAAGAAAGAAGACTCATGGGAAAACAGTGTCAACAAAAGACTGATGGGCCTAAGGGGGTGATATATGAAAAAAATACTGAAACTAAACTGATAACTGATTGTGATTTTGTTTCTGAGAAACCTGACACTGTTTCTCTCCAAGGTTATTTTAAGCAGCTGGGGGTGAAACAAAAATAGGGTGCAGCACTCTCTAAACAATGTAAAGAGTTGCTGTACAGAGTTTGGGCTAATCCTCATGTAAGCCACCCCTCTCGGGGAATCTTATTAAAGTTACCTCCTCTCCCTCTGGTCAGTCCAGTTTTATGGGCAGTCTGGGTTCGCCCCCTGGGTGTGTGTCTTTATGCTCCTTCCCATTAAAATGGGACCTCTGGGATTCATTTGGAGAGAGGATGGTGGGTTTTTGGTTACAGCAAATGGGCCGGGGTCTCAGACCCCTGGTCTGGGAGATACGTTCATCCTGTTTCGGCATTGGTTGCACAGCCGGGTCCTTGGGGGAAAGTCGTAGGAGCAATACAACCATGGGAGCAGGAACCCTGGGTTTGTAGGGGCAGTGCTCCAGCACTCACCACCATTGGCTATCCCACTGACAGACAGAGAGGTAGAGGATGGGGAGTTATATCTGGCAACCCCCCCCCAGGGCCCAGGGGGTCAGCTGCAGGTCCTCTACCTGGCAATGGTGGCTCTTTGGGCACCTCATGTGAGGAGGCTTCCCAGCAAGATACCTCAAGCCATTCAGGGGTGGTAAAGCAAGAGAGTGATATCATGTGCGAGGTGCCAGCTTGCATTGACCCCTGGAAAAGTTCCTCAACCCTACCAGTTTGCCGATCAGGAGGTGCACCATACCATCCCTCACCCCATGTGCATCCTGTGATATCATTGCTTGATAATGTTCCACGCCTTCCGGCATTATGCAAAGCAACACGCATAAGGATGGATGGATAGACTGCTCAGCAATGACCCTGTGAATGTGCCCTACTGGACCTGAGTATAGTTGGAACTTGGCAAAGCTCGCTGGACCAGTGTCCGGGACCTTCCATAGTGGTCACAGGCTGAGAGATGGGTGCATCATTGGATACGCGTAGAATACCCCAATGCAGGCTACCTGTACATATCTGAGAGGCTCTGGGATATTGTGGAGGAGAAGCACCCAGATTGGGTATTCCACAGAATTGTTCAAAAGCTGTAACTTTGATCTGAAGCATCCAGACCACTGATGGAGGAAGTCATCAGAAAATCCAGGTCCCTGTGCTTCTCATTGCCCTGGGCAGGACTCACCCTTTTCAAGCATTATGCTTTACTGCAGGATATTGCTGGCTGTAGAATGAAGTATTACATCATATCTGTAGACTCATTTGCAGAAGAGACCACCAATCCGGACCCTGCCTTCTACTATCCCCACTGCGGGGGGCCCACCTTGTAGACTCAGCACTCCTGGGGTTCTATTTGCCAGGACTGTTAGTACCATTTAAATTATAGTTACTGTTTTGCTAATTATAGTTTTAAACCCTTAAGGACTGCTGCCCAGTGGAGGTTGCTGCAGGATTGTTTCCTGTATTTGGGAACTGAGACTGTGTGGACTGAATCCACTGTGATTACTGTTAAAAGTAAAGAGAGAAGTTTTGTAACAAGTTCAGCATTGGTTGCATGGTCAAGTCCTTGGGGGGAAGTTGTAGTAGCAATGCGACCATGGGAATGGGTCCCTGGGTTTGTAGGGGTGGTCATGGACCGGTGAATCAGAAGTAGTCTCCACTTCATGTACAGGGGTGGGATTGGGGTCCTGGTTTCCATTTTAGGAAGAGTTGGCAGTGGGGGTGTTACAGCAGTGGCAGGTCTGTAACAGTGTCTCCTTGGTAGTGGCAGTGCTAAGTAAGCCGTTACCTGATGTGGCACACTGCCAGGGTATGTTTTGATGGCCAGCAGGGATCTCATGTTATCGGGCCCATTGTGCACATGTCTGGGGCAGGTTCTGATCTAGGACCTAAAGGGTAGGATGGTGGAACTGTAAGGAGGGAGCCATGTAGTTTGCTGCTATTTGTCGCTGCAACCTTTCCTGGAAAGGTGGTTTGGACATGTTTGAATTTTGGCAAGGTGTCAGGACGCCAGCAGTTTAATAGGCCGTTTTCCCATTTGGAGTATTCCTGGAGAAGTAAGTCACTCCCCCAGTGTGAGTAGGGTCCAGTACCACTTATCACCCTGAGCTTGTTCTTGCTCTAGGTAACTGAGTGGAGCCCAAGCCCAGCCCAATTTGGCCTTTTGGTACCTATAACCTTGTGCTGCATTCAGTCTCTGCTTGTGTGGCTATTGACCTGTCTGATCCTCTGCTCCATGGAGCTGTGCACTTTATATATTGATTTTAATGCTTAATTAAATCTGTTTTATTATTTTCACTCTGGTGTGCTGAAACTATTTTTGCTGCTTAACTATGCTGTTCCTTTTAAAGAGAAAACAGCATTTCTCTACCCGGTTCTGGCCTTGAATTGCTCCAGCCTGCCTCTGGTATTCCAGCGGACCAAGAACTGCCATGTTGTCCTCCTGCTGCATGAGTTCCTGCAGGTGAGGTACAGTAAGACCATCTTATTCAATTAAAAGGACATGATTCCTGGGAAGTTACTGATTTGGGCCCCCTCCCCATTTTTTTCCAGCAAGACCCCTAGGCATGGGGAAAGGCACTCAGATACAGGAACAGATAGAACAACTGGTGATATCAAAGAAGTATAGAACAGAGTTGTTACAGACAGCACATGATAGTCCTATGGCTGGTTGTAATGCCCCAAAGGTGGTCATTACAGAAAATTAAAATTAAATTAAATAAATACAGAAAACACAGGTGCTTACAGTACCTGCTGAAGGGGTAGGCAGCAGGGTACTGTACGAAGGGGCCCCTAGACATAAAAAGTCACCTCCCTACACACACAAAACACTGTAAATAATAGAAAAGGTGCACTTGTGCAGTTAAATCCTGGTCAAAAGATAGATCTTGCAAGCATGCCATGTCATAATGGCTGGATGGAACGCTGTGCTGAGTGGCTCATGCACAGCTTTCCAATCCAGCCATTCCAGAATCCAGACAGTTTTTAATTTTAAAAATCCCATTCCAGAGTTGTTCAGTTGCTGTGGGACTGTGGAGTACAGAGGATCACAGGAGTGCAACAGGGACTTGTGGCTTACCTGGTGGTTGTGAAGCCAGTCCTGCTGACTCCCTGGTGAGTCCCCTCCTCCAGTCCACGAAGAATCCTGCGCTGCAGTTGTGGTAGTCGGTGGTGCCATCGAGGCACTACAGAGAAAACGCCCCGCTCCCGTCGGCGTTTCCAGAGACTTAAAAGCCTCCTTTATTATTTAGCCCTCCTATTATTTATTTTCCTGCCCCGAGTGTTTGGCAGTTCCTCCGGTCCTCGTCGGCGGCAGCGCCGCATCTCTTTCGGCAGTCGGAGGCCCCCCGAGCCGTCCCCCAGCTGCCTGCTTGTTTTTCCCTCCCTCTGCCAGCATCCCTCCCTCCTCCCTTCAGCCCGGCAAGCCCAGAAGACAGCAGAGCGGTAAGTCGGCGGCAGCACAAGTTGTGCTGACCGCCAGTTTTCAAGGGTCGGGGACTGAGTTGTTTTAAAAGTGCAGTAGGTGCTTGAAAAAGGCGGCCGAGCGTCGCCAGGAGCATCAGGTCGATGGGACCCATGAAAATTAATATTAAAGAGGGAGGCGGGGCTGCGACGCCCCCGGGGAGGGGCCAGAAAGCAAGGCCTTTATAGCGGCCTATGAATATTAATGAAGGGGGCAGAGCGGAGGCGGGATTTGCTGCACTGAATGACAGCAGGCACTGGGAGCCTGCAGATTTAAAGGGGCAATACATTTAAAAGGGCGATTCCTGCCCAGATATAAAGGAGGGCACCAGGCCCAGTATTTGGTGGGGCATCAGGCCCATTGTAAAGAGGGGCTCCAGGCCCAGTATAAAGTGGGGCACCAAGCTCAAGCTGACGTAGGGCTTCAGGCCCAAGGTAAAGGTAGGGCATTAGGCCCGAGGTAAAGCCTGGTACTACAGGGAGGCCCCGGCCTAGCGTAATAGGGCAAGCCAGCCTAGTGGTACTAAAGGGAGGCCCCGGCCTAGCGTATTAGGGCAAGCCAGCCTAGTGGTACTATAGGGAGGCCCCGGCCTAGCGGAATAGGGAAAACCAGCCTAGTGGTACTAAAGGGAGGCCCTGGCCTAGCGGAATAGGGCAAGCCAGCCTAGTGGTACTAAAGGGAGGCCCCGGCCTAGCGGAATAGGGCAAGCCAGCCTAGTGGTACTATAGGGAGGCCCCGGCCTAGCGGAATAGGGCAAGCCAGCCTAGTGGTACTACAGAGAGGCCCCGGCCTAGCGGAATAGGGCAAGCCAGCCCAGTGGTACTAAAGGGAGGCCCCAGCCTAGTGGAATAAAGCAGGCTCAAGCTAACGTAGGGCTTTAGGCCCGAGGTAATGGTAGGGCATTAGGCCCGAGGTAAAGCCTGGTCTAAAGGAAGGCCCCAGCCACAACGGACAGTAAGGGATCCTATCCCAGAAGTACCCTACCTATAGAAACAGGGGTTCATTTGAGAGTGTTCTAATTGCCTATACTGTGAATTTACTGTGATTACTGTACTGCTTATGCTGAACTATTGCCCTAAGTACCTGAACTATTGCCCTAAGTACCTGAACTATTGTCCTAAGTACCTGAACTATTGTCCTAAGTACCTGAACTATTGCCCTAAGTACCTGAACTATTGTCTGAAGTACCTGAACTATTGCCCTGAGTACCTGGACATTGGCCCTTATCAGTAACAATTACCCCTGAAGTTATAATTTGCCCTCCCTGGCAAATTATTGTACTATTCCACAGTTCTTTGGGCATTCTTCAGTTATATGTTTACTACTGTACGAAGACAGTCTCAGTCTTCTACCACACTGCAGTCTCCTAGTGTGGTCTGTTACACCACGTGCTCAGAATCAGTCTCTACTCAGAAGAAGACATCCTTCCAGCATTCTTCACTCCAGGAAGATCCTCCATCAACTTATCCGGTCCGTTCGTGTCGTCCGCGAGTAAGAAGTCCGTCAAATCAGTGTTATAGTCGTACCGCGCGTTTTCTTGTTTTCACAGCTTAAATACGTCCGCCGAAATGCATCGACAACCCGTGCCAGTGCCGTTTGTATGGTTCCTGTTCCAGATGTCTCAAGTTGGTCGCCCCTCAGAAGAGAGAGAGAGCTCATCTTGGAGAACCTGTTTTGCGCCCCCACCTGGTCGTTCGCCGAAAGTCGAGTCCATCGAAGCCCAGTCCGGGACATGTCCGCCGTTTCTTTGTTTTGTGTTAGTTCCTGACCTGAGGATTGCAGATTCAACCATCATCTCTTCAGATTCCTATGGTTCCTGGTCCTGTCAGAGTTCCTTCTGATTCCAGCTGGCCCTTGGAGTGCTGCAGCATCAGTCGGATCATGGTAGTCCTCCATTGGATCATACCACACAGATCTTGGTCTTTCTTCATCCTTGGCAACCCTAGAAGTGGGTTTTGGCGAGAAACCTCTTGCTTCAGTGTGTGTTATTTCAGGAACCAGTTGCTTTGGTTCTACATTCCGCAGCCTCGGAGAGAGTGGGCTTTTGCCGAAGATATATGGTCTGTTTACCAAACCTCTCACCACCCCAGTGGCCTTATCTAGGTCCTTGCTGGGAATTGAGATTAGGGTTCCACAGTTCTGTTTTATTTCCCTTGTAGCTACCAACGAAGAACGACGGTGTACACGAAGACGCCGGATCTCTGGACCTTTGTAAAATTCTGGACTCTTTGTAGATGTATGATGCTGATCACCCTAATGTAGTGCTGAGTAGCCTAAGACTGGGTTCTTGTGTAAAGTATAGAGTACAGTATAAACTAGTACTAGAATAAGAGTGGCAGTAGGCCTGCAGGTTATATTTGCTGAGGTAAACATTAAAGTGGTAGATCAAAAGTATTTCAGTATCCTTGTTATAATCTGCTCTATTGTTAACCGGGCATCCCCTACTCCTTCTGGTGACTGTGTCTGTCTACCCCCTTGGTTCCAAATAAAACGTCCGCCCTGCGGTCATTTAAAAATTACTAAGTCGACTCCTGCCTCTCCTTGTCTGGATAGCAGTTATCCTATCTGAAAAATAATTCGGACCTCTGGTGCCTCGCTCATCTCTTTTCACCACCTTAGAGTAGAGCGCCCTCATCATCATAACATCATCATCTTCTTTGAGCACCACTACTAGATCATAACACTGGTCACTCGAGGAGGGACCACACCCTTGCCAGATTGCTGTACAGATTTTACTGGCCTGGGATGCATGAAGATGTTGCTACCTATTGCAGTTCTTGTGCTGAATGTCAGAAAGTAGCTCCAGTGACTAAAAAAAACACAAGGTGCCCCGGTGCCCCTACCGTTAACAGATGTGCCTTTTGAGAGAATTGCAATGGATGTGGTTTGCCCTTAGACAAACGTGAAAAGGGTAATTGATTCATTTTGGCAGTATGTGACTGTGCCATTTGATACCCAGAGGCAATTCCAATGCGTACTGTCACAGCCCCAAAAGTGGCATCAGAGCTTACCAAAATGTTCAGCAGGGTGTGCATACCTAAAGAGATTATTACTGTTCAGGGTAGGAATTTTGGTACTGCATTACTGAAGATGTACCGACTACTAGGTATGACTGCCATAAGAACTCATCTTATCACCCTCAGACAGACGGTCTTGTTGAGCATTTTAATCAAACCCTAAAGCACATGTTAAAAAGATTTGTAAAAGGGGAAGGGAAAGATTGGGACCAATACTTACCTTCCCTGTTTTTTCTTACAGAGAAGTACCACAAACCTCAAAAGGTTTTTCATCATTTTAAATGTTGTATGGTAGACAACCTAGAGGGCTGCTAGATGTAATGAAAAAAAGATGGGAAGATAACCCCACCCAGAAAAAATCTATTACATCTAAAATGTGTGCCCCGAGAAAAATATGTTGAAACTGCCCTTATTAATCAGGAAGAGGCCAAAAACCAGCAAAAGATGTATTATGACCATGGTGTAAAAGAGCAAGTTTTTGAGCTATGTGAAAAGGTCTTGCTACTGTTACCCACCACTACAGACAATAAACTGTTAATGATGTAGCAAAGGCCTTATAAAGTGTTTAGACATATTGGCACAGTTAACTATGAGATTAAGACCCCTGATAGGAAAACTCCTACCAAGATATACCATGCTAACCCCCTAACAGATGGGTTGAAAAAACACCAAAAGCTGCTTTGTTAGTTTTACCAGAAACTTCTAAAGAAGATCTTGATCTAGCTTATGACAGAGCGGAACAAACTGTAACTGCTTATGCTATAAAGGTGAATGTTTCCTTAACCTCTGAACAAACCACAGAAATTCATAACTTGATAAAGACATTTAACAGTACTTTTACCACAGTGCCAGGCCAAACAAAAGGGGTCGAGAAAATAATAGTGACAGGGAATGCTCACCCTATTAGACAAGAGACACACAGATTACTGGAGTGATGAAGAGTAGACATGGTTAAGGAAATACAAAACATAAAACAGCTGAGTACCATAGAAGAGTCAAGAAGTGCTTGGTCATCAGCAGTGGTGACTGTAATTAAAAAAGATTTGGCCAGAGCCAATAGGGCTGCAGCTGAGAAATTTGCTCAGCTCAAGACATCACAGTTACAGGAGGAAGTAAATCCTGTAAAAAATACAAATGAGGAATCCACATCTCAGAAATGTGTTTTGGAACAAATGGAATATCTGGGGACAAGAGAACTGGATCTTCAAAATAAGCCAAAAACTAACCCTGATGTTTTTCTGGCATCTGGGTCACAGATCAGTCTGAGAGAGCCCAGGTAGCCCCGAACATGACCAGATGCCTTCAGTAATACCGACATCAGCCACTAAAGAACTAAACAGTGTTCAGCCCAACCAGACAGACACAGATAAGCAAAACCCTGGGACTGAAACTAACGTAAGAAAAAGGATTAGTGCTTTGAACCCAGACACTTCAGAATTTCACACATCGAACCAATAGACAAAGGCACTAATGCTGAAATACCAGAGATGCCTAGAACAGAACCCACTATGGAAGAAACAAATGCTACTCAGGGGCCCCAGCAACAAGAACAGGTCCCTCCACAGCAAGATCATGGGACAGACCCCCCAACCAAGATTTGCAGATCTATTTAATAGGACTGAAACAGCCCCCCACAGAAATGCAGTTTGTCTGCATTATAAAGGTGGGATGGAGATGTACCCAGACAGGTTCTTTGTTGGGGAAAAAACGTTTAAAAGAATCTTTAAAATTTACAGCAAATGATGTTTACACACACTGATTCACGTTTCTGGGGAAGGCAATTTTGATATCCGTTTTTGTTCCCCAACTGGACTAGAAAGATTCTGGATGCTTTACAACCAGGTTATATTTGCACCCCTGTGGATCCCCTTATATGCCATACCATTAACTAAACCACTCATTAAAACAGTGACTATAATGTTCCATAATGAGAATATTCATGTTTGTGGTATACATCATTGGCTCCAGAACCACTGTGAAGTCCTATGTGCCCCAGAAGCAATTTTGAATTCCGAGGCTTTTTGGACAGAAGGTTGGAGATTTAAAGTTAAACTGCGACAAACCGAGGCTGGTATCTCACATATCCCTAATAGTTTTTCTTGGGCAAGGACTGGGGGTCTGTTTTTACTCAGGCCAGCCCAAGGCTTGTTATAAGTGCAGGGCAAGGACGCACTTATCCAATGTATGTGATAAACTGCGCTGCAGGATTTGTGGGGAATTTAATCATATCATTTCACAATGCACAAACCATTCAAACTAAACTATGTGAAGAATATGGGCATTTCTTTTTCAGGACTGCCCATGGGCAGCGCGCAATAAATCTCACACTGTAGATCTAGATGAACTCATTAGGAAGACACAAATGGAATCTTTTGCATCTGAAATTCCAAGACTTGATTCCCGTACTCAGGCAGATAAAATACACAAGCAACTCTACCACCCCTCAAGACTCGGACATTACAGATCTAACATCAGAGGAAAATGATTCAGAGGTCCCCTCCCCAACAGGAACCATGACTAGTCAACCACAGGATACTGAACCTAGGTCAACGGAACCTGTTGCTAAGGAATCAGTTGGAACTATAGACCCCTCAATGTCAGAAATGCCCCCTCCACAGGGTACATGGACTAAACCAGGTACAAGATGATGGTCAAGGTTAAATAAGCAAACAGCACCTGGGGAGGCTATAGAGATAGACAACCAATTTGAAGTGCTATCCTCCAAAGAGGGGGAGGAATCTGAGCAAGAATAACTGGTTTCAGATACTTCACAACCAGCCAACATGGATGTAGACATACAGAAAATGGAGAAAAAGAAGAAAAAAAGAAAAGGGAAAAAACCTTATTGATTACTGTTTTAGGGTGATTTCTGGACTACTGTTTTCCTTGTACTATGCCTTTTTCTTTAGCCTCGATTAACATACACAGTATTTGTAACACTAGGAAACAAACAGCTGTGTTCTCCTTATTACATGACCCTAAAATAGTTATTATTTTTCTACAGGAGACTTGACTGGTTTCCCATTCATCTTTACAAATGGCTAAAAATAGCTGAGTATGGGGACCATCTTATTGTTCCTTTGGGCAAGTCAGGGGTGACGGAGTAGGCATCCTATTTTCAGGACACTGGTTTAAATGATCTGAAATAATAGACATAATGCCTGGTAGGGCCTTACTAGTTGATGGGGATTATAACTGCACTATAGACAATAAAAATAGAGAGTGCATAGATAAAAAGGTTTATTGTGAGACTGTAGCATTATTGAAATTGGTAGGGACAGCTGAGCTTGTGGACTGCTCAGAGGGGACATCCCCTAAAATCACACACACCTTTGTAAAAAATACACTGACTACAAAAAATGATTTTATTTTAGTATCTAAAAAACTTTTAGTAAAAATAATAATAATAATAATATCTTTATTTTTATGGCGCCTTTCAAAATATAATGGTGCCTAACAAAGTTTAAAATCACATGTCAAACATCCAGCATCATTCATTATATAAAACAATTTATACCGCTACAGTCATTCACCAAATGCTTGGTGCCATAAGTATGTTTTTACAGCTTGCTTGAATCTCTCCACAGTCATGCACTCCCGTAACCAATGGGGTAGAGAATTCCAAAGGGTTGGGGCCACATACATAAATGCCTGGGCCCCAGAAGATTTCAAACACACCCTTGGAATCTCTAGCAACCCCTCATCGGCTGAGCCTTGTCCATGTAGGGCTTTAACAGTCAGAAGACCGACTCTGAAGGTGATCCATCACTGTACTGGTAGCCAGTGCAGTCCATGCAGCACTGGCAAAATATTACAGGACCGGGGAGTTCCTGTCAAAAGCTGGGCTGCTGTGTTCTGCACTAGCTGCAAGTGGCAGATTTCCACCCCCCGTAGCCCTAGGTAGAGGGAGTTGCAATAATCTAAGCACAAGGACACAAAGGCATGGACCAGTGTAGGAAGATCACTGGATGGAACAAGGTGCTTAATCCTGGATATATTCCTCAGATGGAAAAAGAGGATTTGATGACAGCCGACACCTGCGAATGCGAAAAAAAACTGAAGCTGTTCCAATCGAATTTTTGGACCATTTACTTATACAGACATGTTTGTCTTTGGATCCTTCTTCAGCACACATCACTATTAGATGGAGACTGAACACCTCCATTCTTAAAGAACCACTGGTACAGTTGCATGTAACCTCCATAATTATGGCCACAACATCTGTACTGGAACTATATGAGGACTTAGGTAAATGGTGAGAGGTTACCAAACAAGATTTGACCGAATGGTTTCAAAAATGTGGTGAGCAGTCAATGAATTCAAATTTTTTAGACTACATTAAACTCAAGACACAACTTTTTAAATTAATTTCCCTAACTTATACTACAAGAACAGATTATACAAAACAAAT
The DNA here is from genome assembly GCA_016271365.2 of Neoceratodus forsteri. Taxonomy (NCBI): domain Eukaryota; kingdom Metazoa; phylum Chordata; order Ceratodontiformes; family Ceratodontidae; genus Neoceratodus; species Neoceratodus forsteri. The sequence goes on along the minus strand of CM057455.1, from coordinate 816,834,291 downwards.
AACAGTACTAAAATCATAAATGTCAAAATGACAATACGACAGATCAGCCTCTTTAAAAGCTGAAATGACATATGGAACACAGAAAACCCATATAAAGACCCACGTGAAGCATGTAAAGAAAAATGATAACAGTCTAGTTTTTTGGAAATAAGATCACCAGAGGATAAGGTTTTAAAAACAGAAAAAGAAATAAGAAATACAGTGGAGAATTATGTAAGCCTGCTAAATACACCAGAACACATATCGGATATGGAAATCCAAAATTATTTATCTGATAATGAAGTTTCCACAATAATGGAAACATAAGTGTAAATTAACTCAACTAGTTACTTCCCAAGAAATTTTTGAGATAATACACTCTTTAAAAAATGATACATCTCCTGGTAGAAATGACATGTCAAATTCCTTTTATAAAAAAATATGGAGACATAATAGCTCCTTGTTTGGCAAAAGTGTTTCATTATTTATTTTCAAATAACATCATATATCCAGCATTTTCAAAAGGAATACTAATTTTTCTATTTAAAAAAGGGGACAAAATGATTTTGGATAATTGGAGACCAGTTTGTTTATTGAACTCTGACTTTAAAATTTTAACCACACTTTTACAAAGAAGACTGAGATCTGTGGCACAACACTTAATACATTCTGTTCAGACTTGCTCTCTCTTGGATTGGAATATTAAGGATAATTTATCTATTATGTGAGATATAATAGAACATTGTAACAGAAAAAAACAAACTGGTTATGTGCTCTCCTTGGACCAACATAAGGCCTTTGATAAAGTCAGACATACGTTTATGTTTAGAGTTCTGCAACATTATGGTGTCCCAAGTACATTTATAAAATGACTGCAAATGATATGCACCCAGGCCACAGTAACCCCCCTAATAGCAGGCAGAGAAGGAAGATGGATTCCAGTATGAGCTGGAGTCAGACAAGGGTGCCCTCTAAGCCCCTTATTATATATTTTTGTATTCTATTAATTTATTAAACATTTATTGAACAATCCCCAAATACAGGGAATTAGGGGTATGCATCATGCACAGGAAACCAAATTGGTTGATTATGCAGATGTTAGCTGTATATTTGTTAAAGCTAGAGATAGTGTTACACATATGCTCATGGAAATGGATAAATATACTAAGGTTTTGGGAGCTAGTTTAAACATGGGAAATGCACAGGTATTAGGATTGGGACATGGATGATGGGACCAGAACAAATAGCAGATATTAATATAACACAAGACCCCATAAACATTTTAGGAGTTTATTTTGCGGAGGGAGACATGGCTAAGAAAAACTGGGAGGAAAGTTTAAAAATCTGTGGGAATAAGGTATTATGGTGGAAAAACTGGAAACTGTCCAAAATGAAAAGGGTATTTATTATAAAACAATTTCTAGTTCCATGCTTACTGTATGTGAGTTTGGTTTTTCCATCACCTTTGCACTGTGAAACAAAAGTGTTAAGGTTATTTTTTCAAATGTTATGGGGATCCCGATTAAATCCAGTTAAAAGGGAAGTGACATACTTACCAAAAAATAAGAGTGGGCTAAATATGTTAAATTCAGTGATTTTTTTTCATGCAATATTTTGGTCTAGTTCTCTACAGTTAATAGTACAAGGCCAGGATATCCTAGCTGCAACATGGTTAGAAAGTAATTTGGTTTGCTTTTTAAAAGAATGGGTGGAAGTCCCTGTAAAATTACACCCCAGATTGAAAAAACCTGATTTCATTAAGTCTTCTATACAGAAATTATATAAATGGGGAGTAACAAGGTTACATCTGCTACAGAAATCCAGGAAGCACTTTATAAACAAATTTTAGATACAATTTGACCACATAGGCCAGAATTTAAAGGGTGTTTAGCAAGTAGAACAGATTTGGTTATTAACCAACTAATGAACAAGAGAATTCCCTATGGAATGTGGGATATCATATGGTTGTGTGCACATGGTAGATTAGGCATAAAGGGAAATTGTAAACATAAAGCTGTTGAGGAGCCTGTTGTCCTTATCCAGAATGTACAGATCTGACAGAAACTATGGAACACTTTTTATTATTGTGTCCTTATACAAAACAGTTGTGGATCTTTCTAGACAGGAAATGGAAACTGCCATAGTTAACATAGAGGATAATGTATGGGTATCAATGGTTAACCATACTATGCTAGCGTCGAGTGGTTACCTTGGCAACCATGATTAACCTCGAGAGCGCAGCTCGAGAGGTTAATCACAGTTGCCAAGGTAAACACGAGATGCTAGCATAGTGTGGTTGACCATTGATGCCCATACATTGTCTTTTATTGTGTATGGGCATCGTTGTTGCCAGATTATAGACAGTAAATTTACAGCGTTTAAGTAGGATTCAGCCACGTACCTTACGCAGACGACAAAGAGGCGGTCAGTTTTGTGCAAAGAAAAACTATACATTTAACATACAGAAAAGGCCATTTCAGCCAAGATACAATGGGAAGCATACTGGAAAAAAAACACAGCTTAACGTTACCACTACAAGAGAGCAGATCATGTGACAGAAGACAACCAGCTAGCCGCCGAACAATTGTTTGGTTGCGCTGTAACTCACTGTGCGAATGATCTGCATCACGGAGCTTTGCCAGTGCTACCTGCAAGAAACGGGGTCTGAATATAAAAGGAAAAATAAACAAAACACACATTTAGAAGGCAGGTATTGGCTCGGTGTTAATGTCACAGACAATTACGAGTTTCTATACTTTGGGGGCATCTGAAAAAAAAAAACACTTTACTAGCAGCTGCATTATATAGTTGTGCGCCTTTGTATGAAAGCATTTTAAATGGGGAGACAGTTCTTTTACCTGATTTGAACAGAATTTACCCGCGCGTGGACATCCGTGCTGCCTTGGTAATACCCGCGACTGTTAGTTCTAATTTGTTATGCCATCGACGTGACGTACTATCGGTGGGTTAACAACACTGCTACGTCACATCGATGGTATAATAAACTTAGTAAAAGATGATTTTTTTCACATTAACAGCATTCTACCATACATTATATCAATATTGTATGAAAATATAGCCCTAGGGGATTGTTCAATGCTTATGCACAGTGGGTGGGATAATACTGTGATAGTGATTTTTGCAGTCTTAAAATTTTATTTATGGCAACAAAAGAAGCCAGTAACTATTTCAGCAAAACAGAATGTCCTATGTTTCCTTTAGTAATTTGTGTGAAACAGTTATAAAAGAGGTATATGAAAAGGATTTAATACTACATCCTAAAGCTAAAGCAGAGTTATGGTGGAGGGGTTTACCTTTCTTTCAAAATATGGTTAATAGATAAATTAAAAAGATAAGATAGTAGGTTTGGGTTTACTTAGTTATTCAAGGTTATTTTTGGTATAAGTAAGGTGAAGATTTATATTTATTGTTTTTCTCCTTTGATTTCTTTCTTATTCTATTACCTGGCTTAGGGTATGAAAGTAAATAATAATGATTTAATGTTTCTAGTCAGTGTAAATATTTTTTTCTTTTCAAGGATTTATGAAACATTTAGGATTGCATCTAAGATATTAATTCGGTTTACTTATGATTTAGGATACGGGTTTCATGATTATATTTTGTTTTTCTGTAAGGATTATGGTTTATATGTGTCATTAACATGCTTTTGTGATTTCTTTTGGAACTGTTAATAAAAAAATTCCCCTGCTCTTTTCAAGAAGTGCAATGGGATCTTTAACATCCACCTGAACTACTACCAGAACAGGCAGATGGACCTCGGTTTAACATCTCATCAGAAAGATGGCACCTCAGGAGTGCAGTACCCGCTCATGCTGCACCACAGTGTCAGTGTTTAGATTTAACCCAAGTGCCTGGTGTGGGAATAGAACCCACAGCCTCTTGATCTTCCAGCCTCAGAGTCTGAAAGGTGATTTTATATGGGGACCGCGAAATCACCTTTCAGAATGTAAAAAAACATTTTGGCCAGGATTTGAAAAATGATAGCTGTCACATTCATGAGGCACTATAAAGATATGGCTATGTGGCAGATTTGGGGTAAAAATATTGAAAATTACCAAAGTTACAAGCCTGCATTCACAATATTCAAGGTAGCCTCATAACTTTGTTGTTTTTTAATATTTTTACACAAAACATTCAACATAGCCTTTTTATGACTCCACCTCATGAACAAGGGTAGAGAAAATTTTCAACTCCTGCCTGAAAGGTGATTTTGCACAGGGACCGTGAAATCACCTTTCAGGACAGATCTGCCTAATGACAGTGCAATTGTTCATGAAATGGGGTCCCAAAGAAGGCATGCTAAAAATCAGGGGCAAAAATATGCAGAAATGGCCAAAATATACACCTAAGTTCAAAATCCCATTGAAAGACTTTGAACCACATATCTGTTTCCTCAGTTCGTGGTCTGACTCTGAAGAGTGAAGACGTGTCTGCGGTCCTCAGAAGATTACCAGTGCTGCACTCCCGGTGGGTAAATAAGGGCCTGGGAATGTGTGGGGGGTGGATGCTGAGTGGAAAGGTTGGGTGGGGGTAACAAACAGCCACAAAAGACATCAATGGACAGTTTCCTTTTTTTCAGGTATGTAGCGGGGTTGTTGTTCAGGAGACAATTAGCAGGCAGACATCAAAATCAGTGCATAAAAAATGCCAGGCTGGCATTTATCATTTTATTATTTGTATCATAAAATGATAATAATTCAGAACAGAAAATAAGAAAATTGTCATTAAGTCAATAACATCAATGCTGTCTAGGGTATAGACACAAAACTTCTAAACTTAAGGTCTTACACCTCTCACAGTCAGTTCTAAACTGACGCCTTATCTAAATTAAAGTCTCTAGTGGCAATCTTTTATCCCGTGTCCTAGTGACATCACTTCCTTGGGAAACACCCACATTATGTCTTTTAACTAAAAACACATCTCTATGAGGCTCATATCCTGGCCTAAACATAAGAAAAAGGGATATTTCCAAGCCTTGGTTAATAGGAGTCCTAGCAACATTAACATAATATTCATTCTGGCCTAGCTACACAATTTTATAACTATGAGGAACTTAATTTCCCCTAGCTCCAACTCTGGCAGTGACCTCACTAACTGGGAGTTCCACAAAAATCAGACAGTCTGTGGGCTTCCAGCCCTATAACAGCACCATATACAGCAAAGGGGCTCCCCACAGGTAAAGAATGACTGTTTCATAAAAGTTATCCTTAGAGCTTTATCTAGCTTTCTTGTGTTTTCTGACTTACAAACTGGCACTCCTCCTGCACTAAACTCAGGTAAGCATCTTGTAAATTTCCTTTGGTAAACAAGGCCCAAACATGTATTTTATTTTCTTCTACTTAAAGCAATGTGTACCTTGCTAGGAGTTTAGCTAAATACCACAGATAATCTTAATGAGGCCCCAGAGTCCTACTGTCATTGTAACTGTGTTATTATTGTTTGAGGTATTTGTCTTCACTTTTAAACTTCATTAGAGCAGATGAAAACCCTATACCACACAGAATGGTGTATTTTAAAGTAAAGCAGCAACAAGCTGCTTAATTAACTACTCTTATTTAGAGCTGTGAAAACAGTTCTCTACATTTGCCTACAGCTGTAAAGTGCAGCCATCAGCTTTTACTTTTCATTTTGTCCCTTTGCCAAGGGCAGTTTCTAGCAAACACAGGGAACAGAACACAAAGGCGGACTGCTGTTCCTGTCCTGCACTTTTACTTTTTGTTTCTGTGCTTCCTAAGCATTTTAGTGAGTCTTTGGGGGGGGGAGATCTAGAACAGACTCAGGGCACCCTTCCATGACAGGGGTCACCCGGTCACATTCCTCCCCACCTAAGAGGGCAACCAACTACTGGTTGTCCAATACCCATACCCATCCCAACAAGGGGCATGGTGGAGCTCTGGCCCACCCTCACCAAGAAGCTCCACCTCTTCCATGGGTGCCATGTATATTGGCCTTCAACCCTGGCAGTGGTTTCACCCTTCCATAGCTCTGGCACCTTTCTCTGCCAATGATCGGCACCAACAAATAGTTGGCCACCTGCCGATACATGCCAGGCCAGTAATATGATTGAGTGATACAGGCCAGTACCTCTCCATGACATATTTTCCCCGACTGGCTGCCTCCCACAGTCTTCAATACCTTCTCTCTTAAACTCATGGGTACCACAACCCTCACGTCCACCCGTTTGGTCCAGGGGTAAGGCCTCATATGGTAGAGCACCCCATTCTTCATTTCATACCACCTCAACAAATTCCTTTATATCCCTTTATTAACCTGTTTTCCATCCTGAACTAAGACATGAGCCCCTAACCTAGATACTTCAGGATCTTCCTTTTGTTCTTTTTCCCAATTTACTCTAAGTAAGTCATTACATTGTGAATTAGACAGTCCAATGCATTTTAAAGTCCCTTCAGCTCCTAGAGCCTTTTTTACTTTGCTTGTAGTCTTCACCCCTAGGTCCACAAGAACAGTCTTACCTGGGGACTTCTCCGGCATTACCACTCCATTGTCCTCAGTCCAATACATTCCTGGGAAAATAGGAAGGATAGGAAGTTCAGATTCTGAATATTCCATCTGGGTTGTCTCCATGTCCATAATCCAAGGCTCATCTCTCCTGGATACATCCCTGGCCTGCTCCAATTGGATTTCCAGCTCTTGGCATCTCTGCTCTGCCTCCCTCCAGCATTCGTTCATCCATCGTAATAGCCTCCTCTGGTCTGCCATCTGGTTTCTTGGTGCCTCGCCCAGGTCACCATCTCCACATATCCTCATCTCCACTGGCACCATGCACTTTTCTGCCTCTCTCCTGAGGTACTATTTCCAGTACCCCTGCCTGAGCTCTCCCGTGTATCCTTCAGACACTCAGCCAGGACATCCCACTTCTGACACCAACTGTAGCGGGGTTGTTGTTCAGGAGACAATTAGCAGGCAGACATCAAAATCAGTGCATAAAAAATGCCAGGCTGGCATTTATCATTTTATTATTTGTAGCATAAAATGATAATAATTCAGAACAGAAAATAAGAAAATTGTCATTAAGTCAATAACATCAATGCTGTCTAGGGTATAGACACAAGCCTTCTAAACTTAAGGTCTTACACCTCTCACAATCAGTTCTAAACTGACGCCTTATCTAAATTAAAGTCTCTAGTGGCAATCTTTTATCCTGTGTCCTAGTGACATCCCTTCCTTGGGAAACACCCACATTATGTCTTTTAACTAAAAACACATCTCTATGAGGCTCATATCCTGGCCTAAACATAAGAAAAAGGGATATTTCCAAGCCTTGGTTAATAGGAGTCCTAGCAACATTAACGTAATATTCATTCTGGCCTGGCTACACAATTTTATAGCTATGAGGAACTTAATTTCCCCTAGCTCCACCTCTGGCAGTGACCTCACTAACTGGGAGTTCCACAAAATTCAGACAGTCTGTGGGCTGCCAGCCCTATAACAGCACTGTATACAGCAAAGGGGCTCCCCACAGGTAAAGAATGACTGTTTCATAAAAGTTATCCTTAGAGCTTTATCTAGCTTTCTTGTGCTTTCTGACTTACAAACTGGCACTCCTCCTGCACTAAACTCAGGTAAACATCTTGTAAATTTCCTTTGGTAAACAAGGCCCAAACATGTATTTTATTTTCTTCTACTTAAAGCAATGTGTACCTTGCTAGGAGTTTAGCTAAATACCACAGATAATCTTAATGAGGCCCCAGAGTCCTACTGTCATTGTAACTGTGTTATTATTGTTTGAGGTATTTGTCTGCTCTTTTTAAACTTTCATTAGAGCAGATGAAAACCCTATACCACACAGAATGGTGTATTTTTAAAGTAAAGCAGCAACAAGTTGCTTAATTAACTGCTCTTATTTAGAGCTGTAGACAACAGTCTCGACATTTGCCTACAGCTGTAAAGTGCAGCCATCAGCTTTTACTTTTCATTTTGTCCCTTTGCCAAGGGCAGTTTCTAGCAAACACAGTGAACAGAACACAAGGGGGACTGCTGTTCCTGTCCTGCACTTTTACTTTTTGTTTCTGTGCTTCCTAAGCATTTTAGTGAGTCTTTGGGTGGGGGGAGATCTAGAACAGACTCAGGGCACCCTTCCATGACAGGGGTCACCCGGTCACAAGGTATAAGAAAAAAAGGAACAAGGACTCCTGATCACAACACTGGGGGATTAGGTGCCCCAGTGTCACTCTTATGTTTCAGGGGTGGGGGTGCTGAGAGGGAGGGATGGGTGGGAAGTTGATTTAAAACAAGAAATGCCAAGAAGTCCTGAGCATGACACTGGGGGATTGGGCACCCCCAGTGTCACTCTTATGTTTCTGGGGGTGTGGTGTGGGATGAAGGGTGCTGAGAGAGAGGGTCATGTGGAGGGAATATTGATAATTGAAAAAATCAGTGGACACAGTGGAATAATGGCATGCTCTGCCATGTCCCAGATGGCCACCACTGTACTGCACATACACAAGTAGTCATGCATGTGCAATACAGTTTGGCAGCCATCTTGGACACAGTGGAGTGTGCCATGTTCCGCTGTGACAGCAGACACTAAAAAATAGTGCAGTGCTACTTCCAAGCCAGACAACAAGCGGAGTGCTTCATGGATACGGAGGCGACTGTGGTGCAACTCCAACATGTTGTTCGATTGGAGGGAATGCACTGAGTCCTTTTCTCATAGCAAGAGGTCTGCAGGGCTATACTCACTGCAGCCCTTAAAAAAAGGGGGTGTATGAACCTGTCTTGATTTTAGGAAACTTGGTCAAGTTTCTGAATGTTATAGTTTTCCTATGCCCATGATAGATGATTTAGTGGACAGATTGGGAAGAGCAGAGTACATCAGTACCCTTGATCTCACTGAGGGGTTACTGGCAAATTTCTGTAGCTAAAGAATCCAGAGACAAAACTGCATTTTCCATGCCAGTTGGATTCTATCAGTTTACCACCATGCCATTTGGTTAACATGGCACACCCACTACATTCCAGTAGTATATGGATGTAGTTTTAGCTACTCATACTGGTTATTGTGCTGCTTACTTGGATAATGTTGTGGTGTGCAGTCTAGACTGGAAAAGTCATCTGGAACACATATGAGCAGTTATTCAATCTGTCAAAAAGGCAGGTCTGACCATTAGTCCTACCAAATGTGTACTGCATGCAGGAAACCAGATATTTTATGTTTTCAGAAATGGAGAAGTAAAGCCAGAGATTTACAAGGTAGAAGCTGTAGCTAACAGTACTGCCCCTAAAACAAAGAAACAAGTCATTTTTAGGGCTAGCAGGTTACTACGGGAGATTTTTTCCCAACTAGCTACCCCCTCACTGAACTTATGATGAAAAGGTGCCAAAATAATGTGAAATGGACCCAATAGTGTGATGAGGTTTTTCAGACCATCAAGGCTGCATTATGTTCAGCCTGTTTTAAGAAGCCCAGACCTTGAGAAACAATTTTTGTTACAGACAGACGCATCAGAGGTAGGCCTAGGTGCAGTCTTGAATCAGAATATAAATGGGAAGGAACATCCCATTCTACTGTATATATCAGTAGGAAATTATACAACAGAGAGAAAAGATACTCCACCATTGAAAAGGAAGGCTTTGTGGCAAAGTGGGCCATGGAGTCCCTTAAATTTTACTTGCTAGGAGATGACTTTGTACTTATAATCAATCATAATCCTCTCTCTTGGCTTAATCAAATGAAGGATAACAATTCCAGACTTACAAGATGGTACCTAGCACTACAGCCATTTAAATTTGAGGGGATGCACAAATCCAGAAAAGAGAATGTCAGTGCTGTTTTTCTGTCAAGATAGGGATCAGGAATTGAGAATTTTGACTGTTAAAAAAGTGTGGGTTTAAACTTAACTGTTTGCTGTTCTGGTTGTTTTGGAAAAATGGACACAGCATATATGAAGAACTCTAAAGGTTGTAAGGTAATGTTAGTAGAGAATTAAAAGAAAGATCTGAAACCTGTTTTTTTAAAAACAGGTTCCCTCTTAATGAGGGGGGTATGTGACAGGGATGAATAAAATCCTGTCCCATTTGTTATGCAGAAAGTGTTAAAAGCAAGGATCTGTTCAATCCTCTCCTTTTCTGTCTCTTGTCTGTCTGATTGTGTAATCAAATTTTCTTATGAGACCTAGGAACTGAGCTCTCTGACAGTTTCATGATTCTCCCCCTCCTGCTATATCCTTGTCTTTACTTGTTGTTTTTTGTTGTTTCTATCTTTTCTTCTCCCTTGCTTGTCTGTGGTTACAAATATATTTGTGGATCTTTATGTGAAACTGGGTTCTGTGGTTTAAAAATGTAGTTATATTGTTGAAATGATTGCAAAACACTATCTGGAACTCAGGGGGTTAACTTTGAGATGCAGTATGACCTCCTCAAACTCTTTTGAAGAGTTGTCAACAGGAGATCAGTTTTGGGACACAATATTATTTTTTATTGTACCTGCAATGAAAGAAACTGACAAAATTCTGATACATTTTGTGAGAAACAGGAGGTATGCTTGTTGGAGAGAGAGAAATTGAGATTTGAAATTGAAAAGAAACCCTCAGCTGAAGGACTTTGTTTTCTTTGTACTGTCTTTGTAAAGAGCTATCCTGAGCAATTTTATTTTTTTATTTTACTGTTATTGATAATAAACAGTACTTGTGGATTTTATAACTTCTGGTTTGCCTATGCTTCAACAACACTGACCTAGAGGAGAATGGGAGGTTTTGCCACACATTGGCTGCATAGCCTCCCCCTCTCCCTGTTTAAGGCCATGGACAAGTGTTGGTGGGCCTTTACAGCCTCATCCAATTTAGCTAACTGTAGTGCATACAGGAACCAGTGCAGAAGAGCTACCCCTAATTCCAAGAGTGTTTTCTGCAGGGTACAATTAATTGCCTCAGCTGGGAATCCTATGTGCTTCTGGGTACACATTAAAGGTCTCCTGAATTGTCCCTCAGAGAAGGTTAATAATGATTTACTAGTTGATAGCATCCACCAAAACAATCCTTCTGCAATCTGCAATGCCTTCAACTCTCACTTCTCTGCCCTGCTGGCTATAACACTGCTTTCCCCACCTCTACCATGCTGTCCACTTTCTCTCCTTCTCCTAACTGCCATCACTTTCTCTTAAAGGCTGTGAGCCCAAGGAAAATGTTTAAATTACTATGGTTCCTTCCTCTGGAAGATAGTCCTAGCCCAAATATCTCATTCTTAGTATAGTGGCTACATGAACCCACTAGGAAAGGAGCCATCCTGCACTTGGTGCTAACAAATGGGGATCATGTCAGGGATATTAGGTAATGGAACCAATGGGAGGCAGTGACCACTAGTCAATGTGGTTCTGCATAGATATGGGAAGGAGACCCTGAACAGGAAAACTTATGTACTGGATTTTAGGAAGGCGGACTTAAACAGGATGGGTGAGAAACTAATGGAGAGACTAGCTAGCCTTAGGAAGGACCTGGATGTAGACCAGAAGAAGACTGTGATCAAGGATGGAAGCAGGACAGCTATGGAAACCTGCCTTAAGCAGAGGTGAAAGAAAGCTAAATCCAGGAGGCCACTGGGGGGCCTGTATAAAAGATATAGGAAATATAGGATATCCCAGAAAGAGGTAGACAGTAAAAAAACACATTGAGAGGGCAAGAGAGGCAGGGATGGTGGTTAGGCAGGCAAAGACAGGAAAGGAACAGCAAATTGTGGAGGATGTCAAGGAAGGGGACAAGGCCTTCCTGAGATACATTAAGTGAAAAAATGGCTACTAAAGAGAGCATAGTTGAACTACAGAAGGGGGATAGGTGGGTGGAAGAAAGTAAGGATAAAGGAGAGCTATTGAATAAATACTTTTGTTCCGTCTTTACTAAAGAAAAAGATGGACCAGTGCCACAAGGGAGGATGGGTGTGGAATAGGGTTGGTAGAGGAAAGGATCATGGTGGACAATATCATGAAGGGGCTCAGGACAAAAAACTTGGGCACGTCCCTGGGACTGGATGGCATGCACCCCAGAGTACCAAGCAAACTAGCGGCAGAGCTGGTGGGACCACTTGCAGACCTATTTAACAGTTCACTGGATACATGGGTGGTTCCACTGGAGTGGAGAACAGCACCTGTAGTACTGTTGCATAAGAGTGGGGCTAGGGATGACTTGGAGAACAACAGGCCTGTGAGTTTGACATCTGCAAAGGGCAAGCTGATGGAGACCATCCTGAAAGTATGGTTTGTTGAAGTCCTCAAGGCTAACAGACTCCAGGATAACAGACAGCATGGATTCATGGCAAAGAGGTTATGCCAGGCCAACATGTCTTGTACCCTCCCAAGTTCTACCTGAAAATAGGCATTTAACTGTCTACTGTACTTTCCCAGTCATGGAAAACCAAATAAATAAATAAATTATCAGTGTCTTGAACTGGGTGATGAAGGCTGCTGACAGGTGCAGGCAGTAGACATACTGTACTTGGATCTCAGTAAAGCCTTCGATTTGGTGTCCCACAAGCAGTCGATCAGAAAGTTGGAGGACATAGGGACAGGTAGCAATTTTAGCAGATGGGTGGCAAATTGGCTCGGTGGGAGGACCCAAAGGATGGTAGGGGGCAGCTATCAGGATCAAGGGAAGTTACCATCAGGATCCCCCAAGGGTCGGTGCTCATACCTGTATTGTTTAATGTGTTTATAAACAACATAGGGGAAGGTATTAAAGGAAAAATTTGCCTCTTTGTGGATAACACCAAACTCTGTGGGAGCATGGACACTGAAGAGGGGGGCAGTGACCTTAGAGAGGACCTTGCAAAGCTAGAAAGGTGGTCTGGTATCTGGCAACTGGGGTTCAATGCAAAAAAATGCAAAGTCATGCACATTGGCTGCAAGAACTAGAGAGCCAAATAAAGATTGGGGAGATGGGGTAAAGGTCATGATGTCCAAAGACAGAAAGTATTTGTGAATATCAATAATCATTAACCTTAAGCAGCCTATGCAATACAAAAAAGCCAGCAGCCAAAGTAAACAGCATACTAGGGTACATAACTAGGGGCTTCACAAGCAGATGGAAGGAGGTGATTCTACCACTATACAGATCCATGGTGCAACAACACCTGAAGTACTGTGTGCAGTATTGAAGACCTCACTTGCAAAGGGCATAAATCATCTCAAGGTGGAACAGAAAAGGGCAATGAAGATTCAGGGGCAGCAGAGCAGCCCATACAAAGACAAACTGAGGATCCTTAATATGTACTCACTGGATGATAGAAGGAAGAGGGAAATACATGACTGAAACCTTCAAGTACTTCAAGGGTATAAACAAGGAGAATCACAGGAACACTAGGGGGCACAGCTACAAACTAGCAGGGGGATGTTCACAGAGGAGATCATGAGGCACTTCCTTATGGGGCAGCTGGTGTTAAGGTGAAATGAACTGCCGGCAGGGGTTGTCTAGCAGAAGACAGTCAGTGGATTCAAAAGGAGGTGGGACAAAGGGTTAAGTGGGTGGGCAAGACCAAATGTAAACAATTGTAAAAGGGGGCTTGCTGTTGGGAGATTGGAATGTTCATATGTTCATATGAATCCAGACCTGTATCTTGGTGCCTCTATCGTAGCCTCCCTTATCTCTCATATTTTTAATTTATTTTTCACCTCTGGGATGGTACAAGATGCCCGGAAAATTGTTAAAATCATTCCAGCTCATAAAAAAGTGTGAGCCAATACTATTTAGCAATGATCAGCCAATTGCTACACCATCAATCCTAAGTAAGCTTCTAGAAAAGGCTGTGGCCTTCCAAGTGACTGTCTTCTTTCAGAACTACAATCATCTTGCCCCCCAATCAACTGGGTTTTAACAAGGAACTCATCTCCACTACTGCCCTGATTCAGCTAGCAAATAATTTCAAATTCTTCATGGACAGAGACTCCCTCGTTGGTGCTGTATTTATTTACCTTTTGAAGTCCTTTGATTTTGTTGACAATACCCTTTTCCACTCCAGACTGATTTCAATTACCCTCTCCACCCACAAAGCCTTCTAGCTTGTGAGCTACCTGACAGATAGGCAGCAATCAGTACAATTCAATGATGCTGCCTTATCTTTGGCCCCTATCAAACTTGGTGCCCCTGGGGTTCTATATGTGTTCCCCTACTCTTCTCCATCTTTATCAATGACCTCCCCCTGTTCTCTCCCCCTTCTCCATAATCACGTATGCAGATGGCATTGTGCTTTAATTATGCTCTCCTTCCATGTCCACATCATCTCCCAGCTAAATCAAGATTTCTCCCTGAACCAGTCATGGCTTATTAAAAACAATCTTGTTCTCAACAACTCAAAACCCAGGCCATGTCTTCTGGATCCAAGGTCAAACTGAAATCCTGTGTAGACCCCTTTTCCATCAAGTGCTTGCATGACTCCCATCTCTCCATCATGGAAGAATTCAAATATCTTGGTATCACCTTAGATTCAGTTCTGGATTTCTCTATCCATATCTCTTTGGCTAGTAAAGCTGTTAAATCCAGACTTGGTCTTGACATACCAGATTATATTCTCATCACAAAGGCCAGACTAGCCATCACTCAAGGTGTCCTTCTTCCCTGAGTCCAATATTGCCAACTGTTTTTTTTTCACAAGCCCCCAAATCTGTCATTCATAAGTGGGAGGTAGCCTATAACATCTGTCACTTCTCTCTGTCTTCCCCTCACCTAACCCACCACTGAACTCTATAGTCTGGTCTGGGCTGGCTCTCCTCCTCTGCTGTCCACTTCCATTCTCTTGGCTGTTTCCTTGATAATCTTGTAAGATCCTCCTCACTGACCCCAACATATCTCTCCAATGCTCCCCTTCAACCCTACTTGCTTAGATCTTCTGACTTACCTATCCTCCATGTTCCCAAATGTCCCACTATGACATGAGAATAGACCTTTTCCACCTTCACCCCAAGGTTCTGGAACTGTTTTTTCCTTCATATATGCTGTTCACCCCATGTGACTTTATTTATTTTTACATATCGGATTTACAACCTTTGAGTCAGAGACTCGTTTACAAAGGCACCTTGTCACAGAGAGGACAGTGTTACATAGTTTAGGATACAAATAGTGATACATAGTACAAATACAATAATAGATACAATGGTTACACATGCGTTACAAGGGGAAACACCCCAGTCATACATTGCAGTATAAGTAGAGCAGTAAATAGTGACATAACAATGCTGGAGCCGCTGAAACTGTGATTGAACCAGGCATAGACATTGAGATGATTGGTGTCAGCTAAGAGTAGGATGTAAGACAAGCGTCCTGTGGGGTTAGTGGTCTTTGGTGCTGGAGAAGAGAGTTGGGAAGGTGGAGGGGGGGTAGGAGTTCGCTGTCCGGGGGACATTGTAGGAATCTGAAGTAGCCTAGTAGGTGGGCCCCACAGGGAGCGTCCAGAGGGAGGCCAGAGTTAGTTACATTTACAGCAGCAAGCACCAAATAAGTAATTCCAAAGGGTGGTCTTGAAGGGACCAATTTTGGGAATGTTGGTGATGTTGACTGGAAGGGAACTGAACCAGGAGGGGGCTCTGTCGCAGACGTCTCTCTGGGCTAATGAAGTCCTGGTTCTGGGCACCAGTAGGGCGGCCTTACCAGAGCTACTGGTGAAGACAGTAGAGGTGGCTCACTGGAGGGAGACTGACACCACAGTGGGAGAGAGCCCAAGCAGCATTTTCTTAGCTAGCAGGCAGGTCTGATAGCACAGTCTCTCCTCAAGGTTGAGTATGTTGGCGTTGGAGTAGAGTAGGCTTGTTTGAGTGAGCCTGGGAGCTCCGGTCAGGAGCCTACAGGCCTTATTGATTGAGAGCTGCATTTTAGTGAGTGTAATATTGTCTGCCACTGCGTAGATAGGCAGGCCATAATCCACTAGGGACTGGACAGAAGGGTGATGGCCAGCTGGCGGGCATCAGAGGGAAGGCAATCCCTGTGCTGGTATAGAGGTCCGATCCACGAGTTGGGGCAGCAGAGAGGGTACTGATATGGGCATGGAAGGTGAAGGCAGCGTCAAAGATGATGCCTAAGTATTTATAGGTGGTCACTTGCTTTAGGGGGTGCAGAGTACTGGGGATTATCAGGAGGGGGGGCTTTTCTGGCCTTGCTTTGGTGGTGGGTGAAGAGCATTGCCTCGGTCTTCTTTAGATTAATGACTAGTCTATGTTCAATTAACCACCTTCCAGCTTGGTTGAAGGTGTGCTGGAGAGAGGCCTGGAGAGAGGTAGGATTGGGGTGTGAGGCAAAGAGAACCGCATCATCCACATAGAGGAGAATTTTACCAGTACAGGAGCTGGGGAGTATGTTAAGATAGAGACTGAAAAGTAAAGATCCCAGGATGAAGCCCTGGGGGACCCCGGAGCATCAATAATAATATCAATTATAATATCAATGTCAATAATATCAATATCAAATATAATCAATTATAAGGGAGTATCAAGGAAACATCTTATGGGCTCTGCCATGTGCACTTGCACATGATTGCACTGATGTATATGTCTACATAGCTGTGCACCTTGTGTTGCTTTCCTGACCTAATCCCAGCTGGTGTTGGGTTTTGGTACCTACTGTACAGTGTTCGGTCAGACTTTGCACATTCCTTTCCCTAGCTATGATTTCTTTTTCCCCTTTTCTTGGATGGGATCATTACTGTATATTATTGTATTTTACTTTATATTGTAGTCACTCTAAATAGCCTATTTCTGTGTTTCATTTAATTTTTACCACAATTTGTATTGTAAAGCTATTCATAATGTTTACTTGGCTCTCCTGGTTTATCTTGCCACATGACTAGTTACTCAACTTGTTGCATGCTTTTTGTACTCTCGCAGATCATATCTGTATAAATTGGCATTTTCTACCTAGTGTGCCTACCTGGTCATCAAAGACCAACAAAAAATAAAAATTAACTAGTAATTGCACCCTGTGACCATTTGCAAAGCATCATAGTTCTTATATGGCTATGCCCAAGGGCTTTGTTTATACTTGCACAGTGCTCTCCAAGTTCAGCTCTTACTGGATGAAAATACTATCTGTGTCCCCGCTGCCTGCCCTGGGATACACAAATACAAATTCCAAACTCTTGTAACAGTCAGGTCACCAGTCTACAGCATAACAAATGAAATAAAGGCTCCATTCACTGTTTCATGATCTAATAGCAGTGTGCAGTCAAAGGCCACAATTTTATTTATTTATTTATTTAGTTGTGCATAGGTAGAGGCACACTGAGCAAACACTCATTTCCAGGTGCAACCCAGGGGAGATGTGTTACAGAGGAAATGGGATAAAATGTCCAACAACGCAGTCAAAACATTAGACAAAATGGCAAAGAGCAACAACTGGTTACACAATTTGACTACACTGCAAGAAGCTCAGAGGAGCAGACAAATAAAATGAACTTGGCAGATATAATAACCAAAATGAAATAAAGAAAATATACAGTAACTATATGTAATATACAGTGAGTATACTGTATACAGAACCATTCAAAGAAGCATGGACAGTCCTACAAAAGTGTATAGGGGTTACATGTGTTTGCCCAGCACAATTATTTCATCCTTGCTTATGAAGCAGGGAGGGGGAGGACATGATGGACCTAGAGTTCTTTCTGACTGCAGTTACAGTATTACTACTGTAATGTAAGTTACTATGATTTCAAAGCTGTGGACAATGAATCTGTGCCACCTTCAGGAGGGTAGGAGTAGCCTAAGTACTACATCGCTGAGTTCCAATTTCAAGACTTAAAGAGCAACTCTGCACTTCAGCATGTGCCTTCATAAATACAGTAATATGTTTCAGCTGGTACAATTTACTAGAGAACACATTTTGTTTTCATGTTCAGTGTTCCTTTCCAAGATTTATAGCACATCTTGGTAGTTTATCTAAAAAGTCTGCATAGAAAACATTTGCCGCTCCTATGTTTACCTCACAGTGCCTTTGCTTATGACATGATAGTGCTCACCATGACAACATACTGTGATGTCACAAACAGCAATTGTGTGGTTAACATGGGAGAAGCAGATACATTTTGAAAGACTCCGTGAAATAATTGCTGCATTATCTACAACATTTAGTAGACTGACAGCAGGGGAAAGGAAAACAAAAACAACTAACAACTAGAAAACAAGAAAGTGAAAACATAATTTACGTAAATCTAGTGTTTTACACTTTTTATTATAATAGAGAGTTACTCTTTAAATCCCAGTTTGGCTTCCAGGATAAAGCTTACCACCATAAGCAAGACTGATTACAGAGATAACAGATAGATAGATAGATAGATAGATAGATAGATAGATAGATAGACAGACAGACAGACAGACAGACAGACAGACAGCCAAAAGAACCAAAGGGATGGCATTTCTGAAGTACAAAGAAAGTCAAGGTGGGATAGAGAGAAGGACCATAAGGCAACAAAGATAGCCAGCAGGCAGGTGAGATAGGCAGAGTATGAGATGGAACTCAGGCTTGCAATGGGAGTGAAGCAAGGAGAAAAGGAATTCTTCAGGCACACCCAGGAGAAATAAAAAGTTGAAGGGGGTATTGTGAAGCTAAGAATCAGGAAGAATGGTAGGAGTTGGACAAAGTGAAAGAGAGATACTGAACAAATATTTTGGTTCTGCATTTAATAGGGAGACAATACAAGCTCATTGATTGACAGAGATGTCCATCAATGAGTGAGTATTGTAAACAGTACACACTCCTTGCAGTTCAGTCGGTGGCTGGCCATGGTGATGAGTGGTGGGCTGTGCCAGTCACCGGCTCAGGGATGGGAAAGGGGAGTGGGGTGGTGGAGAACTGCATATGAGGATGGAGGCCCACTAGACCACGGGGGAAAAATATATATATATATTATATGTGCTGATCAGGACTAGGGAGGGGGTTCACTAGACCACCAGGAAATTAATATTTGTACTATTCTGATAGATCAGGGCAGGGGTCCACTAGACAACCAGGGCCCTGATTATTTTAATAAAAGGGGAATTGGGGCTGGGGAGGGGGACCACGACACATTGGTGCAAGTTGCTAAACCCTCCCAGAGGGCAAATTTCTAAGTACCTTTAGACGAGCCCTGGCTGATCTAACTGCACTTGTAACATGGTAAAAATAACAGGACCACAAACAAGGAAGCCAATTGGCTCAGTCGCGTCAGCTGATATAAAACCAACACGGCATTAATCCATGATAGATGCTGTGTTGGTATTCAAGGGAGCACAGAAAGGAAATCATTACAGGACTCGTACTGCTGTGCACGAGCCCCAGAAAGGTGGAGCATGCATGTGGGCAATATCGAATAAACCCAGGGGGAGTGAGTGGGAGAGGCATGTATGCTGCCAAGGATCGTAATGTAATGCCACTGCAGCAAGTTGGACACATCACTGGAGCAATACGAAGAAGGCGATCCAGTGCTTGAAGAACAAGGAAGCGAAGAAAAGCTCCGTGACAGCGATACCGGTACTGTGAGCATGATCAGTTCTTGGCAGCACAAACTTGCAGAAATCAGTGCATTGTGGGAAAATAAACAATATTTGCATACCTCGTTATGTTGAATGACCCCAAAGGCGAGATATGTAAATATTAGGCATGTTCCCACATCCTCTACTGAACCATAAAAGTTAACACAAGAAACGAGTGAAAATAGCCATCTAGATAGCAAGGAAAGGTAGCGTGGCATGTTAGATGCAGTGGCATAGTGCTTTTACACAATTGTTGTAAACGTGCAGGAAAGAGCAATCACAATATAAATAGATACTGCCTTGTCAATGTGCATGCGCTCACAGGAGATGGATCTCTACTAAAAAAGTACAGGGTTCAGCAACAGAAAATACTGTATTAAGCAATGTAAAAAGTAGCTGTTCATGTATGTGGCATATTATTGTGAATGTAAACAGTACTAAATTAGCACTTGCCATGTTACAAGCGCATTAAGCCACTCCGAAGGTGGCATCTAATGGGATTAATGCATGGTAGGACCGACAACCCTCCCAACCATGCATTAATCCACCATTAGATGCCACCTTCATCGTGGCTTAATGCTTACTTAGAAATTTTCCCACTGAGACAGTTTTGAGAATCTCGAATTAGGGGGATTTGGCAGCCTGCATCTGCCATAAGCCCCCCTCGCGCCATGCCGCAGCCAATTTTGTGCCACAAGGACAGTACAAGTCCCCTTTGGTGCACACAGCCTGTGGTGGACACAGGCTGCATTTGTGAATTGTTCCCAGTACATATTTTTTCGTCAGTGGCACTTTATACCATTCCTTGTGGCACAAGCCCCTTGCGCCATTCTGGGAGCCTTGAGAATAGGGCCCATTGTTTATAGTTCTGCTCCAAAGTCCACTTTATTTATTTAGTTTTTGTTTACCAAGTAGAGTGCATTAAACAAACATTTGCTTATTTTCAGGCTTGACCTGGGAGAGTACAAACCAATAAGCAATACAGTGTATGACAGTCACTTAAACAATACAGTGCATGACAATCAATAAATAATACAGTACATGACAATCAATTGAGGAAGCATAAGAGTAAATTTACAAGCAGGGAGATTTTAATGTTATAAAGCAAGAATATAATCAACATAACAGGATTTCAGTATGTAACCCCCCCACCCCCCATCCCCATTGGGGATTGTACATTTTTGGGGCAGTGAAATAGTGAGTTGGGCTACATTGGCCCAGTATCTAAAGGTTTAATCCTCTGGTGCACAGTGGGACCTGCTGCTGATGGGAGATCATCAGGGTGTGCAGAGCTATTTAACCACAGTTTTGGCAGGATTGAGGGACAGTCTTGGGTGGAGAGGAGGAAGAGACAAAGGAGAGGGGAGCTTAGGTAGTGAGAACGATTTCCTGCTCCCACAGTCTCAACCATGCATGGCAAGTCTGGGAGGGGCACGCATTGCTTAAGCTGCCCTGGTGTGAGAGAGGGAGGACCCAGTGGGAAGATGTTGGTAGCCGGCAAGGCACGAGATAGAGTCAAGAGGCCCGGTAGTTGAGAGAGAGAGTGGAAGCCTGCTGCCCAGCTACCCAGGAGCATAATGTGGGGCAGTGATGATTCAGAGAGGATTCAGCCCTTGGGGATGCATTACGCTTAATTCTTGGAGATGGCTGCCAAGCTGCTGCCCAGTTTGAAGATGCAGAAGGTGGGAGAGGAGCTTCCATAAGTGAATGGCTGACTGCTCCATAGGGACTATGTCTGAGAGAGACGTGGGAAGGAGTGATGCTGCTGAGGGAAAGTATGCTACCTAAGGAGTGTGGAAATCGTATTGATCCTGTAATAATGCTGCCTGTGAATTTTGGAATCATATCAGTTCATGGACATGGCTGCCTATGTACTGTATGACCATAATGGTCATGAAGTGAAGCTGTCTTGCTCCCTGTATTGATTCCACTGCTCCATGGAATTGAATGTTAATTAAATGGGATTCCCCCCATTCATTTTACTTTAGTGTGGACTCCATTATTTTATTGGACGGTTGCACCGCTAACCTGCTTTCTCCTAGCCCAGCGCCCATGGAGATGCCTGCACCCCAGATAGACCGGTAAGACCTGGTAAACACAAGCCAGCTACAGAGTAGAATTCTGCTGTGGGTGCCCCTTCCCCATGGACTTTGCCACCAGCATACCCCTAGACAATGGGGAGGGAGCAGGCTACAAATGTAACAAGTGTGAGGACTTTCTTGTACATAGGCAAGGGTTTACAGAGTTCAGGGGCTAGGAACAGGAGCATACATCCAACCATTGTACATGGGAGCGGTATTGATTCCAGAAAGCACAGGCAACAGTGCAGTGCCTGATATTAGCAGATGTAGTGTTCCATAATTTGGGGGCAGAGACAGAGAAAGCTGTCTCCCCAAGTTTAGTACTAGTCCTAGATGTGACTAGGGGATCAAGGTCTGAAGACCTGAGAGTGTAGGCATTTTTGTAAGGCACCAGGAGGAAGGCAAAAGATGATGGGTTCAGTATTACACTATGAGTGATGCCCAGAGAGATCATGCTGAGCAGCTGGAGGGAGCCAATCAAGCTGAGAATACAGGGTACATTGCTGGGCAAGCCGGTACAAGCAAGGGCAGAATGGCAGATATTGTTGTAAGCCACATCCCATTTGTGTAAAATAGAGTTAGAGGCTTTAGAGAAAACAGATCACAGGAAAGTTTGGGAGCAAGATACCCCATGCAAAAGACAAATCAGGCAGAGGGGGAGAGATTACAACTGGCTCTATAGGCTGGGTCAAGTCTAACATTGACTGACTTACAGGTGGGTGCCACATGGAGAGAAAAATCAAGGGAGGGCTCGGGTGTAGCACCCAAGTAGTTAAAGGATGAGATAGTGGCCAGAGGGGCACTGTTGTTACAGGCCACTGATAGTGGAGTTATGCTTTTCTTTAATCAATGTGCAGTTCCAAATTACATCACCTGTGACTTAGTGTGGTTCATTAAAGGCCAGTTTTCAAGGAACCATGTTTGAACAGCATGTTAAAGAGAAGTGGAAATTGTTTAACCAGGAAAGGCACACTAAACCAAAGCTTGTTTCCAGGGGTGACCTGGGAACACAAGGAAGTTAAATGACTTGCTTAGGGCCACACAGTATGCAAATGGGGGCTGTGGGATTCAAACCCAGGTCTCCAGGTTTGCAACTCAGTGCCCTAAGCTGACAGGTAGTTGATATCCATCACGTTCTGAGCACTAGTGAAAAAGACCAAATCGTCAGCATACAGGAGAGGGGTACTGTATGTGATACAATGGTGAACAGAGTTAACATGGAGGGAGAAGAGAAGGGGTTCAACTACAGAGCCTTAAGGGACACCAATGGTGACAAGGCCAGGATTAGATAGGGAGGATCTGAATCT
The DNA here is from genome assembly GCA_016271365.2 of Neoceratodus forsteri. Classification (NCBI taxonomy): domain Eukaryota; kingdom Metazoa; phylum Chordata; order Ceratodontiformes; family Ceratodontidae; genus Neoceratodus; species Neoceratodus forsteri. The sequence goes on along the minus strand of CM057455.1, from coordinate 816,811,462 downwards.
GACTTGTTGCTGACTGTTGGATAGGCAACTTCTAAATCAGGGGAGGGTACCATCAGAGATTCCCAGGACACTTAATTTATTACAAAGTAAGGAATGATCAACCATATTGAAGGCCTTAGTGAGCCTGATGAATATGGTGTCAGTAAGCTCCCCCTTGTCAAATGAATTAGAGATGCTGTTGGTGAGGGTAAGCAATGCAATGCTTTTGCTAGACTGGACCCTCTATTTCACTCTTTCTGTCGCTTTGCCCTTGTACTCACATTGTACTCTATGCTCTTTCCTCTCTCTTCCCCTCTCTTGATGCTAGACACCTTACCCACAGTGCTTCCTTTATCTCCAAATACTGGTTTGGCTCTCTCTCCTCATATCTTGCTTCTCTCCTGTTTTCCCTCTTCATCCTCTTACTCCCTTTGCATTTCCTGCTTTCGCTGTCTTGCCCCCCCCCCCCCAAATGAAATCAACTGCTGGCCAACCTGCCTTTTCATTCTGTGTCCCTAAACTATGGAATTCTCTTTCCCCCTCCATTCACTCTGCTCCTTCCTTTTCTGCTCTGAAATCTCTCCTCCATGACTTCTCCATTCACTCCTGCAGTTGCTACTGATTTTGGGGTTGTCCCTTATTCTCCATAAACTAACCCAATCTCTGTCACCAGTACCTCCCCTGTGCCCCTAGTATTATCATTTCTCCCTGTATCTTATTTTGTTATGTTGCTTACTATTAATGTTATTTTCCCTGTTCCACAATTGCCTGCATGAAAATTTACTGTTTGACATTTTATTCTCTAACGTTCCTGAATTATTTTTGATATACTTATTTTCATATTGTTGTTTTATATATTGTACTTTGTATCTGTTCTCCTGTCTTCCCCCTCCCCCAGGACACATCAGAAAACAAGCTGATACCAGCTCAGTATGACTTTCCTGGTAATACTTCTGAAATAAATAAATGCGTACCTCCCTCCCCCATTTCAGGGGGCTTGCCTTAAGTATCTCCCTGAGCTCCTCTGATGCCCACTGCCTGGCAGACATCCAGAAAGGGAAAATAAATCAGTGTACAGTGATATTCTAACATTGTCCTGCATGAGTGTGCAGAGCTATGCCACCGCGCTATCCCTTTAAGAGCTCCTGTCTGTGTGCCGTGTAAATAGCCTGGGTTGGGTCCAAGTACAACAGAGCTCGTGACCAGCCAGGTAGGGCCCTAATCTACTCCATTCTGCCACTGATTACAGAGCAGGAGGAGTCTTTCAGAAATCTGTCACTATTTATTGTTAACGCTGCACTGTTGCTAAATAAGTAAGTTATTTATGTTTGCTATCAATCCTCCTCTATGGGAGCCGCAATCTTTGGTCCTGGACTCCACATTTGGACCAGTCAGAATCAAGGAGTCCTCAAGGGGTCCTTATTACAGTGTCTTGTGCGTGAAATTGTGAACTTTCCTTGTTGGTACCTAAACCCACCAATAGGAGTACTCAGACTGTGATGGACAGCACAGGCAGCCAACTGGAATACAGAGATCCCAGTCTGAGGGAACTTCTGGGATACATTACCTCACCAAGGGACATAGTGTCCTGGGGGGTGTAGAGGTGTACACTCCCCCCCCCAACCAACAACCCTCACCCTTTGAATCTCCCCAACTGGACTAAGTGTCCTCTTGCTATGTCTCATCTGTGTTTGAACCCATTTAGGGTACCTGGGGATAAACAAATTTAGCAAAGCTTATGTGAATTATTCATTTAATGTGCTGGTGGAAGTCTACAATGCTAAGGTCAATTCAGTGCTGTTATATACACTAGTGCATAAGTCTGGGGTATTAGACATGAGGTGAAACTATTAGAACTAATCCAAAATTTGTTTTCCAGATTAAGCTTGGGACTCCCCCAAGTGGTATCAAGCGAATGTCTAGAAACAGAGACAAGCCAACTCTCGATGGTTGTAAAAGATTTCATAAGAACAACAAATTATTGGTAAAAGATACAGTACATGAGAAAAGTATGAGGAGTTGTTAAAAGCATACTGGGTAGAGTCATTAACACATTACAAAAATGACATAAATTCCCCAGTCTGGTTAATAGATTCAGATAAAAAGTTAAAGATCATTGGTCTACCACCCATGTTTAGACCATACTCAATGCTAAATAATCTAAAATTGGAAAGGCTTTACCTGAAGTTCGATGGGCAAGCAGCCAGCCACTCCCACTTCCTGAGCTATACAAGCAGTTCCTCTCAGCATCATTGTCAAGCACTTTTTCTTTGCAGCCGAAGGCTCTATTCGTTTGTCCTCTGAGCTGGTTGGGGCCTACCCCCCCTCACCTGGGTGCTCCTGCTTGTCTGTTGGATTCTGTGTTTCTTCCTGCTTCTGGTTTGTATTTTGCCTTCGGCTATGTGTGCTTCTCCTGTTTTTGTTCCCTGTTTTCTCTGTTTGTGTGTTTTTTTGTTTTTTTTTTTTGGGGATTTTGATTCCAAGCTCCTAGCATATCACTCCTGAGTTTCTACTATTTGCACTGTTGCTCATAACTCTCAACCTACTGCAATGCAAATGCTATCGCTATCTGTGTGTTTCAGCTCAACCATAGCTGCTCTATATTGCATACTCAATTATTTTCACTCTGCTTCCCAGTATTACTGCTTCCCCTGCTACAGAATTACTTGCTTCCCATGTTATCAAGTCTGACTGTTTTCACCTGATTCAAGCTCTGAACCTTGCTATGCAGTTCAATCATGCTATTCCCTGTTTGTACACTGCTGTTTCACTCTGAGGTCAGCTAAAGTTCCTGCTGAGGCTGTTAAACTAGCTTTAATATCTGCATGTGGTTATTGGCCCTTCCATCACTTTCTTGTTTGTCCTATGGCGGGGACTGGGAAGTGTTTGGGGGAGTCATGGCCCCATGTGGCTAATTCTTTTGTTTTACATCCAGCCTTTGCTGCTGAAAATCCTCAGAGTATTTGTCACCTTGATTTGGCTTTTAAATGCCTGGCTGGCTTGCTCCACTATTCAGTGCTGTTTCATTACTAGTATGTTTTGCAGACCTCCGTGCAGGTCCACTTATTACTACTCTCTTTACTGACCTACATGCAGGTCCATGCTTGCGTACACAACCGTTGCTCATTGCTTATGCAAATCATTGCTTCATGCCTTCTGCCATCCCCTCAGCTTCAGCCTCTGGGATTCTGCTGCACTCAATTCTGCATTTGACCCTGCAAGGTCTCAGCACTCAATGCTCATTACGATCTCAGCCCATAGTGCTCAATCAGCTCACCAGCTTTTCAGCTCTCAGTCTATTCTGGGGCATGCAAGCCATTCTGTTTTGGTGCAGGGTTACTGCTGCCGATGATCTTGCTCTGCATTTAGTCCGCATCTCAAGCATGTCCAGCTTGGGGTGGGATCATTTTCACCTGGCCCATAGCTGGAAATGTTCTCACCCTGGGCTTGGCTTTAGCTGCCTGCTATGCAACAGCAGCTCCTGGTGTAGAATTTAAGACTAGTGGTGAACGGTGGAAAAAGTTACCTCCTTTGGCTCTAGTGTTTCACTATAACAGTTATCCATTGGCTTTAGTGGTTTCCCTTAGCAAGGCACCTTCACCGCATTCTCCCTACGACTGCCTCTGGTTCACCTGGTTTGAGTTTAGGGTGGGTAGGCTCAGTGAGTGCCTCAGCAGTCATTGCACTCCTCCTCCCACCTTGGCTGCACATATTGTTGCAGAGTTTTATCATAACCTTCCACGGCATTCCTGCTAGAGGGTTTGAGTGAGATCCTTCCTCCAAATTGGAATATTTTACATCTCCCTTTAATTAGGTTTTTCAAATTGCAGCTGCAGAGCTGTCACTAAATAAAATGCCCCAAGCCTGGAGGGAAGGTGACCTAGGCCTTGGATCCCCAGAGATTTCCTCCTCAAAGGTTTTTTTTTTCTCTCCTCTGTTGCCTCAGGTCATAACTGTTAGCATAGTAGTGTCCCTAGTTTCTTTAGGTAGGTTCCGCTGTTGGATGGGGGTGGATGGTGTCCCCTGCCATTCCCTCTCTCCTTAGAGGATCCCCCTAATTCTCAACATTAACCATCAGTATCATGCTATGCAACCTGGGCATTTAATTACATTATCAAACTGAGCATCTCATTACGTTAACAAACTGTCTATGCTTCTCTACTGCTATGTCCCAGTTGTTGCTTCCTTATATGCTTCATGTCACCTCATTCTTTTGGGATATGCTTATACTACATTACTTTTTGTGGATTTCTAAGGTATCTTTAGCCATGAGAATCATCCCATGGCACCTCTAGGGGTGGAGCATTCTCCAAGGGTTCCTTGCCTTTGCTACCCCTACAGGGTGGTAATTCCTCTGGAATAGAGAGTGCAAACAGCCAAAACCAAACTAACAGTTGCACAAGTATAACACTACTGGCTGCACAGGACATTGAATTGGAAAGGCTTTGCTTGGAGTTCGATGGCCAAGCAGCCAGCCACTCCCACTTCCTGAGCTATGTAAGCAGTTCCTCTCAGTCTCATTGTGAAGCACTTTTTCTTTGCCCTGCCATCCTCCCCTCCTCCTCCAGTGGCAGCACTTCTCTCCTTAGGATCATTTCTAAGGTACCTTTAGCCACAGGAATTGTCCCGTGGCACCTCTAGGGGTGGAACCCTCTCCAAGGGTTCCTTGCCTTTGGCACCCCTACAAGGTGGTAATTCCTCTGGATAAGAGAGTGCAAATGGCCAAAACCAAATTTACAGTTGCACAAGCATAACACTACTGGCTGAACAGGACATTGAACATAAAAATGATGCAATAGCAAGAGTAAAATACATAGCCATCCTGACAGATACTGCAAAAATTAAGTCCTCCTCATTGTTCTTCTTACATAAGCAAATTAAGTACACTTCAGAGAAAAAGCCTTATTTGTTGATTCGTGAAATCAATATACACAGAAAACTAATGACAGATCTTAACTTTGAAGTACATTTTGGACAAAAGTCAACATATATTTCTTAGGAACTTAAGAATTTAAAAGAGGGAGGAAATGCCCAGCAGGATGCAAAGAAATGTTAACAACTGTTTATATGTTACCAGAATGTCCGTTACTGAATGATCTGAAGAATCAATGGTTAAATGTAAACACGACTGACAGCCATAATGTCACAAAGATAAAAAGGAACATGTATAATGTGCTGTCAAAACATATCTGTAATGTTTTTGATTATAAAGTTTTATCAAGTTGCGCTCTCAACATGTAAAATGTAAAATTGTCCCTGGTGCTGTTAAAACAATTACAAGGATAAGCTAGCTACAGCTAAAGAAAATTTGCTTAAAAGAAATAAATAATAAAGACTAGGACATGCCTGATGAGATACAGTTCCAGCACAAGCTTTCAATGAAAACTGTGCTTTTCTATTTTTACTTTTTATATGCTGTTGGAATGTATATTTTAACATTGATTTTCCGGACTTATAGGCTATAATTTTTTAATCAATAAAAAAAAACAATTTAGAGTACCTGCCTCCCCAACTTCTGATAGTAATCCACAGCTCTTCCACATTCTCAGTGATGTAGAACATCCTCACATTCCTCCTGACTTTACCCCCAACTAACCTGCAGTAGTGCCGTCTTGTGACTGCATCCCTATTTCTAACATACAGGTCTTCACTTTTCACCTTCTTTATACTCCTTGGAAACTTATACATCTCTATCATGTCCCCCTCTCATGTCAAGCCTCCAGTGAGTATGTGTTCAGGGCCACCAGCTGTGCCTCATAGGATCTGTCTTGTTGGCCATGAGTCATTTTGGTGACCCTACTCTGCTCTAACTCCAATTTATGTCCTTTCTCGGGTGAGGGTTCCAGAACTGGGCACAGCTTTCCAGGTTAGGTCTCACCAGAAATATGTATAGGAGCTTTATTACTTGACTTCTACTATCACCCCACCATCCTCAATGGCTTACTGTATGCCTTATTGCACTGGATCATTTGCTTGAGGAAGTCACTGATTATGACACCCAGAACCCTCTCCTCTGTTGTAGTGACCAGTCCGATCCCTTCCATCCAATACTCTGTGCATGGCTTCCTTTTCCCTGACTGCATCGCCTTCCACTTCTTGACATTATACCTCAGTGGCTAGATCTATTACAAACTTTCCACCTTCCTACATCCTTCTGAAGTTCCCCCATCCCATCCTCACTATCTAGCCTGCCACATAGCTTTTTGTCATCAGCAAAGAGACACATCTTGCCCTGGATTCCCTCCCTTTTGTCATTAATGAACATATTGACTAGGACAGGTCTTAGGGCCCATCCCTATAGCAACCTGCTTATGACTCTCTGCCCCCAAATCTGGCCCCGTTTACTACCACCCTCTACTGTCACCCTCTAGCCAGTTCCCCGCCCACCTGACTAAGTTCTTCCCTACTTCTAGGTCCTCCAGTTTTTCAGCAGCCTTCTGTGTAGTGCTGAATCAAAAGCTTTGCTGAAGATAAAGTAGAGCAAATCCTCTGCCCGCACTTTATAGGCAACCCTAGTGACTTGGTTAAAAAATGGTATTATGTTGGTTTGGCACCACCTCCTTGACACAAATTCATGCTGCTTGTCAGCCTGCAGCTCACTGTCATCTAAGTAGGCCTACTAGATTTTCCTTAAGGATGGTTACCTATAATGGAGGCAAGACTAACAGACAGTAGTTACCCGAGTCCTCTCTGTCCCCCCTCTTGTGGAGTGTGACTACATCTGCAGACCTCCAATCCCCTGGCACAACCCCAGACTTTAGGGAGTCAATAAACAGCTAGATCAAGGGTTCAGAAAGTTCTGAAGCCAGCTCCCTGAATACCTCGGGTGCAAGCCATCAGGGTCTGGTGCTTTATTCACACTGAGGGCCTCCAGGTCTTTTTTCTCTTGTTCGGCCATGATCACTACTCTCCACATTTCCTGCCCCCCACCCCCCATTTCTGCCTTGCTCCCACTCTCAGGTAGAAGCCCATTATCTTTGACCATGAATACTGAGCAGAAGTAATTGTTTAGGACACTGGACTTCTGATCATCATCCTCAACAACCCTCCCTTCCTCAGGTAGCCTGACAAATTAAATTCCCCCAAGCTTTCCTTTTTTTTCCCTAATATATGTAAAGAATTCTTTTCCCTTCCCTTCACATTGTTGGCAATCAGCAGTTCCGTGTCTGCCTTTGCCCTGCTGACCTCCACCTTCACTTCTTTTAGCCTTCTCAGGTACTCCTCCCATTTTCCTCCCCCTTATTCCCCTTGTTCCTTATGAAAGCCCTTGTTTTCACCCTCACAGCCTCCCTTAATTCATTTGAGAACCAGATCAGACTTTTGTGTTTGTTCCTTTTGGTGACCTTTCTTGCATTAGAGTCAGTCGCCTCAAGAATTGCTCTTTTGATCTTTCCCCACTTTTCCTGTATATCCTCAATCTGGTCTATACCCTTCAAGTTTTTCTTAACCTTTTCCCTGCATCTGGCTAAAATCTTCCCATTTGAGGTCCGGGAACACTGCCCTTGATGGGGGACTAGTGTGCCCCATCTCCTGTTCAAACCATACAGAACTGTGGTCACTGGACCCCAAATGGTTCCCTGACTACCATCCCACCCACTACCTTTGAGTTGGTAACTACCAAATTGAGAATGGTGTCCTGTCACGTGAGATCCCTGAGCAGCTGTACCAGTAAGCAGTCTTGCATCATGTCTGGCAGTGCCTGACTCCTGGTGCTCTTTGCCACAGGGTATCCCTTTATATGTCTGGAAGGTTCGGGTACCCCACTAGCACTAGAGCCCCTATTGTTACCCCTCCCTCCTGATTTCCTCACTTTGTTTCTTATTTTCCTTTTCCTTTTGCCCCAAGAGTGTATAGGCAACCCTAGTCTAAACTTTTTTCCTATAGCAATAGTCACCTGTATCCAAATCAACTCCACCCCACTTCCATCATGATGGTCCGAACCTCTGAAGCCTCTTTTCTGACCCTGATAAAGAGGACTAGTCCCCCCTTACCCTTGCATCTGTCCCTGCTACATAAGGGGTACCTTGGAACTATAGTATCCCATTCACTGTTCCCAGAGGCCCACACCTCTGTAATGGTTATCAAGTTCAACTTAGACTTCACCATCATTGCCTGTATTTCACTGATCTTGTTGTTCAGGCATCCTCCTCGTAAGCAGACTACCTTGCATGCTTCCACCCTATTTCCTCTGCCCTTACCTGTTTCTCAGTTCCTGCTCACTACACCCTTGTTACTCCACCCATTTCCCTCTTACTTGCTGGTTTGTCATGACCTTCCCCTTCCATTCCATTCCATTTCTGTTCCTGCCCATGCCATCACTAGTACCCCTTGTCCCTTTCCCACATCTAGTGAAGTCCCTATTAGGTTCTCCTGGTCACTCCCCCTTACTAGGGAATTCCCAGCATTTGCCTCCCTTCCTTCAGTTTAAATAAAGAGCCACGTAGATATCATGTTTCTGCCCAAGCACACTTGTTCCTTCCCTTGTGAGATGAAGACCATTTCCCTTAAATAGCCTTCTATCCCAGAAATTCCCTCGGTCTCCAACATATCTATACCCCAATTTCTGACACCACCCCTTCAACCAGACATCAAATGCTTCAGTTTCCTCCTGCCTCTCCCTTCTCTCCCCACTCACTGTCCCACATTGGTAATACCTCTGAAAAGACCAATGAAGCTACCTTCCCCTTCTGCCCCCCCCCCCACCACCACCACCACCAACCTTTGGAAGTTGGATTTAACTTCCTCCAGCCCTTGTTTTGGCAGGCCATTTGTATCTAAGTGTACAAGTATGTGTGGCACCTCTCCCAACCTAGCATTCATCCTCCATATGGTTGGCAGGTAGGTAGACAGATGATAGATAGACAGTCAGACAGACAGACAGACAGACAGACAGAGACAGATAGATAGATAGATAGATAGATAGATAGATAGATAGATAGATAGATAGATAGATAGATAGATAGATAGAGCTGGTAGGTAGGTAGATAGGTAGATAGATAGACAGACAGACAGACAGACAGAGACAGAAATGGTTCTACTTACTTGACAGTGCTGATTGCTTTCCTTTATAGGTATCTCCTGGCAAACACGTAATGGTAGGAATTAATTTTCTATTTTTTGCATGCATGGATGGGAAAGTATTAACCCCTAAAATATTTATTTAAAAATATATGGGGGTTGGTAATAACCATGCTGGTGTATTTAGCTAAAATTAAAGTTTGTTACATGCAAGGGAATTAAAAACTGGGATGTTTAAACTATGAATCTTATAAACCAAGATGCAAGCAAAGTTTGAAACCATAGTATTCAAGTTAATATAAATGAAACTAAAAGAACTGCAGCTAGACATTATCATGCTTTAAAAATAAAATTGCTTTGACTCGCTTAACCAAACTTTTGATGGAAAGGGAACTGAAACTGTATTGTTAGTCTCATGACTAGCATATTCTAACGTACAACTGTATGCAGTAAAGAAACAAATAATCATGGTAAGACAAAACGGCATGTAACATCAGCATTAGAAAGTTTTTTTGTCTCAATATCTATTTAATATTCATTTATTTGTATTTATTCACCAAGTAAGTGCACTTGGTGTAAAAATACATCATGACATAACCTGGAAATATAATTATATATAATGTAATTATCCATATAATTATCTATACACAAATGTAAGTTATTTACATCTATATAGTACAAGATAAGGGAAATCCTTCCAGTGATGTAGCTATAAAAACACAATAAAAAGAAATCCTCTTTTGAATCTCTGTGGCTATAACCCTGTCAAGAAAGCCATGACAACCATCAATACATCAGCCTTTCTTCTGACAGATAAACACAGTCATCCTTGGCTTTCAGATGGACAGAACAGAGATGCCAAATCCCACCATGTCAAAGCCACATCCTGCAGTAGCTTTCATAAGAGTAATGCAGTATGAAGGCACTGTCAATTTGTACTGGTAATAACTAGGGCTGTGCAAATATCTTTTCCCGAATATTCGGTCGAATATTCAGTATTCAGGTCCCAGGCATTTGGGTATTCGATATTTGGCCAGGAAAGGTTTTTTTTAAGGATAGTTTAAAAAGTACTTCATGCCATTAATCCCCCATTGAACCTGGTGTACCATATACACCTCAACAACACTTCAACAACCGACATAGAGCAGTCACTAATACAACACAAGCTACAGGTGGCACACTCGATTCGCCACATCATACACACAGTACTGCAAAAACAATATCAAGAACTGTGTTGGCTTAACACTTTAGAGTGTTAATGGTCTCAGGTCAGATGGTCACAGTCACGGGACAGAAGGTGCTGTGGCCATGGGTATAGGAATAGCAGTAACAGTGGCTACAGTGGTGGTGACAGCTGAAAGGGTGGCTGCTGCAAGAATGGCACTGGTAGTGGTGTGAAGCACATTGGCTGTGCATATAGCAGGCTTAGTGGTAGCAGTGGGAACACTTGTGGTGGTGTCTGCTGCTTTCTGAACAAGGCACGTGAGCTCTAACGCCCTCCTTCTACTAGCATAGAAGGACATGACAGTGAACATGCAGGTGGAACAGGTCATGACACAAGTAGTAATAGTAGTAGTACTGGTGATATTAATAATAGCAGCAGTACTATTCCTCATGCTACCAGACTTGCTTGGGGAGAAACATATTTGAGCTTGCCAAACAGTGAGAGACACCACTGAATACTGAGAGACACCAGTCTGTCGTTGTCTATGTAGTCTATCTCACCCCTTCTTTGGAATCGCATTATGAGTAAGTAATATATGGCAGAGCAAGACAGGCTGCAATTCAATACTTCTAAGTAAATGACATGTCACAAAATATTGCATGAGAAGAGGGCTTAAAGCAGAAGTGCAATGAAAATGGGCTACAATTTGACCCTACCTTCTTTTCTTCCTAATCGATGCCAGATGTCTTCCAGTTTATTTTGGTGGAAATATTTTCGGTTCTTATTATCATTTAAGAATTTTATGAAAGTTTTAAAGTAATTGTTTCTCAAGAAAAAAAGATGTCTGCCTCATTTTTGCATAGAAATAATACTGAGGACCCAAGGATGGAATAATCCAGACAAAAATGCAAACGTACAGTACACAGCTTGAGAAGCATCCAGAAAACCCAAATTAACAGTTCTGCCTATATTTTTCATAACCATAGCAGCAAATTGGATTTTTGGAATAATTTTTTTCATTGTGCTGCTGCTTTAATTGTCAATCAAAGATATTGTATTGCATACTGTCTGCTGCTACTGTATGAAACTGGTCTTATGATGTTTTGTAATCTTGATGCTGTACTTCATCTATGGGCATGCTACTTTAGAATTGTTTTGTTAGAAGGGCATCTCAGACTCATTATGTTTGCCTGCACGCATGTGCAAGAAACATAGTGCCATCATCCGAGTTTTCCAGAGGTGTGCCAGCCTCTTCCAATTTAGTCAGTGTGTTTGTAGGCGCGGTCGTAGTGCGCCAATCACTGCTTCAGCTGTCTATGACAGCTGAAAATGCAGTGGCATACAGTTGAAAGGGAGAGCTCCGCTTCAGTGAGCAGAGCTCTCCCCCCCCACACATGCAAGCACGCATGTTGCATGCTGATGCACTCCCTCCCCCCCACACACACATACTGTGTGGCCGACAGGGACTCAATCCCCGTCGGCTCCATGCCTCCCGCCCCCAACAACAGCTGTCCAGGTGCCACGCTGGGAGCCCAGCCCAGTGTGGCAAAAACTTATCATAACCCGGCGGGGTGCCCAATCCCCATCAGCTCCCGACGGCCGCCCCCCCCAAAAGCTTTCCAGCTGCCATGCTGGGAGCCCACCCCAGCGTGGCAAACGTCCCGCATCATCTAAAAACCTGTAAAGAAGAAAACTTTCCCTCACAGTCTCCCTGCCCCTCCCCTCACAACCCACACCCACCCACTGTGCACCCTGCCTCCCCATACCCCCCTCACCCCTATACTTACCTTGGAGCTCGGCGCAGCGATCATGGTGGACCGAGAACACGTCAGCACTCTTCAAAGCTGACGCGATCTGAGGAAATGCCGGTAAGCTGTATAATGGAATAAACAGGGTTTTTCAACTTTGCTGCATATCTCGGGCATTTTTGGAATTTTGCACCAAATTTTCAACATGGTTTTGGGACCCCTTCCATGAATGCTGTCACTGTCATGGTGTTATTCAGGCCGAAGGGTGATTTAGCCGGTCACTCGCGTGAAATCACCTTTCGGGGACTGATTAATGAAATGACACTGCCATTATTCATAAGGTGATCTCTCAATAACTTATTTTGAAAATTCCAGAAAAATTCCAAAATGACTGTTTTACTTAGCGTATGCTATGCAGTTCCTATCAAAGACGCCGAAGTTCACAAATTTTCAATATTTTCACTCCAGATTTTCAACATTGCCATTTTACTACACCTTCTTATGAGTAGTACAGCTGTCATTTTCACATCTCACCCCAAAGCGTGTTTCCGCCCATGTAGCACAGTGGCACAGTCGGTGTGCAAAATCAATGTGCAGGACAAATTAAGAAAATCACAGTGATACTGTTCATTAGCAGAGGTCTTAAAATGGCTATGTTGAAAATTTGGTGAAACAATTCCTAAAAATGACTGTTTTACGAGCGTGCATTGTGCAGTTCCTACATGCGCTCGTAAGTTCGTGACTTTTCAATATTTTCACTCCAGATTTTCAACATTGCCATTTTACCACACCTCCTTATGAGCAGTACAGCTGTCATTTTTCACATCTCACCCAAAAAGTGTTTCTGCCCATGTAGCGCACAATGGCGCATTCGGTGTGCAAAATTAGTGTACAGGACACATTAAGAAAATCACAGTGACACTGTTTATGAGCAGAGGTCTTAAAATGGCTATGTTGAAAATTTGGTGAAAAAATTCCTAAAAATGACTGTTTTACGAGCATGCGTTGCAGAGTTCCTACGCATGCTCATAAGTTCGTGAATTTTCAATATTTTCACTCCAGATTTTCAACATTGCCATTTTACCACACTTCCTTATGAGCAGTACAGCTGTCATTTTTCACATCTTGCACACAACATGTTTCCGCCCATGTAGCGCACAATGGTGCAGTCGGTGTGCAAAATCAATGTATGGGACACATTAAGAAAATCACAGTGACACTGGTCATGAGCAGAGGTGTTAAAATGGCTATGTTGAAAATTTGGTGAAAAAATTCCCAAAAATGACTGTTTTAGGAGCACACGTTGCGCAGTTCCTATGCACACTGGCAAGTTTGCGTATTTGTAATATTTGCACACCAGATTTTCAACAGTGCAATTTTACCGCACTTCCTTATGAGCAGTACAGCTACCATTTTTCACATCTCACCCAAAATTTGTTTCCGCACATGTAGCACACAATGGTACAGTCAGTGTGTGCGAAAACAATGTTTGGGACAGATTAAGAAAATCACAGTGACACTGGTCATGAGCAGAGGTCTTAAAATGGCTATGTTGAAAATTTGGTGACAAAACTCCATAAAATGACTGTGTTACGAGTGAGCATTACGCAGTTTCCGCGCACCCTCGTAAGTTCATGAATTTGTAATATTTTCAGTCCAGATTTTCACCAGTGTCATTTTCCACACCTCCTTATGAACAGTACAGCTGTCATTTTCCACAACATGGCGAAATGTGATTTCACACTTTCAGCGCAGAAATGCATGGTCGCTGTGGGAAATCATTGTTCAGGACAGATAAAGAAAATCACACTGACACTGTTCATGATCGGCGGTCCCAAAATGCCTGTGTTAACAATCTGCTGTAAAGAAATCCCCAAACAAGTTACATTACGGGTGTGCATTGCACAGTTGCTATGCACGCTCGTGACTTCACCAGTTTTTTTAAGATCTTCACACCAGTTTTTCAACATTGCCATTTTTTATACTTCCCCATGAACAGTACAGCTGTCATTTTTCACATCCTGTTAGGAATGTGTTTTTGCACCTGTGATG